>OY747713.1:49070223-49670223 GCA_963556495.2 Valencia hispanica | reverse complement strand
GATCTGGATGATTTCCTATTTAAGGAGGAGCTACTCACCAGCTCGCCGCTCTGACATCACTTTTTCCATGTCCCGAGCTCCGCAGCTGTGCTTCCCAGCATCGCTAGTTCCCGGGTGTAGCGGATTTCCCAATCCTCACAATCACCCGATCCTACCGTCTCGTTAGATCTTGTAATCCCAGCTTTCTCGACAGATCAGTCCTCACGTTCAGGGATTACTATACTAAACCGCGTGCTACTGTCCTTCCCTCGCTCGTCCATCACCGTGCTTGGGTCTCAGCCGCACGCAACACTCCTATCGGTCTATCAGGCCGTGATCCTGACAATGAACCATCACTGTGGCTATTGTATCTTACTGTTTTTAACCACAATCCAAGCTCAGTCGGATTCCAAATCACCTTCTACTGGATGTGTAATAAGCTAATTGAGCATCATGAGCTACATTTAGATTTCCAAATCCATATTTGCATTTTATTTTGTTGAGAGTAACTTAAAAGTAATGCAATAGTAGTGTAATGCCTTACATTTTAAATACAGTAATATTGTAATGTAACAAATTACTTTGAAATTACAGTAACAAGTAATAAATAATGCATTACAGTTTTGAAGTAACTTGCCCAACACTGATTATTTTCCAAGAAGTTAACAGAATATCAACTGAGAGAACCAGATGAGCAAATAACGGCAGCAGAAACATTAACTAGGTAAATTAAACAGTGTCCTGAGTAAAACAATTTTTTAACAAAAAGCAGGGGGATTTGTTTTATTGAACTTCTAACTAAGGTGGCTGCAAAGATAATCATTAGGGTAACATATTTTATATTCTAAAACAGCAGGGTCTGAAGGGTTAGGGTTAGGGTTAGTCCATGCAGGACTAAATTCTTAAATACATTAGGTAACCATGTCAGGAATTTATTGGTTTGTTTTTACAAACCTAAATTATTGGGATATGGTTATGTGTATGGAGTTAAATCAGGGCCATAGTGTTTGTGTATTTGAAAGAAATAATTGAAACTGAAAATATGTAAGCTGAAAAGGAAAATCAAGTTTTTATTATGAACATTGAAAAACAAAAAATTTAGTTAAAAATAAAATAGTATTGAAGGTTTATATTAATTGAAATTTCAATGGTATTTTTATTTTGTAATTTTCTGAATAAACTTTAATTCAGAATGTTCATTATTATATTTTTTTCAAGTTTAAGAATTTTTTTTCCTTCAGTTTCAGATGTAATTTTTTTTCAGATTTAGATCTTTCTAGTTAAGGTCAAAAAAGTTCTTTACAGTTTCAAATTTTTCTTCCAGCTTCAGATCCTTTTTCTACACTTTCAGATTCCTGTTTTTCAGTTTCAAACTTTTGACCCTGATGTGGCGTGGTGGGCGGGGCTACACAGAGAGGGGAGTGGAATCATGAGTGGCAGCAGAAGCAGGAGGCTGAAGATGTTCCCTCTATCATGTTGACTTCAGGAAACGTGGGAATGAACATAATCAAACACCTCCTGCACTGTATTATTAAATGATTGGTAGAGAATGCATCAAGCGTAACATGCACCCTTTCCTGTTATCAACTTTTTACTTTCTGTAACATAGAAAGTTCTCTTATATCAGATTTTCTGTTCCTTCTGTGTTTCTGCTCTGTCTTCTCAAACCCCCAGACAGTCGTGGCAGATGGCCGCTCCTACTGAGCCTGGTTCTGTTGGAGGTTTCTTCCTGTTAAAGGGGAGTTTTTGCCTCTCCACCGTCGCTACATGCTTGCTCAGTATGAGGGATTGCTGAAGGACTGCTGTGGTTGGAAAGTCTGCATCAACGGGGGCCCAACCTCACGCCAATTACTGACGCAATCTGCTGGAATTCCTTAAATAGGACACTTTTTAACTGATTGGAATGTTTGTATAAATGTATTGAAATGACTTCTTGTTAAGTGCCTTGAGATGACATCTGTTGTGAATTGACGCTATATAAATAAACTGAATTGAATTGAAGCGTAACCACTAAACCTCAGTTATTAAAGGTGTTTCAGTCAGTACTGAATTGATTGTAAAATTCTGTTTTGAACATTGTTTATTGTTTTGATCGACCTACCCAACCTTTTAGGGAGATTTGTGATAACATTTTGGAATATTCCCTCTATATTTATGATATTAATTAAATTAATAAAAGCAGGGAAAGCTGACGGAATATTCCAATTTAATTAGGATGACAAGTTAAGGAAAACAAGCTTATTGTTCTAGCATTATGTTCCTGATAAAGATGTGTCAGATCACCAGAGTAACAGAATCCAGTGCAGCAAGATATCTACGGGACGTTCTGATCTGGATGGGCTGCTTTATGCTTTACTATCAGACTGGCATTGACCAGTTCTCCAGGACCTGGACATGAAGATTGGAGAAGATGTGCTGTAGAGATAAACAGTGATTGCTGAATACTATTTAAACTGTTTGTCAGAAAAGCTGGGTAGGGCGATGCAAGAATCATCTCTGTTCCCTAAATGTTCTGGCCAGACATGTTGAAATAAATACTCGAAACGCCTTCTGAGATTCAGTCTCATCTTTGTTTTAGAAGAGCTGCATTTTCAGCTATAACACGTTCTTCTGATGTTTACGGAAAAGTAACTAGCCACAATTAACTGCTGTCTGCCACTTCAAGCTGATAAGTGGCTGTCTGACTGCATGTGAGTTTTACAGGCATTGGCACCTACTGTACCAAGCTTAAATTCTTAGTTTGTGTTTTTGCAAACAGTGAAAAATCTTTCTCCATCTTGACTATTAACAAGCTGCAGCCATGTCCAGATTTTTTTGTTTTCCAGCCACTTTGCTTGAATTTGCATTTACCGATCTCTACACAATTTTTTTCCCTCCCTCTCCAGCTCATGCCTTTTCTTTTCAAATATCTGGGTTCATGACTGTCTGCACGACAGGTCAGTAGCAATTTCTGACATGGTTCTGTATCTTGATGCTAATATATTTTGAACACACAGTTTAACATCAAATCACCGTTTATAATTTTAAAACTATTTTTCATGAAAACTACAGACATTTTTTTAATGCTTATGAGAATCAGATTCAATGCTTTTTAATGCCATTCAAGGTCTTAATTTTTGTAAAATCAATTTAATGGCTTTTAATGCTTTTAATTACCTGCATAAACCCTGTAAGACTGATCTTGGTTGCAAAACTTTTTTGTGTTGAGTGGATGTATGCAAGGAAGTTTGTCACATGGGGATGTGCAATTGTTAGAGTGGTGAGTGGAGTGGAAGGCCTGCAGCCTACAACTCCCAAGAACAGCCAAGAACAGGTAGACTCAGCTTCAGACAGACACAAGGCCCCGCCCCAGGGCAGCCACACACCCTGCACAGAGGTGGGTCTTCAGTGAATAAAGCACAGGAACAGCAGCCTCTATGCAATAAGGGGCACAAGGTGAGACACAGGGCACCACTTATCTCACCTGCTAGCTCTGGATTTGAAGTGCATGGAAAAGACTGTAAAGGATATTGTTTCTAAAAGCAGAGGGAATCTATTGTAGCAGTAGACAGCAGAAAAAAATACTCTACTTTTATCAAAATTTATGGTGACTAGCAATATCAGCAAAAATCACAGCTGTAGGCTAAAAACATAAAATATAAGTATACCAAATATTGGCTGGACCAGTGACAGCAGGGACGAACCTTGGACAAGAGCAAAGAAAAACAATCTGTGTGTATCTACAGTAGATGATCTCTGTTTTTCAACAGTCATAAGGCAGGTTGCAGAAAAAGTTCATTCTTACCCTGCATCACAGAAACCCATGCCACAACCTTAGCAGTCACTGTATGAGACACAAGAAATAATTCATGCACAAAAACACAGTAATGTGCAATAAGTTCTTTACCCAACAAATCACAAAAGAAATGTTGACCACTTCATAAATTGGAATAAGCACATGAATAGAGAATGAAATTATTGTTTGTTTTGTTTATTAATTGGCTCTGCTGATTTTGTTTTATTACACAAAAAAGGAAAGATATTCTATGTTCTGCATATTCCACACAGTGTTTGATCATTCTCTTATTTCCTCACTCGTTAGTGCAAATCAGTTTTAACTTTATTTAAGAAACACCACTCACTAAAGTTCAATAAGAGAAAACATTTGCATTATGACCATTAAGCATGGAAATTTGGAATATTAATATCTATTAGTGTATTTTCAGTCTGTTATATTTTTATGAAACACCCTCCAGAGGCAGAAGTAAGGCCACTGTGGTTTTATACCAATCAACCTATGACTGTCTAAGTAGATACTGATTTTTATATTTATTTCAAGGTCAGGCTCCATGATGTTACAAGGTGACAGTAATTGTTCACTGACATAAAGCTCCAATGGTCCAACTATATTTGTCTAAATTTCCTTATGTGTTGGAGGTCTGCCCTGTTTCTGCAATATAGGACTGAGAATTTCCCACCTTCTCCTGCGTTATGTGCAAGGATGGAACGGACTCTGGTCTGCTTTCCCTCTGTGTTTTTTCCAGAACAGGTGTTCGAGCAGAATGACCAGGGAGTCCAAGGACTTAGAGCACAGTCCTTGGAGCAAGGGACCTCACAGATGGTGGGCATTGGAAGGATGGCATCCCGGCAAAGTTGTTTTTCCACTTTTTCTACTGGATAGAAGAAGAAAAGAAAAAAAGTTTAAAATATTAATGAATACAATTCTTCACATCAGATATGATGGAAAATTAGTGCAAATAGAAAACTTTAGGTGTCAGCAGCAAGTTTTATGCTAGATGGCTGACAGTATCACATCAATTACATTCTCTCCATTTTGGAAGATGTTAAGAATTGCTACTGGAATGTATTTGTAAATTTGAGAGTTGTAAACAAAAGTTATATTGTTTTTTTTATGTTGTGATACAAAGAAATAAAGGATGTTGTCGTTGGCTGCTATGCCAAGAAGGCTTTCCTAAAATCTCAGCATTCCTAGCTTTAGGGTTGATTGTAGAACTCATTCAGAGTGGAAATATTTTTGTGCCTTACCTAGTATTCAGTGGTCATTTAATGCATAAGGAGTTGCTTGAAGGATCAGCTAGGATCAAGAAATATCTTATCTAAAACAAGAAATACAAGAAATGACATTCCCTTTTAGATGTCTTACCTATTTCTAAGTTAAATTCGAGGAGGTGGTTCTTTTTGTTCATTGCAACTTATAATACATTACAGTCATCTGAATAAGAATATGCTCTTTCAAATCAATGTTTTGTTTTCTCATGGCATAATAAAAAAAAAATCACATAATGCTTAACAGATTTTATTCATTCGTATCTAACTGAAAGTCTACTGTTTCAGATAAACACCTCAAATCAGAGTAATCACTGGATGAATTGTAGTTTTTCACTCACAAATGTTCTGTTTTTGTTTTACTTTTGTTTAACAAATGAAGATTATGGTTGAATGTATGATGTATGTTTTTTGTAAACTTGTTAGAGGCCATGTTTAAGTATTTAAAACTTGTTAAACACCAGATGATACATCTATTAAAACCATTCCCTTTTATTTGGTACCTAATTCTAATAAGTATGCATTTTTCTGACTCTGATATCATCAACAAGACCTTCCTGTAGTTTTAGAGATTAAAGCCTTTTTGCTTTCGGGTTAGGAAAAACATACCAGTAGATATAGGAAATATTTTTTATTATAGTCAAAAATTCAATTCAATTCAATTCAATTCAATTCAAAATTACTTTATTAATCCCAAAGGGAAATTAAATGTTGTTGTAACTCATTATGCAAGTTTCTTTAAAGATTTGTTGTAGATGCTGATGGCAGTGGGTAGGGATGATCTCTTGTAGCGCTCTGCAGATCTGAAGAAGCCTCTGACTGAAGACGCTCTGTAGTTGTCTGACAGTCTGATGTAGAGGATGCTCTGGATCTTTTCAACTCCTCAGGGTTTTGTGGCTGTAGTTGAGGTATTATTTGAGCTTTTGTGATGTTAATCAGCTGCTGCCAGTTGTAAACCACCTTGTTGCCATGGTTATGCATAATAACAAATGTCCAAAAATAAAAAGTATCAGCAAAAATCCTTCCAGCTGCACAGCATTCAAAACCAGAAAGAACAGTTGTCCACAAAAACAATGTTTCTACCAGAAATGGAGGAATAAAAGTTTTTCAAAAGAAAAAAATCAGAAAGAAAGTAACAGAGCTACTCCAACATGCTGCCACCTTGAGCGGCGCAATTCCGATGAAAGCATATAAATATGAATGTAGGTAGTTTTACCATTTTATTCTTTAATATTTTTACAGATCACACCTATTAAAAGGAGACTGGCTGCTGAGTTGCTGATATGCTCTGTATTGATCTACATTGAAAACCTGTCTTCACCCTCTTCGCTTCATTCATCAAATTGAATTGTAACTCATCCTTTCTCTGAAAAGCCTTATCTATGAAAATCTCATTGTGAGTGCCTAAAAGATCAGTAAGAAGTGAATCCAATGACTTGACAAAGACCCCAGGGAAAACCAGGTCTATTTCCTTCAGAAGACAACAAGGAATCAATACCAGGCCAGTTAACAGCAGCTCTGTAAGACGATCTGTGGGAGAAAGGCAGTGCTGACAATCAAAGATGCATATAACTCTGCCAGGGTTAATCAACGACCTTCAATTTATTTAATAAAAAACTTTGCAGTGTCTGCATGACTTTGATGGCTTTCATGATGGCTTTTGTTCTTGATAATTAAAAACAGCACATATTCCTGATAGAGTTGGCCTGGATTCTCCAATGCTCTGCTATTATTGATCTCTTTACATATAAATATTGGATTTCAATAGATTTCCGAAGAAATTTAACATTCTGCCTCATGTTCAATACTGTTATGCTAAACTAACAAATCTGGAGGATAAAATGTTAGCAGGGTCACAGACATCAGAGTACATCAAAAATAGCCTAAGACCTCATTTACGTGATGATGGCAGAATCCTGATAAATGATCTCACACACATTCAGAGATAATGGAGAAGAAAAGAAAGGCTAAATCCAAGATTGCTGTGTAGATCAGACCATACTAATTTAATTTCAGTTCATTATATCAGCTTAAAGGTTTTCTATTTCGGGAAAGCTAGCAGATTCCATCGAGTCATTTAACTTGCTGCATTCACTCCTCTTGGACCAACATGTAGCTACAGTAGACAATCGCCTGCGTTGTGTCCTTGACTTTGCAGCATTTCCTCATACTGTAGCTACCTCAAGCATGTAGCGACGGTGGAGAGGAAAAACTCCCCTTTTAACATGAAAAAACCTCCAAAAGAACCTGACTCAGTACAAGTGGTCTGCCACGACCGACTGGGGGTTTGAGAAGACAGAGCAGAGACACAAAAAATCCTGATGTAAGCGTACTTTCTATGTTAAACAAAGTAAAAAGTTGATAACAGGATAAGGAGATCATTCAGTTAAAGCTTGACTGAATAGAAATGGTCCAAATATAGATGAGGTTCTATAGTTACCTCCGATACTGCCTCACTTACTGAGTAAGTAATTTTATTTGGGAGGATGCCAATGATTTAAATTTTCATATAATTAATTTTATTTAAGAACAATCCCATAAAGTCATCACTACTGAGAGTTGGGGGAATAGTTGGCTCAATAGAGCTATCTTTCCGTGTTATGTTTGGTTTGTTTTACACCATGCAACACTTGCATCTTCACTCTTCCATGAACATCCAGACCTAACATAACTGATTTACTGATATTCACATGCTATTCTTTAAATATCCTTGGTGTATGTGGATAAATTTTTTTATGTTAATTGAATGCAATTTGCTTCTGAAATCAGTGTTTCCTCTTTTTGTCATGACTTCATGAGTCAAGTTGTGACAAAATGGGGGCTTGTCCTTTAGTTCACTTTGTTTAATGCATTTAAGTATGTTAACTTGGATAATTTGTTTTCACAGTATGTGTTTGACCAGCTTGGTTTGACTTTGTTTGTCCCATGGGCCGAGTGGTTGCTGGAGGCACAGTGTATATTGTTGCTGGGCAGAATAATATTGATCCATTGCTTCACTTGAAGGAATGAATACTTTCACAGGTTATGGCATCACCTGATGAGTTTCTTGAGTCTCAATAATGGAGTTCTTTGAACACCAATGATCAGCTGTTGAAAATAGCTGCCCACTATGGAGTGGCTGTTGGTGGTCAAATCTGCAAGGCTGACTCAAAAGCTGTAACTGTAATAAATTTAATATTTTTGTAGCTTTGGAGGCGAGGGTATCAGAATTAGAAGCACGACTCCGTGCTGTTGAAAAACCAGCAGATAGCCAAAGCCCATTAGCCAGCGCGGAGCCAACAAGGATAGAACCCCCTAGCCGTCCTCCGGTAGAGCCTGCGCAGCCGGGACCTCAGGCTGGTTGGGTGACTGTACGTAGGAAGCATAGTTCTAGGACCCAGCCCGCGGGCCACCACCAACCGGTCCGCGTTTCTAACAGATTTTCCCCGCTCAGCGACACACCCGCTGAGAAGCCGATCCTGATAATTGGCAGCTCCATAGTCAGAAATGTGGCATTAGAGACACCATTAACCATAGTCAAATGCTTGCCAGGGGCCAGAACGGGCGACATCAAATCCTACCTGAAACTCCTGGCTAAAGATAAGTGTAAATACAGTAAGATTGTTATTCACGCTGGCGGTAATGACACCCGGTTACGCCAATCGGAGGTCACAAAAATTAGTGTTGCTTCGGTGTGTAAGTTTGCCAAAACAATGTCAGACTCTGTAATCTTTTCTGGTCCCCTGCCTGATCGGACCAGTGACGACATGTTTAGCTGCATGCTGTCATTCCATCAATGGTTGTCTAGGTGGTGTCCTGCAAACGATGTGGGCTACATTGATAACTGGCGAACTTTTTGGGGAAAACCTGGTCTGATCCGGAGAGACGGCATCCATCCCACTTTGGATGGAGCAGCTCTTCTTTCTAAGAATATGGCCGAATTTATTAGTCCTCCAAAACACTGACAACCCAGGGTCCAGACTAGGAAGCAGAGTCGTAGTTTAACCCACCTCTCTGCTGCTTCTGTACTGTTACCCACCCATTACCCTATAGAAACGGTGTCTTGCCCACGGCCAAAATTAAATTGATTAAAAGTTAAGCCAACAAAAGCAAATTATGGAAATCTCATAAAGATAAATACGACTTTGACTGAACAGAAAAATAAATCTATTAAATGTGGTTTATTAAACATAAGATCTCTCTCCTCAAAGACTTTGTTAGTAAATGACCTGATTTGTGATAATCATATGGATTTCCTTTGTCTCACAGAAACCTGGTTGCAGCAGGAGGATTATGTCAGTATAAATGAGTCAACTCCTTCCAGTCATTTAAATTTTCACATTCCTAGAAATACTGGGCGAGGAGGAGGAGTTGCAACCATTTTTCGTTCTGATTTACTAATTAGTCCCAGACCAATTGATAGCTACAGTTCTTTTGAACATCTAACCCTTAATTTTCCTCATCCAAGTTGCTAAACATTAAGACCATATTTGTTTGTGGTTTTGTATCGTCCACCAGGACCTTACTCTCAATTCTTGGATCAGATCTCACATTTTATCATTATAGTGGGGGACTTCAATATTCATGTGGATACTGAAAGTGATAGCCTAAATGCAGCCTTTAGTGCTATTTTAGACTCAATTGGCTTTACTCAAAAAGTACAGGGATCGACACACTCGGGTAAACACACTTTGGACCTTGTACTGACATACGGTATTGAGTGTGAGGAAATAACAGTCCACCCACATAACCCGGTCCTGTCTGACCACTTCTTCATAACTTTTGAATTTACTTTAACTGACCATCTTCAATCTGAAAGAAAATTTCATTATAGTAGAGCTTTATCAGACAATGCTGTAACAATTTTTGAAGAATCTGTTCCATTCTTACTTTCCTCAGTTTCTCAGAGTAACACAGTGGATGGCAGCAATTCTATCTCTAACCCTTCTGAAATTGATGGTCTGGTTCACAGCGTTACGTCCTCATTGCGTTTGGCATTAGATAGTGTAGCCCCCTTAAAAAAGAAAGTGGCTAGCCATAGGAGGCTGACTCCTTGGTTTAACGCAGAGTTGCGTACTTTAAAGCAGAATACTAGGAAGTTGGAGAGAAAATGGCGCTCTACACATCTAGAGGATTCCTATTTAACCTGGAATGACAGTCTACTGCTGTATAAAAAGACCCTTCGACAAGCTAGAACAGCATATTTTTCATCATTAATAGAGGCGAATAAAAACAATCCTAGGTTTCTTTTTAGTACAGTTGCCAAACTTACACAGAGTCATAGCTCTGTTGAGCTAACTATTCCCCCAGCTCTTAGCAGTGATGACTTTATGGGATTCTTCATAAATAAAATTAATTCTATTAAAAATAAAGTCTTTGGCATCCTCCCAAACATGATTACTTCTTCCTCAGTAAATGAGGCAGTATCGGAAAGAACTGTAGATCCTCATTTGTGCTTAGGCTGTTTTGATTCAGTCGAGCTTTCGGAATTATCAAAAATATTAGCCTCATCTAAACCTTCAACTTGTATGTTGGACCTAATCCCAACCAAATTATTTAAGGAAGTGTTCCATTTGGTTCCTGGCCCCATTTTGGATATGATGAATCTATCCTTATTAAACGGATACGTACCACAAGAATTTAAAATAGCTGTAATTAAACCTTTATTCAAGAAACCTTCCCTTGATCAAGATGACTTAGTGAATTACAGACCTATATCTAACCTTCCTTTCTTATCCAAAATCCTTGAGAAAATTGTTGCTAATCAAGTCTGTGAGCATCTAAACAGTAACGAGCTGTTTGAAGCGTTTCAGTCAGGTTTTAGAGCTCATCATAGCACTGAAACAGCACTGGTGAAGGTTACTAATGATATTCTCATGGCCTCAGATAATGGACTGGTGTCTGTTCTGGTTTTGTTAGATCTCAGTGCTGCTTTTGACACAGTCAATCACAATATTCTCTTAGAAAGGCTTGAACATGTTTTAGGGATCAAAGGAACAGGACTAGGCTGGTTTAAATCATATTTGTCTGACAGATTCCAGTTTGTTCATCTAAATGATCAATCTTCTTCACTCTCAAGGGTTACTTGTCGAGTTCCACAGGGTTCTGTGCTTGGACCAATTCTTTTCAATATATATATGCTTCCAATTGATAGAATCATTAGACAGCATGGGATAAATTTCCACAGCTATGCCGATGATACACAACTATATTTATCCATAAATCCTGATAAACCCAGTCAGTTAGATAGATTGCAGGTATGTCAGAAAGAGATAAAAACATGGATGAATCTAAACTTTTTGCTTTTAAATTCTGACAAGACAGAAGTTGCTGTCTTTGGACCAGAAATTGTTAAAAAGAAACTAATTAGTCAATCACTTCATCTGGATGGCATTAAATTGGCCCCCAGTAATAACGTAAAGAACCTCGGCGCTATTTTTTCCAAGACTTGACATTTAAATCCCATATTAAACAGGTTTCTAGGATTTCCTTCTTTCACCTCCAGAATATTGCAAAAATTAGAAACATCCTGTCCAAGAGTGATGCTGAGAAACTAGTCCATGCATTTGTTACCTCAAGACTGGACTACAGTAATTCTTTACTATCAGGTAGTCCACAAAATGCCATTAAAAGCCTTCAGTTGATCCAAAATGCGACAGCAAGAGTTCTGATGAATATTAAAAAGAGAGATCACATTTCTCCTGCTTTAGCTTCCCTTCATTGGCTCCTTGTTAAATCCAGAATAGAATTTCAGATCCTCCTTCTTACATAAAGCCCTTAATAATCAAGCTCCATCATACATCAGAGATCTAGTTGTTTCATATGTTCCCAACAGAGCACTTCGCTCTCAGACTGCAGGTTTACTTGTAGTTCCTAGGATTTCTAAAAATAGAGTGGGAGGCAGATATTTTAGTTATCAAGCTCCTCTCCTGTGGAACCAGCTCCCAGCTTTAGTCCGTGAGGCAGACACTCTGTTTACTTTTAAGGCCAGGCTTAAAACTTTCCTTTTTGATAAAGCTTATAGAGTGGCTAAGGTCATCCTATCTCTGTAGTTATGCTGCTCTGTAGTTATGCTGCTATACCTTTTTGATAAAGCTTATAGTTAGAGTGGCTTAGGTCATCCTGAGCTAGCTCTGTAGTTATGCTGCTATAGGCTTAGACTGCTGGAGGACAGACTTACCAATTTTCTTCACTCTGCTACTTCCTTTTCTCCTACGACTCTCCAGTTGTATTACAGTACATTATCCTATTTCGACTGTTAACTTTGTTTTCTCTCAGTGTTTTTCTCTCCATAGAAGATATACCTGGTCTGGTATCCTGCTTGGCTGGAATGCCCTGTTGGACAGGGGGCATCGACTGGGATGGTGCTCCCAGTGACTGAACATCCACTGTGTCCTGTTATCAACTTTTTACTTTCTGTAACACAATTTTCTTCAGTCTGCTACTTTTCTCTTCTACTACTCTCCAGTTGTATTATTTGCTGTTATTTCGACTGTTAACCTTGTTTTTTCTCAGTGTTTTTTGCTCCATGGATCCAAAATACCTATACAGTCTACTGATCGCTGATCAGGTAACTGTATCCAGCTAATGGAATAAGTCCTTAACCTGACTTATTCAACACTCTGCAGAAGGAATCTTTTGAATTACAGTTGTCTTCAATCGTTTGGGTATAAACTGGGTTTTCAAAGGTTTCTGACCGATAAAGTCGTTTTAAATCGTGCAACATGAGTTACTCCGTCCGACCGGTGTTTTCCTTTGTTGTTGTTTTTTTTTTACGTATCCTTTCTGGCAGTGTGGCACTCAGAATTGGTGTCTGAGTACCAAGTAGAAGCCCAACAGATTTACTTTCACAAGTGGAGCATTACAGCTTTTGCTATAGTACTCCACTTGATATACACTACTCACAATAAATTAGGGATATCGTGAGAGACTCAGTGGATTTCATACATATGGTGTTTGTTTCACTTCAGAGATTTTTGAGATAGGAAGGCAATTGTACTGGGGTGATAGAACCACCTCAATTTGCGTTTTCCACGTAATGGTCTCACTGTGTGCCTTACATATTGGGGCCAACACCAAAAAATACCAAAGACAACTCTTTTCAATGTGGCATCAATTTCAAAATTCTGTGGGTTTAAAAAGCTGGTATTGCCCATAAGTCACTACAACTTTATCCTTTAAACAGACATGAACACACAACGTCACTTAATGGACAAGCAGCGCCACCTGGCCATAGCGCGCCTTTGGGTTGGTGGCAGGGATTTAGATGTTGCACATGAACTTGGTGTGTCTCAAAATGAGAACCAGCAGACTTGCATCAAGACACAGAACTACTGGCAGATTTCGTGACAGATCCAGGAGTGGAGCCCCACGAGTGGCAGACCGCAACGATAACCAGTATCTAAGGACCTGAATTTGTCACAGCTTAACTTAAGGAAGTCTGAGTGCCTCATATGGTATGCCCAGCAATGTCTCCTGACCTGAACCCTACAGAGCATGTTTGGGATCAGTTGAAGCAGAGACTGGATGATCGTACCCCACACCCATGTGACCTGTGTTATTTGGGGCTACCCTTGTTATTGTCTACATTTTTGGGGTAATAAATATTACACTAATGAAAATGATGTTTCTTCTCATTAATTATTAGTAATATCAATGGATACTTTTACTTATTTCATTCAAATTCAGACCAAATAGGAATAGCACTCATGTAAATAACAATATCCCTAACTTATTGTGAGTAGTGTATATATGTGAGAAATATTTATTATGAATTGCTGTGTGTTTTATTTTCTGATGTTATGGACATGGAAAATAAAGGGGAAGAAATAAAGAGGATGAAGAAGAGAGGTAGGAAACAAAAAGTCAAGAGACAGGGTGAGTTGAAAATACAAGGGAACAAAGAAAACCAAAGAAAACATCGAAGTCTGCCTCCATACCCACAGGACAGCAGAGAGAGGGGGAAAAAACAAAAAAAGGAACATCGACAATTCCCACCACCAATTCCCACTGCCGACATCCCAGTGCCCCACCCCTGCCCCACATTGGGGCACCCCACCGATAGCCGCAGACGGCATCCCAAGGCCAAGCCCAGCCACCGAAAAGGGACCACCCAACAATCCCAAAACTGGCACCCTTGAAAGAGGTGCCCCAACCAACAAAAGACATCAGCCCGGCACATCAGCCGAACGACACACTGGTCCACCCAGGCCCAGCCAGGCACGCACCAGGTCTGAACCGGATTGTCTTCCCGAGCACCTGCCTGACATCAAGAACCACCAATGCACCAGCGGGCAGGGGCACCAGTCACTGGCAGGGAGTGATGGAGGGGAAATAGCCCCCCCCCGTTAGATGTAAGGCCTGAAATGAGTCAGTCGAGAGGGCAGCCCAAGACCCAACCGGTTACCCGACAGGTAGAGACATACAGATACAGTCATACATTCGCTCACTCTTTCACACATACATTCTCACTGACACACCAAGACACCCAAGAAAGAACACTGTACCCTCACTCATACACCCCATACACACTCTATACTCCCAGGTCCAGGTACCGATGCCCCAGTAGAGCAACCAGCCCCCGGACCAGGGAGGTGGACCCCCTACCTTCTAGGATGGAGAGAAGCAGACCGTCAAAGCCCCCACAGTGGCAAAGCCGCCCACCAGCCCAGGTCTCCGACCAGGCCACCTGTTCCTCCTCCTGACCCCAACCCTTGATGGTCAATAGCGAACAGGGGTGTGAAAAGACCCCTAGCCTCCATTCTCCTGCTCGAGTATGGTGTTGATGCGTGTTGTTATAATGTGCATTTAGAAAAGAGAGGTGAGATGTGGGGAAGGCAGCCACACATCCCCCAACCGCCACCCAGAGCCTTCAGTGTCTATATGCAGTTTAACAGTGGGCACCGCCACCAGAGGTAAAGCTGATTGAACAGCTCCTCCTCTGGATGCCAAAAAAGTGTGCCCACCCCAAAGTCTCTACATATGTGTCTCATGAAAATGTTATAAGTGGGAGTGTCTAAGTTGTACAGTAAAATTGGGACCTAGGCTGCCACAGAATCGAAAATGGAAACCCCACCTCTCACCTCAGTGACGTGCCCATGCCCAAAGACCCTATATAAGTGGTAAAGTGATGGAGAGGGTTGACAGAGGTGTTCGGGGATGGGGAAGGAGTTTTCCCTTGTTCTTTGGTGCTAAGCTAATAAGCATAGTGGCTATGAGCTCCGCACATTTTCTTCTGATTAGTGCGGCCTTCTTTTGCAGACCGCCATCACTCATAAACAATAAAGATTGCTACCTACGGTATTCAAAATACAGATCGACTTATAGTTCCTAGGATTTCTAAAAGTAGAATGGGAGGCAGATCTTTTAGTTATCAGGCTCCTCTCCTGTGGAACCAGCTCCCAGGTTTAGTCCGTGAGGCAGACACTCTGTTTAGTTTTAAGGCCAGGCTTAAAACTTTCCTTTTTGATAAAGCTTATAGAGTGGCTAAGGTCATCCTATCTCTGTAATTATGCTGCTATGGGCTTAGACTGCTGGAGGACAGGCTTACAAATTTTCTTCACTCTGCTACTTCCTTTTCGACTACTACTCTCTAGTTGTATTATAGTACATTCTGTTATTTCGACTGTTAACTTTGTTTTCTCTCAGTGCTTTTCCCTCCATAGAAGATATACCTGGTCTGGTATCCTGCTTGGCTGCAATTCCCTGTTGGACGGGGGGCATCGACTGGGATGATCCTCCCAGTAACTGAACATCCACCGTGTCATGTTATCAACTTTTTACTTTCTGTAACATAGAAAGTACTCTTATATCAGATCTTCTGTTCCTACTGTGTCTCTGCTCTGTCTTCTCAAACCCCCAGACGGTCATGGCAGATGGTCGCTCCTACTGAGCCTGGTTCATTTGGAGGTTTCTTCCTGTTAAACGGGAGTTTTTCCTCTCCACCGTCGCTACATGGTTGCTGTATGAGGGATTGCTGAAGGATTGCCGTGGTTGGAAACTCTGCATCAACGAGGCCCAACCTCATGCCAATGACTGACACAATCTGCTGGGATTCCTTAAATAGGAAACTCTTTAACTGATTGTAATGTTTGTATAAATGTATTGAAATGACTTCTTGTTAAGTGCCTTGAGATGACATCTGTTGTGAATCACCGCTATATAAATAAACAAAATTTAAAATTTTTATTGAATCGACTCTAAAATAGATTATGTTTAAAGACTGAAAACTAATCGTATAGGTCGTTTTTGAAACCACCTTGAATCACTGCGGCAACTGATCCATAAAATACAATCAATTCTCCTAAGGTTATTGATTTCTAATTCAGCAAATGTTCTAATGAAACATTACTTCCTCCAAAGAATGTTTTTGTTTTCACGTCTGCTTTGCATTGTGAATAGGTTGTTCGAACACCAACCTAAGGTGCTGGTTAGTATAAACTAATGTTTAGTTTAAACTAATTATAATTAATTTAAAGCTAACTTAGCTTCACTTCCAAAACCCTAAAATAAAAGCCTTGGTCTTTAACCATACATATTCATACTGAACTGTGACATCACGGTTGATTTATTGGTTATTGTTTCTATTTTTTTGCATATTTGTCCAATTTACTGTTTTACTTTTGGTTAGTTTTATTATTCATTCTTCTATACTTAGTAGTTTTGTTGTGTGTTACTAGCTTAGTGAGTTTCTTGATTAAAGCATTTTGACTGAAAAGTTTAATTTGTTAAGAAATGCTTGTATTTTGGAAAGTTGTTGTTTGTTGTTATTCCACATACATATGCAGTAACTTGCTGCTAAAATAATGCCAAGAACTTATTCCTTCATCTACTGTTTAATTACCTCTGCTTTATCAGGCAGGTAATCAAAAACACTAACTGAGACTGAACTATTTGGCTACTATTATTTTCCCTGGATCCCAGGATGGTGCCCCAAACTTGGGAATTTTTATATAAAATTATTAATCCTATTAATAAACGCTCTAAGCAATTATTCATAATTATTCATAGCCAAAACATACCTATCTGTGTCACAACAGTATATTCTGAAAAACGTGAGGAAAAACTTGCTGTTTGAATTGTTCTTTTATTTAGTGAATTATAAAACAATCTGAGAAAGGAACCAGGTAGGAAACAAAGGATGTACCTCAAAGTGCAATTTCCAAAATGCAAAAGATTTAAACATTAATTATCTTTCAGTTAGGTCCCTTTTCAATTTTTGTGAATTAATTTTTTGTCTTCTTTGCCCAAAGAAAAAAGAAAGTTATAGAACTTGGGTCATTGAACTTTTGTCAAGAGTCAGCCCAAACAAAAACGTAAAAAACAGAGCAAAGTGCCTTTTTAAAATTATATCTGTTAGCATATATTTGTCAAATCATTGATCAGGCCAGTGCAGGAGGTGTTTAATGTTCTGTTAAGCTCCCAGGTTATATGGGGCAGAATGGTTTTAGTGAGGTGCAGAGGAAATTAAGATGCCTTGTTACAATGAATTTTACAATGAACTGGTGTATGTCTTTTAGTGTATTTGAGTATATTGATGGGGCAATTGTTTGTGTGCATGGGAGTTGGGTTGGGGGGAGGGGGTATAACTGTGATCATGCTTTTAAATATGTGGGTGAGGGATGGGTATACTGTTTATGTGGGGTCATTTTAATCTGTAAGGCACTTTGAGTTGCAATTCTTTTATGAAAAGTGCTTTCTAAATAAAGTTTGATTGATAGAATATGATTGAATTACAGTTGTGTGCGAAAGTCAGAGCACCCCTTTAAAAACAGCATATTTTATATATTTAAAAATGTATATTCATATTTACTGTCTCTCTGGTATATGGGAAAAAAAAGACAATATTGTCAGGAAACATTAATGCATAGTTACATTTTATTTTATAAATTGAACAAAATTACAAAAATTAAAAACATAATTTTGGCATGTGCAAAAGTCGGGGCACTCTACAGCATCAGTACCTTCAGTACTTAGTAACACCCCCTCTGGCAGATATCACAGCTTGTAAACGCTTTTTATTGCCAACAACAAGTTTCTGGATTGTATTATTTGGGATTTTTCCCCATTCTTCCTTGCAAAAGGCTTCCAGTTCTGCAATATTCTTAGGACGTCTTGCATACACAGCTCTTTTAAGATCTACCCACAGATTTTCGATGATGTTTAAGTCGGGAGACTGTGAAGGCCATTCCAAAACCTTCAGCTTGCGTTTCTTGAGGTAGTCCATGGTGGATTTGGAGGTATGTTTAGGATCATTATCCTGTTGTAGAAGCCATCCTCTTTTCAGCTTTAGCTTTTTTACAGATGCTGTGATATTTGCCTCCAGAATTTGCTGGTATTTAATTGAATCCATTCTTCCCTCCACCCGAGCAATGTTTCCTGTCCCACTGGCTGCAACACAACCCCAAAGCATGATGGATCCACCCCCATATTTAACAGTTGGCAAGGTGTTCTTTTCATGAAATGCTGCTCCTTTTTTTCTCCAAACATACCTTTGCTTATTGTGGCCAAAGAGTTCTATTTTAACTTCATCAGTCCACAGCACTTGTTTCCAAAAGTCATCAGGCTTCTGTAGATGTTCTGTTGCATATTTTTGACGTTGTATTTTATGATGAGGTCGTAGATAAGGTTTTTTTCTGCAGACTCTTCCATGAAGGTCTTGTTTGTGCAAGTATCGGCGCACAGTGGAAGGGTGCACCACCACTCCTGAGTCTGCTAAATCTTCCTGGAGGTCTTTTGAAGTCAAATGTGGGTTTTGGTTTACCTTTCTGATCAGACTACGAGCTGTTCTCTCCGAGAGTGTCCTTGGTCTTCCAGATCTCTTCTTGACCTCCACAGTTCCCCTCACCTGCCATCTCTTAATTATGCCTCGCACTGTGGAAACTGCAAGCTGAAAACGCTTTGCTATCTTCTTGTAGCCCTCCCCGGCATTGTGGGCATCAATTACTTTCATTTTTTCTGTCTTACACAGCTTCTTAGAGGAACCCATGGTTGCTGAGTGTTTGTACAAGGTTTGTGGAGTCGCCGTATTTAAGAAACCCTCAAATTGGCACCAGCTGGCACTCCCTAATGACAATTGTTGACACATGCTTCAGGACCAATGATCTGGTAGAGGTCTGAGCTTGTAAAAAACTCTCAGGGTGCATTAACTTTTGCACATGCCAAAATTATGTTTTTAATTTTTGTAATTTTGTTCAATTTATAAAATAAAATGTAACTATGCATTAATGTTTCCTGACAATTTTGTCTTTTTTCCCATATACCAGAGAGACAGTAAATATGAATATACATTTTTAAATATATAAAATATGCCGTTTTTAAAGGGGTGCCCTGACTTTCGCACACAACTGTATGGCTCAGGGGGAGTTTGGCCTGTAAGCGGTGGGTTGTAATTTCAAACTCCCGCTTGATCTGTCTCATTGTCAATGGGCAAGACACTTCACCTTGGTGGTTGGTCAGAGGGCCCAGTAGCGCTGATTGTATGGCAGCCTTGCTTCTGTCGGTCTGCCTTAGGGCAGCTGTAGCTACAATGTAGCTTACCACCATGTGTGCATGGATGTCCTCTGGACTAGATAAAGCGCAATACATGTACAGGCCATTTACCATTTGATCTTAAATATATAGTGGCCATTTTTAAAACCTCCATACTAGTGCAGGAAAAGGTTAAAAGAATAAGCAAAAATCTGCGTTGATTTTTATCTCTGAAAGAGCTCCATCGTGCTAGTTTCACAAATCTTGTTTATTATGTTCACTCACCATCACTGTTAATACACTGGACTTGGGGAATTTGTGTTCCAGGTCCACACTCCTTCTCATTGTCAGGGACACACTCCTCCAGTTTAACCACGAGCCACTCGAAGCAGCTGGGGTCTTCACATGGTATGGCCTCCACTAGATGAGGGCAGTTTCCTGTTGCATCTGTTGGCTCATTGATAATCCTTCGCTTCCTTAGTTTGAAACCTGTTACAGATAAACAGGAAAAATGGTAACATATGATGAAACAAGTAAGCTGACGCAAACCAGCTCAATAACTATAAACCCTTCCTGTCATATCATACGTGAGGCCATGCTGCAATACTAAAAAATCTAATATTATGTTGCTTTTGTTCCTTATGCCCGGTGAGATGAGAAGAGCTTTTAGTCACTCTGCTCCTCAGCTCTGGAAGTCTCTTCCTCCCAACATCAGAAATATTGACTCTCTTCCTCTATTTACACTACTCACAATAATTTAGGGATATCGTGAGAGACTCAGTGGCAGTGGCGGTCCTAGACTATTTGGTCCCCTAGATGAGCTTGACTGATGGCGCCCCTTGCCCACGGAAAAAGAAGTCATGTCCAAAGAATTGCACATTTATTTAGATAATGAAAGTATAACAATAACAATATAACATGTGCAAAAGAATAAAGATATTCAATAATAGATATACCAAAAAAACTTTTAACTTGTACAGTAGTGCAACATCTGAGAACAAAAAGTGCACACTAAAGAATCCAAACAAAAAATAAACGTTTAACTTAATAAATTTTTATGTCAAAGTATTGTTATAGATAGAGGGATGGCAATAACTGTTGAAAAAAAATAAATAGACATAATTTTATTTTTGCTTTATATTTGGCGCCCCACACTAGATGGCGCCCTAGGCAAGCGCCTATGTCGCCTGTTGGAAGGACCGCCACTGCTCAGTGGATGTCATACATATGGTGTTTGTTTCACTTTAGAGATTTTTGAGATAGGGAGGCAATTGTATTAGGGTAATAGACACATGTAATTTTGTGTTTTCCACGTAATGGTCTCACTGTGTACAGTGTGCCTTACATATTGGGGCTAATACCAAAAAATACTAAAGACAACCCTAGTTAACGTGGCATCAATTTCAAAATTTTGTGGGTTTAAAAAGCTGGTATTGTCTGTAAGTCTTTCCAACTTCATCCTTCAAACAGCCATGAACACATGATGTCACTTAATGGAAAAGCAGCACCAACTGGCCATAGCAAGCCTTCAGGTCGGTGGCAGGCAGTCAGATGTTGCATGTAAACTTGTGTGTCTCAAAGTGTCATCAACAGACTTGCATCAAGACACAGAACTACTGGCAGAGTTTGTAACAGACCCAGGAGTGGAGCCCCACGAGTGACAGACCGCAACAATGACCAGTACCAAAGGACCTATGCACTCAGACATCGTTATGAAACTGCCACATCAGTTTATGAGATATGAGGGGTACTAGGGTTTCCAGACAAACCATTCGCAACCGGCTCCACCGCTTTTGCTTGAATGCCAGACGACCATTGCAGGTGACTCCACTGACACCAAGTCACCACCGTGAACGTTTGCAGTGGTCACAAGACCATGTGACCTGGAGAATGCAGCAGTGGTCTACCGTCCTGTTGACGAGTGTCGGGTCACCTTGCACAGAAATAATGATCATCAGCGTTGCTGAAGAAGGTGAGGTGAGCGATACGCCGAGGTCAACATGGTCCCCAGGGATAGCTTTGGTGGAGGAGGTGTAACAGTCTGGGCAGGCATCACCAGTTAGTGCAAAACTGATTTGGTTATTGTAGATGGCTCAGTCACTGCACGTTCTTACCTCAGAGACATCATAGAACCCATCATCATTCCTCCAGCACCCCCCCCAACCTTCTGTTCTTGGATGATAATACTCCACCACATCGTGCCAGAATTGTCACACCTCTACTTCAGGAAGTCGGAGTACCTCATATGGTATGGCCAGCAATGTCCCCTGACCTATACACCATAGAGCACGTTAGGGACCAGCTGAAGCAGAGACTGGATGACCGAACACCATGACATGAGACCTCGCAGAACTGCATGTAGCACTATTGGAAGAATAGAACGCATTGCCTCAGGACAACATCATGAGGCTAGTGAGGAGCATGAGACGTTGCTGTCAAGCTGTCATTGCGGCAAATGGTGGAAACACCTGCCTGCTACTGACATTTTCAATTTGTGTTATTTGGGGCTATCCTTTTGGGGTAATACATTTTACACTAATGAAAATGTTGTTTCTTCTCATTCATTATTAGTAATATCAAATGATACTTTTACTTATTTAATTAAAATTCAGACCAAATAGGAATAGCACTCATGTAAATAACAATATCTCTAACTTACTGTGAGTAGTGTAAATCACAGCTCAAAACACATTTGTTCAAACTGACTTATTCACTTTAGACAGACTGTGGTTGTTCTCCTTTCTTTTGATTTGCTATTTGATTCATTGTTTTGCTGATTCTTTCTCTATGTATTATTATTTTTTAACACTTTTTTTCTTCTCTGTAACGCGACCTTGGATTTTAGAAAGGTGCCCTCAAATAAATATATTATTATTATTATTATTATACATTATAAATCCTAAATTAAATCAAAATTAAAGAATGTCTCTGCCACTACTCTCCAGTGTTTCACTCAACAAAGTAATTTTCACCCAAAATGACAAGCTGTCACTAAGCTCCAATACTTCATCTGGATTTGTCACATTTACTCTGTGTTTAAGCAAGACATTCCACAGTTGAAGTCCTCAGGATGTTCCCTCCACCCCAACCAAGGTCAACCCCCCTTTATTTCACACTCCTGTTCCTGTCAGATAAGGCAGCAAAGCCCTGGAGTACTTGTAGGACGCAGGTTCTATTTCATTTTTGTCTTCCTTTGAAAATCCTTTATTTAATCAGGTAGGTCAGCTGGACATGAGCCATCCTGTGTTATCTGATGGACGATGGGTGGTTGGGAAGGGGGATGACTTTGTATGAAGAATAAATAGGCTCGGGGTCCTGGAAATTGAATTTAGGGCTCACTTTCTAGCTATTTGTGGGGGGTATAATGATTTGCATGGCTGAAAGATAGCAACACAACACATGCTTCCGTTGATAGACCTAGGGGCTTCATTTTCAGTTAATACACATACATGAATACAGTCATAGTTGGTGTGCATTGCCAGACAATAAAATAAAAAAAGAGTTAAAAAGGAAGAAAAAATACTGAGTTTGATGCAACTGAACAAATAGCTTTTTAAAACCTCTAACTTCTAGTTTATTAGGGAATTGGACACTAAGAAATTATTATCACATGTAGACCCAGGGGTGTGTTGGTGTTTAAATAAAGTCTGGGACCTTTTTATGGAGAGGCCTTTTATTGGATCACACAAAGGATGCAAGTGGAACAATAACTCTACCAAAAATATTTGTATTGGTAGTATAACAGCATAATAACGTTATGCTACCAACTATATGAATAATATGTTTAACATAATAATAATAATTAATAATAATGTTTTTATGTTAGCATGACCAGAGGTGGGTAGTAACTAGTTACTTTTACTCCGCTAGCCTAGGGTGACCAACCGTCCTCTTGATAAAGATGTCGGGGTTATCATTGTTTTTAAGGGGACTCATAAGCACACTTAAATTGACTGGTGCGATCCATGCAATGCGACACATTTTCTCTCATGTATTGTCCTCACCGAGCTGCTGCTTCGTGGAGGGTTCTGAACCTTTTCATAGACATAACAGACAGCGGACTGTGATGCGCTGCACCACTTTGCCCTTCGTCGTGCTGCGCGCACGGCGTTGCGACTGTTTACAAGATATTAAAGCGCAACTGTAGCTTTACAGACAAACAGAGCTGGCATATGTGTTTCTGTGTGTGACAAAGTGGCAAAGATCCAGTAGGTCCATATGGAAACGAAATCTATAATAATAATTAATCTATAAACTGACTGAGAAGGATAAAGATAAAATAAAAAAAATGGAGCAGGCATTATTGTTTTTTTAAGACTGATGCTTTTTACTTGTATTACATTGAAAAGAAAATAACACCTGTTTTCTCAGAATGTTATTCCAGATTTTTGTTTGATTTTTGTCCAGAATCACTTAAAAAGCGAACTATCATTGTTTCTGGTAAATTTTCTAATTCGGAAGAGTAATTATTTATTTTTTTATAATGCAATTTTTATTTGTTTTTAGAACAGAGGGAAACCATTGTACAACTGCAGTTTACAAACACACACACTATACCGTTTCTGAGGAACACCCCCCCTCCACCTCCCTAAACATTAACCATTCCATACCTTCCACCCATTTAACCCCACCCTCCTTACCTACACATAAGCCAGGGTTAACACCATAACCATCAGATAAAAAGATGCAAATTGACTCCAAAAGAAGGAAAAAATAATAATAAAAAAGAGAATATATATATACACATGTATACATAAATATATATGCACACATACACTACCGTTCAAAAGTTTGGGGTCACCCAAACAATTTTGTGTTTTCCATGAAAAGTCACACTTATTCACCACCATACGTTGTGAAATGAATAGAAAATAGAGTCAAGACATTGACAAGGTTAGAAATAATGATTTGTATTTGAAATAAGATTTTTTTTACATCAAACTTTGCTTTCGTCAAAGAATCCTCCATTTGCAGCAATTACAGCATTGCAGACCTTTGGCATTCTAGCTGTTAATTTGTTGAGGTAATCTGGAGAAATTGCACCCCACGCTTCTAGAAGCAGCTCCCACAATTTGGATTGGTTGGATGGGCACTTCTTGCGTACCATACGGTCAAGCTGCTCCCACAACAGCTCAATGGGGTTCAAATCTGGTGACTGCGCTGGCCACTCCATTACCGATAGAATACCAGCTGCCGGCTTCTTCTCTAAATAGTTCTTGCACAATTTGGAGGTGTGTTTTGGGTCATTGTCCTGTTGTAGGATGAAATTGGCTCCAATCAAGCGCTGTCCACTGGTTATGGCATGGCGTTGCAAAATGGAGTGATAGCCTTCCTTATTCAGAATCCCTTTTACCCTGTACAAATCTCCCACCTTACCAGCACCAAAGCAACCCCAGACCATCACATTACCTCCACCATGCTTAACAGATGGTGTCAGGCATTCTTCCAGCATCTTTTCAGTTGTTCTGCGTCTCACAAACGTTCTTCTTTGTGATCCAAACACCTCAAACTTGGATTCATCCGTCCACAACACTTTTTTCCAGTCTTCCTCTGTCCAATGTCTGTGTTCTTTTGCCCATCTTAATCTTTTTCTTTTATTGGCCAGTCTCAGATATGGCTTTTTCTTTGCCACTCTGCCCTGAAGCCCAGAATCCCGCAGCCACCTCTTCACTGTAGATGTTGACACTGATGTTTTGCGGGTACTATTTAATGAAGATGCCAGTTGGGGACCTGTGAGGCGTCTGTTTCTCAAACTAGAGACTCTAATGTACTTATCTTCTTGCTCAGTTGTGCAACGCGGCCTCCCACTTCTTTTTCTACTCTGGTTAGAGCCTGTTTGTGCTGTCCTCTGAAGGGAGTAGTACACACCGTTGTAGGAAATCTTCAATTTCTTAGCATTTCTCGCATGGAATAGCCTTCATTTCTAAGAACAAGAATAGACTGTCGAGTTTCAGATGAAAGTTCTCTTTTTCTGGCCATTTTGAGCGTTTAATTGACCCCACAAATGTGATGCTCCAGAAACTCAATCTGTTCAAAGGAAGGTCAGTTTTGTAGCTTCTGTACCGAGCTAAACTGTTTTCAGATGTGTGAACATGATTGCACAAGGTTTTCTAATCATCAATTAGCCTTCTGAGCCAATGAGCAAACACATTGTACCATTAGAACACTGGAGTGATAGTTGCTGGAAATGGGCCTCTATACACCTATGTAGATATTGCACAAAGAATAGTCATTTACCACATTAGCAATGTATAGAGTGTATTTCTTTAAAGTTAAGACTAGTTTAAAGTTATCTTCATTGAAAAGTACAGTGCTTTTCCTTCAAAAATAAGGACATTTCAATGTGACCCCAAACTTTTGAACGGTAGTGTACATACATACATATGACATATAAACAGCTATTTATAAATACTCATACACTTACAGACACACAGATAAACAAAAGGATACATAATAATCTGGTAGATGTCAAATCTTTGAAAGTAAGGAAGAGTACTTATTTCTATTAATTTCTAGAGATTTTAAAGTCATTTTTTCACTTGTGAAAGCCTATCAGAAGTTCTTTATTTAACTGTTCATTCTAACCACATGGAGAATGCATGCTTTAAATATGTTAAAATCAAAAGTCTGATCACAGTCATGACAATGTTTCCGGACTGTGCCAAGTGTCCTCTTTTTTGGAAATCAAAATATGGTCACCCTGCGCTAGCCTACATTTACTTGAGTAGTTTTACTGCACCAAACATTTAACTTTTACTTAAGTAAAAGTAATTATTAAAGTAATTATTATGAAGTATCACTATTCTTACTTGAAAACCTCTGGATCCTGTACTCTACTGTGAGTAATTTCACTGAATCAAAACAAGCATGCTCTAACCAAAAATGCACCAGACAAGGACACAAACCTAGAGTTTATGTTAAAGTGAGACCCCTTGTTTGTACACAAGCTATGTTGTTCTGATGTTATTTTCTAGTTCTATGTTGTCACTAGAAACACTTTACCATTACATAGATATATTACTTGTAATATTTCAGAAAGGTTTGTGATCAAGATTTTCAAAAGTTTCCTCCGCTTTAATTTTAAATTTTATTTTTATGTATTAATTCTTTCATTGTCTTCTTTAAAATACCAGAAATTGCACATAACTTTTTATTTTTGTCTGTCTGATGAAATCATTTTCAAACTAGACCTTTGGCAGGGCCACTCATTTCCCCCCATCCCCATGTTGTTATCTAACTCTAACTTTCAGTACTTCTCCAATAAAATGTCTGTTAATGAGACGCATGGCTGTGTTCGTGCTGTCGCTGTGCTCTTCCAGCAGAGAGCAGAGATTTGGGATTCCTGCGTGAAGGGAGCTTGTGAGCTCTCTGACACGGGAGAGGAGTGGAGGTTAGCACCGCTGGTCTGTGGGTGGAAACGTGCTTCATGTCAGATCAACCCCTGTTGTGTGAATATGGCACGTACCCACACATTTTACTTTCATCAGAGCACAAGAAGTCATGTTTAATGTGATGGAATGTTGAAGGTGATGCGGTGATTCTATGAGGTAATGAAGAATGATGGAATATAGAATGTGATGGTATGTCTACAGTAATCAGGGTCTGAAGTCAGAAAGGCTGGTTGAAGCTTAAAAATATTTAGCTGATAAAGTGAATCCTTGAAGTTGCTAGGAGACGTTGCTAGGAGAACTTCTGTCTCCTGTCAAACAGCTTGAGCGTTACAAGGGCACGAAATAGGGCTTAAAAGGAGTGTGCAGAGAGTCAAGAAAGAGAGCGCTCGGAAGTTTTGGAAAGTGCAGTGTCCAGGGGGTGCAGAGTTTCTGGGGAGAAGGCTAGAGACTCTGACTGCTGAAGGAGGAGCAGCCTCTCTTTGTCTCTCTCCCGATCCCTTCACTTTATTTTATTTTCTGTTTGCTTTTCTTGTTTTATTTTCTTAACCTTTTCTTAGTTACTTTATCTACCCAGCCCCTGGAGTTACTGTACTTTTTTATGGCCTTATCAACATGGGTTTTTGCTCAGCTGATGATTTTGAAAAACTGCTCCACAGAATTGAGGGCATTGAAACAAAGCTACGTCGTCTGGAAATAAATTTTAATCTCCACGCTGATTATGGAAACGACACAACTTTACCGATGAATATACGCAGGGAGGAACAGCCTGGCAGCCCGGTGTTACATCGTTCTAACCGTGTCACAGAGAAAACACAGGACAACGCTACTCCCTCAGCCAACAGACACTTAACGGGTAGAACTCCACACTCTAATGAACACTGGCCAGCTTTGAAGCGCACGGAATCATCAACCCCAGCCTGTTCTCCGAGGAAGAAAAAACTAAAGAAACTCCAGCACAGAGAAAGCTCTGAACCCAGCCCTGCCGCCTCTGCTAAAAGTAAACAAAAGAGGTCTCATCCAAAAACAGGAGATATTACTCCACCTGGATTCCCGCTGAAAAACAGATTCACAGCCCTGAGTTCCCAGAAAGATGACACAGCCCACCAGTAGAAACCCAGCCACATCAAAAGGACACATAACAAAGTAAGAGCCCCCCAAGCAAAGATTGTTATCTCATACAAGACGGATCAATTAATGGAATTGAGGCTTTTTGTAGCAAGAACACCACAGTTTATAGCTGCTACAAAAATACAGTCAGAGAAACAACAGAAAAAAATCAAAAAAATCTTGGACCACATCCTGCTTTGGAAAAACTTGTCATTCACGCTGGATCAACAGATTTTGCAATGAGACAATCAGAGATTCTGAAGAGAGACTTTTTTGATCTCCGACAGAGACTTGATGGACTTCACGTAAACATCCTCATCAGCGGACCAGTCCCTGAAGGGAATGATGAAAGATTTAGCAGACTCCGTATTCTCCATAAAGGTTAAAGAAACATCCAGCTGAGAAGTCGTTCACATTTATTAATCATTTCAAAGTATTTGGAAGTGCAAATCATCTGTTCAAAGAAGGGATACGTTATCAGAACAAGAACAAGAACAAGGCCGGAGTAAGGCTGTTAGCGGCAGACATTTTCTCTTATCAAAATCAGAAAGCAAAACACTTACTCCCAAAAGCTAACCTTGAGGCGCCCATGGATATCAGAGAACAAAAACAGCAAGTCATGATGACACCACTGGCCCCTAAAAGATAAAAAACCATCAGAGATTAAGTCTTCATCTTCCTGTGACTCAGCCACATCAAATGAGTCTCCATTTAGAAACTTTACAGACAGACTGAACGAGCAAATAAAATTTGGGACACAATTAACACCTAAACTTAGACTACACCAAACCCCTGCGACAAGTGTCTATAAGCCTGGGAGCTTCCCCCCCTGATTTTTACAGATATTTGATATTTGAGAGAACCGGGCAGTAAATCTTCCCCTTCCGTCTCCCAGAACTGGCCCAGCATCCCTGAGTTTAGCATTTCAGTGCTTATCAGCAGCAGGAAAAATAAACCTTTAACCACACACTCTCATATTAAACAACAGCTCAAATTGATAACCTGTCAGAAGGTTCAGCTGCCCATCATCACAATACCTAAGTTAGCTTTATTAAACATTAGATCTCTGTCCGGGAAGTCTTTTCTTATCAATGACTTCATCACTGAGCATAATTTATACACCCTTTTTTTTAATCAGAAAAAGATGAAAATAATGAAACATCTGCATTGATAGAATCTACTCCTCCAAATTGCAATTTCTTAAGCGACAGCAGGAAACACAGACAAGGTAGAGGTGTAGCCACCATTTTTCACAACTCAATGAACTTTAAAAAGGTAACTCTGGGCACATTTGATTCTTTTGAATACCTAGCCACCCAGATAAATGAGCCTAACAAAGCTTTATTTCTAGGTTTATATAAACCCCCAAAACTTAACTCTAACTTCTTTAATGATTTCAATGACCTTCTTTCTGTAATATCTATCGACTATGACCAACTAATCATTGTGGGGGATTTTAACATCCATACCGACAACCCCCAAGATAGACAAGCAAAAACATTAGATGATACTCTCCACAACTTCGGCCTGACCCAGCATGTCAAACAACCAACACACAATAAAGGACCCACTCTGGACTTAATTATCAGCAAAGGTTTAAATATTTCCAACATCTCCTTAATTAATATTGCATTATCTGACCATTTCTGTATTTTCTTTGAAAGTACCATCTCTGCTAAATTATCCAGCCACAGTAAGACCACCATAAAAAAGCATTTTCTAAGGGACAGTTCAGTAAAAACCTTTAAATGTATTTACCCTTCCACCACATCCACCTCATCTCCACACTCAAACTCAGTAATCAAGCGGGTAGATCATTACCTTGCAAAATCTCAGATATCATGGATTCCATTGCTCTAACTAAAGTGAAAGTAGTCTCAAGTAGAAAGAAGTCTCCGTGGACAAGTAATCCACTGGTACGTAGTGAAAAAAGAGAGTGTCGACGAGCCGAGAGAAAATGGCAGAAAACTTGACTCCAGGTTCACTGTGAGATCTACAAAGAGAGACTGAATAGATACCAGCTAACTAAAAAAGATGCTAGGGAATCGTTCTTTTCTGAAATCATCATCAGAAACATTAATAATGCACGGACTCTATTTAACTAATACATTACATTACAATGTCACCAGGTGACTCTGAACCCATTCAAACACTAAATCAATGCATTGACCAAATAAATGGTTGGATGTGCCATAACTTTCTCAAGCTGAATAGAAACAAAAGTCAAGTATTTATTTTTGGACACAAATAGCAATGATCAAGAGTCAGCACAAAGCTTCAAATAATACAGCCATGAACTACTGATCAGGTGTGAAACCTAGGTGTAGTAATGGACTCAGACCTGAACCTCCAGGGTCACATAAAGGCAATAACAAGGTCAGCGTTCTATCACTTGAAGAACATTTCTAGAATTAAAGGACTATTGTTGCAACAGGACCTAGAAAAACTCATCCATTCGTTTATCTTTAGTCGGATTGATTACTGCAACAGCATCTTCACAGGTCAGCCTAAAAAGTAAATCAGACAACTGCAGCTGATCCAGAACGCGGCTGCTTGCGTCCTCATTAGAACCAGGAAAGTAGAGCACATCACCCCAGTTCTAAAGTCCTTACACTGGCTCCCTGTAGCTCAAGAGAATAGACTTCAAAATACTCCTACTAGTTTGTAAATCATTATATGGCTTAGCACCAAAGAATGTTGAAGACCTGTTGTCATATTACCAACCACCAAGACCACTCAGGTCCTCCAACTCTAGCCTACTAAACATCCCTAGACTCAGAACTAAACATGGAGAAGCAGCTTTCATTTTTTATTCTCCCCTTATCTGGAACAGACTTCCTGACGAGTGCAGAGCAGCTGAAACTGTGAACTGCTTTATATCGAGACTAAAAACCCATCTGTTTAGAATTGCCTTCGAGTAAATGATTGATGTCTTATGTATGAAATGTGTTCATGCTCTGTTGCTTTATTGATCTTTCTCTTGCTTTATTGTGTATTATGTGTAATGTGTGTTTCTTTTACTTTTAACTTCCAATGTTATATTCCATGTCTATTTGTTTTGGTTTTTGTTTTTTAAATCACAAAATCATGTAAAGCACCTTGAATTACCCTGCTGTTGAAAGTGTGCTATACAAATAAAATTGCCTTGCCTTGCCTTCGAGATGTGGTGATATGTCCGTACTCTGAAAAACTTCCCAGAGGTATGTATGAACAATAAACTGACCGGCTAAGGTTGCATATTTCTGATTGAAGTGTCGTGACAGTTTTATTTAACTACTGAGGTCTTTTGCATGTTGGAAATGACCAACATTGAGGTTGAGAGTAAGACAACTCCAGGCTAATGGCCTGATGACAAAATTTTTTAAACAATTTAAAAAGTTTAAGGCTTAAACAGCTAAAAAGTGGAGAAAAATTATACAGTAAAAAACTGGGGTTTGTGAATTCCACACATCAGAAGAGATGTCCTGGCAAGAGTAAGGCAGAAGGCGACGCAGTTCAAGGAAGCTGTATCTTAGGGTTAAATATATGACACCTATAACATAAAGAACATTCAACATCAACAAGGATAACCAGAAACAAGAAGTATTAAATGAATTTTACTTGCAAGGAGAGTGTCACAGATGGTTCAGAGGCAGTGAACATTGCCTTCAAACAGAATACAGAACAGTTTTATAGCCTTCCTCCACATTCCCTGGAAACCCCCCACCAGTCATGGCTGTTAAGGTCTTTGTTGGCAACTCCTTATCTGCTTAAGGGGGTCAGAGAGCAGACCAGTCTCAGAGCATGTGAATACAGACTAAATCTTCACATCTCCATTTCATTCTGCATACAATACTTATCCAGAAGCATAGCAAAAATAAAGGTTAACTACTGAAATAAATGTCTTTACAATTTTCTTTCTCACATCGTAGGTCATAGGTGTCTTGAAGCTCCCTGAAAGAGTTAAAACTTGGGGCCTTTTTGTCCTTTGAATCTAGCACAGGGTATTGACATTGGGCAAAGCAGCTTTAAAGAAGTGCACTCAGTAATTTATTAGATCTCAATCCTATAAAAAAGCGGCTGCAAAAGAAGTATAATCAAAATTAAATGTTTATAGTATTATTATAGAAAACATTTGGCTATATAACAGAGATAAAGTGAAAAACCTTTATTGTGAGACTGACAAAAAGACATGACTTTGACTATTCACTTTTTTGTGTGTGATGCATGAAAAGTGTTTTTGTGATTAATATCTGCACTGTGAAGGGTTTATATGATAATGTTTGAATGTAATCATGCTGGTCGAATGTTGTTTAATGTGATCCCTGAACTCTGAGGGTTTTTTCTCTTAATTGTGCTGCGCTGTAATTTGTTCTCTCCATTAATGTTTATGCATTATTGAGAACTTTATATCTAAGCTCTTGTGTCAGAACTCGCTCTATGTGTGTCTCAGAGAGTTGTGCAAGGAGAATTCCAAAGAGCTGTTGCCTGTGAGTGTGTGTGCGTCTGCGTTCCACCAATGTAGTTCACATTCACATTCCAGAGAGGCTGTGTTGAAGGTCTGGTGTCGGCTGTCCTTGATGTCTGCAGAAGTTAAACAAGTAGAGGGTAGTGTTGCCATGCTGTGATTTGAATCCGTAGAGGAGATTGGACACACACACACACGCACACACGCACACAGACGCACACACACACACACACACACACACACACACACAGATCACAACACCTGGACCAACACCAACTAATGTTCCAGTAACTACTCCAGGAATACCAACAATAGCTGCCACTTCTAACAGAGGCACACCCATGATAGAACAGTCTGCCGTTAACATGACCATCGTCATGGGGGACTGGATCTAATTAAAGGATCACAATATCAAAATATGAACAACCCTAAATATAGACCGATTTGAGTTAAACTGCAAAAGGAAATACATGTAGCTGTCTCTAGAGCGAAGCGGCCTAGGCCAAGGGAAGAATGCCTTTGGGAAAAAGCTAATCAAAATAGTTGGTACTTATTTGTTGATTTTAATATTCATATCTGTTGACTGAACAATAGTAAATAATCTGATTCTTAAGTAAGTAATACATTGTCATGGTGCCCTAATCCCCCTCTCCTCATCATTGTCCTCACCTGTGTCTCTGCCATCAACCACACCTGATCCTCCTTACCTTCTGGCCTTATAACCTGTCCCTTCCCCTAACTCAGCGCTGGATCATTTAATTGTAGATGTCTCCTTGGCGTGTTGTCCTGCTGTATCCTGTCCTGCTCGTCCAATGTCCTGTCTCTGTTCCTGCCATCGTCATTATCATGATCACCTCCTCCACCAGCAGCACTATTTAATAAATATCCTGCACCTTTCCTCGGCGTCTGTGTTTGGGTCCATGCATCACACCACAGACCCCTGACATACAATTTCTTACCTAAAAAGCCCCCCACTTTCTTGTCAAAACATTTAACGCATCAATCATATTGTCTGATTCTGTGTTGATTCAGTTAAATATTCTGTGCTTATCTTAAAGCACTTGTAGGATTTAAATAGAGATAGTGTAACTTGAATTACCCTGTTGTTGAAAGTATTCCATACAAATAAATTGCCTTGCCTAAAAAGTTTGTAATTAGTGCAGAAAAGCACAAAGGTTACACTGAACATGATCGGCCTCTCTCCACCTAGCTGGCCTGGCTACAGGACCTGGGCAACATCACAGGCTATGTTATCATTAGCAAGCAAGCCGTTTAAGAAACTATTCTAAGAAAAAGACGACAAAGATGAAGTAAAGCCAAGTACAATTAAACAAGAATGACAAAACATGCAACATGCAAACATGGAAAACCCAAAACAGCCCCAGATCCTGACAGTGGCAGTATACACATTTTTGTTGAAGACAGATGACCTGTTGCCTTTTTTATAGTGTTTGTTAACCTGATTGGCATGTTCCTAATTATTCACCTGTGTGTGTGCAGACCAGGTGGCTTTGTTTAATCATTTGGGACATAGGTGTGTTCATTTAAAAGTATTTGATTTTGCGAGTAACTAACATTATGATCAATTTCATTGTCAAAGATATATAAATATCTTCTGAGTAAATATAGGCTACTCCTGATCATGTCGTTTTTTTTCCCTTTTCTCTTCAAGAGGCTATATGCAACTTTTCCCCCAAAATAAACGTAACAATAGCATTTTTATTTGTCCATTTATGACTCAAACATCTCCTGATGAGCATACTGACACCTTGTCAGCTCACAGTGGGTGCACCTATAAGCCTGTATCCAATTTTTTCTATTTTCTGTCGGGTCCGATTTATCCGCGCTGTCTACGGATGTGACATCAAGCGCGTTCATGTTAAATGTTTCAGATCACTCTGCCACCATTGCTCGTCAGCACTCGCAAGCAGTTCAATGGATTGTGCGAATACACAGAAGAGACCAGGGACAACTTTGACACCAACAGTAACTCCACATAAGACTAAGAAAGTTTAAGCCCTGACAAGTGCCCGAGAAAGATAGAAGATTAAGAGCAACTGGCGCACGAAAGTTTAAGCCCTGAGAAGTGCCTGAGAAAGATAGAAGATTAAGAGCGACTGGCGCTGCGAGAGCGAGCAGAAAGGAAGAGCAGATCTGTTTTTGGCCACATGGGGTCAGTCGCGAGTTTAAATTTCAGAAAATTGCATATAGCCCCTTTAAGAAATTAATAATTTTTATTCCTCCTCTTTTTGTTTGCTTTTATGAAATGCGGCTGGAAATAAACCTAACTAAATAAAGCTTGTGTGATGTAGAACTGTTCTTTCTGATCAAAGTGCATGTCCAGCCTTGCATAGTTATGTGAAGCTAGCTTCTGCTTTTTATGTTTCTTTTCCATTTCTAAAGTTTGAACCGAAGCTTGGTTCACCATAATACATTATGAAACCGCCACATCTTCAAAGGTTTACGAATAAGTTCTAATGCAGCCAGTCTGAAACACTTTCATTCCATGTTTCTTTCTGTGGGTATTTGGAGGCTAGACAGATATGAAAGTGTGTGTGTACGTGCGTGTGTGTACATATATAGCTATACTTGTGTGGACCAACCTTTGACAGGCCAGTGTGTGTGTGTGTTAAATTTGCAAAAGGAACCGTGCATGAAAGTGAGAGTAGAAGTGGCACAGTAACCAAGTGGATCCATCATTAAGATACACGGAGGAGAATTACCAACCATCTCTTTCATTTAAAGCACTTCATTAAAGTAGAGTGAACATGTATTGGTCATGGTAGATGCTGTAGCTTCAGGGGGTAATTATGGATGAAGTGGCAATGCTTCCAGAATCATGCAGTCTGTCATTGCTGGAAAACTTTTAGAATAGAAAGTCAAGTTTTACACAACGAATAGCCTAGGCTTAATAATCTGCTGTCATGGTCCTGGAGTGTGTGTGAGTGTGTGTGTGTGTGTTCTTGTATTGCTATCCTATTTAGGACCTTTTCTGGCATATTTGCTAACCTTCTGAAGACCGATGGACCTTGTAGGGACCAAAGCCCGGTCCTAATATGGTGGACCCCCTTTTTTTGGGTTAGGGGTTAGGTTTAGAGGTATGGTGTGAATTATGTTTTGGTTAAGGTTAGGGTTAGGAATAAACTGGTAATGGTTAGGGTTAGGGTAAGGGTCTGGGTAAGGCATAAATGTAGCTATTAAAATGAATGGAAGTCAATATAAAGTCCTAATATGGGTAGCAATACGGACTTGTGTGTGTGTGTGGGTGTGTGTGTGTGTGTGTGTGTGTGTGTGTGGGTGTGTGTGTGTGTGTGTGTGTGTGTGTGTGTGTGTGTGTGTGTGTGTGTGTGTGTTTTAGGTGTACTTGTTTATGTCTATGAGCGTGGCTGGGAAAACTGTAGAGTTTATAGGAATGTTGGCACTTGATGATGATAAAAACATGGATGCATCTAAACTTTTTGCTTTTAAATTCTGACAAGACAGAAGTTGCTGTCTTTGGACCAGAAGTTCTAAAAAAGAAACTGATTAGTCAATCACTTCATCTGGATGGCATTAAATTGGCCCCCAGTAATAACGTAAAGAACCTCGGCATTATTTTTGACCAAGACTTGACATTTAAATCCCATATATCTTCTGTTCCTTCTGTGTTTCTGCTCTGTCTTCTCAAACCCCCAGACGGTCGTGGCAGATGGCTGCTCCTACTGAGCCTGGTTCTGTTGGAGGTTTCTTCCTGTTAAAGGGGAGTTTTTCCTCTCCACTGTCGCTACATGCTTGCTCAATATGAGGGATTGCTGAAGGATTGCTGTGGTTGGAAAGTCTGCATCAACGGGGCCCAACCTCACGCCAATGACTGACGCAATCTGCTGGGATTCCTTAAATAGGAAACTTTTTAACTGATTGGAATGTTTGTATAAATGTATTGAAATGAATTCTTGTTAAGTGCCTTGAGATGACATCTATTGTGAATTGGCGCTATATAAATAACCTGAATTGAATTGAATTGAATATTAAACAGGTTTCTAGGATTTCCTTCTTTCACCTCCGGAATATTGCTAAAATTAGAAACATCCTGTCCAGGAGTGATGCTGAGAAACTAGTCCATGCATTTGTTACTTCAAGGCTGGACTACTGTAATTCTTTACTATCAGGTAGTCCACAAAATGCCATTAAAAGCCTTCAGTTGATCCAAAATGCGGCAGCAAGAGTTCTGATGAATATTAAAAAGAGAGATCACATTTCTCCTGTTTTAGCTTCCCTTCATTGGCTCCCTGTTAAATCCAGAATATGATTTAAGATCCTTCTTCTTACATACAAAGCCCTTAATAATCAAGCTCCATCATACATCAGAGATCTAATTGTTTCATATGTTCCCAACAGAGCACTTCGCTCTCAGACTGCAGGTTTACTTGTAGTTCCTAGGATTTCTAAAAGTACAATGGGAGGCAGATCTTTTAGTTATCAGGCTCCTCTCCTGTGGAACCAGCTCCCAGCTTTAGTCCGTGAGGCAGACACTCTGTTTACTTTTAAGGCCAGGCTTAAAACTTTCCTTTTTGATAAAGCTTATAGTTAGAGTGGCTAAGGTCATCCTGAGGTATCTCTGTAGTTATGCTGCTATAGGCTTAGACTGCTGGAGGACAGACTTTCCAATTTTCTGGCAGATGACCGCTCCTATTCAATTCAGTTTATTTATATAGCGCCAATTCACAACAGATGTCATCTCAAGGCACTTAACAAGAAGTCATTTCAATACATTTATACAAACATTCCAATCAGTTAAAAAGTTTCCTATTTAAGGAATCCCAGCAGATTGCGTCAATCATTGGCGTGAGGTTGGCCCCCGTTGATGCAGACTTTCCAACCACAGCAATCCTTCAGCAATCCCTCATACTGAGCAAGCATGTAGCGACGGTGGAAAGGAAAAACTCCCCTTTAACAGGAAGAAACCTCCAACAGAACCAGGCTCAGTAGGAGCGGCCATCTGCCACGACTGTCTGGGGGTTTGAGAAGACAGAGCAGAAACACAGAAGGAACAGAAGATCTGATATAAGAGAACTTTCTATGTTACAGAAAGTAAAAAGTTGATAACAGGACAAAGTGGATGTTCAGTTACTGGGAGGATCATCCCAGTCGATGCCCCCCGTCGAACAGGGCATTGCAACCTACTGAGCCTGGTTCTTTTGGAGGTTTCTTCCTGTTAAAGGGGAGTTTTTCCTCTCCACCGTTGCTACATGCTTGCTCAGTATGAGGGATTGCTGAAGGATTGCTGTGGTTGAAAGTCTGGCCAACCTCACGCCAATGACGGACGCAATCTGCTGGGATTCCTTAAATAGGAAACTTTTTAACTGATTGGAATGTTTGTATAAATGTATTGAAATGACTTCTTGTTAAGTGCCTTGAGATGACATCTGTTGTGAATTGGCGCTATATAAATAAACTGAATTGAAAACTGAATTGAATGGATGTCACGCGCCCAAGCTCCCCATCCCTTGCTTCAGGCTGGAGGGCCAAAAGACTGATCAACCGTGCTGATCACCATTGCTATTAGGAGTTGGCTGAAGATTGCACTAAATAACGATGAAATAAAATTTTGTCAGTATGGTTAACAGCAGCATAGGTTTCACAAATAGACGACAGAAGGACAGTAATGTATAATTTAATATGTTTCCAGCTGATGGAATACGGCAAAGGCAATGGTTATTAATCATGAAGAGAGTTTGACTGGATGATCCATCCAAATCCTGGGAGCCAATGTCTCATGATAGAATCTGCACCGTTCACTTCATTGGAGGTATGTTGAAATTTAAATAAAATACAGCCTCAATCATTTCATAAGAACATTTAAATAATTTAAAATAACCTACCAACATGCAAAGCAACATCTACTGCTAGCATAGTTAGCATGTAACACAGAAAAATATATGGAATTGATGGACACACTTTTATGACCATGGACCTGTTTTAGATAATAACATATATTAATATAGATGTGTACCATAACAATGTTGCTGTTAATCAGATAATTGCAGATACCCCCACTCTGAACTGGCAGCCCATTTTGAGGACTGTCATCCCATAGCTCATTAGCTATTTGAAATGGGGAAGCATTGCACTAAATACAGTTAGCATTTGCAGTGTATCTTTTTCGATCATCTGCACAAAAATGATCTGAATTAGTAATACCTACATCCCAAGGTCAAACCTGTATGATTTTCACCTCAACGCCTCGTGAGGCAGAAAACCCACTGAAAATAAGCTGCACACAACGAGCTATCTGCTGAGCAAACGGCCTCGAATGACTTTTTGCTCAGCAGATGCTTTCATGTGCGGCAGGCTTCAGTGGACATAAGACAGGTATCTATCAGAAGATAATAAAGTAAATTAAAAGAAGTAGTAATTGTGAAAAAAAAGTATGTTTTTGTTTGGATTTTATTTAAAAATGGCATGTTTCCTTTCTCAATAATCTGTGGAAAAATTCAGCAGTCAAACCCTTTTTATAACTGCTAAGCATGTTTTGTTTGTTCCTACTTGTAATTTAATAATTCTTTTGAAATGAGCTCTGAATCTTTGAAGTTGGAAGACCTACTTGCAATCACCCTAATTTTTTTGTTCCTTCGCAGATTCTCCATCAGGTTCAAGTTGGAACTTTGGCTGAAACACTTCAAAACATCCCTTTTACTTCCATTCAGAAGAAACATTCAAATTAAACTTATAAGTATTTCTTTAATTTTACTCAACTGTATAATGTATGGTGACACAAAATGAAATTCCAGTGTAGTTCTATTTTTTAAGTATGTGTGGTACAGTAAATCAATGTTACCCAGCAATTTCTTACCTTTCTTAGTGGTCTGTTCTTGACAATTTTCATAAGTGCAGGGTCCCCAAGCGCTCCACAAAGACACCTCACACTCTACAGGACATCTTATATGGCAGAGCTGTGTGGTATTAGGAGGCAACCCCAAACACAGATCACTGTCGACTGGACGTAAACCTATGGAATAACACAAAAGACGAATGAGCTTGCAGTAGCTGTCTAAAGTCCATTTTAATGACAGGAACATAAAACACAAGAGAATGAGGATAGACAATAAAAAGAGAAAAATTATTAAGACTAATTATTTAGGCATTCTGACAAATATAAATTAGGTGATCAAGTGTGCTTTCAAGCCAGTGTTAAGTCAGCTTTTACTTTTTTTAATTTCTAATCCAGCCAAGTGTAGGTGACTCAAGGTCGCCGGACTGATAAATTATTCAAGCTGTGCAACAACAGTGTTCAGCTTCATTCACATGCAAATTGCCATCCCCAAAGGTATGTCCTTTAATAGTGACACTTAAGCATGTGTACATGTCATGTGTTGCAGCCAAAAAGCCACACCTCCTACTAGAAACAAGGCCAAGCAACTCAAATATGGACGAAAACATAAGAACTGGGGTGAATAAAAATGGCAGCAGACACTCTGGACTGATGAGTCAAAATTTGAAATATTTGGCTGTAGCGGAAGGCAGTTTGTTCGTCGAAAGGCTGCAGAGCGGTACAATTATGAGTGTCTGCAGGCAACAGTGAAGCATGGTGGAGGTTGTTTGAACATTTGGGGCTGCATTTCTGCAAAAGGTGTTGGAAATTTGCTCAGAATTAATGGTGTTCTCAACGCTGAGAAATAAAGGCAGATACCATCATGCAATACCATCAGGGAGGCATATGATTGGCCCTAAATTTATTCTGCAGGAGGACAACGACCCCAAACATACAGCCAAAGTCATTAAGAACAATCTTCAGCAAAAAGAAGAACAAGAAGTCCTGGAAGTGATGGTATGGCCCCCACTGAGCCCTGATCTCAACATCATCAAGTGTGTCTGGGATTACATAAAGATACAGAAGGATGTGACGAAGCCTACATCCACAGAATATCTGTGTTTAGTTTCCAAGATATTTGGAACAACCTACCAGCAGTTTAAGTGTACCTATATGAATTGCTGCTGTTTTGAAGGCAAAGGGTGCGCATACCAAATACTGATTTGATTTAGAATTCTCTTTTGTTCATTCACTGCATTTTGTTGACTGATGAAAATAAATGATTACCACTTCCATTTTTGAAAGTATTCTTTCTTTACAGCATTTTTCACACCTGCCTAATACTGTTGCACAATACTGTATATGCAGCTGAAACAGGTAGCCTAGTACAGTTGTTCCCAAACTTTCCAGCTTCTGACCCACATAATAAAATGTTTAAAGGGTCGCGAATCCCTCTTGGTTGCAGATGCAAACATTTTTACCAAGTCAGGTAAAAGGTGTTACAATGATAACACAATCAGCATCAACAACAAATGTATTGGCAAATATTTTGCTTTCGTTTATTTTTTTACTTCGTTTTTTTTCCTTTACACAATTTCTATAATGCAAATGCTTTCTCATCATCATTTTTGGTATTTAAGTTCATTTTTGAATAGGACCTCATAACCCCCAGGCTTACATACTTCTGGGGTCTTAATATTTTTATATAACATTTTAGTCATTATGACCTTTAAGCCCCTTTCAAACAGGCCATGAAAAACTGTAATTTTCCGAACTTCATCTGTTTTGCTTTTGTGTCTGAAAGCAATCTTCCGGACTTTGTCCGATACCCTTTACCGGTAATTTTACGGCTGAAGACCTAGTAACAAGAGCGGACTTTTCGTGGTATGGGGTTTGCATTCAGACAGTCAGTGTTCCAACCACAATGTTCCATGAAAGCTGGAGGGGTGTGGGGCGGTGGGGAAAAGGGGAGATGGGCAGGGAACGCTGTGAGCGCATGCATTGATGACGTATAAATGTCATTATTTTTCTTTCAGCTTTTTCATCAATGTCTCTTAAGCGTTTCCATGTGCGCAAAATTGCACACATCACAAAGACGAGCGCTGCGAGTAGATCTGCTGTTTCGTCTACCATCTTTGCAATAATGCATTTGTTTGGGGAAATGACGTACGCCCGCCACACTAAGTTTACGTAATATCCACCTAGAACCCCCCCCCCCCCCCCAGTCCCCCGCACCCCCCACCCCTGAGATATTCATCAGGATTCTCCGGTACATTTCTTGCTGTGTGAAAGCAGCCGAAAGGCAATGTTCCGGGAAAAAGTGGCATGTTTGAAAACACAACTCCGGTTAAAGACCGGATGGAATTGTCCGCAAATGTTCCAGAACTTCTGTCTGAAAACGGCTCTTGTGATCGCGTTCTTTGGGGGAGTTGTGGTAATGCTGTGGTGCAGCTTAAGATTTTGTCCTTGATTGCATGTTTATTTCTTACATTATCTTTATACTTTTAGTTTTGAAGCCAGTACTTTTTTACTTTTGAGTAAAAAGCTTGAATTAGTACTTCAACGTCCACAGAAGGTTTAGGTCATTTTAAAATCCTTGTATCTATACTTCTACCTGAGTAATGAATGTGAATACACCTCCGCTCATAACTGAATAGGAGCATGGTTTTCATTATATTTACAAATGTTGAATTAGATCAATCAAATGAACTACATGTTGCTTTTGTCAAGATCTGAAGTGTTGTGAAAAGTCAAACTTTCTACCCAAAATTTGCTTAATTAAAAATGTTTAAGGAACAATAGTCCCTTTGTTCTTCTCTACAATTGTGTAGTCTGACAAGCTACACCCAAACTTAGCACTGGCTGAATAATGGACACTTCCACACAGACTGCCCTTGCTCTGGTATCTTCTACCAGATGGTGTGCATTCCCATGTGCTGTGATTCCAGACACAAATTAGGAAGCCTAAGAGGCCCCCTCCATGTGTCACCATGTGCCGCCTGCCAAAAATAGTTTGGTGCCTAGCAATGTTCCAGCTGTGGGCTCATGGGATCACAGCTGTTTTAAGCATTTAATATCATTAATATCCCATATCTAATAGGATGCCTATTAATAAGATTGTGCTAATATACATCCATATTCAGTAAATTATAAAATTATGAAAAAGTTAATTTGTTTCCATAACACAATTCACTAATTTAAATGCAATAATAATTAATTACACAGAGACCGATGTTTTCAATCCTTTATTTCTGGTCATTCTGATGATTTTCCACTGACAGCAAATGAAAACTTGACATTTAAAATTAGATTAGATCAAACAAAAGGAAAACAATTTTAAATACAGAAATGTGTGCTTAAGGAAAAGTTCAATTCAAATCTGTTTTTTATATAGCACAAATTCAAAACATGTAATCTCAAGGCACTTTAAAAAAAAGTGTTCAATACCTGCTTGAAGGTTATTTTTAAAAATGCAAGTACAAGTAAATTATTTGTTACATGACAAAATTAAATGAAAGAGCTATGATTGTCTTAAAATAACCGCATAAAAGTCACTGAAACCGTGCATAATTTCCATTAAGATGTTGGCAAAATGAGTATTGTGTATTTATGACCCCTAAACATTTGGAGAGGGACATTATGTGAAATGGGTATGTCAGGGCCATGTTTAGTTTCAGCAATGATCACCCAGTAGTCAGGCGTTATGTTCTCTTATTTGGACATTTTGGCTTCTAGAGTCTGACAAAGACAATGAGAATAACAACCAGCCTTCAACAACATTCAAATAATGAATGAATTAATTAATTTATGAATCTTTGTCCTAATGTAAACATTTTATTTAGGAGTGAAAAATCATTTCTAGATAAGCAAATTGTGATTTATGCACAATTATTTAAAATAAAGTCAGGTCACACAATCATATTGTGCCTAAAATCATCCATGTGGAAAGGAAAGGGAAGTAGCCCAAATTTCCCACTTCAAACAATTCCAGTAAACTATCAGGAGATTATCAAGAATGCAATTTGGTGATTGATATATGCATTTAAATGCCCCTATTGATAAGTAACATTCCTATATATATATATATATATATATATATATATATATATATATATATATATATATATATATATATATATATTAATCCATAAAATAATGACATCATTTGGGTAAATTAGTCTGACAGAAAAGGTAAAAGTGATTAGTTACATCAGAGCAATTCTATTCTAAAATACCTTATTAAAGTTCTCGTTCACTGAGAAACTGTGTAATACTTGTTCTTTGTGAAATACGATCGGTCCCTCTGAGTTGCATATTGTAAGTGAAGTTCTTAAATAAAAGAGATCAGAGAGATTCCTTCAGATATTTGGAGGTTTTAATACAAACTTGGTTGATCAAGCAAGGAGGTACAGCGTTAACAGAGAATATGCAATACTGACCTCCCTTCCAAAACAAGACACAGAATTCATAAGTTCAGTAATCCTGACTCCTAACAACATGACATCAGAAAACATTTTTCAGTATGAGAACATTAAACTCGCAGGCTTCAGGGACTTGATAGTGGAAGCATAATCAATGTATGTCAGGACATCCTTAGATATAAAAGAGAGCTGCTATACCAACCCAGGATCCATCCATCCATCCATCCATCCATCCATTTTCTTCCGCTTATCCGGGGTCGGGTCGCGGGGGCAGCAGCCTAAGCAAAGAGACCCAGACTTCCCTCTCCCCAGCCACTTGTTCCAGCTCCTCGGGAGGAACCCCAAGGCGCTCCCAGGCCAGCCGAGAAACATAGTCCCTCCAGCGTGTCGTGGGCCTTCCCCTGGGCCTCCTCCCGGTGAGACAAGCCTGAAACACCTCACCAGGGAGGCGTCCAGGAGGCATCCTGACCAGATGCCCGAGCCACCTCAACTGACTCCTCTCGATGTGGAGAAGCAGCGGCTCTACTCTGAGCCCCCTCCGGATGACTGAGCTTCTCACCCAATCTCTAAGGGAGAGCCCAGACACTCTGCGGAGGAAACTCATTTCAGCCGCTTGTATCCGTGATCTCGTTCTTTCGGTCACCACCCAGAGTTCGTGACCATAGATGAGGGTAGGAATGTAGATCGACCAGTAAATCGAGAGCTTCGCCTTTTGGCTCAGCTCTCTCTTCGCCACAACAGACCGGTAGAGCGCCCGCATAACTGCAGACGCCCCACCAATCCGCCTATCGATCTCCCGCTCCATTTTTCCCTCATTCGTGAACAAGACCCCCAGATACTTAAACTCCTCCACTTGGGGAAGGACCCCATCCCCGCCCCGGAGGAGGCACCCCACCCTTTTCCTGCTCAAGACCATGGCCTCGGATTTGGAGGTGCTGATTCTCATCCCAGCCGCTTCACACTCGGCTGCGAACAGCTCCAGCGAAAGCTGTAGATCACGCTCTGATGAAGCCAACAGGACCACATCATCTGCAAAAAGCAGAGACCCGATCCTGAGGCCACCAAAACGGATCCCCTCAACGCCTTGGCTGCGCCTAGAGATCCTGTCCATAAAAGTTAGGAACAGGACAAAGGGCAACCTTGGCGGAGTCCAACTCTCACTGGAAACCAGCCCGACTTACTGCCGGCAATGCGAACCAAACTCTGGCACCGGTTGTACAGGGACCTAACAGCCCGTATCAAGGGGCCCGGTACCCCATACTCCCGGAGCACCTCCCACAGGGCCCCCCGAGGGACACGGTCGAACGCCTTCTCCAAGTCCACAAAACACATGTAGACCGGTTGGGCGAACTCCCGCGCACCCTCCAGGACCCTGCTGAGGGTGTAGAGCTGGTCCAGTGTTCCACGGCCAGGACGAAAACAGCATTGTTCCTCCTGGATCCGAGGTTCGACTAGCCGTCGGACCCTCCTCTCCAGAACCCCTGAATAGACCTTACCAGGGAGGCTCAGAAGTGTGATCCCCCTGTAGTTGGAACACACCCTGTGGTCCCCCTTTTTAAACAGGGGGACCACCACCCCGGTCTGCCAATCCAAGGGAACTGCCCCCGATGTCCACGCAATATTGCAGAGCCGCGTTAACCAACACAGCCCCACAACATCCAGAGCCTCGAGGAACTTCGGCCGAATCTCATCCACTCCCGGAGCCTTGCCACCGAGGAGCTTTTTAACGACCTCGATGACCTCAGCACCAGAGATTGGAGAGCCCGACCCCAAGTCCCCAAACCCTGCTTCCAGATTGGAAGGCGTGCTGGTGGGATTGAGGAGGTCTTCGAAGTATTCCATCCACCGACCCAAAACGTCCCGCGTCGAGGTCAGCAGCACACCATCCCCACTGTAAACAGTGTTGGTGGCAGACCGCTTTCCCCCCCTGAGACGCCGGATGGTGGACCAGAATCGCTTCGAAGCCGTACGGAAGTCGTTTTCCATGGTCTCTCCAAACTCCTCCCACGCCCGAGTTTTTGCCTCAGCAACCATCCGAGCCTTATCCCGCTTGGCCTGTCGGTACCTATCAGCTGCTTCAGGGGTCCCACAAGCCAAAAAGACCCGGTAGGACTCCTTCTTCAGCCTGATAGCATCCCTTACCGCCGGTGTCCACCAGCGGGTTCGGGGGTTGCCGCCGCGACAGGCACCGACCACCTTGCGGCCACAGCTTCGGTCAGCCGCCTCGGCAATGGAGGCGCGGAACATGGTCCACTCGGACTCGATGTCCCCCGACTCCCCCGGGACGTGTTCAAAGTTCTGCCGGAGGTGTGAGTTAAAGCTCCTTCTGACAGGATGTAAGAGCTTAAATCAGTAGATTTGTCCTGATCCAAAATCATACAGTGTCATATAATCAGATTGGTTACCATATCATAAGGAACTGGCACACATTAACTACCAGTATATGAAAAACACAGAGCAGATCATTCTTAAAAATTAAACTTCCCACAACAATATGCATGCTGCATGTGAACATTTTCTGCAAACCCCATTGCCTGCATTAGCCACAGAAAGAAAACAGATGGCAAAACAAGCGAAAAAAGCCAGTCCCTTCTACATTACAGTGAAAATTAGTGTTCATGGTCCTTCCTACCTTGGCTTGCGACCACCCACATGAAGGTTGATTTTGCATTCTGGAGAGAGCAGAGCACGTCTCTGCTAGTAGAAGCTAGAAGCCGAAATTGTTAGCAACAAAACTAACTGTTAGCAACTACACCAGCATGGCCGAACAGAGTTGGGCTTGGTTTATTTCTGGACATAGCTCATCAGCGTTGCATTTTTTTACCCAAGGAACAGGAGCTGAAGAAGAAACTGTTGGAATTTGTCTTGGAATACTGCCAGCGAACTAAGTTAATTATTTGTTTGAAGGCAGCACAAGAATCAACAGGCTGCTGTTAGCCAATCAGAGGCTAGACATTTGCATATCGTGAATAATGATGATCCTGACATGTTCCCCCACTCCTCCAACACACTTCAGCGTCCTAAAAATTGGTGCAAGAGTGAATTTATTCCACGTAAAACGGCTAACAAGGCATTCCTTTATACTTGAGACCACATCAGTTTTATTGAAAAAACGAGTGAATGAGACATTTAAACAACAATAGGACTCTGGTGAGTCAGATAGATTAAATAGACCCAGTAATGTCTGAAGAGTGTTTTCAAGATAAGGTAGGAACATAACAGTGTTGCCAACTGTCTCCAACAGCAAGTAGCTAAAGTAGACCCCGAAAGTCGCTAGAGGTCGCCAGATGATGTCACACGCTAATTTGAAGAATAATAATGATTTCATCACGTCACATCGATGAAACAGAAAGGAGGAAATAATTACATCTAGTTTAGGATTTGGTCATAGGATTAGGATAGATCAGGTAACTAAGGGTGATCAGAAATGTCACTAGATTTGTTGCTAGGCCCTTTTTGGAAAATAAGTCATTAAGGGGGTCTGTAAAGTTATTAAAAATAGCAACAAAGTCCCTAAGTTGGTAACACTGGAGCGTAAGTCACGCCCATCTACTTCAAGTCCATGGTTCCCTTACTGTCAAAAAAAAGAATGAGTCAATGGAGCAAAAAAAGTTTTTTTCTGATCCCGTTTGAAATGTTCCACGGATTTCACTTATGTTCGTGAATTTTAAAGACACAATTTCATGCCAACAAAGTGCTAATTTTCGACATGCAGCAATTGTTATGTTAGTTTTGTGTGAAAACACGCAGTGGACTACAACTGAAGAAGAGGAAGAAAAATGGCTGTGAGTTTAGTGAGCTTCGCATCCTTCTTCCAGGACAAAGGAAGGAGCATTAAACATGGAGAAAACCACTATAAATCTGGAAATGCAGAAAGTGGCAGGTATACTGAGGGGAAAATAGTCGGTTGAGTGAGAGCCAGCATGAAGGAACAACCTCTACAAGGTCTCGGTGAGTAATTCCAGTGCTAGCTAGTGCTAGCCAACGTGACGTCATATATGCGACTTGTGATTTGTAGTCATTTTAATTACGAATGTTTACAACCAACTAAATAACAAATCACATCATAAACACAGTGGAAATGGACATTATTAGTTATCAATTAAATTGAGGTACAGCATATGTGCACCCATGGGCCGACCAGATGGGGAGGAGACTTAGGCTCCCCATATAAGATGGACATAACTTCTGTGATGCCCATAGGTTTCTGAATAACTGAATTGAAGCCCAGTGGGCAGTTCCCACCATCTACATCTTGCATCATCACGCTTCTTGCCACTCCCGGAAAATACAAAAATGGGCAAAGAGGTAGAGCTGAGAGTGGGGCTGTGAGCGTGGGGGTGGATGATTGACACCCATCAAACTCTTAGCCAATGTACCTACAAGCTTACTGAGCTAACAGAAACTAACAGAGGTTAGCTGGCGCCTTTAGCCAGAAAACCGTGGTTGGGCTACTTTGCTACACCTCTGAATTCTAGGCAGATTCAATAATTGTGTCAAATAAATTCATGAAGCCTTGTTGGTCCATGACTTATATTAAAATTATGTGAATTTTGATTAAAACAAGTTTTAGTAATCAATATGTAAAGAAGAAATGTGATAATTTCAACCCATTTTCAACCAAGCAGCATTATCTTAAATGCACAGCAGAAATATAATTTTACAAAAAAAAATGGAGCAGAGAGTTCTTGGACAGTCTGTCAGTGCAATCAATACCACAGCAAACCATCTTTGTCCAATGAGTGCACGATTAGCAGACGAACATGAATAAACATTGTGGATGCAACTGATGGTCAAGTTTAGAGAAACGTAATGGCCTATGGGGTTAACATGAGGCTGAGGCTTAAGGGCTTCCCTGGAAAGAGAAGGGGGCCAATCTGAGACCTGTCAATCAAAAGGACAGGCCCCTTATCATTCATAGTTTCAATCTTAATTACATCTACACGGAGGAGTTATTAAAGAAAATACACCCCTCAGAGTAGTCATGACAGTACCCTTGACATATTACCCTAAAATGCTTTTTTGTACTAGGCCATAAACATGTTAATTTCTGCTATGAAGTTGGCATTCTTAACAATGGAGTCAATAGGAACTTACTCATTTCTGAAGCCAGCCCTTAGCAGATGAGGGGGTGGGGGGCACAACTGCAATTTTTCTCACTTGCCCCTTGGAAAGGAAACATTTAGGATGAATATCTTGCTCAGGATAGACTACCAAAAAGATTAAGTGGCACTATTCATAACTTCAGCCTGACCCAGCATGTCAAACAATCAACACACAATCGAGGACACACTCTGAACCTAATTATCAGCAAAGGTTTAACTATATTCGACCAGTGGGGTAGCCAGAAATTGCTTTTCAGGTAGGTCTAACAAAAAATGGGTGGGCCATGTAAAAATTATTGAAATTAAGTTTATTTGTAAGCTCCACTGTTGCTTCAATAGAAATGTCTGTACACATCAAAAACTGACAGCGTGTTTTAAACAAACAGCTTAGAACAAAGAACAAAGTACAATACACTCAGACTACAAAGTGTAAACATAACAATATGGCCACTGCCAGATACTAATGCTTAATAATTTATTCCCTAAATGGTTAATAGTGAGGCAGCTTACCTAGTAGACAATACAAGTTTTAGAAGACTTTAATCATGTTGCCTCATTGCGCCATTTTTGCTAACCAGAGGTAGCAACGGAAGTGAAATGGGGCAGGATCATCTAGGCTCTGTGAGCTCAGCGATTGGTCAGGTTTTCCCAAGGGACTATGGCAAACATAGAAGCAATGTGTTCCAAATAAATTTTTTTTTAAATCAATGTACATTAATTTATTGTCACATTTAATTGTTTTTAATGCATGAAACTGTACTTTTTTGGTGTTCATTTCAAAACTACAACCTTAGACTTAGTTACACAAAGGAGTCTATCAGCTTGTCCTAGCTTTTATGGAGAGTTTGCAAGGCATGTTATTTAAAACAAAAATTTAAATTTCAACTCCAATTTTATTCTTTTATTTTATGATGACTTTAAGTGACATTGCTAAAAAATAAAATATAGTTTTATATATATAATTTTTTCTAATTTAATTTGAGAAAAGCATTTATTTGTTTGGGGTCTATGCCCCCCCAGGCCCACCCATAGCCACGCCTCTGTAACCAACATCTCGGTAATTGATATTGCATTATCTGATCATTTCTTTTTTTTTTTCTTTGAAAGTCCCATCTCTGCTTAAATATCTAGCCACAGTGAGACGACTGTAAAATAGCGTTTTCTCGGGGACGGTTCAGTTAAAACATTTAAACGTATTTACCCTTCCACCACATCCCCCTAATCTCCCAACTCCAACTCAGTAAATAAGCTGGTAGATAATTTCCTTACATAAATCTCAGACATCACTGATTCCATTGCTCCAACTAAAGTGAAAGTAGTCGTAGGTAGAAATAAGTCTCCGTGGACAAGCGATCCACTGGGACGTAGTGAAAATCGAAACTGAATTGAAAAAAAGGGAGTGTCGACGAGCCGAGAAAAAACGGCGGAAAACTCGACTCCAGGTTCACTGTGGGATCTACAAAGAGAGACTGAACAGATATCAGTTAACTTTAAAAGTTGCTAGGGAAACTTTCTTCTCTGAAATCATTAACAAAAAAATAAATAATGCACGGACTCTGTTTGCAACAGTGGAAAGACTAATTAATCCTCCAGTGACAGTAGCCCCTGCACTAAATTCTTCCAGGCCCTCCACTGAATTTGCCAGCGTTTTTAGTGAAAAGATTCGAACAATTAGATGGTCGGTCTGTACCGCAGCACGGAACCGACAACCAATGTTATACCCAATTAATACCAATGTAGAAAAAAATGTCAGAATTGGTTCCCCGAAAGATGACGCATCCCCCGGGACCAGTCAAAGCCACCAGGAGAAACCCAGCCGCATCAAACAGACACATAACAAAGTAAGAGCGCCCCCAGCAAAGACTGTTATCATACAAGACGGATCAATTAATGGAATTGAGGCTTTTTGTAGCAAGAATACCAAAGTTTATAGCTGCTACAAAAATACATTGAGAGAAATATCTGAAAAAATCCCTAAAATCTTGGACCAACATCCTGCTTTGGAAAAGCTCGTCATTCACGCTGGATCAGCAGATATCGCGATGAGACAATCAGAGATTCTGAAGAGAGACTTTTCTGATCTACTACAGAGACTTGATGGACTTAACGTAAACATCCTCATCAGCGGACCAGTCCCTGAAGGGAATGATGAAGATTTAGCAGACTCCGCATGCTCCATAAATGGTTGAAGAAACAATCAGCTGAGAAGTCGTTCACATTTATTTATAATTTCAAAGTATTTGGTAGTGCGAATCATCTGTTCAAAGCAGGAATGCGGTATTTGAACAGGTCCGGAATAAGGCTGTTAGCAGCCAACATTTTTTCTTATCAACATCAGAAAGCAAAACACTTGCTCCCAAAAGCTGACCTTGAGGCGCCCATGGATATCAGAGAACAAAAACAGCAAGTCATGATGACACCACAGGACCGAACAGATAAACAACCATCAGAGATTAAGTCTTCATCTTCCTGTGACTCAGCCACATCAAATGAGTCTCCATTTAGAAACTTTACAGACAGACTGAATGAGCAAATCAAATTTGGGACACAATTAACACCTACACTTAGACTACACCAAACGCCTGGGACTAGTGTCCATTAGCCTGGGAGCTTCCCCCCACTGATTATTACAGATATCTGATATTTGAGGGAACCGGGCAATAAATCCACCCCTACCGTCTCCCAGAATTCACCCGGCACCCCTGAGGCTATATCAGTGATTATCAGCAGCAGGAAACATAAACCGTTAACCACACGCTCTCATATTAAACAAAATCTCAAATTGATAACCTGTCAGAAGGTTCAGCTGCCCATCATCACAATACATAAGTTAGCTTTATTAAACATTAGATCACTGAGCATAATTTACACGCCCTTTTTTTATCAGAAACTTGGCTAGATGAAAATAACGAAACAACTTCATTAATAGAATCCAGTCCTCCAAATTATAATTTCTTAAGCGAGAACAGAAAACACAAACGAGGCGGAGGTGTAGCCACCATCTTTCACAACTCAATGAACTTTAAAAAGGTAACTCTGGGCACGTTTGATTCTTTTGAATACCTAGTTTCCTAACAAAGCGTTATTTCTAAGTTTATATAAACCACCAAAACTTAACTCTAACTTCTTTAATGATTTCAATGACCTTCTTTCTGTAATATGTATCGACTATGACCAACTAATCATCATGGGGGACTTTAACATCCATACCGACAACCCCCAAGATAGACAAGCAAAAACGTTAGATGATACTCTCCACAACTTCGGACTGATCTACACCTAGGTTTCACACCTGATCAGTCGTTCATGGCTGTATTAATTGAAGCTGTGTGCTGACTCTTGATCATTCCTATTTGTGTCCAAAAATAATTGCTTGAGGTTTGTTTCTATTCAGCTGGAGAAAGTTATGGCACATCCAACCATTTATTTGGTCAATGCATTGATTTAGTGTTTGAATGGGTTCAGAGTCACCTGGTGACATTGTAATGTAAAGCTGAGTGTAATCCGCGTACTTATGGTAGCTAATGTTATTGGTTGCTATAATCTTGCCTAGCTGGAGCATGTAGGTATTAAATAAGAGGGGGCCCAGGATAGAGCCCTGGAGCACCCCACATGTGATTTCTGTTCGTTCTGATGAAAAGTTTCCTATTGAAACATAGAAGTCCCTGTTCTTTAGGTAAGACTCAAACTAGCCAAGTAGTGTACCAGAACGTCCGACCCAGCTCTCCAGTTGTTCCAGTAATATATCATGATCAACAGTGTCAAAATGATGCACTGAGGTCCAACAGAACCAGCACTGTGGTTCTACCACAGTCTGTTTTTATGCGGATGTCATTGAATACTTTGACTAGGGCAGTCTCGGTGCTGTGGTGAGCACGGAAACCAGACTGAAAAACATCAAAACGGTTTGTCATTGTTATGAAGCTATTAAACTGCTGAAACACCGCTTTTTCAATAATCTTACTGATGAATGGAAGATTAGAGATCGGCCTGTAGTTCTGCATTAACGTGTTGTCCAGATTCTTCTTCTTTAGTAGTGGTTTAATAACTGCTGTTTTTAAAGCCTGGGGGAAGACACCTGACAGGAGGGATGAGTTCACTATTTGAACATTGCTGGTTCAACAGGACCTCAGGAAAAATTAACCATGTGTTTACCTTTAGTCAGATTGATTACTGCAACGGCGTCCTCACAGGTTTGCCTAAAAAGTCAATCAGACAGCTGCAGCTGATCCAGAACGCTGCTGCTCGTGTTCCTCACTAGAACCAGGTAAGTAGAGCACATTACCCCAGTTCTAAAGTAACTACACTGGCTCCCTGTAGCTCAGAGAATACTTTTACTAGTTTATAAATCATTGAATGGCTTAGCACCAAAGTATGTTGAAGATCTACTGTTACTATGCTAAACCCCCCAGACCACTCAGGTCCTTGAATTCCATTATACTCAACATCCCTAGAATTAGAACCAAACATGGAGAAGCAGCTTTCTTTTTGTATGGTCCTCTAATCTGGAACAAACTTCCAGACAACTGCAAAGCTACTGAAACATTGGGTTATTTTAAGTCACAACTAAAAAGTCATCTGTTTAGAGCTGCCTTTGAGCAATGTTTTCATATATAAGGGCGTCCTTCTACAGAGAGACTTGCCAACTTCGGCTCCCTAACAAACACGGTTTTAACTGGTTTTAAATCGTTTTTAATGCTTTAACCGATTTTAACACCACTGACTTTTAGCAACTTGTTTTTATCGGGGGCGTTTTTAATCCGAGCATGGACTACTTTTTATTTCGTCATGCCTTCACTCACCTGCACCCCCGGGTGTGATGGCTGTTTTAAATTAACACAGAAAGTTCTGGAGCTGGAGCAGAGGATCTCCACGCTCCATCAAATCCAGGACCACGAGCACGACGTGGACATCATCATCACTCTCCTTCACCCGGCCTACCATTGTCAAACCGCTTAGGTGCCCTGGAGCACGACTTTCCTCCTCTCACTGTCCCTCCGGCCGCCCTGAAACACTGCAGTTCCGCAGGACTGCCGCCCATCCCCTCCCAGCAGCTGGAGCAGCAGCCGGACTCCCGTAGCCCTCAACGTTGCGCTAAACCCAGGACTCGCCGAGGAGCGCTCAACTACACCCCGAACCCACGGAACGAGCCCTCGGCGCCGACTACACATCGCTGCAGTCCTGGGGAAGCTAATCCGCCCAACATCCAGCAGGTCCTGGACGGTGGAAGATCCTCTGCCCAGCATCAACTTGTAGACCAGCCGGCCACCACGCTCATCATTGGAGACTCTATTATTAGGAATGTAAGGATGAGAGGAGCGGTCACACTGTGTTTTCCTGGAGCCACCGTAAAGGATATTGCTGAACAGATCCTGGACCATATCCAACATCACCCATCTGTGAGTAGAATTATTATTCACGCTGGAACTAACGACATTCGTAAACAGCAGTCTGAACTCCTGAAGCTGGATTTTATTCATTTGTTTAATCTTTTAAAATACACACGTGTCTGTTTTTATTTCTGGCCCCACCCCCACTGTTGGCAGAGGTATTGGTCGTTTTAGCAGGCTTTTATCTTTGAACACTTGGCTTTCCTCTGCCACCGTGATGCACAATATTGGTTTTATAGACAATTTTAACATTTTCTGGGGCAGGAGTCAATTGTTTGGTCCAGATGGACTACATCTTAATAGACAGGGTGCCCGCATGCTGGCAATTAGCCTGACATGCCCTCGCCCCCCCGTCTACCACACCAGCCCCAGCTGCACCTGCCCTCTCTGCCCCTTCCGCCACATCCTGATGTGCAGCTGGTCCCTGCTCCTGCGAACTCGGTTCTGATTTTAACAGTAATTCACATATCGGACTTGGACCTTGCCCTAAATCATCTATACCCGTTATTATCAGCAGAGAGCAGACAAATAATAAAAAACGAAGCAAATGCAACTCTAATAATCTCAAACAGTTACCAAAAGTCCTACCCCCAGTAAATCATACAGTCACTCCATCTCCAACCACTATTAATATGGCACTTTTAAATGTTCGCTCTCTGCTGACTAAAACTTTTATAATAAATGACCTAATTTTAGATCATAATATACATTGTTTATTTTTAACAGAAACATGGCTGAGTACAGATGCCCCTGTTGTTCTTACAGAGGCCTCCCCACCAAATTTTAACTTCACTTATTCCACGAGGGGTTGCAAAAGGGGAGGCGGAACTGCTTTTATTAGTTCATCAACGCTTTCTCCCAAACCTGTTTTATTTGATAATTTTAGTACTTTTGAATATAATGCAACTGTTTTTAGCACTCCTCAGATTTTATGTGTCACAGTTTATAGGCCTCCTAAAACGAGTGCACTTTTTATTCAAGAATTTTCAGAGTTTTTATCAATTTTGTACAACTCCTTTGAAAGGATCATTTTAGCTGGTGATTTTAATCTACACATGGATAACATTTTAGATCCTTTATCAACAGAATTTTTAAATATTTTAGATTATATGGATTTTAGTCAGCATGTCATGCAGCCAACTCACAACAGAGGACACACCCTGGACTTGGTCATCACGCATGGCCTGTCCTCCCGTGTGTCCTCTGTTGTTGACTTGGCTGTCTCTGACCATTACTGTGTGTTTTTTAACATCACCAGTTTTATCCAGCAGGAGACCTCTGTGAGAACTGTCAGGAAGCGCCATTTAACCCCTGAAGTGGCTGCAGGTTTTCTAGAAGTTTTCCAAAAGTTTCCTCCTACTCTCTTACCTGCACCCTGTGATTTTATCGCCAGTGATTTTAACAGAAGACTTCAGTCCGCTCTTGACCTGCTGGCTCCACTTAGAGTGAAACGCTCACATTCAAAACTTGCAGCGCCATGGAGAAATAACAATCTTAAAAAACTAAAGAGGGACTGCAGGGCGGCAGAGAGAAAATGGAGAAAAAAATAAAACCACGATAAACCATCAATTATACACATAACTTCTCAAATCCTATAATAATGCTGTAAGAAAATCAAGAAATGCTTACTTTGCAAAAATCATATCAGACAATAAAAATAATCCTAAAATTCTTTTTTCCACTATTGATAAAATTTTTAACTGTACTACAAATGCATTTCAGAAAACCCCCTCAAACAATCTTTGTGAGGAGTTTGCTGACCACTTCAGAGGGAAGGTAGACACGATCAGATGTAATATTTTATCCTCTCAAAGTCACATGGTTTTAGACAAATCTGAATGTGTGTCTCTACCAGAGGAAACACTGGACAGTTTTGTCCTGGTAGAGGCTGAGACTCTTGATAAAGTTTTCTCCTCAGTGAGGCCCACCACATGTGTTTTGGACCCGATTCCCACTTCATTTTTTAAGCCATTTTATGAATCTTTTAGGAATGAGATTTTAACCATGATGAATTGCTCCCTTCAGACAGGGGTCTTTCCTGCTGCCTTTAAAGGGGCGGTAGTGAAGCCCCTGCTGAAGAAGAGCAATTTAGATTTTAATGATTTTAATAATTTTAGACCAGTATCTGACTTACCATTTTTAAGCAAGGTTTTAGAAAAACTTGTTTTAATTCAACTTAATGATTTTATTAATGAGCACAATGTCCTGGAGAAATTTCAGTCTGGTTTTAGGGTGAACCACAGCACAGAGACTGCCCTTCTGAAGATTTTAAATAATTTTAGAATAAATTATGACGCTCAGAAGCTGACAGTGTTGGTTCTACTGGATCTAAGCGCTGCCTTTGATACAGTAGACCACACTATTCTTTTAACTCATTTAAAACAGATCGGCCTCTCTGGTTATGTTCACAAATGGTTTACATCCTATCTCACAGACAGGACTTTTATGGTAAGTTTAGATACCTGCTCTTCTAGGGTCCACAGGATTACATGTGGTGTGCCCCAGGGTACAATTTTAGGCCCAGTGCTTTTTAACCTTTATATGCTCCCTCTTGGCAGCATCATCAGGAGACATGGAGTTAACTTTCACAGTTATGCTGATGATACACAGCTGTACATCTCCATGTCTCCCGATGACACACGGCCAATGGATGCACTTTTTAACTGCATTTTAGACATTAAATCCTGGATGGCAGAAAACTTTCTCCAGCTCAACCAGGACAAAACTGAAGTTTTAGTCATCGGTCCTGAGGCTCAGAGAGAGAAGCTTTTACCAAAACTACAATCACTGTCTTTTAATCCTTCTTTACAAGTGAAAAACCTGGGCGTGATTTTTGACTCTGAGCTGACTTTTATCCCTCACATTAAAAATATCACTAAAATAGGTTTTTATCACCTTAAGAACATCGCCAGAGTCCGCCCCATTCTCTCTCGGGCCAACACGGAGACGCTGATGCATGCTTTTATCACCAGTAGGATTGATTACTGTAATGCCCTGCTTTCTGGTCTTCCCAAAAAGAGTTTATCAGGTTTACAACTCCTACAAAATTCAGCAGCACGTGTCCTGACGAAGACCAGGAGATGGGAACACATTACACCTGTCTTAGAATAACTGCATTGGCTCCCCGTGTGTCTTAGGATCAATTTTAAGGTTCTTTTAATGGTCTTTAAGTGTCTTAATGGTCTTGGGCCTTCTTATCTATCAGAGCTGCTTTTACCATATGAACCTTCGCGGTCTCTGCGCTCCTCTGGCAGCCGTCTACTTGTCATCCCAAAAGTCAGGACACACACTCATGGTGAGGCGTCTTTCCATTATTATGGCCCTCACCTCTGGAACAGGCTGCCTGAGGTCCTTAGGGCCGCAGAGAACATTCATGTTTTTAAAAGTAGGCTCAAAACTCACCTTTTTAACCTTTTTAGCCTAGCTTTTAATTAACTGATTACTATTTACTGCCTGTTATTTGCTCTTCATGCTTTTATTGATCAGTGTTTTACTACTTAGTCTTGTACTTATCTCGTTAATTTTATTTAATTTATTTATTAATTTACCTACCTATCAATCTATTTATTGATTTTTTTGTGTATTTTAACATGTTAGCCTGTCTTACACGGATAAGAAAAACAAAAAAAACATAGACATATCGTTCCAGTGTTTCCTCTATGGGAGCCCTCTGCCCTGGGGGCAGTGGTCGGCTGTAGCTGCCTGGGTGCTCTCCAGGGGGTGCTTGGGTGGAGGTCACAATCCTGGCCTCCCCTCCTCTGGATGCCCTGGGTCGGTGCCTCGGCTGCTGCTGTTGGCCCGCTGTTGATGGGGCAGATGGCTCCCTTGATGACGTTTCCTTACCCAACCTGGCACATCCGTACTCGGCCCAGTGTCCATTCCACTTTCTATTTCAATCTCCTTTGAATGTTGCTCTTTAATGTGTCCGCACATGGGGATAGGATTGGGGGGGGGTAGTATAATTGTGTTTAAATTTGTGGGGGGGGGGGATTTTTATTCTGTAAAGCACTTTGAATTGCATTTTTTGTATGAAAAGCGCTCTATAAATAAAGTTTATTATTATTATTATTGATATATGTTTTGTATGTGCTTCTTGCTTTATTGCTGTTTTTACTTTATTTATAATTGCCTTGCCTTGCCCAGTTTATTGCTTGCTATGGCCAAATGCCTACCTGACATGGCTTAATACATGGTGTCGGGGGGGGGGGGGGACGACGACAGACTTAAGAGAGGAAGATGAATGTGTGCAGTAGAGCTGGCAGAGACACTTTTATCCCACGTATGCACTCCACTACTCATTCATCTTACATATCTCCCTTTGATTCTTCTTTTTTGTCTACAGCCTCAACCAGAACCCTTGAATTTTTGTGTATCACAATGTCTTCATTAATATCTTCTTGTTTCTACTTAAAAACAATTTGCATGACAACCACAAAAAATAATGTCTTTTTATGGTATGCCGACTTGGGCAGTCGTAAGAATTAAAACTCAGGATGCTGTCCACCTCTGTTAACAAAATTGGAATTGGCAGAATTGGAACTGATTTTTGGCTGGGAAGGATGAAAACGAGCCTCTGGTTGTGAGCATAAGATCTGAATAATCTCAGCAACAGATGCCAGTTTCACCAGCCAGATGGATGGAAACATGTGTCAATGCTGAATACAAATGGGCAAGCTTCCAAGCCACTTCCAGCTCTGTGTGTTCGGTACAACCATTGATTTAATGGAAAATACACATTTCATCGCTTTCTTGTCTACACTGTAGTAATAAATTAATGCGACTCAAAAGCAAATAAATTATGATGGGGAAGGTAATTCATTTCTCTCTGTCTTACATGTGTCCGAACAGATGATCCATCGTTCCTAAATAACTTTTTCCTCATGTGCAAAACAGCTCTTACACATGTAATGTAAAACTGGTTTTAGTTTTTAGTTAGTTTGCTTTAAATATGTATTAAGCAGTACCTTCACAACTTTATATTCTTGCTCTGGTATAAATTTGTAGAGTCTTTTTCTATTTGTTCTGTAAAACATTGGCAACCAGTCTCCAGTACACCAGGGTATACTTTGCATACTTTGCAAAAGTATTCAAATCTCTTGAACTTTTCACAAATCTTGTTTGCATTCAGGCTGCCCCAGTTGGTACTTTGTAGAACTATCTTTCACAACAAACCTTTTGGGATATGTCTACAAGCTCAGCATATCTAGAAATGGAAGATTTTGCCCATTCTTCTTTGCAATTTAGCTTAAGCTCATTCAGATTGGATTGAGGTAATCAATTTTAGTTTTACCTCAGATCCTCAAATGGAATAAGCTCTGGATCTCATTGTATGCTTGGCTGAATATCTATGCTCGTCCGACTGGAAGGTGAACCTTGACCACCAGGGACGAACAGGCCATTAGGAGCACCAACACGTTTCCTATGGAAAGCAGATGAGATCATAGAACATCACTTCCGGGGTGTGTTTTAAACTGCATTTTGTTAAAAATAAAATGCAGCCTCATCTAAACCTTCAACTTGTATGTTGGACCCAATTCCAACCAAATTATTTAAAGAAGTGTTCCATTTGGTTCCTGGCCCCATTTTGGATATGATGAATCTATCCTTAGTAAACGGATACGGACACAGTCGATCATAATATTCTCCTAGAGGCTTGAACATGTTGCAGGGATCAAAGGAACAGCACTAGGCTGGTTTAAATCATATTTGTCTGATAGATTCCAGATTCCAGTTAGTTCATCTAAATGATCAATCTTCTTCACTCTCAAGGGTTACTTGTGGAGATCCACAGGGTTCTGTGCTTGGAACAATTCTTTTCACCATATATATGCTTCCAATTGGTAGAATCATTAGACAGCATGGGATAAGTTTCCACAGCTATGCCGATGATACACAACTATATTTATCCATAAATCCTGATAAACCCAGTCAGTTAGGTAGATTACAGGCATGTCTGGAAGACATAAAAACATGGATGACCTTAAACCTTTTGCTTTTAAATTCTGACAAAACAGAAGTTGCTGTCTTTGGACCAGAAGTTCTTAAACAGAAACTGATTAGTCAATCACTTCATCTGGATGGCATTAAATTGGCCCCCAGTAATTACGTAAAGAACCTCGGTGTTATTTTTGACCGAGACTTGACATTTAAATCCCATATTAAACAGGTTTCTAGGATTTTTTTCGTTCACCTCTGGAATATTGCTAAAATTAGAAACATCCTGTCCAGGAGTGATGCTGAGAAACTAGTCCATGCATTTGTTACCTCAAGGCTGGACTACTGTAATTCTTTACTATCAGGAAGTCAACCAAATGCCATTAAAAGCCTTCAGTTGATCCAAAATGCTGCAGCAAGAGTTCTGATGAATATTAAAAAGAGAGAGATCACATTTCTCCTGTTTTAGCTTCCCTTCATTGGCTCCCTGTTAAATCCAGAATAGAATTTAAGATCCCTCTTCTTACATACAAAGCCCTTATTAATCAAGCTCCATCATACATCAGAGATCTAATTGTTCCATATGTGCCTAACAGAGCCCTTCGCTCTCAGACTGCAGGTTTACTTGTAGTTCCTAGGATTTCTAAAAGTCGAATGGGAGGCAGATCTTTTAGTTATCAGGCTCCTCTCCTGTGGAACCAGCTCCCAGCTTTAGTCCGTGAGGCAGACACTCTGTTTACTTTTAAGGCCAGGCTTAAAACTTTCCTTTTTTATTAAGCTTATAGTCAGAGTGGCTAAGGTCATACTGAGCGATCTCTGTAGTTATGCTGCTATACGCTTAGACTGCTGGAGGACAGACTTACCAATTTTCTTCACTCTGCTACTTCCTTTTCTCCCACGACTCTCCAGTTGAATTACAGTACATTCTGTGATTTCGACTGTTAACTTTGTGTTCTCTCAGTCTTTTTCTCTCCATAGAAGATATACCTGGTCTGGTATCCTGCTTGGCTGCAATGCCCTGTTGGACGGGAGGCTCCCAGTAAATGAACATCCACCATGTCCTGTTATCAACTTTTTACTTTCTGTAACATAGAGAGTACTCTTATATCTGATCTTCTGTTCCTTCGTGCCAGATGGCCGCTCCTACTGAGCCTGGTTCTGTTGGACGTTTCTTCCTGTTAAAGGGGAGTTTTTCCTCTCCACCGTCGCTACATGCTTGCTCAGTATGAGGGATTGCTGAAGGATTGCTGTGGTTGGAAAGTCTGCATCAACGGGGCCCAACCTCACGCCAATGACTGACGCAATCTGCTGGGATTCCTTAAATAGGAAACTTTTTAACTGATTGGAATGTTTGTATAAATGTATTGAAATGACTTCTTGTTAAGTGCCTTGAGATGACATCTGTTGTGAATTGGCGCTATATAAATAAACTGAATTTAATTCAATTAATTCAAACTCTTAGAAAAGTCTCTGTTTTGGAGCTTTGTGCAGAAAGTTCTAGTGCTGCTAAAAGCAAGCAGCCATTTATGGGCCGGGAGAAAGCTTGCAATGAGCACTCTGGGGCAATGAGGAACCATAGTGAGACACAGATCAAAGGGGAGATGCAGACCAACGCATGTCAGTCCAAATTATCCGAAGGTTTTGTCCGACTGATATGTTTTCCCAAACACTGCTGTGAATCTGCCTAATGTTCATATAATTTGAAGAGATAAAGTATATAAATTGTTTGTTTACCTCTTTTATGTGTTGGTCCAGAGTTTTGTCGTCCACTGCCAGCTGTCGCAACTAAAGAATTGTCCCTCTTATGTCTGTCAGAAATCTTCTGATGTGCATTTTTTGTTAGAACTGCTGTAGATGTTATTAAACCCCTGGGCTCCTCTCTGATAGGTCATACAGTTGTGCCTCTGTTGCATTCACCAAAGTCAGGAAATTACAAAACTACCTTCTTCGTTAATGTCACAGGGTGGCTCAGTTAATGTAAACTTATTCCTTCTGGGGTTAAAAAAAACATTCGGGGCTTGAGGAGAAATGTTCGGGGCTAGGCCAGGCGACGCCACTGCTATGAGCTTTTCAGTGACGCTGTAATTGTATTTATATATCTATTTGTGGGTTGTGGTAGTGTAGTTCTCAGTTTGCATTGTTTGATTTGTTTTGTCATTGTTGTTTTCCCTCTTACTGCCATCCTGCGGGTGTGGAGGCGGGCTGGGATGTTTTCTTTGTTCCCCTTCCTTTCTTGCATCTTCACCTTACCCTCTCCCTCTTAACCTCTTTTTTCCTACCACTTTTCATCTTCTTTTTTTCTTCCCCTTTATTTTCCCTCTCCATGTCCCTGGCGCATTGGGGGTAAAAAAAAACAAAAAACACAGCAATTTCTAATAAAGATTTCTTACACATACATATCAAGTAGAGTATTATAGCAAAAGCCGTAATGCTCCAATTGGGAGTAAATCTGCCTGGCTTCTACTTGGCACTCAGACACCAATTCTGAGTTCCACACTGCCAGACGGGACACATGTACCACACGGAAAAACTTTCAGATTACATATCATTACATAACATTGAATCACACAGACACAGCCTGAACTCAACAGTGACATAGTAAATACATACTGGTCCTCATTTCTTACCTTCCTACAATCAGAGCACTGTAAGGATGACCTCTGCTGTCGCCTTTTCTCCCTCCTTTTAATAATGTGAACTACTCACTCATTATCACTATCTTTCTGTTATAAATATAGTGATTGTTTGCCTGTTTTAGATGATTTGTGGGTTTATTATATTACTATTGTAAAGTCCTCCTTTTTGCAAGAATAAAAGAAAAAAAAGAATTTCAGTTCATGTAATTTGAATCCAGGTTATTGCACCAGAAGAGAAGTATTTATTTTGTAGGGAAAATAAACAGAAAAAAGCTGTGTGGGCGCATGTATACTCTAGCTTTTGTTTTACACTCTTACATCAGTAACTAACTTAGTCTTGGAATTTTGCGTTAAGTGGGTGGTAGTTACATGGGATGGTATCAAATTCCCAACCTGAATTAATGTCCCAGTCCATCCCTGCCCACCACAGTCTCAAATCTTTGGCAGCTAACAGTTTTTTTCCTAGTATTTATTTCTAGTAGTTTTTTTTCCTGTATTTAACTTTTTCCAATAACCCTGAGCAACTTCCCATAAGGCAGTGTTTCTCAAACTTTTTTTATCATTCCCCACTTTGGACAAAGGAGCATACACAAGCCCCCCATGCTTTTATCGCCCCAACAGAATGGTGACCACGTCTGATTTTTAAAGTGTTTTATTTATTTAAATAGCCGAGTTAGTCTACAAGTTTTTAAGGGTATAAATTAGTTGGAAAAAAGGGTTGGCTATGGTATAAAACCGGCTCAGAAATATATGCTGTCAGTAGTTGCTACATGTAGAACTTCAGCTCACAGTTGGAGAAAATAAAAGTTGTAGTTTTATCAAATTTAAAAAGCTTTCAAAAGTACAAAATAAAAAATAATAAAATAAATAAAGAGCAAGATACTCATCCCTGTATTTCCTCCGTGGTTGACCGTGTGACTTCTCTTACTCTGAAACGTTCCCTGATCTTTTTAGATATTTGTACATTTTGTAGATGGAATCTCTGATAATGCGGCTACTTCAGCTTGTTTTGTTCTGCTGCGATATATTCCAACGTCAAACTCCCAGCCCGATGTTCCAGGTCCCGGTTCTGTTTACAATGATGATCACAATTGCTAATTTATTTGAGTGTGTTAAATTTTGTGAGAGGGGGGGAGCTGGTTGATTTAATTTACAGTGCAGTGAAACATTCACAATGACAGAATCTAGGTGGGGGAAACTATTTAAATCCCATTGATGTCACGCCCCACCTGCAATACCTCTGCGCCCCACTAGTGGGGCTCGCCCCATAGTTTGAGAAACACTGCCATAAGGGTAGCGTGCAGTGCTATGCTCCTTTTCCACTAGGGCTGGCTCGGTCTGGGTGGAGTCAGCCTGTATTTAGTGCATTTCCACAACCTTTGTCTGGGCCGAGCCGAGCCGAGCCCTTTTGTCGGACTACCTCCGACTCAATCCGAAGTGGGCTTAGGCGACCCAACATGCCCATCTATGGACTGATTGATCTGATGAAGTGATGTCACTCTCACTCCTACCTACGTAGTGATACCCACTGATTGGCCTGGCGTTGTGAGTGTGAAGTGATGTCTTGGTATGGTGACGTGTGGCTTCCAGCAGAGTTCAAACCATTGCTGGTGGAAACTAAAAAAAAAGTTAAAGTGCGAATACCTGTCACGCTGCCCTATTCCTGCCTCATTGTCTTCACCTGTCTGTCTCATCAACCACACCTGATCCCACTCACCTCCTGCCTTTAAGACCCCTCACTTCCTTTCACTCCCGGCCAGATCATTAGCAATTGTCAATCCCCATGGTGTGTCGTCTTCCTGCTGTCTTCCTTCCCTGCCCGATGTCCAGTGTTTCCGTTCCTGCCATCTTCATCATCATCATCACGACCTCCTCACTATAATAAACATCCTGCACCTTCCTTCAGCGAGTGCGTTTGGGTCCATTCTCCACACACCTCGTGACAGAATGATCCGGCCCTAAACATGGACCCAGCACTCGCCTGGGAGATCGCCGCCCTCCGCCATGACGTCTGGGCCAACCTGGCCAGACTCGCTGCCTCTCCTCACCTTCCTGTGTGGGTCTCCGGAGCTGAGGAAATCCTTGGAGTGCTCCCTCACTTCAAGAGGGTGTTCTCTGCTCTGGATCTCGCCGCGCTGCGGAGCGAGGCGGAGAGGGTTCGCAGGGAGGCGTTGGATCGGATCATCGGTCCGCCCTCTCCGTCTCCACCATCTGTCCGCCGGCGTAGGTCCTGCTGCGCCGCCGGGACTGTTTCCGGGAGCGGAGCGCCGCACCTTCACCATCCGCATTCGTCGGCACAAGGTTGGCGTTCTGTTCCCCGGGGACTGGTCCTCGACGGCATGAGCCTCTTCTGCTGACTCACCGCAGACAGCAACGCCGCAGAGGTGGGGCCGCTTCCGGGCCAGCTCCAGTCCGTGAGCCCGTCCCAGCTCCGGTCCGTGAGCCCGTTCCAGCACCGGTCCGCGAGGCCGTTCCAGCACCGGTCCGCGAGGCCGTTCCAGCTCCAGAGCCCGTTCCAGCTCCAGAGCTCGCCGTTGTTGTGGCTGCCGTGTTTCTGGTGGTCACAGCGGCGGCTCTCCAGCGATGGACATTTCCCCATGCGTCGCTGGAGCTCCCGGGGAGGGTCAGGGAGGACCCGTCCCCGTCGCTGAAGCTCCCAGGGAGGGTCAGGGAGGACCCGTCCCCGTCACTGAAGCCTCCAGAACCTTCGTCTCAGCAGGCGTCCGAGCCTCCAGAACCGCCACCGGGGCCGTCCGCCAGACCTCCGTCCAGCCAGGGGCCGTCCGCCAGACTTCCAGTGGCGTACCCAAAGAGACTCGGGCCCTCCTTCCATGGGCCCCTTCCACCCACCCTGGCAAGGGTGCTTGTTTTTTTCTCCTCCCTTTCTTTTTCACTCTCTCCACGGCGTCTGGAATCCACCTTTAAAGGGGGGGGGGTCCTGTCACGCTGCCCTATTCCTGCCTCATTGTCTTCACCTGTCTGTCTCATCAACCACACCTGATCCCACTCACCTCCTGCCTTTAAGACCCCTCACTTCCTTTCACTCCCGGCCGGATCATTAGTAATTGTCAATCCCCATGGTGTGTCGTCTTCCTGCTGTCTTCCTTCCCTGCCCGATGTCCAGTGTTTCCGTTCCTGCCATCTTCATCATCATCATCATCATCATCATCATCACGACCTCCTCACTATAATAAACATCCTGCACCTTCCTTCAGCGAGTGCGTTTGGGTCCATTCTCCACACACCTCGTGACAATACCACAATGAACCACAACGCCCGGATTTGGGCAGACCACAGGCACTGGAAGTGCTTTGCAGAAATAGACGGCATTTATGGTGAAAGGCCGGCAAGGAATGGGAGAGAGAGTGGGCTAGATAACAGCTCCAGCATCGGCACCTGTAATGTTGGAAAACGGTGAATGATGACTGATTTCTACTGGAATTTTACTACGCTGAGCCCGCCTATGTCCTTTCCCACAGCTGCATTCCTGAGATGGCGATGGAAACACAACCAGACCATGCTCGGCCGGGCTGACCTGACATGGCCAAGGCCGAGCCGACAATAGTGAAAAAGGGGCATTAGGGCTCTATCACATAGTGTTTTGCTTTTAGGTCTGAAAGTTCGCTGTGTATATTTGCTGTGTCCCCCAATTTGTTTCTGGCAAACTGTAAGTAGGATTTCTGATGGTTTCACCCAACAAAGATTTTCTTTCTGCGATCTTCTATAAACACCAGGTTATATCCATACTGACAACCCCCAAGATAGAATAGCAAAAATCACCAGTCATTGCGGGACCATCGACGCGGGACGTTTTGGGTCGGTGGATGGAATACTTCGAAGACCTCCTCAATCCCACCGGCACGCCTTCCAATCTGGAAGCAGGGTTTGGGGACTTGGGGTCGGGCTCTCCAATCTCTGGTGCCGAGGTCACCGAGGTCGTTAAAAAGCTCCTCGGTGGCAAGGCTCCGGGGGTGGATGAGATTCGACCGGAGTTCCTCAAGGCTCTGGATGTTGTGGGGCTGTGTTGGTTAACGCGGCTCTGCAATATTGCGTGGACATCGGGGGCAGTTCCCTTGGATTGGCAGACCGGGGTGGTGGTCCCCCTGTTTAAAAAGGGGGACCACAGGGTGTGTTCCAACTACAGGGGGATCACACTTCTGAGCCTCCCTGGTAAGGTCTATTCAGGGGTTCTGGAGAGGAGGGTCCGACGGATAGTCGAACCTCGGATCCAGGAGGAACAATGCGGTTTTCGTCCTGGCCGTGGAACACTGGACCAGCTCTACACCCTCAGCAGGGTCCTGGAGGGTGCGTGGGAGTTCGCCCAACCGGTCTACATGTGTTTTGTGGACTTGGAGAAGGCGTTCGACCGTGTCCCTCGGGGGGCCCTGTGGGGGGTGCTCCGGGAGTATGGGGTACCGGGCCCCTTGATACGGGCTGTTAGGTCCCTGTACGACCGGTGCCAGAGTTTGGTTCGCATTGCCGGCAGTAAGTCGGGGTTGTTTCCGGTGAGAGTTGGACTCCGCCAAGGTTGCCCTTTGTCACCGATCCTGTTCCTAACTTTTATGGACAGGATTTCTAGGCGCAGCCAAGGCGTTGCGGGGATCCGTTTTGGTGGCCTCAGGATCGGGTCTCTGCTTTTTGCAGATGATGTGGTCCTGTTGGCTTCATCGGAGCGTGATCTACAGCTTTCGCTGGAGCTGTTCGCAGCCGAGTGTGAAGCGGCTGGGATGAGAATCAGCACCTCCAAATCCGAGGCCATGGTCTTGAGCCGGAAAAGGGTGGGGTGCCTCCTCCGGGTCAGGGATGGGGTCCTTCCCCAAGTGGAGGAGTTTAAGTATCTGGGGGTCTTGTTCACGAATGAGGGAAAAATGGAGCGGGAGATCGATAGACGGATTGGTGGGGCATCTGCAGTTATGCGGGCGCTCTACCGGTCTGTCGTGGTAAAGAGAGAGCTGAGCCAAAAGGCGAAGCTCTCGATTTACCGGTCGATCTACGTTCCTACCCTCATCTATGGTCACGAACTCTGGGTGGTGACCGAAAGAACGAGATCACGGATACAAGCGGCTGAAATGAGTTTCCTCCGCAGAGTGTCTGGGCTCTCCCTTAGAGATAGGGTGAGAAGCTCAGTCATCCGGAGGGGGCTCAGAGTAGAGCCGCTGCTTCTCCACATCGAGAGGAGTCAGTTGAGGTGGCTCGGGCATCTGGTCAGGATGCCTCCTGGACGCCTCCCTGGTGAGGTGTTTCAGGCACGTCCCACCGGGAGGAGGCCCAGGGGAAGGCCCACGACACGCTGGAGGGACTATGTTTCTCGGCTGGCCTGGGAGCGCCTTGGGGTTCCTCCCGAGGAGCTGGAACAAGTGGCTGGGGAGAGGGAAGTCTGGGTCTCTTTGCTTAGGCTGCTGCCCCCGCGACCCGACCCCGGATAAGCGGAAGAAAATGGATGGATGGACCAGTCATTGCTGACAGGTGTGTGTGTGGATTGGGAAAGCCGTATTGCGTAATTTCCTGTTGTCGCTGTTGCACTCCGTGGAGCTGTTTGGTGTTGAGACTCTCTTGAATTTATCTAGTTTTCTCTGTGCTGAGGCCTTTCTGTTAAAAAGTTATTTTAACAGACAAGCAGACTAAAACACATATTTTCTGGTGATGTACTTTACATTATGGGAACTATTTGTGTTTCACGCGGTTTTTCTTGCCGTGGTAAGGTCTCACGAGCTTAGTTAGCTTAGCTTCATTGCGGCTATGACTACTCTTCTCTCTCCTTCTGCCTCTCAATCTCGGCCTAAATCTTCTCCTCTCTCTTGCTCTCTGTGTCAGATGTTTAGTTACTTCCCCTCCTCTTTAGTGTTAATGGTAACTATAATAAATGTAACATTTTTGTAGCTGCCCTGCGATGGACTTGCGACCTGTCCAGGGTGTACTCTGCTTCTCGCCCCATGACAGCTGGAGATAGTCACCAGCCCTCCCGCAACCCTGCATAGGAATGACGGGTACAGAAAATGGATAAATGGATTTTTGTAGCTTTGGAGGCGAGGATATTGGAATTAGAGGCCCGGCTGTGCGCTGTTGAAAAACCAGCAGATAGCCGAGGCCCATTAGCCAGCGCAGAGCCAACAAGGACAAAACTCACTAGCCGTCCTCCAACAGAACCAAAATAACAGTCCATCCAGATGACCTGGTTTTGTCTGACCACTTTTTCATAACTTTTGAATTTAACTGACTATCTAAAACCTGAAAGAAAATGTCATTATAGTACAGCTTTATCAGGCAATGCTGTAATAAGTTTTAAAGAATCTGTTCCATTCTTACTTTCCTCAATGTCTCAGAGAAACACAGTGGAGGGCAGCAATTCCATCTCTAACCCTTCAGAAATTAATGGTCTGGTTCATAGCCTTACTTCCTCGTTGTGTTTGGCATTAGATAGTGTTGCCCCCTTAAACAAGAAACTAATTAGCCATAGGAGGCTAACTCCCTGGTTTAATGAAGAGCTGAGTACTTTAAAGCAGAATACTAGGAAATGGGAGAGAAAAGGGCGCTCTACACACTTAGAAGATTCCTATTTAACCTGGAAAAACAGTCTACTGTTGTTTAACAAGACCCCTCAACAAGCTAGAACAGCATATTTTTCAACATTAATAGAGGCGAATAAGAACAATCCAAGGTTTCTTTTTAGTACAGTTGCCAAACTTACACAAAGTCATAGCTCTGTTGAGCCAACTATTCCCCCAGCTCTTACTAGTGGTTACTTTATGGGATTCTTCATAAATAAAAAAATTCTAATTAAAAATAAAATCATTGGCATCCTCCCAAACATGATTACCTATTTCTCAGTAAGTGAAGCAGCATCGGAGAGAATTGTAGAACCTCATTTGTGTTTGGACTGTTTTGATTCAGTCAAGTGTCAGAATTATCAAAAATATTAGCTTCATTATCATCTAAACCGTCAACTTGTACAGACACACTTTCTCATTCAATTGAATGAGAAAGTGTATATATTTATATATATATATATATATATATATGATGTGTGTGTACAAACACGTTATTTTGATGGTTTTAACATATAAAGTAGATAAATGTGATCATTTCAACCCATTGTCGACCAAGCAGACTTATCTTAGAGGCCCATTTGTTTAAAAAAAAAAATCATTTTTTTCCCAACTAACTCCAGATACATTTCAAATTTTGTTGTCAGAGATTTTCTACTTTTTTAAAAATTTATAAGAGCTGTCAGTTAAGGCATTAACCATTTATGATATGCTGTCATATGGGATTCACCTTCATTGTTGTACTTTTATACATACACCCATACGTGTTATGTCTGTGTGCTCATTTGTTTACAGCACGTTTGTCTTGTGGTGAGTTGGTTTCCAACTAATGTTGAATGCAATGTTGAAATTTTAATTTGTGTTTAATAGAAAATGTTTTTTTCCTTACAAATTATATCAGTCGCCTAAAACTACAGGAAGATCATAAGGAGAAGTACTTAACAACATATGTGCATCACCTTTAATGCCACTTCTTTCATATCCTTAGGTGCTGTCCATTTTCTGTTTTTGATTAAATAAAAAACAAATCAATAAAGTTTGTTTTTCTTCCACACAGATATTGTTTCCACAAACAAGATTCTATTAAAGAAAAGGACAGATAAAAAAAACAAAGGGGGGCCAGAAAGCAAGAGATTTATGTACAGTAAAATGGGGGTGGGGGGGCAGAGTTGTCAGCAGTGTTATGGCAACAGATGTAATTGTTGAAATAAAAAAACTACATCAACAACACATTAAACATAACAAACAGGGCTATATACTTTTTGCTTTAACATCAATTGTTCAAAAGGACTGTCATGTCTAATGTGAGGATGCGTAAAGATGGCATCATTTAAACTAGGAATAAGAGAAGCCATAACACTGTTGACAAACCTGCTGGCCTTTTCTATTTTTGCCGGGTTTACACCTGCCCTCTATCGACGCCTTTGGGTGATGGAGGAGAAGATGATGGACATCTGAGGGTGGAGAAGGTAAAGCTGGTGCAGGTCCTCCATCATCATGTTCACCAACTGGATACTGCTGACCACCCCCATGTGATTTCCCGCCACAGCTGATGATGAGGACATCTACAGCTGATCTTTCTCACAGGGAGTTGGGAAAAAAATGGGAGAAGGCCGTTCCACCTCAGCCCCCCCGCCAAACCAGGAGATACGGATGTCTGGGAGGCCGAGGTTTCCTCTGATGGTTTCTTCAGCTCTCTCAGAACTGTGTCAGACATAGCTGTCTCCAATGATCCAAATGGCTATGGAGAAAAAAACTAACATATTGAATGGCAGTTGCACAGGTGTGGCCTATCGGATGAAAGTATGATACTATTAAAATTCTACATTAAGTGATGGAGACAGGTACTTACATTTTCTGCTTTGTTTGGCTGTTGTGGAGGACAGACATGCAGCCATTGTGACCTAGTAAACAAAATGTATAAAAAGAAACAAGTGTCTTACTAAAAGTGCAACTTATCCCTTCCCAGACCTCAATAAATGAATAGTAAAATTCATACATTGGAGAATTGACTAGGATCGAAATTATTCATATTAGCTGTTAAATCTACAATAGCTGTGGGAACAGTTTTTTAACTGGGAGATCCTACATGGTAGTACAATCACTAACAATTAGAGTAAATACAAATATTAATATAAATATGTGATCTATCCTTACTAACTTAGCTTGATCATGTATCTCATGCATAGACTAAATAGATCTCATACACTATTAATAACTAAGTTAAAAATATTATTAAAAACTTGCATTAAGTTAATGATCATTTCATTTAAATAAGTAATTTCAGTATAAATGTTAACTCACCTTGCATCCTTGCAAAATATTGATTTGGGGTCACAAACAAACAGAAAAGCTGCAAGTGACGCAGCGTTGATGCAGCAGCGTTCCTGATATAAATAAGAAGAGCGGGGGACGGGGTGCACGGTTCCAGCGGTCAGTAGATCCAACACCGACTCCAGTTCAGCACATAGATCTAATAGGACTGCTTTAAGGAATCTACATCGGGTCCCCCATCCAGATGCTTTCAGTGGCGTGATCTACAATGAGCGCCAGCATCCATTGTGCAGCATTATGCAGGGGATGCTGCAGTATTCCTACTTCACACAATTAATTGACCAATAAGTGTAATTTCTATATAATCTGAATAGATAAATACATATGAACATATGTGTGATATAATTCTTATGTGCAACATATTTTCATTCAGATTCTCATTTTTACTCTCAGTTCAGAGATGGGATGGGGGGGGGTTGACTGCTGGTTGTGTGTCTGTGTCCGCAAAGCTCTACAAGTTTGAAATTGTGGCTATCATTTTCATTTTTGCCATCACTCCTGCTGCGCTGTCAGTGTCCTCTGTGTCCACAAAGTGCGTAAGCAAGATACTTAGTGTGCTTAAAGTTGCGCACATTTTTCCATCACGTTTTTAACTTTGCGTAGAAAGTTGCTTACGTAGTTTTCAGACCCCGTTTTGTGCGTAAACAAGCTTTATAAATGAGACCCCTGGACCGTTCTCACTGAGAAGGCCGACTGGCTGAAGACACATTTTCTGAGGGGGCCTAAATTATTTATGGTGGCCTACTATGATTAAAAAAAATTGTTTGTTCAATTGCTGACAATTGGTTGCATGCAACAACTGGTTGCATGAAATGTATCATTTTCATTCTACTTTCCAGTCGTTCACCACTTTGAAATGGTTAATAGTCTCTAATGCCAAATAACACAGCAAGATCAACTGAATATTGCATAATAAGGACAACAGAGACCAAAAAAAGTGGGAAAGTTACCTTCTTTACTCCTTAGCGAACTGAGATTAGGTGTAGCAACAATGCTGGCCTGCACACAATAGACCTCACGTGTCTGGATTCCACCTCCACACAAGCCTGTCAGGTTTCCACGTCGACGGTCCTGCTGGCTCAGCAACATGTCCACCCTACATTCTGTCCACTCTGTGGTTTTCCAGGTGTACCTGATGACACACGAGGGCAGATGAAGTGTCAGCTTCATGTCACCAAATACAAAAACAGTAAGTACAAACACACACAAAGTACCCTACATGTATTAGTTATGCTGCTGAGGTGGAGGCATACAGTCTGCAGCCGATTGGAAACAGACTATTAAAAGACTATAAAGACTCAAGTTTTTTATTAGCAACATCATTCTTGCTGGACTTAAACCTAAATATATTTACATCTCTGGCAGATTTAGATATAAATTCTTTATCTTTGTCATTACAACAACCAAACTTTTCAACCTGACGACCCTTTTGCATGTTTTGCCTAATTTTTTAGAATTTAATGTCATGTTTTAAGGTTATAAGGACCCAAATGCAGCAGAGTAACGTAAAATAAAATGGTTTAATGAAAACAAGGACAAGGAACTTACATAACTCAGGAGGATCAAAAGGCAGCAAAACGGGGAAACAGGAACCAGACGGGCAACAAGGAAGGTAGGAATCAGGCGGGGAAGAAAGACGGCGGGGAAGAAAGACGGCAGGGAAGCAAGGGACCGAACAGGAAAGGATGACGACGAACCAGCGAGTTGTGACTGAATGAGAACCGAATTTATACTGAGGAGGAGAGTGAAGAGTGGAACAGAGAAGGAGCAGGACTAATTAAGGGAAGCGGTTGCAGCTGACGGGGAGTGAGCAGGTGGAAGTGATTAGCAGCTGGGATGGAAGGTAGAATGGCTAGGAGACAGAAGACTAAAGAAACTAGAAAGGATTCTTAAGAAACTAAGGGAAACGTAAGGACACACTGGAGAACAGAAGGAGGAATTAAATAAAGAGATAAAAGGAAACACAAATGGGAAGGTGAACATAGACAAAGGTGAAAAACATCTACAGAACCCAGGGAGTGCCAGAATACAAAAATATAATTACACTGAAGGAAAACTACTAACTTAAGACACAAACAGGAGGAGCAACACAAGAGGGCACCTTGGGGTAAAAAGGGGAAGAAAACCAAGTGGAAGGAAAAACTTAAACTTGCTGCACAAAAATCCAAAGACCATGACATTTAATCTTTGATGATGATCTTTAATTCTTTGAGTTAGAAGTAGGGATGGGATTTGATAGATTGTTTTTTTTATCAATATCAATGTCAATGTCAGATCTGCCTGTCAATCAAATTTCTTATCTATTCCCCTATCAATTTCTAAGTGGTGGGGTATGATACTATGGTTGACACAGTAGGCAGAACTGATGGGGGTGTATATCTGGGGTTTAAGACCCTCACCATCTCTCTAAATCCATTTGTCAATAATATTTACAGTGGTTAGGATATAATAATATGCTTTTAAGGCCAGGCTTAAAACTTTCCTTTGATAAAGCTTATAGTTAGAGTGGCTTAGGTCATCCAGAACAATCTCTGTAGTTATGCTGCTATATGCTTAGACTGCTGGAGGACAGACTGACCACTTTTCTTCACTCTGCTACTTTTCTCTTCTACTATAGTAGAAGAGGAAAAAAGAGAACTAATGAATAATGGTGACCAATGATAATAAAAACTAGGAAATAAGGTGATGTTTAAAGTGAGCTTTCGTGATTTAGCCTATGATTCTTTTGAATATGTTTAAAATGTAATAATCAGGTAAGTTAGTTGAATATATGGCTAACTGTGGTGTGTGAGCAAAAAGGAGAAGCTGACAGAGGCAGAGTGGTATGGTGCAATAGAACAAAAGGCAGAGGTGGAAAGTATTATATAAAGAATTACATTTACTTGCATTACTGTAATTGAGTAGGTTTTTTGTGTAATTGTACTTTTTGAAGTCATTTTTAAACTCTACAATTTACTTTTACTTAAGTATGTTTTCTTTTAAGTATTTTTTTCTTTGCTACATTTTCAATTATATTCGTTATGGAGTATTAAAAAAATCAAATTAATTATGATAAAAAATATTGCAACCTGGAAATACTGCAATGCACGGGAAAGGAGAACTGGCGGTAACATTGGTATGGATCCAGCAAACAAAGAAAATAGAGAATAAAGTTAAACTAAATATTTTTTTTTAAAGTTGCATTTCCTATGAAAATTAAGCGTGAATGCTGTAAGATGAATATCTTTACAGAAAATAGCTGAAGTATTTGAATTGCAGAAGAAGTGTAATAAACAGAGATTAGCTAAAATGCCAGTGTTACCTAAAATGAGCTAAATTCCTAATGTTAGCTAAAAGGCTAAAAGGCAGTAGCATTTTCGCTAATACTAGTATTTTAGCCCATATTGGTATATGGGCTTATAGATCATTTCTAACCAATATATTAATATATTGGTTAGAAATGAGCTATAACACCAATATGGGCAAAAATGCTAGTATTAGCAAAAATGCTAGTGGTAGCATGTTGGCAAACACTCACATGTTGGTTAACAATAACTCAATCCATTCAGTATGTTAAAAATGACCTATATAATAATAAAATAATAAAATGTAATAAAATGTTCGTAAAATGCAAATGTTGGTTAAGATTAGCAAGAATGCTAATGTTAGCCTAAATTCAAATTCAAATTAAAAAATACTTTATTGATCCCAGAGTGTTGGTATAGCTCATATAATTAATTCTTTAATGAGTTGTAGATGATGATGGCTATGGGCAGGAAGGATTTCCTGTAGCGGTCTGTATTGCAGCGAAACTGAAGAAGCCTCCGACTGAAGACGCTCTGTTGTTGTATGACTGTCTCATGAAGAGGATGCTCAGGGTTGTCCATCATTTTTTTGATTTTATGAAGAATCCTTCTTTGCATCATCATCTCCAGATTTTCCACAGTTGTCCCAAGAACAGAACCAGACTTCTTTATCAGGTTGTTTAGCCTTTTTAAATCCCTGGCTCAGGGATTTAAAAACTAATTTAATAACTAATGTTAATGTTAGCTTAAATGCTAGAGATACCATGTTGGCAAACACTAAACTGTTTGTTAACAATAACTCAATCCATTCATTATGTTAATTTTAGCTGTTGTGTATGGACACGTTGAAACGCGACATCACGCACCCAAGCTCCCGCCCCCCGGCTTCTGCCTGGAGGGCAAAAAGACTGATCACGCCCATTGACTATAGTTGTTATTAGCGGTCAGATCTCAATATTCTGTGCTAAATAGCATGGAAATCAATATATATCAGCATGGCTAACACTTACAGTGCTGTAGGCTGTACAAATAGGAGAAAAAAAATGTGATTTGAAGTTTCATAGGTTTCCAGCTGACAAAATACGCCGACGGCAGTGGTTAACAGCCATTAAGAGGGTTACAGTGGATGATCCATCCAGATCCTGGCAGCCAAAGACTCATGACAGGATCTGCTCAGTTCACTTCATTGGAGGTATGTTGACGTTTATAGTACATATATTTATAACGTACGTAATTCCATAAGAAGATTTTAATTATTTAAAATAACCTACCCGCATTTGCAAAGCTAGATCTACTGCCAGCATAGTCACCATGGAAAACTAAGGGCTTAAATATACTTGCTTTTAATCTGCCATGGCTGCCTCGCATAACTTGTGTTTGTTTGATGTGTCTTTTGTGCATCTGAAATTAACGCGACACGTTCATACGCTGCAATATGTGATTAACCAGTAGGGAGGAGTGTAGAGCGCTATATGACCGCCCGAAGGTGCACTGGGTCAAAGTTGGCAAAAGCACTTGGAAAACAATCAACATTAGCGGTAAATATGGTCTTACACACCTTCTACGACTCTGCTGCCATCTTTTTTATGTTGTAACATGAAAATTAATCAGCTAAAGATGTCCTCTATGGTCACCATGTATCATTTTTCTTCTGCCCTACAAATCTGGCACTCTATCCGTTCCGGGTTGTGTGCTCTGCCCCCTAGTGGAATTCTCAAGAATTAGGTGCAGTGCGAGACGCAGCCTGCTACTTATGTCAATATGTGGAATTGATAGACACACTTTAATGCTCAGGAAGCAGATATTTATCTGAAATGGTAATACTTGTATTAGCCGGGTTCATTTTGTCAGCGGAGTAGTTGAACCGCGGCGTCACGGCTCTGTGTAGCGTTGTTAGGTCTTTTTGCCCTCCAGTGTTGTGCGCATGCGCGAAATTACCCAGATGAAAACAATAACTTTCAATGTGTCTATAGCTAAAACGCTAATGTTAGCCTAAAAGCTAGTTTTAGTATAATGGATAACAATAGCAGAGTAAGCAAATATCTTACTTGATGTATAAGGTTTACAATAGCCTAACTTTAAAAGTCTGTGTAACTGCTCTTTAAAAGTAATCACTGTTTTCCAGGTGGTGAAATAATAAAATGGCCGCTGTTGCCTGCCTGGTACCTATAGTGACCCGATCCCAAAAAAAAACAAATAAACGTGGGACAATGTGAGATTCCAATGCATTAAAATAAAAGTGTAAAATAAGTTTTAAAATAATAAAATGTATATTATGCCGTTTAGCACTAACATTAGACACGGCAATTTTATTTGTATTGCACACTTTCAACAACAAGGTAATTCAAGGTGCTTTACATGATCAGGGGGTAAAATAAAAATAGTAGTAAAACAGACAAAGGATATAAACTAAAAACAGCAATAAAGCAAGAAGCACACACAAAACATATGATATATGAAAACATTACTCAAAGGCAGTTTAAAACAGATGAGCTTTTAGTTGTGATTTAAAATAATTCAGTGTTTCAGCAGCTTTGCAGTTGTCTGGAAGTTTGTTCCAGATTAGATGAGCATTGAAGCTTCTCCAGCTTCTCTGTTTGGTTCTATTTCTAGGGATGTTGAGTAGACTGGAATATGAGGACCTGAGTGGTCTTGGGGGGTTGGTATAGTAACAGTAAATCTTCAACATACTTTGGTGCTAAGCCATTTAATGATATATAAACTAGTACAATTATTTTGAAGTCTATTCTCTGAGCTAAAGGGAGCCAGTGTAAGGACTTTAGAACTGGGGTGATGTGCTCTACTTTCCGGGTTCCAGTGAGGACACGGGCAGCAGTGTTCTGGATCAGCTGCAGCTGTCTGATTGACTTTTTAGGCAGACCTGTGAGGACACCGCTGCAGTAATCAATCTGACTAAAGATAAACGTATGGATGAGTTTTTCAAGGTCCTGTTGCAACATCAGTCCTTTAATCCCAGAAATGTTCTTCAGGTGATAGAAGGCTGACCTTGTTATTGCCTTTATGTGACCCTGGAGGTTCAGGTCCATTACTACACCTAAAGTTTGGGCCTGATCGGTATTTTCTACCTGTATTAACTGAAGCTGTGTACTGACTCTTGATTGTTCCTCTTTAGGTCCAAAAGTAATTACTTCTGTTTTGTTTCTGTTCAGCTGAAGAAAGTTATGGAACAACTATCCATTGATTTGCTCGATGCATTTACTTAGGGTTTGGATGGGTTCAGCATCACCTGGTGACATCGTATTGTAGAGCTGGACTGACTGAGGCAGGAGCAGAGCAGACTGAAGCTGGATAGACCGGAACTGGAGCGGAGCAGTCTGGAGCCAGAGTGGAGCAGACTGAGGAGGAGGGAAGAAGTGGGAAGCGGACAGGTACTGAGCTGAATGGAATGGGACCAGGGCCTGACATGGATGGAATGCGCCCAGCAGGAGCTAATGACGATTGACGGAAGAGCTGAGTGATGCAGAGGTGGGAGTGGCTGGTGCACATGCAGAAGCGGGACGAAGTGGTCGAGAACGGGCAGCTCGATCTGCTACCCGGGAAACAGATTGTCCTCGACTGCGCTTCCTTTTGCGACGACGTGGAGGAGGCCACCCGTGTCTGTGTGGGCCTTGACCAGGAGTGCAGTAGGCCTGTCTTGTGGCCATGTGGAAATCCGGCTGCTCCAGGAGCTCCTTGGACCTGGAAATGCCGGGATTAACAGAGATGTAGCCGATTGTGGAGTAGTGAATGATGTAGGTGGGTTGATCTGAGTCCGTATCCTGCTTCTCCTCCTCCAGCTCTGACCAGCCCGAGAGCGGGGCAACCAGCGCAGCTAGAGGGAGGAAGCTGCAGCCTGAGTCGACTGAAAGCGGTGCTGCGCTGGCTGCTGGAGGAGCGAATTGCCTCTCAGTACCTGACATCTGCTCCATGGCCTCCTTGGTGTGCTTTTCCGCTTCCGGTGTCAGACCAGCCAGCTCTATTGGGCCGAGAATCGACCGTAGCAGAGGCAGAAGCTGGCAGAGCATTTCAATCTCCGCCAGACACTTCCAGGGAGGAGTAATGGTGGAGGTGTCCCGCCGGCAGTCCCAGACAAGCTTGAGGAGGAGATCCGCCGGTGGATGGACTGCTGGGAAAGCAGACCACCTCCCAGCACAGGTCGTCCATTCTCTGGGCGTCCGGTGAGTCTCGTCTACCTCCACCTAAAGATCCTCACCATCCCGAGGGGCGAGGATCAGCTGCAGCAGAGGCAGAAGCTGGCAGAGCGCCTCAATCTCCTCCAGGCGAATCCAGTGTGATGGGAGGGTGGAGATCGTGTCCAGCTGGTCCCAGATGAGGCCAGCCAGAAGTTCAGCCAGTTGATCATCTGCTGGGTCCATATTTATGGTCAAATCATTCTGTCAGGATGTGGTGTTAGATTAATGACTGACCCAGTCGCAGACATGGATTAAAAGGTAAAGGAGAATTTATTGCAGAGGATGGAGTCACCGCAACAACAACAATGAGGAAGAACAACATAACAATGATCCGACCTGGAATAAAGCACCCACCGGATTTTAAATAACAGAATAGGTAAGGAGAAACAGGTGAGACTGATCAGGGAAACAGGTGCAGGTAATAATAACTAGGGGCAGAGCCCAGAGGCTCTGACAGTACCAGAGAGTCCAACCCAGCTCTCCAGTTGTTTCAATAATGTATCATGATCAACATTGTGAAATCCTGCACTGAGGTCCAACAGAACAAGCACTTCGATTCTACCACAGTCTGTATTTCTGTATGTCATTGAAAACTTTGACGAGGGCAGTCTCAGTGCTGTGGTGAGCACGGAAACCAGACTGAAAAACATCAAAGCACTTGGTCAGCTGTTTAACTGCTGAAACACAGTTTTTTCTGTGATCTTACTGATGAATGGAAGATTAGAGATTGGCCTATAGTTCTGCATTAACATGTTGCCTAGATTATTCTTCTTTAGCAGTTATTTAATAACTGCTGTTTTTAATGCCTGGGGGAAGACACCTGACAGGTTTTTTTGGTTTAATTTATGGAATTCTGAAATTTTTTCGACATTGGTTTTAATTGGGTTTAACATTAGTAGTCGGTTCAGTGCTGCAGTACAGACTAGAGCTGTACCGATTAGACTAGACCTTAAAAGGTGGGCCCAACCCAGCCCGAGAGAATTCAGCCCGAGCCCGAAGAGTATATTTTGATTGATAGCTTATTAAAGCCCAAACCCGATTACAGCCCGACATTATTCAAAAGTCACACATCAGGGTTTCCACTAGAAAAAAATGGCACCGGACAACGTGACCAGCAGGTTTTCAATTTACTGAACAAATGTTTGAAATTCCCGTCAAATAGGCCTATTATCTAAAGCTTAAAATGATAAATGAGGCCCTGCCTATAAGAATAATATCAAGGCATGTCGATTGATAATCTTTTTTTTTTTTTAAGTATGCAGCTTTATTTACTTTTATTATTTTAAGGTTTTGTGGCCACAGTGGCCTTTATTGACAGTGGACAGGTTACAGAAAAGGGAGATAAGTGGGGGGAGAGACTTGGCAAATGTCCACGGGCCGGAGTTGAACCCGGGACGACCACATCGAGGGCTAAGGCCTCTGAACATGGCGTGCCCGTATTAGACCACTGCACCACGCGAAGCCCCAAAGTCTGCAGCTTTATGAAATAAAATGAGTACCATCAATTAGGCTATCTCACATGCATGAATTCTAAAATAAAGGCTATTGGACAAGCCTGCCCTCTTTAAACATGAACATAAAGAAACTGAAATCCTACTTATTATCAGATTAAATAATTTGCAAACAAAAACCCATATTCACCAGCGGCTAACCTCAGTTTCACCTCCTCAGCATCCATTTTGCATCTTGTTCACGCTAATGAGATGATCGGCTGAACGCTAAAACCCGAGCCCGGCCCGAGCCCGATGACAATGATAGAAATTAAGTCTGAACCCGGCCCGGCCCGGCCCGGCCCGGCCCGGCCCGACGGGTTCGGGCAAAGATCTTCAGCTCTAGTACAGACCGACTGTCTAATTGTTAGAATCTCTTCAGTGAAAAAGCTGGCAAATTCATTGTAGGCCTCTGGTTCATTCAGGGTCTACTGTCATTGGAGATTAGATCACTGTTGCAAACAGAGTCCGTGCAGTATTAATGTTTCTGTTAATGATTTCAGAGAAGAAAGATTCCCTAGCATATTTTAAAGTTAACTGATATCTGTTCAGTCTCTCTTTGTAGAGCTCACAGTGTCACAATGTGAAATTTGTCTTTGTCCGTCCCTGTGCCCTTAATTGTTTCCAGCCTTTCCTTGTCTCCCTAATTACCTTCTCTGTGTATATATGTCCCTCTGTGTTTTCACGTCTTTGTTGGATTGTCGTCATTTCCACGTCTTCCATCCCTGGTGGTCGTCGTGCGCCATCGTGTTCACGCCCTGTCCTTGTCTCTGTGCTCCCTGAGCATTAACCAATTATCATTAAATATGAGTTTTTCGAACGCCCGAAGTATCTCTGCGCCTAGGTCCTCTCTCCAAAACATGACAGAAAAGAGTAGACAGAGACAGAGAAGGCTCGCTCTGTGGAAGTGGAGCAGCAGATAAGCAGCGGTGGACTCACCGTTTGGGGGCAACCACCTGGTGATTTGCCCTTTTGGAGCTGGCCCACGGAATGGTGAGCTCTAGCCGCACTCCAGCTCAAGGTACCCCCGCCGCCGCTGTCAGGCTGCTCCTACATCGTTCCAGGAGGGCCCGATCTATCTCCTCCCAGCGGTCTTCAAACATACGACTCTCCCCGCCGCGATCTACCGATTGCAGAGGAGTCCCACGCCGTCTGCCCCTGCCAGTATTTCCAGGGTGCGCCTCCTGTCCTTAGCCAGTGTGACCTATCCCCGGTGCCGGCTCCGGGCAAGCCTCAAGCCCCATCCTCTGCTCCTCCTCGGGACTCCGTAGCTTTTTGGACCTCGGTGACCGAGAAGGAGTTTGTCCTGCTCCTCCGCCAATTTGGGGAAAACCTCAGCATGATGGGAGGTATCTATGAGGCATACTTTGAGTCTCTCCGGAGGAGATGCTACACTCCTGCAGCTCCGGTTCCTGTCTCTGCAGGGGGTGTCCAAGCGGACATGCCTCTGGTTCCAGTCTCCACAGGGGATGTCCAGAAGGACACGCCTCTGGTTCCAGTCTCCGCAGGGGGTGTCCGGACGGGTAGGCCTCTGACTCCTGTCTCCGCAGGGGGTGTCCTGACAGACAAGCCTCGGGCTCCTGACTCCACCGAGGGTGTCCTGGCAGACGCGCCTCACATCACGGCTCTGGTCCTGGCACCGCATCGCTTCCAAGCTCTGGTCCTGGCGCCTCACTCAGTGTCCACAACGCCTCGTCATAGGTGGACTCTGTTTTGGACTCTGTTTTTATTTTATTTTTGGTACACCAGTTGGCACACCTTTAAGGGGGGGTAATATCACAATGTGATGTCTATCTTTGTCTGTCCCTGTGCCCTTAATTGTCCCCAGCTGTTCCTTGTCTCCCTATTTTCCTTCCCTGTGTATTTATGTCCCTCTGTGTTTTCATGTCTCTGTCAGATCCTTGAAATCGCCTTCCCTCCCTGGTGGTCAACTTGCGCCATCTTGTTCACGTGCTGTCCTTGTCTCTGTGCTCCCAGGGTTTATTATTATTAAATATTAGTTTTTCGAATGCCGAACATCTCTCTGCGCCTGGGTCCTCTCTCCAAAACATGACACACAGTGAACCTGGAGTCGAGTTTTCCGCCATTTTCTCTCAGCTCGTCGACACTCCCTTTTTTCACTACGTACCAGTGGATTGCTTGGCCACGGAGACTTCTTTCTACCTACGACTACTTTCACTTTAGTTTGAGCAATGGAATCAATTATGTCTGAGATTTTTGCGAGGAAATTTTATACCATCTTATTTACGGAGTTGGAGTTGGGAGATGAGGGGGATGTGGTGGAAGGTTAAATACTTTTAAAGGTTTCAACTGAACTGTCCCCTAGAAAACGCTTTTTTACAGTTGTCTCACTGTGGCTGGATATTTCAGCAGAGATGGTACTTGCAAAGAAAATACAGAAATGGCCAGATGATGCAATATCAATTACAGAGATGTCAGATTTATTTAAACCTTTGCAGATAATTAAGTCCAGAGTGTGTCCTCTATTGTGTGTTGGTTGTTTGACATGGTGGGTCAGGCCGAAGTTATGAAGAGTTTCACCTAATGTTTTTGCTAGTCCATCCTGGGGATTGTCCGTATGAATTTTGAAATCCCCCACAATGATTAATTGGTCATAATCGATAGATATTACGTAAAGAAGGTTGCTGAAATCATTAATGAAGTTAGAGTTAAGTTTTGGAGGTCTATATAAATTTAGAAATAGAGCTTTGTTAGGCTCATTTATCTTGGTGGCTAGGTATTCAACAGATTCAAATGTGCTCAGGGACACCTTATTGAAGTTCATTGAGGTTGTGAAAAATTGTGGCTACACCTCTACCTCGTCTGTGTTTCCTGCTCTTACATACAAAATTGTAATTTGGAGGAGTAGAGTCTATTAAGAAAATAGGAAGAGAGAATAAGCAGAGAGATCGGAGGCTGCTCCTCCTTCATAACGCACTCGCATCTTGCAGATCAGTTTAAATTTAATAGTGGCTATATGAAAGTATGTATTTTCTTACATGGGTAATGTGTTTCTTACCGAACATGTAGGTCCTCAGATTTCTTCTCCTAGCTCTAAATAATTCACTTTAAAAGCAGATTTAAACAATTTATTACATTCTAGAGCTTCAGTGAATTATTATTTGGTCAATAAATTAGCCAAAATGTTAAATGAGTTAATTAGTCTGGGATTTCAATCCTGCCCTGGTTTCTGCAGCTGCTGCTTCTGTTCTGAATTTATGAAGATCGCTAAATTATCACTTCTTATGTAAATAATATTTTTAACGAATAATAAATTAAGAAAGAGAAATAGCCTTTTATGAATTTGTGTTTACCTTAATCTCTGACCTTTATGTTTATGTCTGCTGTCTGTCACTCAGTCTAGGCCCTGCCGCCTTTTTATTATAGCCCTGCTTTTATTTTGGCATGACACATCCAGATCATCACTGGCCCCCGTTAAGCCCTCTTAAAAAACTTCCTGGATACACCCCTGCTAAGCAGTCTTAAAGTTTTTTTCAATCTTATATAAACATTATTATTCAAGCATTATTACCTATAATCATTTTGTTTTTTTTGTTTTTTTTTAAACGTGTCCTGTTTGGATGTGTGGAGCTCAGAATTGGTGTCTGAGTACCAAGTAGAAGCCCAATAGATTTACTTTCACAAGCGGAGCAGTACAGCTTTTGCTATAGTACTCCACTTGATTTATGTGTGAAAAATCTTTATTATGAATTGTTGGGGTTTTTATTTCCTGATGTTATGGACATGGAGACGGAAAATTAAGTAGAAGAAAGAAGGAAGATGAAGAAGAGAGGTAGGAAACAAAATGTCATGAGAGAGGGTGAGTTGAAAATACAAGAGAGGAAGGGGAACAAAGAAAACACAGGAAGACATTGAAGTCTGCCTCAATACCCACAGGACGGCAGAGAGAGGGGGAAAAACAAAACAAAACACGAAAAAGGAACATCGACAAAACCAACCAAACATTGTGAATTAAGAATTACACAACCACATCACACAAAAATAGATATAAAAATACAACAACAATGTCACAGAAAAACTCATGGTACCGATTAATCAAGCTCTAGTAATGATAACCTCAGCCCAAGAATATATCCTTAAACACCAGAGACCCCACATCTAGGTTGTATATTAAAATTGGGACCCAGGACACCACGGGACAGCTGGGGTGCGAGGAGGGGCTTCCCTCCTCGCACCCCAGTGATGTGCCCATGCCCCAAGACCCTATATGAGTGGTAAAGTGATGGAGCGGGTGGACAGAGGTGTCCAGGGATGGGGAGGGAGGGACTGGGAGACAAAATGTCTTCCCAGGGAGCCAGCTCCCCCACTGACCCCAATAGGCACCGCTGTTCACCGGGATCCACCAGGGGAGGGAGAATATGGCATGGTCCGACCCGGGGTCCACGGCCACAGCACCACAAAGCCCCACGGACCCCAAGGCAGTCCCCCGAGCCCCATCCCAGAAGGGGAACTAAACCCACCCTGACATTCGCTCTACTCTCAAAACACAAAAGACACTAGACACCCAGGTTGAGTTCAACCAACCTCCCCCCCCCCTCCCCCTCCCGCACACCCCTCCCCCCCCGTCCAAGTGCCCTCGTAGGGGGAGAGCACCTGTTGCTACACAGCAGCAGCCTCCCCGCCAGCAAAGGAGGCCCCCAGCGCCACCCGCACACCGGAGGCCCCCGTAGCCCGAACCACGTCGACGTACCTGCCCAGACCAGGAGCAAACCAATGAGCCGGGCGGCCGACCCACCAGGCCGACATCCACCAGCCTCATTCTTTGTGGAGCGACCACTGTTGCTCAACGGCCTGGCAGGAGACCAAACCCAGCGCCCCACCCACCTGCCCTGCACGCCCACCACCCGGCCAGTCCACCCGCAAGTCCGACCGATCCCGGCCAAATGCCCAACCCCAGCGCCCCACACAAGGACCAAGACCGAGGAGCCAAGTCCAGTGCAAAAAAGGACTGTTCCGGCCCAGAAACGCCACCCAGCCGCCGCGACCAGCAGCCAGGCACCCCAACCAGCAAACAAGGCGAGACGCCATACAGGGACTGGCGATGACAATCAGCCCAGAGAAATAGAGAGAGGCGGCTGCACATGCCGGCCGTTGGCCGGCCACGACCCCCACTGCCAACAGAGACCCCACGCCGGCCGACCCCCAGCCAGGACCACAGCTAGGGGGCGCGGCGCCCCCGAGCCCCGTCTCAAGACCAATATGGTCCAACAAGAGATTTCTATACTGATTAATATTAAGAGCTTTTTAATTTTTCCAGTTCAGGAGGATAGTTTTCTTAGCGATGCATAAGGCAATGTGAACCATTAGAACCAACTTTGTGTCCATGGTGACATCATTTAAATTTCCTAACAGGCAAATTGAGGGAGATGGTGGGATGTTACATTTCAGACACTTTGATAAGTCCTCACATATCTGGCACCAAAATTTCTTAACAGGTGGACAGAACCAAAGCGCATGAACATAAGTATCTGGTATATTGCTTGTGCATTGTAAGCAGGTATTAGACGATGTAAAACCCATCGTAAACATTCGTTGACATGTATAGTGTACTCTATGAAGGATTTTGTATTGTATTAGTTGCAAATTATGATTTTTTGTTATTTTAAAGGTTCTTAAACATATCTGAGACCAGACGTTTTGGTCAAAGCTGGCTGATAAATCCACCTCCCATTTTGAAATAGGGATGGCTATTGATTCATCTAATGTAGATAAAGTTTTGTATATTTTAGACAGCAATTTGGGGGGGTTGAGATTAAGAAAATCTAAAACTCTTGCTGGAATTTGTAATTCAGCTGTATTGAGCCTAAATTCACCTTTAATAATAGATTTAATTTGTTGATATTCTAAGAATTTGTTTTTATCAATTCCATATTGTGTAATTAATGTATTAAATGGGATTAAGTCTGTTCCTTCAAATATATGTTCCAGGTATTCAATTCCATTGCACCTCCAGACTGGGAAACTTATCATACATTTTTTTTGCAAGATGTCGGGGTTATTCCAGATTGGTGTACGTCTGCATGGGATTATTGTGGACTCTGTCATTTTTAGAAACTCCCACCATGCTGTCAGAGAGGAGCTGATATTTATGCTTTTAAAACATTCATATTGTTTTATATTTGAGCTAATAAATGGTAGGTCTGAAAGTTTTATCTTATTACATAGTGTCTGTTCTACGTCTATCCATGACTCATCTAGGTAGCTATGTTTTAACCATCTTGAGATGTATTGGAGCCTGTTGGCTAAGAAATAATGATGGAAGTTTGGTAGATCTAGACCTCCTTTTTCTTTGGTCTTCTGCAGTGTTTTTAAGCTGATACGTGGGGGTTTATCTTTCCAAAGAAATTTAGAGATAGATGAGTCCAGAGATCTAAACCAATCTAGTGATGGATTACTTGGGATCATTGAGAATAAGAAGTTGATTCTGGGAAAAACCATCATTTTTATTGAAGCAACCCTTCCCATAAGTGATATGGGTAGGGATTTCCATCTAGCAAGATCATCTTCCACTTTTTTTAAAAGTGGGATGTAGTTTAGCATTATTAAATCTGCCAGTCTTGGTGAGACATTGATACCTAAATAGGTAATATTCCCTGACTGCAGTTGTGTATTAGTTGGATTCTGGACAGAACAATTGATTGGAAGAACTGTAGATTTTAACCAATTTATAGAATAATCTGAAACATTTGAGTAAGAGTTTATTAACCCGATTACCTGAGAGAAAGAGGTTTGTGAATGCTGGAGAAAAAGTAATACATCATCTGCATGAAGATTGATTTTATGTTCTATGTTATTGCATTTTATGCCTTTAATATTGTGAGTTTGCCTGATCGCTGCAGCTAGTGGTTCAATAAAAATAGCGAACAGGGAGGGAGAGAGAGGACATCCCTGCCTGGTACCTCTCTGAAGATAAAACCTAGATGATGTTTGGTTATTTGTTCTGATACACGCTGTTGGTGAACTGTATAATATTTTCAACCAGTTTATAAAAGAATTTCCAAAGCCATATATATGTAAGGTTACAAATAAGAATTTCCAGTTAACTCTATCAAATGCTTTTTCTGCATCTAAAGATAATATATTAGTTTTAATGTTTTTACAGTTAGAAAAATCTATTAAATCTATTAATCTACGCGAATTTGTGGATGAATGTCTCCCTTTAAAAAAAACAGTTTGATCAGGATGTATTATAAGAGGGGTTACTTTCTCTATCCTTTTTGCGAGGGCTTTGCAGATTATTTTAAGATCAACATTAATGAGGGATATGGGACGATAGCTGGTAGGAAACAAAGGGTCTTTACCTGATTTTAGTAGAAGACTAATGTAGGCAGAATTCATATTTGGTGGGAGTCGGCCATTTTCCTTGGTTTCCTGCAGCATTCTGTGGAATGTTGGTGCCAGAATATTCCAAATTCTTTATAGAACTCTGCTGGAAATCCATCTGGGCCTGGAGCCTTATTATTGGGCATGCCTTGGAGGGCCTCCTGGAGTTCAGCCGCTGTTAGTGGTGAATCCAGGGCTATCGCTTGACTTTCAGATAATTTAAGTAGTGTTATGTTATCAAATATTGTTCAATTTCATGATCCGATGGATTTATCTCTGGTGAGTATAAAGCCTTGTAAAATTCTTTAAATGTGTTGTTTATTCTTCCAGGATCATATACTGTATTCCCGGTCTGATCTTTAATAGCAGATATAGTTGTTTTTTCTTTATTAATTTTTAGCTGGTTAGCCAAAAATCTACCTGATTTATTACCTTGTTCAAAGTTTTCTATCCTAAGTCTTTGAATTAAGAACTGGATCTGTTTATTAATAATTTGATTTAATTCTAGCTTTGCTTTACGGATTTTGCCTAGTCTCTCCTCATCTAGAGAAGCTTCTAATGAGTTAATAGTTTCTTCTAATTCCTGAATACGTTTTTTTTCCATTTTCTTTTTATTTGATGAGAATGAGATTATTTTACCTCTAATCACAGCTCCCAAAGAATGGATGGCGACGTACCAGGGAGGTCATTATATTCTAAATAAGAAGCCCACTCTTTTTCAAAATATTTAATAAATTCTTTATCCTTAAGTAAGGATATATTAAATCTCCAATTTTTGCTTTGAGGTGTTTCTGTTTTATTTACTAAAGCTAGAGAAACAGGAGCATGATCGCCAACAGCTATAGGGTGTATCTCAGTGTCTGAAATGTCAGTCAACAGTGAGCTGCTAACTAACAAATAATCCAGTCGAGAATATGAATGGGGGACATTTGAGAAGAAAGTATATTTTTTGTCATTGGGGTGAAGAGATCGCCATGCATCACAAAGTCCATAATCGCTCATGTACTGTTTGACTATATCTATAGATTTCCAGCTGCGCTGAGTCCCTGCTGTGCTGAGCCTGTCTATTTCTTCATTTAAACCAAAGTTGAGGTCGCCCCCAAGAAGAAGTGAGCAATCTATGTGTTCAAGGAGCACCGAGAAGAAGGAATGAAAGAATGAGGGGTCATCAACATTTGGACCATATATACTGACAATACATAATTTTTGGTTATGTATAGATAGTTTTACTATAATAAATCTACCCTCTGGATCTGTAACTGTATCGATTACTGTAAAATTTAAATTTTTATTTATTAATATTGCTACTCCCCTTTGTCTGGAGTTATAGCATGCAGAAAACCCATTAGGAAACTCAGGGGATTTAAGATCATCTGCAGCTGAGGTAGATTTATGGGTTTCTTGTAATAAGACAACATCTGCCTTCAATCTTTTAAGCTGGTTAAGAATCTTAACTCTTTTCTCTCTGGTGCCAGCTCCATGAATATTCCACGTGACAAACCTTAGAGTAGTCATAGTTTTGAGATAAAAGTTGTAAAGTCCATATCACCATAGAAACAGATAAACACAGGTGTTTTATTAGTTTGTGCCTGGGGTTGCCTGATTGAAAATCCAAAAGCCGAGATATAAGAAAGAGAAAAATAGAAGAAAGTTGTGAAGGTGTGAAGGGTGAGAGAGAAAGAAATAGTTATGTTATGAAAAAATTCTGTGTGTGTGTGTGAGTGATAAAAGAAGGAAAAACGAGTGACAAAGACATTTGGTGATAGACATGTGAAGATGAGAAAAGAAAAAAGAGCCAGTATCCCAGTGCTTAGCCCTGGCCCCGCCCACATTGAGTGATGTAAACAACTTTACAGAGCTGTGCTAACATTAGATTATAGTTGACTGATAAAACAACTCTTATCTGACCAGTGTTACATGACTAATAAAGCCAAGGAGTAAGCTGGGGGTCCCTGAACAGCTGCCCATTAACATACAGTTTATCTACCGCTACTGTAGCTCTGGTGCCTTCACTGATATATTTCTTCCTGATTGGGAACAAAACGCGCCTTCTATCCAGGATTTCCTTCGGATATTGATCGTTAACGCTGTAATTCGTTCCCCGCAGTTCTCTGCCCTGGCCTCTGACCTGCTCTTTTTGCTTGTAATGCTCAAATTTAGCAACAATAGGTCGCGGCCGGCTGTTGTTGGGCTTCTTACCTCCGAGCCGGTGGACGCGGTGAAAAGTGATGTTTTTTTACCGTGTCGCTTGGGAGCTTTAACTGATGTTGGAGAAAATCTCGGGCGGTGGATTCAGCGTCGTCCTCAGCCTGTTCTGGGATCCCGGAAAAAACAAGACTGTCCCGCATTCCCCTGGCCTGTATATCCAAGATAGTTTCTTTCATCCTCTTACGTTCTCCGGACAGCTGCGTCATCCCCTCGGTGAGTTTCTTTACACTCTCCCTAAGCGTTTGGTTTTCTGCAGCGAGCGATGCTACCTGTTGTTGGCTGAACTCCAGGGATTCCCTTAGAGCTTGAAACTCTTTGTGGAGAACCTCAACCAGGCCCAGTCGGGCGTCTAGGCTGGTGAGCTTCTTATCTATTGAGTCCAGGACATCGCTGTAGCTTTTCTCTGGAGAGATGGTGGAGGTACTGGCCTCAGAACGAGTGCGTTTTTGTGATGGTGTGCTTGTCGGCACAGCAGAGGTGGATTTCTGTGGCTTGCCCATAACAATGTTGTCAAAGCACTCGTCCAAGTAGCTTTCCAGGCTGTGCAAGGTTTCCTCGTCCAGTTTGTTTATGGAGAAATACAAAATAATGGTTATTATTGTTAAACGTTTGCTATATTTGGCTCAAATGTTATGGTTTGTTTTTACCTGAGTTTGTTTGTTTTACCAGTTTACCGCCATATTACTTACGCACAGCTCTTGCGAGATCTCAGCAGCAGCTCATCTCAGCTTAAGCAATATTCCTCCACAGAGATCTATAATCTATAATCATTTTGAATATGACACACTAAATTAAACCCACTTTAGGGTTAAACACAGCAGGTCTGACACAATAATGAATACCGATATTAATTCAAACTCTCAGAGGAGTCTTACTTTCTGTCAGATTTTTTCCTATTCTTTTGCTAAATAATCTTCCCATAGCTAAAGACCATGAAGCTGCTCTGACTGTTTTTCACTACAGTTTCAACAGCTGAGCGGATGCAAAGGTGAGCAAAGCTATAACTGGATGGCAGGACAGGCAACCCCTGCCGTGTAGTGTTTTAGAGCTTTGTGCAGTAAGTTCCGGTGCTGCTGAGAGGAAAATCAAAGAGCCAGTTTTTGGCCGGGAGTGAGCTTGCAATCAGAGAACAGATCAATGGGAAAGCACAGATGTAACACCTTTTTTTGTTGATTTTTTTTACCACAATATATTTTTAAGGCTAGAGGAGAAGCACGTCGGTCAACGTTTTTTGCCGGACAATTTTAATTTACTTCGGTAATGTCTGACTCTCGGTTTTTCGCAAATTCTGTTAATAAGGCGGTACACCGTGTCTCAATTTGCAGGACGCTTGAAAAGTGATGAAAATGCGGGACTGTTCCGCACAAACCGGGACATCTGGCCACCCTGCTGGTACCTCTGAGACTGAATTGATCATCATAGGTCACGGAGTAACTAAACATACTGGTTAACTAATGTGTTTAGTAGAGGCCATAATTTATAGCTCCAACTAAAGCCATGGAAAGGCCTTCCCATAGCGCAGTGCTTCTCAAATAGGGGGGCGCTCCCCCGGAGGGGTTCATTGAGGTAATCGGGGGGGCGTGAGAGGCAGGAGGACTTTTGTCTTTATTCATGCTTGAATTACAATAAACACGCCTCCAGTCACTAGGTGGCAGCAGTGGTCAAACTAATCAACTGGATGCTTGAAGCTTAGCGCCAGGCTCAGGGCTAGTGATGTTTATGAATTGGGAGAACGATCCTTCTATAAGTTCTGTCAGCTCACGGGCTGCAAGGTCTGTAGCAACATCAGATCTAGACACAAAAACACTGATGTCATGTATTTCAGTGGAGCCTGGGACAGAGTTATGAAATTTATTTATATATATATATATATGCCACACCTGAATATAAGGTGCATGTTTTCATGTTGTAACATCAGATATTTACACAAAAAGACAGTAAACAGAAAATATTTTCTAGTTTTAATTTAAGTTGTGCTTTTTTTTGGAACTCGGCAGTACATCATACAAGGCTTTAACACAACACGAAGTTACATGTCTGGCTACAAAAAAAAAAACTTGAGTAAATTTTTATACGTAATTTTCCTTGTACTTGAGTAAAATTTAATCACAGTAGTAGTACTTTTGAGTAGAATATTTCAGTACTCTTTCCACCGCTGATGATAGATAAAGACAGGTTGTGATAAGTTATACCCTGAGCATAAACAATAAGTTAATCTGATGTCAGAAATCAAGGATTTGGGAGTAATGGGAAGAGAATAACAAGATCTTGCAAGGATGTGCAGACCAGTTCTAGTGTGCTGCAAAGGTGTGCAGACAGGCATAGGGTCACCGAACTACAAAAGAGGAACTACAGGTGGTAAAATGGGAAAACAAGTAAAGTTTCCAGGCAGCAGACACAATTAAGGGTCAGAGCTTTTATGAAGCTTTTATGAAGACACACCGGAACTAGTGCTTATTAGGAACAGGAATGAGTAAAGATTCCAGTAGAAATAGCAAACAGTCACATATACAAATCATGTTAGGTTTAGAAAGGTATATTGGCACAATCTATTGAACAATTTGTTGGTTGTTCCCTGATATTTGAGTCAACATCAGACAGAGATTGTGCAAGGATTTACAGCATGAACTCAGCAGAGTTATGAGAAAAACAAAGCTTTGACGTTAGACTGGAGTTTCTGCATTAATTAGGGGGCAATCCAAGTGCCAACGGGGGTTAAGGCATCTGAATCGACTCAAAATTGTTGCTCACAATGGAATAGCTATTGTGGATTTACGAACTTCCATGTTCCTGCCCAGGGTTACTGTTCAGTTTAAGGATCTTTCGGGTTCCTGCCCGGGATTACTGTTGAGTTTATGGATTTCCACCTGGATTTCGAAGATTCAACGCCTACTCCAAGATTTCCGTTCAGTTTGGGGATTTCCATTAGGGATGTCCAATGCGCAAATGGTTTATCACAGGAGAGAATGCGAAGATAGGTATGAACCCCTCATTCTGTCTGAATTTTAATTTATTACATCAAAAGCCTTCTCAGCCACAGTTTTAGCGTAAGATAATTAAACATGATTGGATGATTTTTAAATGTTATCTACTTTTTCTCCTCTGTGTTTTATCTGCTACGCTTTTGCTGTTAAAGAAGCAATCAAAATTTTATTGAAAGTTGTGGACCTTCACTTTTTGAGTTTTGTCTCTTTGAAGGGTTCTTCAATAGTAGTAAAAAGTCTTGGTGCTTGTGTGCAACCAAAAATAAGAGATTTTAAAAGGTTGCTTCTTGCCAATGTTTACAACCACAGCACCTCGGAAGCTTACTGTCCAAGCTAAATATATCCAGCTCAGTTACCAAGTGCAGGTTGTCAAAGAGAAAGAGCTGCTGTTAATGGGTTGGCTGGTGGTTCTTTGCTAGCTGCTGGGCTACTCAGTTGGGACCGACTGTCAGAGGAAACGGGTGAGAGGCTCTGATGTAGGCAGTTAGAGGCTGGACGAATCTCTCTCAACACCAGCTTAAACAGACTCCACACAGCTCCTGCTCAGAAAGGTTCCACAGGCTGAGGGAGTCCAAACACGTTAAACGGAAAGCTGGTTTGGTTTGAATTTGCAGAGAGGCAACCTTGCCAACAACAACAGACAGTTAAATAGATTCCAAAAAATGACCAACCACTTTGATGCCTTTCAGTCCATTTTCCGTGCCTACTGCAGTATTGAGACTGCCCTTGTCAAAGTGTTCAATAACATCCACATTAATACGGACTACCACAGTTTACTGTTGGACATCAGCGTAGCATTCGACACTGGGACTTTGTGTCAATAGATAACTTTTCATCAAAGCTGAGAAAAGTTACATGTGGGGTACCGCAAGGCTCCATCCTGGGGCTTCTCTTATTTAACATCTACTTGCTCCCACTAGCTCAAATTATAACAAGTGTTAAGATTACTTACCATATGCAGATGATACACAGCTCTACATTACAATGTCACCAGGTGACTATGAACCCATTTGAGCTGAGCAGATGCATGTAATTTATAAATGCATGAATGTCCCATAACTTTCTTTAGCTGAATAGAAACAAAACTAAAGTAATTAGTTTTGGACCTAAAGAGGAACAATCAGGAGTTAGCACACAGCTTTAGCTATTACAGCGAGAAACTACTGATCAGGTCGGAAATCTAGTTGTAGTAATGGACTCAGACCCAAACCTTTAGAGACACATAAAGTCAACAACGTGGTCAGCTTTCTATCATCTGAAGAATGTTTCCAGGATTAAAGGACTGATGTCCCAACAAGATCTTGAGAAACTCATCCATACATTTATCTGTAGTCGAATTGATTACTGCAACAGAGTCCTCTCAAGTCTGCCTAAAAAGTAAATCAGACAGCTGCAGCTGATCCAGAATACTGGTGGTCAACTCATCGCTAAAACTAGGCAAGTAGAGCACATCACCCCGGTTTAAAAGTCCTTACACTGGCTCTCTGTAGCTCAGAGAATAGACCTTAAAATACTTTTATTAGTTTAGAAATAACTGAGAGGCTTAGCACCAAAATATATTAAAAGTTTGTTGTCGTTGTACCAATCTTCCAGACCCCTCAGGTCTTCTGGTTCAAGCCTACTCTGCATCCCCTGAATTAGAACCAGAAAAAGCATAAAATTTATCCTCCCATAATCTGGAAGAAACTTCCAGAAAACTTTAAGACTTCTAAAAGACTGAGTTCCTTCAAATCCAGGTTAAAACCCCTTTTGCTTAGAGGCATCTACAATTAATGACAACTGGAACATCATAAAGTGTAGTCTGTCTTTCAACCTGTCATGGTTTCCCTTACTTTGCCACTGGAATGTAATGTTTTCGAGTTTGTTTTTTGCTTGTTTGTTGTTTTATTTTCCTTCTAATCATGTAAGGCCTTTTAAACGCCTTGTTGCTGAAAATGTGCTAAACAAATAAAACTGCTTTGCCTTGCCTTACACAAAAAGGCAAGTGCGTTTGTGTTTGCCCTGTTTTTTTTAAACAATGTTCTTACAACAAAGACAATTCTTATGGATTGGATTGCATGAAAAAACTTGCCAAAATCAAGCACCCCTGTTTCGTAAAAACAATAAGTTGTTTAATGGGCAAAATTGATGCAGTTTCTAACATTTCCATTGTTTAGTCCAATAAACAAAACCAAGCAAGAGTCAATAGCAGAATAAGCTGTTTGATACTGGCAGGAGAGGATTTAACTAGACTCTCATGGGTGCAGCATAGTCAACTAAGCTGCTGAAGCCACAAATGCATTTTCCTGAACTGATAACAATGAGACATGATTTATAGCACATTTAGGGTAGATTATTTCTTTAACAAACAGTACCTAAATGCACTAATGTAGCTTGTCAATAAGTACAGCCACTGAAAGCTCTGAAGAAGCACTAAACAATGTTTAACTATTACTCTGAGATATGGAACACAAAGTAAATGGAAAACAATCATTGCTATTTTGTGCACAATAATCAACATCATCATAATCATCATCATCACATTTTCTTACAAGAAAATAAATCTATAGAAAAGGAGATACAAAACAACAATTTACTCACACAGTGCATGGCAGGACTGCTCTATCCTGGGGGCTGCATGACTCTTTTTCTTCAAGTTCTGGACACTCCGCTCCTCCACCGATTGGGAATTGGCTCACTTTCCTGTTGCGAGACCGCTCCCCTTTTTCTCCATTGGGTTCATAGCATTGCTTGGAACAAGCTGACCATTCAGACCACTCAGTCACATCACAGTCTCTGGGAATCACGCAGGCCTGAAAGGTCACTGGCAGTGTCTCTTGAGAGCAGAGGCTACAGAACGAGGCAGAAGTACATTTTAATTAGATGCTGTTGGTTATAAGACTATTAACACAACACAAAACACTAAAGTGTATCAGAATGTCTTGCAATCTAGTAGAATAAAATATTATTTTGGGGGGGAGGGGGGACATATTTTGCTGATAGGAAAAATTCCTGTTACACACAGACACCACAACCCAAATGCTTCACAGAGAGGATAGACTGTAGACCTACACAGTATTTTTTCCATAGACGCCATATACTCGAAGTTCAGTCTCACCTGAAGATAATGAATCTACAACTATTTCTTTGTGTAGGTAGTCTCTCCTTTGGTGCTTGGCTGTTCCTTCAAAGTTAGTTCTTCTTATTGATGTTTATGAATCATGCCCTTCCAGCCTGGTCTGAATGTTCTTATGTTTTGTTCTATTTTAAAATACTGCGTTTAAGTTGGAAATTTAATGCTCTGGGTTTTAAAAAAAAACAAGTTTACAATCCCATGTATTCCTCAAGAAATGTGGCCTCAGCCTTTGATGACAGCTCTTTCTTATTCATTGTCAGCTGTGCTGCAAACTTTTCCTTCACACAAAAGATTTTAAGAGAGCTATTGCGAGGTATTGTAAGTCTCACAGAAGGTGGTAGGTAGACAGGATCAGCAGACATTTTGACGTTCCTCCTTTACAGACATCTTCATTTCTACCGTTTTGCTAAGAAGGAAAAAGATGCATGATTGTCTCCCACAACTATTCATGTGACTACTGAAGGTAAAAGTCTCAATCAGTCGGCCTGTGACCCAGAAATCATAGATTCCTGCTTCCACCTGCTACATGCTGTTGGGTCCTTGAGGAAGACACTTCACCTACCTTACCTACTGGTGTTGGCCAGAGGGGCCAAGGCCATAAAATGGCAGCCTCTCTTCTGTCAGTCTGCCCCATGGCTCATTGCTTCCACCAGTGTGTGAACATGAGAGTGAATAAATAATGGAGTTGTAAAGTGCTTTGAGGATCTCGAAAAGCAGTATATAAATACAAGCTATTATTATTATGGTATAATGTTGCTGGAAACATAAGAAATATTTCACGTTTCTAGTTTTAAGTCACAATATGAAATAAATTTTCCCAAGACAAAGTGACTCCATGGTAGATAACCTTGATCCTGTGCTATTTCCAACATAATGCATTCAATGGGCACAACTAAGCCTCTTTAAAGCTTTCAACCATCTGTCTGTATAGTGAGTGGCTGAGAATGAGAAGGTATCTGTGGTTTGTATTCTGTCAGGCATAACAAGAAAATCTATCGTAGGACCCATGGCTTTCTTAGGATGTCATTGATGGTGCTCACTGGCCTCTTTTAGAGTGGAGTAAGCACAGAGACAGAATAAGGCCATTAATGTGATACCAGTGAGCATGGTTCTCTGACATCACAGAAAATTCAAACAGCGAATGAGTTCAGGGGGATGTTAAAGTGGAACTTGGGTCAGTTTTCATTAAGATAATATGCTCTGTAGTTTGAAGAAATGTCATGAAATAACATTCAGAACCTTGGACAGGCCCCAGATTTTTGCATGCTCTTTCATATCTTTGAAGATTTATACTGTAGCATCTTAGTTTGCTGAAGATTAATAATGCTAAGTCAGCCTTGCAAAATTAATTGTTAGACTTTGCAGTATCTAAATGGATTCACATCAGATGGCGTTATTGTAATTATTTCCAGAGAGTTGGTTCCTTAACTGTAATTCAGTGTTGAATATTGACTTTATCTGTTGTAACAATTGCCAGCAACAGCTAGTATCAGGTTGTAGATATTAACTATCTGAGAAAATTGACAGATTTTGTTAACTACATGAGAGTTACCGTTCCTTTAACATCATAAGGTGTAAATGTTATTCTTCTGATTTTGCAGGACTTTTGAGAAAATAGGTTAAACGACATGTAGGAGGATGTGGTGAAATCACACTGCAGTCAAAGACATGTGCCACAAGTAACCTGTTATAAAATGTAAAACACATGGCACTGTACAGTATACTCTCTTTCTCATCACAATGCTTCTAATCAAATGTATTATAAAAATGGATGAGATGGTTAAAACAAATCACAGTACAATTAGTTTTCTTTTCTTTAGAACAGTATGCCTTTAAGTATTCTTAAAAGTGCTAAATGTTGCTGCTACAGTGAATCATGAAAGCATGTTCTTCATGCATTATCATACAGAACATTTTAATAAAGTAAAAGAATCTAGTAAAAAGAATTGGTCAATGTGGTAGTTAGTACCAACCTTCTTACCAAATTTATAGACACATTTAAGCACATATCTAAATGTTATATAATTTTGAAATACATTTTTGACTGGATATACAGTCTTAGCAAAAAGAAAGTACTCCCTCTTCAGACTACCATTTTATAAACTGAAGAGGGAAGTAAAATCTCATGGAAGGGCTTTTTGGTTTGGTTGGCTTTCTGGTAAAATAATAGAAAGGGCTAGAAGTAACAGAAATTATAACCAAAGCCAAGAAAAGACTGAGATGTCCAATGAGTCTACAGTCTGCACATGGCTAATGTTTATATTGACAATGCTTTGATTTATAAAACAGGAATGCTTTATTAGTTTTTTTCCTTCAATGATGGTCAGAAATGGTCCTAAAATTAAATACCCAGTTCTTCTTTAATGCCTAATAATTAGAAACTTGATCACAATATCAGATAAAAGTCCAGCCTTTTAAATGTCCCCACGGAAACTCGAAATGCTTGTCAAATAAATGTACGACAAGTTGTTGTAAAAGCATAAGAAGGAGCTGCCAGACCATGCAACACTTCTCTTTTCATTTCCATACATTCAGTTTAAACCCATATAATCCTGTTCAGAGTGACAAGAGGCTGGAGCATTTCCCAACAGTGATTATGAAAGTTAAGGGCTTTACTCTACTGTACACAGTTTATAGGTCCATTACATGGCAACACATAGAGACACCAGATATGCACTTACTGAATGACCTATCATTAATGATAATGGACTGTGGGAGGAAACTGGAGAACCCAGAGAGTACTCCCAATCCACAAGCAAAACATGCAAAATATGCAAAGAAAGGCCCCAGCCAAGATTTGAATTCAGGAACATGTTATCTGTGAGGCAATAATCCTAACCACTGATACATAGACACAAAGACGTTCAGAAACAGATAGTGTAATTTGGGCCTTCCAAAGCAATGCAGGGAAAAGCACTGCATGCAATGCATGGGAGGCACCGATTACTCCACACCTCAAAACTGGAATTTTTATGGTTTGGCACTAATGCGCCCCAAACCGTAGTGTGCAACCCCACAATGTACTGTCTATATCAAAACGTTCAGTTAGAGATGGGTGCAATTACCTTTCTTGGGAATTGGAGTTACCATGGATACATAATTAGCCAAAAACCACACCAACAGAATTATGGCTTTAGTTGGAGCTACCCTTTGTGGTAGAAAAGAGAAATACAATCATAGCCTCTCTACTGTAAAACTGATGTTTCAGGGCCAGTGTAAGACATCTCAAACAACTTAATCACACCCCTTAGAAAAGTATTTACTGTCAGGTTTCCTTGGTTTTTTTCCTTCCACTAGGTTTTCTCCTCCTCTGTAACTCTAATGTGTTTGTATGTGAAGTTTCTCTTGTTTTTGGTTAATTCCTTATTTATTTACTTAGGTTCTTACCAAACTTTGTTGTGTTTCTGTTGTGTTTCCCTCCTCTCTTGTAATGTTCAATAGTTCTTAGATCTAAGTTTCTCTTAGATCTCGTCCATCCTCGTTACCTTAGAATTAGTTCTACTTTTGAAGTTGGGATCATTTGCTGTCAAGTCTCCTCTTCACTTCTCTTTCACTTTCTTTATCTATTTACTCCTTGCCATTCTTACGGTGGCCCTGAAATGTCACAGCACGCAACTTAAGAAAACACATGCAAAAAGACAAAACGCAAGCAAATTGAGAAAACATTTTCATCAATTTCACAACACGTGTGCAGCATTTAGAAAAATGACACATTAGAAAAATGTGCTGCAAAGACCACAACACAACACATTAGAAAAATGTGCTGCAAAGACCACAACAAACACATTTAAAAAATGCGCTGCAAATAGACCACAACACAACGGAAGTGAATTGTTTCCAGGGGACACTTAAATGTGATGCACACGGCTAATGGCTAACGATAGTTTAGCAGCAGATCACTGCAATAGGCTGAATCATGCAATCACAATGTTAAAATAAATAAGAAACAATTACTTTTTATCTCATTTTCCAACACCCCTGATGGACAGAGACGGTGACTGAGCTGTGACTCGAAATCCGTGTCAACAACAAGCATGTCCGGCCGTGTGCATCACATTTAAGTTTGCCCTGGAAACACTTCACTTCCGTTGTGTTGTGGTCTATTTGCAGTGCATTTTTGTAATGTGTTGTGTCGTTTGTCTAAATGCTGCACACTTGTCAAATTGATGAAAATGTTTTCTCAATTTGCTTGTGTTTTGTCTTTTTGCATGTGTTTTCTTAAGTTGCGTGCTGTGACCTTTCAGGGTCACCGTACATTCTTCCTGCCTGCCTGTCACTGCACGATCTGTTCAGGAAGCACGATCCGAACCATGAGCCCATCTGCGCATGTGCGCAAGGAACTACTTCCGGGGGGGTTTAGTTCTCGAGACGCTACAAGATGGATGGATTTGCGCTCTTTAAATTAAACATTGACTTCAACTGTGACTTTTGTCATATAGAACCAAAAACTATCATTCATCTGTTTTACCGCTGCACATATATCAAAAACCTCTGGAGTCATTTGTCAAATGTCCTACGTCCTATCTTGTTGAGCAGGGATTCAGCAATCAATATACAGAAACTAGCTAAATCAGATCAGGTGCAATCAGGCCCAAGTTATGATCTCCCCGTCCATCCATAAAATGAATTGGCAGCAACCCACCACAGACAAGGGTATCACTAATATATCCACAAGCCTAATGACTCTGCTCTTGGCAATTATTTTGATGGTAGACTTTTTAATGTTAATTGCATATTTGTACAAAATGTTACAAATTCAAGGCTGATTTGTTTTGTTTTTTTGTTTCTCAAGACAATTGTGTACCATCGAGTTTGAAATCTGTTAATTCTGCCAATTTAATATTTTCCCCCTGTAGTTGTACTTAAAGTGTAACTGAACCCCATGAAAAATCCTAACCCCGCCCCCAGACAACATTTGAAAAATCCTACAAAGAGGACTGTGCCAAGAAGCATGGAGGGGTATGGCCAAGTGTGGAGGATGAGCGGAGGGGGGAACGTCGGGGTGTGTTCAGGAGGACAGTGACAGCTAGCTTAATCTGACACTGAAACATGGACGGTGACCAAAGCGACGATGGCAGTTTTGCGACTGATCGATCTGATCAACATTCATCTGTTTTGAACGTTGAACGTTAGCCTATGTTAGCATCACCACTCAGAGACTGGACTCCTCCTGTCTCCCACTGCCTGAGCAGCACCGAGCTCGGGCGGTGCTGGCTCGGCACCCTGAGCCAGCGGATCTCCTCCCTCATCACCGGAGATAGAGGGGTAGAGGGAGGCTTTATGGAGCCCAGCGGCCGCGAGCCGAATTAATTTGAGCCGCTGGCTCAGGGCGCTGAGTCAGAGCTGTCCGAGGCGGGCGTTGCTGCTGAGGGAGAGAGAGACAGGATAGGTCCGGTCTCTGAGTGGTAATGCTAACATAGGCTAACGTTCAAAACAGTATGTTAGCTATGCTAACTAAGTGCTAATGTGATAATAATGGTAACCTGAAAAATGCAATTCAACTCCAAACTCGCCACGGGGCCTGTATGTCTGATAGTTTTATACCCAAACCCACGGGGCGTGTCAGTGAGACCATGGCTGCTGTGACACAGTCAATGCCTGTGACATAAACATGTACCGCTCTCCACCAATCACAAAATTCAAATGCAGTAGCCGTCGTTCAACCCTAAGAGGGCAGCACTAAGACGTTTTTAGACCGAAAAGTGTAGAATTAAACAGGTTTACACGAAAATGTAAAAAAATCCTCAGAAACTAAAAGATTGGATGGGTAAAGACCCACTTATACAGTTTAGAAGCAAAAAGAAAGTTGTTTTGGGGTTTAGTTACTCTTTAAAGGTCACTGATAACTGGTGCTCTGATTGAATGGTGTGACTGAAAAAGAGCGATACAAATGCAGGCCACATGTTGGTCTTTGTATCAGAAAACTTTCTGTACCTCTGCATTGGAGCTTGCGGGGCAGTAAGGGATTTCAACACTACTTAGGGGGGCATTCAGCCAAAAAAGCTTGAGAAACACTGCCTAAGATAATGATAGCATGCTAGTTAGTATTAGCATGCTAGTTCATGTTCGCACTTCAACTAATTTTTGCTTTTGCACCAAGGGGCAAACTCTGCCGCTAGAAGTGACAGAAATTGCAGTTACCCCCTCATCCTCGGGTTGGCTCCAGAAAGGAGCAAGTTCCCTTTGTTAAAAAGGCCAACTTCCCAGCAGAAATAAACATGTTTACAGCCTGGTTCAAAAAACAATTTTAGGTTTAGTAGGTCAAGTGTAAAGTCATGACAACTCTGACTCCTCCTTTCCACCGGACGCATAAGCGGCACGTTACAGGAGCAGCACGTTTCACTTGTGTATTCTGCTGCTTGGCCCTTTCCACCGGGTGCGTATGAGGTGCATAGCAGCAGGGAAGCAGCTGTCACCGAGAGCACGAAATAACGCGAGATTAGCAAAATCACGCGTGGTTTTGTCAGTAAACACAACAACCATAGACATATATAAACGTCTATGACAATAATAACCAGGAAAAGACAACAACATGGCTCCAAAAGGTTGGTGTTTTATGTTATGTCCGTTTTATATTCGCCAAGAAGTTTATGTTATGTCAGGGAATATCCAAAATTGCTCATTTGTGTGATGACACACAAATGAGACCCTCCCGCGAGGTACTGACTTCTCACCGGGCCGCACAGGTAGTGACTTTTTTTTAAAGTAAAGCAACCGCAAAGCAGCACGTTTCTTTTATTTTGATAATTTCCGGTGCCGAGCCGTATATTTCCTGTCTCCCCTATCCAAAATGTAGAAATTTACATGTTTCAGAGGCGTACTGCGTAGAAAATAGGACTGCCGCGTATATTTAGAAAAGTGCTGCGACATGTCGCTCCTCAGACGCTGCAGACTCGTGCTGCTTTCGCCTCTGGTGGAAAGGGTTCTATTGACTACAGTGGTGGCTATCAGCTGCGTATGACGTGCTGCTCCTGTAACGTGCTGCTTATGCGTCCGGTGGAAAAGAGGGGTGAGGGGGGTGATTTTTTTTTTTATAACTCATCCGTTTAGATCTAATTTAAAGAGCAACTCACCCCTAAATCAACTTTCTTTGCTGATAAACTCTATAAATGAGTGTCAATGTGTCTGGTCATTATTTCTGGTATTTTAGTACATTTTCGTAAAAATCAGTTAAAGTGTTAATTTTGACAATTAACACTTTAACGCTGGTTGATTAATTCGTAGAAATAATCCATGCACAGAATGACCCACCCTGTTTATTCCACAGTTCAACCCGCACTGCTTTGAGTGCATGTGTTGTAAACAGCATGAAAGACCCAAACTGCATCCGTGGCATCCGTGAACATCTTTCTCCGCAGACTGAGAAGGATAAACTTGGGTTTAGGGATTATCGGTCTAAGTCACTCCCTGCTCTGTTGCGCATGTAGTCTGCAGGAAGAGAAGCAATCATGGCCTGTGCTGTTGGTTATTTTCATAAAAACAACAGACGTGCATTCCATCGACTCGCCCCTTTCAAGGCAAACAAAAGACATCTTTGGTTGCAAGCGACCAGAAGAAGCGATTGGAACAAGGAGATGATTAAAAATGCACCAATTTTCAGTGACAACTTCACATCAGAAAAGCCTTGGGTGACAAACAAGCTAACGTAGGTAACCAACACTGCAGATTCAAGACAACTGCAAATAATAATAGTAGAAACCAGGGAGTTATGTAAAGGATCTGTCTCAAATCATTTGTGCATGTATTGCAGTGTTGATAAACAAATAATTCCTGTATTATTCAGAAAAATTCAATTAAAAAATACTTTATTGAGCCCAGAAAGAAATTAATAGTTGTTGTAGGTCATACTATTTAACTCTTCAAGGAGTATTTGTAGGTTCTGATGGCTGGGGCTCCTGTAGCAGTCTGTGTTGCAGCGAAACTGAGTAGCTTCTGACTGAAGGCACTCTTCTTGTAGGATATAGTCCCATGAAGAGGATGCTAAGGGTTGTCCAATATTGATAAGAAACGGTCAACTTTACTTTCAGAAAATGGTAATTTACCAAGTTTGCCTTAGCAAATGGCTAAAAAATTAATCGGTTAAAAGGGCCACATGTAAATGTCATAGTGGAATTCAAAACAAAATTTCCATGCATCTTTCTTGTATTTCCCTTAAAGAAGAGTAACAGCTTCTGATTTTGTCCTTTTGTTTACACCGAAAATTGTACTTTTTCAGTCATTTTTAGGAATGTTAATTAATCATGATTAATCATGATTCATTCACAGCTACCCTGTGATTAATTAGATTAAAATGTTTAATTGTTTGACAATTAAACATTCTACAAACTTGACACTGCACTTTAATTTGAATAGGGCTTCCTACTGGCTCAGCCAGTATGGCTGACATCAGACCTGTCCTGCCACTGTGGAGTATAAAAGAAGCCGAGTCTCCACCCATGCCTCCTCCACAGAACCTCCCTCCCTTTCCTGTGGTGAAAGAAGATCACACAGAGCGTGTGCATGATTAGCAGCCCTGTGGCTGTGCAGTGTGACGTGCTCTCCGACATTTTATTCAGTGCTGGTCTGCTTGTGTGATTTTGGCTTTTGGTGTTTCCTTGATGGAGCGAGATGTTGTGCAGTCTGACCCACTAAAGTCTTGGGCTGTTCAGTGCGACACACCTCTAGAGCTTGGTGGATCTCACAGCGTAGCATGAAGCAGTCTTTTGAGGCGGCTGAAAAACGCAGTGTGAACCGGGTATGAGGCAAAGTCCATCTTTCTTACTGTCTGTGTGTGCCGCTGTGCCACTGCAGCAGCGCTGCTGTCAACATGTCAATCACAGCCCATACCATGCCCAGTCCCCCGCACTTCCCGAGAGTTCGCTGGTCCGCTAGGCAATGCCTTCTTTTTTAGGCATTTTTCAAACAGAAATGTGGCCGGAGTTAAACTCTGGAGGGGGTTGAGTTGCTCTTTAAGCTTGAAATGATGAATAATAAGGTACATGTCCTCTTGATTGATAGGTCTTAGATGATAGCAGCTGATAGCAGCGAAGGAGTGGCTATGTAAAAAGCATTTCAAGGTTCAGGGGTGGCCCAGCCAGTCTCCAAACCTCAATCAATACAGAATCTGTGGAGGGAGTCAAAAGTCTGTGTTGCCCATTGACAGCCACAAAACATCACAGCTCTAGAGAAAATCTGCATTGAAGAATGGGCCACAATACCAGCTACAGTGTGTGCAAACCTGGGGAAGATCTACAGGAAAAGTTTGACCTCTGTCATTGCCAACCAAGGTTACTTTACAAAGGATTGAAATGAACTTTGGTTATTGGCCAACAATGTATCTTCTGCGCCATTATATCATCAAATTCATACATTTTGTGTTGCATTTTTTTAAAATTCTGTTTCTCACAATTGAAGTTTACCAATGATGAAAATTACAGACCTCTCATCTTTTTAGGTGGGGCAACTTGCACAATCGGTGCATGCCTGTTTGTTGGAAGCTGGTGCCAACATTGCCAGTGATGTCATAAGTCAGCTCTGAAGATTTTATTTCATGTTTCAGACATGTTATCGCTAGAAAATCAGTTTTAACCTTTGGGCTATTGCAAACAAGCCAAGATTCTCTAAGATAAATTAAACAGAACCTGAGTAAAAGTGTGATGGTTACAGAAAGGAGTACATTACAATCTTGTTTACCTCAGAGCTTCAATGATCCCACTCTTATGTACACAGGTCACTTCTCTGGTTTGGTAGCCAACTTGCAGATCCCAGAATTTTCCTCCTGGGCGGTTCTGGCGGCTCTTGTTCCTCTTCTTTTTGATTAGCTCTCTTGTCTCAGGGTCTTTCACCTTTCCCCTCTCTCTTAGTCTCCCTTTGACTTTCTCTCTCATTTTCTCTTGTTTTGCCTTGTTTTTTACCTTTTTCTGTTGTTTGGGCCGATCTGCCTGTCTAAATGCTTTGCCTTGTTTTCTGTTTGCTCGGACCAATTTTCTGTTGCTCAAGGATGGTTTGTTACCATTTTTGGACACTTTCTCCTGATCTTCTGTGGACTTTATGTCCTTTTCTTGATACTGTTTTTCATCATCGCTCATCTTTTTTTTCTCTCTCATGGACTTTTTGCTGTCCTCTCTGTCCTGTGTGTCACCTCCTTTGGATGGTGTTTCACTATCTCTTGACTTTTTGTTGCCCTCTTTAGCAGATTTATCACTTTCTCGGGATCTTTTGTTGCTCTCCTTGGGTGGTTTTTCAGCTTCTCTGGCTTGCCTTGGCAAAGGTACAGAACAGGAGCCCCAAGGTCCAACTCTGAGGCTGTAAAGGTTTTCCTCTCCCTCACACAGACCGGGCTGACATGTCTGAAATTCAGTCAAATTTGGGCAGGTAGACCCACCAAACAGTGGTGGTGCCAGAACATAGCGTATCCGGTTTCTTAAGCCCATCCCACATGTTTTAGAACACGAAGTCCACGGGCTGAACTCAGACACCACACAGTCCCTAGGACAAGGTATGAGACAGGCCTGTTCTCGCCTTGGTTTAGGCTCAAAGTATTCACAAATTGCATCCTCTGCAAGCTCGCCATCGGCTTTCTGAACACAGCCCACTTCACGTGTCTGTATGCCCTCTTCTCCCCGTGTGCACACTGTTGGCCGCTGCAACCCAGCACTGCGCATCATTACTGGGATACACTGGTTCCAAGCACCCAACTGCCATTCATACAGATCTTTGTGCCAGTCACACACTCTGAAGCAGCTTTGCTGGTTGTCTGGCCGCTCTGTCTGGTCACAGTTCGTATGAAGGGTGGTCCAGCCTTCAGAATGGGCGCACCAAACTGCTCTGCTCTGACTGCCTCCAGGTCCACACTCACTTCCCATACAGCGACCCCATGGACCTGTACAAATGAAGACAACAGTCAGTGATATGCTGGAGAGAGTGATCATAGCTGTTGCAGATGAAAAGAAGTTAGGTTTTATTTTTTTGAATTTATTTTGTCAGACATGAATAGAAAGCTCAGTTTACTTCCTCATCTGTCGTCTAATGACAGTGCCCCACAGAGATTAGATGCTACACAAGCAGTCAACAGAACATATCAAAATGTATATTTTTAGACATTAGTTCACATTAGTGCTCCACAATTCCAGTCAGTTTTTGGCTGTTAAATGTTCTAACCTAGATGAAAAGAGAAAGATCTCTGAATTGAAGAAAATGCGAAACATAATTAACATAATGTTAATATGTGTCAAAGAGAGTGAATCTCTAACACCTAAGAAAATACCTTTGAAGATGGTACACAAAAAGAAAGAAAAATACATATCAAGCAACAATTAGCAAACTTAAGCTTTTCTATACAGTTAAAGAGTGTGGTAAAAAGTGTTTTGGGGTTTTACACAATAAAGCTATAACACAATGAGCATGTCAAAAGAACAACCAGCAGGCTACAGCTGCAGACAGAGTTTGGATCAATATAAATCAATGGAGGTGGAAAGAAACTACCCCAAATTAAAAACACAGCTACAGCCTCATACCTGACAACTCTCAGAGGAACTTTATATCCTTCTTTAACAGAAATGAGGAAATAATGCACAGAAGAGACTACGATTCCAAGAGACACTCTTGGTTTTATATTTAACGCACACACTGCAAGCTATAGGTAGGTCAATGATGAAAAACAGCAGTGAACTAAAGGTGTAACTAAGACAACAAAGGTTAATGCTGTAAGAGTCAGGAGCAGTATGTGCTGTGGCTTTTTAGCAGCATCCTGCTCTCTAAAAAGTGGAACATGTTTTAAACCCTGAAGTATTACCTTTCAAGACATTATTGTTTTAGGAGCATGCAGGTGTTCACCATCATTTCTAAATATGCCACAGTAATTCCCAAGCTGCTGGTAAGAGTTCAAACTAACCTACTTACATAAGACATAAGGCATGATACATACAAAAGATAATCCATCTTTTTATTAAAACAGTATTACCACTGCCATCCATCCATCCATCCATCCATCCATCCATCCATCCATCCATCCATCCATCCATCCATCCATCCATCCATCCATCCATCCATCCATCCATCCATCCATCCATCCAGTGTGTAAATGTGTATGTATTAATAAATAGGAGCTCTTTAAAAACAACAGTTACCTTAGCATGTTTGTTTTTGGACTGTGGGAAAAAATCTCACATGTACATGGAGAACATGCAACTTCTATACAGAAAGGCCCTGAACCCCCTGGAGTAGGAAACCAGGATCATCTTGCTTTATACTTCCTTAATTCATTGGCAACTACAGATGTACAACAAAGATCTCTCTGTAGTTTATCACATCCGCCAAGGAGGTTATGTTTTCGCCAGAGTTTGTCTGTTAGTTAGCAACATAACTCAAAAAGGTTTAGATGGTATATTCTCTGTTTCTTTTGCTTATACACAGAGTAGCTGTTTATGTGCGGCAGCAGAGGATGAGGATTTTCTTTCTTTCTTTCTTTTTCTTTCTTTCTTTCTTTCTTTCTTTCTTTCTTTCTTTCTTTCTTTCTTTCTTTCTTTCTTTCTTTCTTTCTTTCTTTCTTTCTTTCTTTCTTTCTTTCTTTCTTTCTTTCTTTCTTTCTTTCTTTCTTTCTTTCTTTCTTTCTTTCTTTCTTTCTTTCTTTCTTTCTTTCTTTCTTTCTTTCTTTCTTTCTTTCTTTTTTCTTTCTTTCTTTCTTTCTTTCTTTCTTTCTTTCTTTCTTTCTTTCTTTCTTTCTTTCTTTCTTTCTTTCTTTCTTTCTTTCTTTCTTTCTTTCTTTCTTTCTTTCTTTCTTTCTTTCTTTCTTTCTTTCTTTCTTTCTTTCTTTCTTTCTTTCTTTCTTTCTTTCTTTCTTTCTTTCTTTCTTTCTTTCTTTCTTTCTTTCTTTCTTTCTTTCTTTCTTTCTTTCTTTCTTTCTTTCTTTCTTTCTTTCTTTCTTTCTTTCTTTCTTTCTTTCTTTGCTCCTGGTACAAAATATCACTGCTTGACAAATACCAGAAATGAGAAAAAGTGAACACAGTGCAACAGTACTAGCTTGTTAGACAGTAAAAGCAGCACATGTTATGAGTTTAATAGGAGGACCTTTGTTAACATCGTTGCGCGCATGCGCGGGCGGTTGGGTGGCAAGAGAACAAACAAAAATGGCAGGCGGTATACAGGCGACAAATGTTTTTTAAGAGAGTTAGCGGGCGAAATCCCCAATATATACACACTTTAACGTCTGAAGACAGGAAAAGGTTTACAAAGAATCTTAAAATCTGCATTGATGACAAAATCGAGATTATTTTAAGCCCATATGAGATCTGGGATGATCAAAAACGTTGGTCTGATTCGCCGGTGCCTTGGCCACTAATCTGCTGGGGAGACATTTATTCGTACCTAATGGAAAGCCCTGGACCATTTACTCATTACAAGTTAAGAGCTTTCAAAAGTCTGGAGGCCTATGATTACTTTATTTCAAGAAAAGTTGAGCCAATGTCTTGAACGAAACAGAAAGCTGTGGTCCTCCTGAAAGCAGAAGTCATACCTGGCCAAGCAGAGTCTCAGCGTGATTCACATCTCCCGTGGGTGATCGCTAAAGAGCACGGCGAAATCCTCACTGGTCACTGTGACTGCAAAGCTGGGTAAACCTTCATTGATCAGTGTCCTTATTTATTTTTGGAAATGTAGTCACTGTTATACAATTTTAGTAGTACGTTAACGAGATAATTTTAATGGCGTCTGGTCTCTGGTGAAAAACAGAATATCACAGCTTACACTGTTCTTTTTTTAAATTCGGTCTCGGAGAAAAATGCAGTCATGTAGCGGCTTCAATGTTCAAAGTAAAAGCAGCTGTCAGGATAGGACTAACAACTGTTGCACGTACCGGTGAAGCTTGCAGGTATCAAAGCACTGCTGCACAATATATGTTTTAATTATGATAAGGTTAAAAAGACATAGACCTTCTATCAATATGATTTAGGTGAAAAAATAGATGTTTTCATCCGAAATTATAGGAATCGAGAAATGAACACTGCAGGAATCCAGACTTTCTTCGGATCGTCCGGGTTTAATCTCCTTATTGCCCGGAGCCATCTCTTTCTTTTTTCGTGATCCTTTTCGTAGGGAATTCGGAAAAAAAATTTTGCAGGCCCCCCAATGGGCCATACAATTAACCACACAGCAAGAATGAACCATCAGCTTCGCTAAATCGTCCTTGAAAGATGCAAAACAATAGAATTAAAGGTAAATTATGCTGCTTCCTGGCACACAGTACCATGATGCATTGAAAGAAAGCATGAACATTAACGTCACAAAAGATCCTCCTATAGAATTGGCATTTATGAGGCAATGGATGATGTTGTCTAATGTGTCTTTGAAACAGTCACTCCATCTAGGAAGAATTATAGGTTCCATGAAGGTCTGAACTTCTGCTCACAGTTAATATTTTGAAAACATGGTGTAGGATTTAGCTTCCTTGCACAGAGTACTTTAGTCTGGTTTTACTTCAACTACACTGCCTATAATTTTTCTTTCTATCCACACAAGGAATATTTTCTTTTACCATGGTAAAGAACAGGTGTTTGTGGCCACTTCTCTGCACCACTAATCTAAAGATGCAAAATGCTAATCATTAGAAATTCAAATATAGTGACAAAGTAAATTGTGAAGCCTCAGACCATCAAACTGAAGCTTGGTAGGCAACTTGGGGTTAAGTGCGTTACCCAGGGGCACATTGACATGTGGAAGCTGAAACTGAACCTGTGACCCTCTGATTGCAAGACAACTACTTTACCTACTGAGCCACAGTCGCCCCAACTTCTACTTTTCTATAGTAGTCTTAGCACCTCCTAGATTCATATCTTCAGCACACTGTTATATATATATATATATATATATATATATATATATATATATATATATATATATATATATATATATATATATATATATATATATATATATATATATATATATATTAGTGCTGTCATGAGATAAAAAAAACTTTGAGATTAATTAACTATGATCTGTAATTAATAAATCTAATTAATCTCTTTTTTAATCTCACCTAATAATTGCTGAGAAAAGCCCTCATCCTGAGGTATTTTCTTTTAAATTCATTACATTATTGTGGTAGAACAAAAGTTTGATACATGTAATTTTAAAAAATGGCTTTATGAAGTCATTTATTGTATTTAACAGACTTGAACAGATGCAGTCCTAACCATTTACATTCTGCTGTTTTTTTGACTAGTCACCAGTGGCGCCTGCAACCTTCTGCTTCGAGCATGCGCGATTAATTAGCGTTCTGGACGCAGTGGGGTAAATACCTGTAGTGTTCATGCATCTTTCATAAGGTTTGTCAGAAGAGAGAGGCTCTCCATTTCAGGGAAGGAATATTACACGGCTCATTTATGGTGTCATGTAGCTACATGCTTCAGTAGTGTTACTAAGCAGGGTTTGCTGTTTGTTAAATGTACTGCTGGGCTCTGGCTAGACCAGAGGTAAAACAAAAGCATATGATGCTGACTGTTTTTCTTTTTTGTCTTCTTTTTGTGTTTTTTTTAAATTTACCTATGGGTCTAATTTCAATGCTAACAAATTTTTAAATAGGGAGAAGGGTTAGGGTGTCATGTAGCTACATGATTCAGTAGTGTTACTAAGCAGGCTTTACTGTTTGTTAAATGCACTGCTGGGCTCTGGCTAGACCAGAGGTAAAACAAAAGCATATGGTGCTGACTGTTTTTTATTTTTCTGTGTGTGTCTTTTTTTAAATTTTACTTATGGGTCTAATTTCAATGCTAACAAATCTTTAAGTAGGGAGAAGAATAATTTCTTTTTTTAACAACCCTATTGGACTATTTTGGAAGGAATTAAGCTGTTTACATGTAAATTATAGATTACACATTATTGTGATTACTCTTTAGTTCATGGCTTTAGCATATAGTGTGAAATTTGAACATTTATACTGTAAAAAGATTATACTGGTCAAATATAAGAGGAGATGGAATAGGCAGTTTTATTTCTGTCATTGAAATACAAATGGAAGTTAAGTACAGTAGGATACCTTCAGTTGGTAAAAACATCAGACAGCATGGGATACATTTCCACAGTTATGCCGATGATACACCACTATATTTATCTATAAATCCTGATGAATCCAGTCAGGTAGGTAGATTACAGGTATGTCTGGACAACATAAAAACCTGGATGACGCTAAACTTCTTTCTCTTAGGTTCTGACAAGACAGAAGTTGCCGTCTTTGGACCAGAAGCTCTAACAAAGAAACTGCTTAGTCAATCACTTCATCTGGATTGTATTAAATTGGCCTCCAGTAATAACGGAGGCCAATTTCTAGGATTTCCTTCTTTCACCTTCGGAATAGTGCTAAAATTAGAAACACTTTTCTCTTCTACTACCTTCCAGTTGCATTATTTGCTGTTATTTTGACTGTTAACCTTGTTTTTTCTCAGTGTTTTTTTCTCCATGGAGGCTACACCTGGTCTGGTATCCTGCTTAACCACAATGCCCTGTTGGATGGGGGCACCCCAGTCACCTAGCATCCTATGTGTCCTGCTATCAACTTTTTACTTTCTTTAACATAGAAAGTACTCTTATATCAGATCTTCCGTTCTTTCTGTGTCTCTGCTCTGTCTTCTCAAACCCCCAGACGGTCGTGGCAGATGGCCGATTGTACTGAGCCAGGCTCTGCTGGAGGTTTCTTCCTGTTAAAGGGGAGTTTTTCCTCTCCACTGCCGCTACATGCTAACTCGGTATGAGGGATTGCTGAGAGATTCCTGTGGTTGGAGTGTGCATCAATGGGGCGCAACTGCCAGTCAATGACTCAATGCAATCTGCTGGGATTCCTTAGATAGAAAACTAGCTAAACCTTTAAACTGATTGCATTGAAATGACTTTCTTGTAAAATGCCCTGAGATGACATCCGTTGTGAATTGGTGCTATATAATTAAACTGAATTGAATAGGATAAACTGGGGGGGGGGGGGGGGGGTGCTCCCGGAGTATGGGGTACCGGGCCCCTTGATACGGGCTGTTAGGTCCCTGTACGACCGGTGCCAGAGTTTGGTTCGCATTGCCGGCAGTAAGTCGGGCTTGTTTCCGGTGAGAGTTGGACTCCGCCAACGTTGCCCTTTGTCACCGATCCTGTTCATAACTTTCATGGACAGGATTTCTAGGCGCAGCCAAGGTGTTGAGGGGATCCGTTTAGGTGGCCTCAGGATTGGGTCTCTGCTTTTTGCAGATGACGTTTTCCTGTTGGCTTCATCGGAATGTGATCTACAGCTTTCGCTGGGGCGGTTCGTAGCCGAGTGTGAAGCGGCTGGGATGAAAATCAGCCTCTCCAAATCCGAGGCCATGGTCTTGAGCCGGAAAATGGTGGGGTGCCTTCTCTGGGTCGGGGATGAGGTCCTTCCCCAAGTGGAGGAGTTTAAGTATCTGGGGGTCTTGTTCACGAATGAGGGAAAAATGGAGCGGGAGATCAATAGACGGATTGGTAGGGCGTCTGCAGTTATGCGGGCGCTGTACCGGTCTGTCGTGGTGAAGAGAGAGCTGAACCGAAAGGCGAAGCTCTCGATTTACCGGTCGATCTACGTTCCTACCCTCATCTATGGTCACGAACTCTGGGTGGACAAGATCACGGATACAAGCGGCCGAAATGAGTTTCCTCCGTAGGGTGTCTGGGCTCTCCCTTAGAGATAGGGTGAGAAGCTCAGTCATCCGGAGGGGGCTCAGAATAGAGCCGCTGCTCCTCCACATCGAGAGGAGTCAGTTGAGGTGGCTCGGGCATCTGGTCAGGATGCCTCCTGGACGCCTCCCTGGTGAGGTGTTTTGGGCAAGTCCTACCGGGAGGAGGCCCAGGGGAAGGCCCAGGACACGCTGGAGGGACTATGTTTCTCGGCTGGCCTGGGAGCGCCTTGGGATTCCTCCCGAGGAGCTGGAACAAGTGGCTGGGGAGAGGGAAGTCTGGGTGTCCTTTCTTAAGCTGCTGCCCCCGGATAAGCGGAAGAGGATGGATGGATGGATGGATGGATGGATGGATGGAGGATAAACTGGACAGAAAGAAGAACAAGAAGTTTTGCAAGCTAATGGACCTTATAGATTACATAACACAAGTGCATAACTTCTAGAATTTAGATTAGAAGAGAATGGGACCATTTAAGGTGTGTTTAACTATGGGCTACTGAAGGTTGTTTTTTTTTAACCAAAACCTTTTTACCTGGGCCTTTCCTTTAATGTGTTTCCACTGTATTTTTAGAGGTCTAAAATCAGACCATTTACCTTGACTTTGCCCCTCAATAGGCGCGTTTCCACTATCAGAACTTCAGGGTAATTTAACCAGATCTTTTTCTGACGGAGTAATATTTTGGCCCGCTCCTCTCAGCCGCTGTGTCTCCATACACAATCTGCCCTTTAAGGAATCAGCTAAAGAATTACGCATATCACAACATTTTCGGCAGTGATTAGCATCACTGATTCGTGCAAAAAGGCACCCAGAGCAGCAGAAATAACAAGAGATCGACATGGAATAAGCAGGGCTTGTTGCTGCGTTTCTGTTTGCTGTTGTTATAAACTGCTTTGCCATCAATTCTTCTTATCTTTACAAAGCCAATTGTTTGGTAATGTCTGCTCATTTCCCTCTGAATTAAAACTAATCAGCACGACTTAACCACAGCTCCTGCTGAGTGACTCGATCGAGCCATTCCGAGTACATACCCCCACACAGGTAGTGCGTTGGTTTCTGAAATGGCCCCGAAAACGTCCCCTTCGGCTCAGCCAGATGAAGTACAGACACGCGCATACCAGAAAGGTCCGGTCAAATTACCTTGAAGTTCCGATAGTGGAAACATACCTAATGATGAACAGGTTCTCCAACTGCAATTGGGGTTTTGTGCAATTCAAATGTTAATTAGAGTCATTGACATGTGGATTGTCCTCCGCCACACCACTCCCCACCACCACTTTCCTGTCATGATTCAGTCAATGCGTTTACATGCAAATCTAAATCAAGCTATAGCAATAATCAGGCTAATACCTTAATCAAAATTTGAGCCTTTATCTGAGTTTACATGTTAGTCAGAAAATCGAACTATGGAATGACTCTGCGACGGCAGGTGGCTCCCTTACATGTTGGCATTCTTCCGGTTGTCCAAAAGCGTCACACAGATAGTAAACCAATGCTGGTGGCAGTGAAGCAGACAGAGTAAGAGCAGGAGATGCACAATGAGAATAGAAATCGACGACAACAATGCTGCACAGTATGTTTTGCTGTTTGATTGTGTTACACTTGTTGATGCTGCTTTGTTGTTGTCGTACTGGTGTTGTTATCCCATAGACATATTAAAAAGTAATAATAAATCTTTGGTTATTCCCACTTCAATGATCTTGTCACTTCTGGAAAGGTAGCGCCCTGGCAGGTCATAGCTCAACGTAGCTGGGATGTCGTTTACATGCAGATAAATTCTTATTTTTTAACCGCATTATCTGAATGTGTTAGCTCAATTTGGAGTAGTCGACTTCAGCTGGGCTAAGTGTGTATACATGCCTTTTAAAAGTCCAAATTTAGTTGGACTAAGGCAATAATTTGTTGTTTTCTTACTCCCTGTAAACCCACTAACAGCATTTCTGGCACAGAGAAAAGTGAACGCTACAGCCTGTGAACAGCTGTTAATTGCCAGCAACTGACAATATTTCCGGGTCTTCACAGGACCGGAAATCTGGTTTTTCGTCCTGTGATAAGTGCTGCTGTGATCTGTGAACACAGATCTCTCTTCACTGCAACTGCAATTAAAAACAGTGAAATAAGCCCAAGACCAGTGGTTATGGTTTAAACAGGTTATGGTTTTAAAAGGAGACTGCAAAGGAGAAGAGAGGGGGGAGCTAAGATCAGGATTACAGCCTGCAGTCTAAAGACATCCTTTATAACATTTTCATTGAGGATAAGCTGTAAAACTGCAATTAAATCACTTTTAACTCAAAAGAAGTTGTAATAATTCCCAAATCTTTAATTGTTAAAGCCTGTGAGATGTGTCTTACAGGAAATCTAATCACAAACATCCTGCGGCACTGCATCTGCTCCAGTTACAAGTTGTCATGTTTTGCGATTAAATTAGAACTATGTACGGATAGGAAAATAGCAGTCTCTTAATAAGGTTGATGAAGAAAAAAATTACTGTTGTAGAAAAACAATGACAGATGGGCAAAAGAACAGCATTCAAACAGGCATGGCAGGAACAGATAATAGAGGGAACTGAGGACGACATAAGAAAAGTGACTGGCTTATTACTGCTGAAGTTGTGACCACTGACAATGGGAAATAGGTGAAAAGAATCACCATGCAACTAAGCGAGGAAATTAATTTAGGTGTTATGGGGACACAAAAGGATCTCACTCAATCAAAATCCAAAGATGAACAATAACATTAAAAGAAAACAAGAAAGAACAAAGAATCCCCCCAAAAATGAACAAAGTATCAAAAAAGTAGGAGAAAATCAAATAAATAACTCCAAATACAAAACCACAGTCCAAAACTAAAGACCTATGACAAACTTAGAATCTGTGAATGATCAATGATGCAGCAGCGTTATGATTGCTTTAAACTGTGTCTCAGCACTGGTCAAATCTATTAAAAGTTCATGCTTCCTTTAATTAATTATTTCCAATAAGCCTGGTGGGTCTTATATTAATGTAACTGAATACAAACCCTGTAACATTCTGTGTTGGAGTCCTGATTTAAGTGCTGTATTTGCAAATAAAAATACAGAACTTCTGTCTTGCAAATTTAAGTTAGCAGAGAACATGACCTGCAGAGGAGTATTTTTGAAACAAAAGGGTAGGAATATTCAGCCAGTACAAACGTTTGATGTACTTTTCAGAAGTCTGACATTTCTGTTTGAAATACCTTTTTGATTGATCTTATGTAATATGCTACTTTTCTAGGACACTGAAAGTCCATCCATCCATCCATCCATCCATCCATCCATCCATTTTCTTCCGCTTATCCGGGGTCGGGTCGCGGGGGCAGCAGCCTAAGCAAAGAGACCCAGACTTCCCTCTCCCCAGCCACTTGTTCCAGCTCCTCGGGAGGAACCCCAAGGCGCTCCCAGGCCAGCCGAGAAACATAGTCCCTCCAGCGTGTCCTGGGCCTTCCCCTGGGCCTCCTCCCGGTGGGACGTGCCTGAAACACCTCACCAGGGAGGCGTCCAGGAGGCATCCTGACCAGATGCCCGAGCCACCTCAACTGACTCCTCTCGATGTGGAGAAGCAGCGGCTCTACTCTGAGCCCCCTCCGGATGACTGAGCTTCTCACCCTATCTCTAAGGGAGAGCCCAGACACTCTGCGGAGGAAACTCATTTCAGCCGCTTGTATCCGTGATCTCGTTCTTTCGGTCACCACCCAGAGTTCGTGACCATAGATGAGGGTAGGAACGTAGATCGACCGGTAAATCGAGAGCTTCGCCTTTTGGCTCAGCTCTCTCTTCACCACGACAGACCGGTAGAGCGACCGCATAACTGCAGATGCCCCACCAATCCGTCTATCGATCTCCCGCTCCATTTTTCCCTCATTCGTGAACAAGACCCCCAGATACTTAAACTCCTCCACTTGGGGAAGGACCCCATCCCTGACCTGGAGGAGGCACCCCACCCTTTTCCGGCTCAAGACCATGGCCTCGGATTTGGAGGTGCTGATTCTCATCCCAGCCGCTTCACACTCGGCTGCGAACAGCTCCAGCGAAAGCTGTAGATCACGCTCCGATGAAGCCAACAGGACCACATCATCTGCAAAAAGCAGAGACCCGATCCTGAGGCCACCAAAACGGATCCCCGCAACGCCTTGGCTGCGCCTAGAAATCCTGTCCATAAAAGTTATGAACAGGATCGGTGACAAAGGGCAACCTTGGCGGAGTCCAACTCTCACCGGAAACAAGCCCGACTTACTGCCGGCAATGCGAACCAAACTCTGGCACCGGTCGTACAGGGACCTAACAGCCCGTATCAAGGGGCCCGGTACCCCATACTCCCGGAGCACCCCCCACAGGGCCCCCCGAGGGACACGGTCGAACGCCTTCTCCAAGTCCACAAAACACATGTAGACCGGTTGGGCGAACTCCCTCGCACCCTCCAGGACCCTGCTGAGGGTGTAGAGCTGGTCCAGTGTTCCACGGCCAGGACGAAAACCGCATTGTTCCTCCTGGATCCGAGGTTCGACTATCCGTCGGACCCTCCTCTCCAGAACCCCTGAATAGACCTTACCAGGGAGGCTCAGAAGTGTGATCCCCCTGTAGTTGGAACACACCCTGTGGTCCCCCTTTTTAAACAGGGGGACCACCACCCCGGTCTGCCAATCCAAGGGAACTGCCCCCGATGTCCACGCAATATTGCAGAGCCGCGTTAACCAACACAGCCCCACAACATCCAGAGCCTTGAGGAACTCCGGTCGAATCTCATCCACCCCCGGAGCCTTGCCACCGAGGAGCTTTTTAACGACCTCGGTGACCTCGGCACCAGAGATTGGAGAGCCCGACCCCAAGTCCCCAAACCCTGCTTCCAGATTGGAAGGCGTGCCGGTGGGATTGAGGAGGTCTTCGAAGTATTCCATCCACCGACCCAAAACGTCCCGCGTCGAGGTCAGCAGCACACCATCCCCACTGTAAACAGTGTTGGTGGCAGACCGCTTTCCCCCCCTGAGACGCCGGATGGTGGACCAGAATTGCTTCGAAGCCGTACGGAAGTCGTTTTCCATGGTCTCTCCAAACTCCTCCCACGCCCGAGTTTTTGCCTCAGCAACCATCCGAGCCGCATCCCGCTTGGCCTGTCGGTACCTATCAGCTGCTTCAGGGGTCCCACAAGCCAAAAAGACCCGGTAGGACTCCTTCTTCAGCCTGACAGCATCCCTTACCGCCGGTGTCCACCACCGGGTTCGGGGGTTGCCGCCGCGACAGGCACCGACCACCTTGCGGCCACAGCTTCGGTCAGCCGCCTCGGCAATGGAGGCGCGGAACATGGTCCACTCGGACTCGATGTCCCCCGCCTCCCCCGGGACGTGTTCAAAGTTCTGCCGGAGGTGTGAGCTAAAGCTCCTTCTGACAGGAGACTCTGCCAGACGTTCCCAGCAGACCCTCACAACACGTTTAGGCCTTCCAGGTCTGTCCGGCGTCCTCCCCCACCATCGGAGCCGACTCACCACCAGGTAGTGGTCAGTGGACAGCTCTGCCCCTCTCTTCACCCGAGTGTCCAAAACATGCGGCCGCAGATCAGATGAGACGACAACCAAGTCGATCATTGAGCTGGGGCCTAAGGTGTCCTGGTGCCAAGTGCACATATGGACACCTTTATGCTTGAACATGGTGTTTGTTATGGACAATCCATGACGAGCACAGAAGTCCAATAACAAGACACCACTCGGGTTTAGATCGGGGGGGCCATTCCGCCCAACCACACCCCTCCAGGTCTCACTGTCATTGCCCACGTGAGCGTTGAAGTTTGAAGTTTGAAGTTTATTTATTTTGCACAACGATAAGATAAAACAAAGAGACAAGGAAATAACAACAAAAGAGTGCAAGGTAGAGGCAAGAAACCCTAAAGGGCTTATACAGGGGCTCTACCTATATTAAGCGTCACAAGTTGTGTTAGAATAGAATAACTATACAAACAACAAAAAACCCATAAAAATAAAACAGAATTATAATAATGTTACAAATAGTAGTTGAAAATAAAACAAATGTGTAGGTGTGTGTGTGTGTGTGTGTGTGTGTGTGTGCGTGTGTGTGTGTGTGTGCGTGTGTTTGTGTGTTTGTGTGTGTGCACATGCGCCTGTGTATGAGTGTGTGTACTACTTGGTGACCTGAGCAATCAGAGCGGCCCTTAAACTGGTCTTATATGAGTTAAAAGAGTTGAAAGAGTTAAAAGAGAAAAACTCTATGGAACTATTAAATAGATCATTCCAGATTATTGTACCTCTGTATTTTAAGGAAAATTGACCACGGGTGGTACGATATTGAGGAGGGTAAAGTCTTGTCAATTGTCTAGTATTGTGTTTATCTAAATGTGAATTGATGTATATTGGTGTATATTGTTTTGAAAATGTGGCAGTTCTAACAAATCTTTTCTGAACTAGATACATGCTATGGAGGTTGGAGGCATATGTACTGGCCCAAATAATATTGCAGTATATGAGGTGTGGATAAATTAAGCTGCAATATAAAGTGAGTAGACAGCTCTGAATAACCGAATTTTCCTGATGACACCAAGCGATCTGGTAACTTTACCATACACTAGGTTGATTTGTTCTTTCCAGCTTAATCTTTCATCAACCAGTACTCCTAGAAATTTTGGGGAAATAACCTGAGAAATTTCTGATTCATTGATTATAATTTTAGTGGAGGCTTTGCAGTATTTCTTGTTTTTGTTAGTAAATATAATAAAATTAGACTATTGTGGAAGAAATGTAATGTTCTGTTCTGTGTAGTTCACATACTGATAGTTACTGATAGTTACTATGTGTCTCTTCTTTATGATATGGTGACCAATCTGATTATGTGACACTGTATGAATTTAGGTCAGGTCAAACCTGCTGATTCAGACTCTTACAGCCTGGGTTGGCATGGCAACTCTCTTTTACGTCTAAGAACGTCCTGACATACATTGATTATGCTTCTATATCAAATCTTCCACGCCTAATGAGTCAAATGCCTACCGACTGAGAAATGTTTGTTTGTAATGTCATAGGTGATAGACTCTTGATTACTGAACCTATATAATCCTGTGTCTTGTTTTGGAAGGCAGGTCAGTATCGCATATTTCTCTGTTAACGCTGTACCTCCTTGTTTGATCAACCAAGTCTGCTTTAAACCCTCCGAGAATCTGAAGGAATCTCTCTCATCTCTTTTATTAAAGAACTTTGATAACAAGACTTATTCATATTTAAAGATAATTTATTAACTTGAAACCATTTTGACATAAGTTCCATGCCACTGTTAGCATTGGAGATAAGAGAATTGAGATTTTGTTTGTCAAGATTACATTAGTGTCATCAGCAAAGAGTATTGGAAATAAGGTGGAAGATACAGCTGGAAGGTCATTAATATATATGAGGAACAGCAAAATAGAACCTTGAGGGACTCCACACATTATTTTTGTTCTACTAAATACTGAACCATTTGCAGAAACATATTTTTCTCTATCATATACATAGTTGACCAGCCATTTTAAGGTTTTTTCTTGAAAATCATGGTGCTTCAATTTTTTAATAAAAATTTCATAATTGACTGTATCAAAGGCTTTAGACAAATCCAAAAAGATACCAAGAGCAAATTCAACATTAATCATAGCAGTATGAATTTTGTCAACAAGTTGTAAAAGGGCCACATATGCCGAGTGTTTCATACAGCTGTCTCAGTGATTCTACTTGAGAGATTAATGCCCGGATTAGCAAAAAAGTGATTGAAACCACAGGATATATCGTGCAAATTGTTTATTATTCTCCCATAACTCAAGAATTGGGATGGGAGTGGAGAAGTTTCTTTCGATTTGTTTAATAATTGGTAGATATTTTTCCAAGTGGATCTAATATTACTAGCGGATTCCTTAACTTTTTGAGAAAAATTATTTGTTTTTGACAAGTGAGTAAATTTATTTTTTATATTTCTTGTAATTCGTTGGATTTAAAGGACATGGGTTTGATAAGAATCTTTTGTATAATTTTTTTTTTTCAGAAGATTTTTTTAGGCCAGTGGTAAAACAAGGTTTGCCATGATTAGAGTCCCTCTTTTTATCATATTTGACAAGGGGAAAACATTCATGGAAAGCTGAATTGAATGAGTCCATAAAGATTTGATATGCAGTTTCTACATCTGATTCCTTAAGAACATTTTCGCAAGCTATATCACTGACCATAGATTTAAAATGGACCACATTTTTCTTACTAAATTTTCTACATCTATAATCTTTAGATTTCTTTTTTTTTACCTGTCCTGTTTGGCAGTGTGGAGCTCAGAATTGGTGTCTGAAGCCCAACAGATTTACTTTCACAAGCAGAGCACTACATCTTTTGCTATAGTACTCCACTTGATATATATGTGTGAAAAATCTTTATTATGAATTGCTGTGGGTTTTATTTTCTGATGTTATGGACACAGAGACGGAAAACCCTGTGAACTATGAACTACACAAACACATCACATAACAACATTGTTCCTTGAAAAGCAGTGACAAGCCCACGGGCCCCGCCAGGGCAGGCCCGTCCATGGTCCCGGAGAGCCGGGGTCCAGGGGCGCCCCAACCCCAGCAGGTACCCGACCAGGGACCAGCCGACACGCACCACCGCCACCCCAGGCCAATTCCCAGCGCCCCACCCCTGACACACGTCGGGGGCATCAGTCACTGGCAGGTAGTGACGGAGGGGAAATAGGCCCCCCAATTAGATGTAAGGCCTGAGGTGGGCCAGGCGAGAGGGCACCCCAAGACCCATCCTGACAGGTAGACAAAGACATACAGATACAGTCATACGTTCCCTCCCTCTTAAACACATACACTCTCACGATACACCAAGACACCCAAGAAAGGACGCTGTACCCTCACTCACACACCCCATACACACTCTATGCCCCAGTAGACAACCAGCCCCCGGACCCGGGAGGTGGACCCCTACCTTCTAGGACGGAGACAAGCAGACCACCAAAAGAGCCCCATAGTGGCAAAGCAGCCCACCAGCCTAGGTCCTCAAACAGACCACCTGTTCCTCCTCCGGACCCCAACCCCTGATGGCCCATATCAAACAGGGGTGTGGAAAGACCCCTAGCCTCCATCCTCCCGCTCGAATATGGTGTTGATGCAAGTTGTTATAATGTGCATTTAAAACAGAGGGGTGGGATGTGGGGAAGGCAGCCACACATCCCCCAATCCCCACCCCGAGCCCTCAATGTCTATATGCGCTTTGACAGTGGGCACCGGCACCAGAGGTGAAGCTGATTGAACAGCTCCCCCTCTGGATGCCGAAAAGTGTGCCCACCCCAAAGTCCCCACATGTGTGTCTCATGAAAATGTTATAAGTGGGAGTGTCTAAGTCATATAGTAAAATTGTGACCCAGGCCACCAAGGGACAGCGAAGATGAAAACCCCTTCTCGCACCCCAGTGATGTGCCCATGCCCCAAGACCCTATATGAGTGGTAAAGTGATGGAGTGGGTGGACAGAGGTGTTCGGGGATGGGGGGGGAAGGACTGGGAGACAAAATGCCTTCCCAGGGAGCCAGCTCCCCCAATAGGCACCGCTGTTCACCCGGATCCACCAGGGGAGGGAGGCCTTGTCACGTTCAACCTGGGGCCCACGGCCACAGCACCACCAAGCCCCAGGGACCCCAAGGCAGTCCCCCAGCCCCAACCCAAAAGGAGAGCTATACCCAGCCTGACATTCGCTCTACTATCAGAACACAAAACACACTAGACACCCAGGTTGAGTTCAGTCCCCCTCCTCCCGCACATCCCTTCCCCCCGTCTAAGTGCACCCCGTAGGGGGAGAGCACCTGTTGCTGGATAGCAACAGCCTCCCCGCCAGCAAAGGAGGCCCCGAGCGCCACCTGCGCATCGGATGCCCCCGTGCCCCAAACCCCGGCGACGTACCTGCCCAGACCAGGAGCAAACCGATGCCCCGGGTGGCCGCCCCACCAGGCCGACATCCACCACCCCCATTCCCTGGCTGATACTCAGCCCTTGCAGAGTGACCACTGCTGTTCGATGGCTCGGCAAGCGATCAAACCCAGCGCCCCACTGCACGCCCACTGCCCGGCCAGTCCACCAGCAAGTCTGACCGAACCCGGCCAAACGCCCGACCTCAGTGCCCCTCAGCGCAAAGACCAAGACTCAGGAGCCAAGTCCACTGCGAAAAAGACTAATCGGGCTAAGAAACACCGCCTAGCTGCCGCAACCAGCAGTCAGACACACCAAGGGGCAAACAAGGCGAGACGCCAAACAGGAACTAGCGATGACAATTGGCCCAGGAAAAAAGGGAGAGGCAGCCGCACATGCCGGCCACCGGCCGTCCCCGACCCCCACAGGCAACAGAGACCCCACACCGGCCGACCCCCAGCCAGGACCACAGCAAGGGGGTGCGACACCCCAGAGCCCCGAACCCCGGGCTCATCCCAGACCCTACCCAGGCGCAGCCTGGCCACCAGGCCAGTAACCCATGTCCACCAGTGCAACCTCCCTAAGGCACCGCAGGCAGCCGTCAGGAGTTACCACCCAAAGCCACCAAAGCCCAACCCCTCTGGATCTGTAACTGTATCTATTACTGTAAAATTAACATTTTTATTTATTAATATTACTACTCCCCTATGTCTAGAGTTATAGCATGCAGAAAACACATTAGGAAACTCAGGTGATTTAAGATAATCTGCAGCTGAGGTAGATTTATGGGTTTCTTGTAATAAGACGACATATGCCTTCAATCTTTTAAGCAGGTTAAAAATCCTAACTCTTTTCTCTCTAGTGCCAGCTCCATGAACATTCCATGTGACAAACCTTAGAGAAGCCATTGTTTTGAGACTAAAGTTGGAAAGTGCATGTCATCATAGAAACAGATTAACACAAGTGCATTATTAGTTTGTGCTTGGGGTTGCCTGATTGAAAATCCAGAAGCAGAGATATAAGAAAGAGAAAAATAGAAGAAAGTTGGGAAGGTGTTAAGGGTGAGGGTGAGAGAGAAATATATAGCTATGTTATGAAAAAATTCTGTGTGTGAGTAATAGAAGAAGAAAAAAGGATTGACAAAGATATTTGGTGATAGACATGTGAAGATGAGAAAAGAAAAAAGAGCCCGTATTCCAGTGCTTAGCCCTGGCCCCGCCCACATCGAGTAATGAAAACAACTTTACAGAGCTGTGCTAACATTAGAGTATAGTTGACTGATAAAACAACTCTAACCTAACCAGTGTTACATGACTAATAAAGCCAAGGAGTAAGCTGGGGGTTCCTGAACAGCTGCCCATTAACATATAGTTTATCTACCGCTACTGTAGCTCTGGTGCCTTCACTGATACATTTCTTCCTGATTGGGAACAAAACACGCCTTCTATCCAGGATCTCTTTCGGATATTGATCGTTAACGCTGTAGTTCGTTTCACGCAGCTCTCTGTCCCGGCCTCTGACCTGCTCTTTTTGGTTGTAATGCTCGAATTTAGCAACAATGGGTCGCGCCCGGCTGTTGTTGCGCTTCTTATTCCCGAACTGGTGGACGCGGTGAAAAGTGATGTTTTTTACAGTGTCGTTTGGAAGCTTCAGCTGACGTTGGAGAAATTCTCGGATGGTGGATTCTGCGTCTTCCTCTGCCTGTTTTGGGACGATCTATACAGCCTATTATCACATGTTTTCCACCAAAGTAAGGACAAGAGAGGATTTCCACAAAAAAGGATTCTGCAATAACAGATTGAGATTGTAATGTTAGATCATTTCTGAGGATAAATTGAATATCTTTATGCAAAAAAGGGATACTCCACCACCTACCCTTAACTCTCTGTGGTAATGAACAGCATTATAATTGAATAAGTCATAGAGGTATTCCACATCTTTAGCCAACCAAGTTTCGGTAAGGCCAATAACTGAGGATTTATGATCCAAACTGGACAAATTGTGATTTAGAATAGTTGTCAGGAAGGCTGCGTATGTTGAGATGAAAGGAAGAAAATACATTTATACCTTATGGGCACCACAGAGGGAGTTAAATTGACTCTCATCATAATATTTACAATTTGTTGACCCATCAATTACCAAATCTAAAAAGTTTGAGTCAGGGTCAAAACAGCCATTGTACCGCCAGTCATTTTCACCATTGACGTCAAATGGATTAAAAACTAAATGATCAGGACAATTGTTTTTTATCCTAGACAAGAGGCTAATGCATTCATAGTTATTAAGACTATGGTAGGGAAACAGCATAATGCATTCGTCACATGCCCAGTGTAACCAATTGTTAGCATTTAACTTATTAATAGCCGTACATTTTTGATTGAATGGACGTTGGCATAGTCCACAGGTAACCTTCACGAGTTTCAAACCTCTCTGACATTTTTGACAGATATTTTTTAATGTCTCGTGATCAAATACTAATATGAGTGACATATATACAAGTGTGATCCGATTTACGTGTTAAACCGATCTGTTGTTTTTCATGGACTGGTTGTGGATGGGAGAATGGACGATCAGCCTGTCCTGTCGCAAGTAGGCAACTTCCTTGTTAGAGGTAGGACAACTTCATTAATTTTAGCTATGTCCAATTGTATTTTAGAACTAACCAGACAGGTTGTTTTTTTCCTTTACTGTCAGGTCTTCGACGTCCTTTTGTGTGAAGTGGACACTCTCTCAGCTCACTGAGTTCTTTGGTGAGTCCATCCACTCTTTTGTTTGATGCATCTACCAAGATTTGCATACAGCTCTTGAAATTGTGCTCTTGCTGCTCTAGCAGTTCTAGCAGTGAAAAAAGTTTTCTGTTGTTCAAGCATATCACGTACCTGGGCAAGAGACACCATGATCAACTTGAGATTCCCCTGATAAAATTGGAAAGTGTCTGGATGGATGGATGGATGGATGGATGGATGAAAAACAACAACAATTTAAGAGAGTTTGCCAAATTTATGTCTTTAGCTTCGGGAATCCTTGTATTCTATCCAATACACGATTTAAAGCTGCAGTCCGGAGAATATATTTATGTATCAAAGTTGTATAAATCTTTAAAATGTTAGTGGGGTTCAATACTATGATAAAAGGCTAGTGCGTCCACAACACTTGTTATTTTTCTTAATCCCACCTTCCTCCCATAGACCCCTATGCATTTCACACTGAGCGCTGAATTTTTTTAGCCAATAGAATTCGAGTTTCTGCATTGTCAGCTGTCAATCAACTTGCATCCGGATCGAGCAAACATGTGAACATGGAGCCGTGCACACAGACCGCTCCATGTCTTCCCGTTTACAGTTGCCATATTGTGAGAGAGCATCAGTCATGCAGAAGTTGCTCACCTCCGAAGTGTCCATAGCAAAAATACAATTGAATGGTGCTCAATAGCGCTTGCTGCTTACTTCTTTGACTCACTGTGTCGCCAAAGGTGATGCGCATGCACAACTGCTGTGGTAGGGCTGGAGGGAGGGAAGGGGAGGGGAGGGGGGAGTGTTTTGGGAGGGGCCTTGGTACATTGGATTCAAAAAATCTTTCTCCCTCAAATACTCCGGACTGCAGCTTTAAGTCCCTTTTTAGAATAAGCTGTTTAGAGGGCTCTGTCACCTTTATGCAAATTAGTGGTTGCAGACCATCCCCACCCATGTTGTTACTAGGCTGCCAGGTTAATGTTTTGCAACACATGAGAATGGCTTGGGGTTTGATAGGTGAGGGGCGGTATATGCTAATTCCGTTTATTGTGACATCACAATAAGCCACTTTTTAAAACGGCTTATAGAAGCGCAGGATTTCTTACAGCAAAAAATGTGCAGAAAAATGTTTGGAGTGTTTATAGAGGCAGCAGAGATCCAAATGGCAACACAAAAGAATGAAAAAAGTGAGATTTGCATACTATGTCCCCTTTAAACTCAATGAAATTTAAATACAAAAACTGCTAAAACTAAAACTTTAAAATCGTTAACATTTACACAGGTTGGATGGATGATTTCAGTAAGAGAAGCAGAAGCATAAGAATCAAGTGACTACTGCTCCAAGAACTCTGAAGGTAGGCTGTTTCCAGGTTTATCAGACAGAGGGAGAAAAAGCAGCACTGGGAGAGAATGTGTGGCAAAAGCAGAGCAACTTGTTTGCTTTGTGTAAAGTCATCATTTGCTAACTCGAAACAGGGAAAGACATGAACTTAGACAATGTGGGAAGTGAAAGAAAAATCATGAACCAAAGTTGGGGTGCCAGATGTTTACATAGGAGAGGTTCTGTGGCTCGAGAACCAACTTGGCTTGGAGTTGACAGCCTTACATTCAGGAGGTTCTCTATCAATTCTCTTTTCCTGATCTGATTAGAAGACTTTATTCCACAACGTGGAAATACCAACACCACGTTGCACCAGTGCCTTGTTTAAACTGGTTCTTTCATCCCTAACTGCAGCTGAGCCACAGTCTTTGTGTATACACTATGGTTGGCCAGAAAGAAATCTACTCCGAAAACTATGAAAAATCAACACATGAGGATGAATACATTCCTAAACAAAGTCTTCAGACAGGGTCAAGTAATGTAATTGTTCTTTGTGCTGATGGATTGTAACCAGGCTGGAAGTAAAGCCTTAAAATGTAAAGACATGAGTAGGAGACAAAACACATAGAGAAGGCAAACTGTTACAAATTTAAGCAGGCTGATCATTTCATTTTCTGTCTGGTATTTACACCATCAGGATCCCCTGATAGTCAAAACAAAAAGGAATTTTGTCTCATCTCCTCACACCACAGACTTGCACTTTTGGACTTAATAATAAATAAATAATAAATAATAAACATGAGACACTGAAAAGTGAAAGAAAGCTTTATATGTTAAAAGAAAATTATTTTGACAGGTGAGATGACTTTCATTTTTACTGCCATGAAAAGGAGATTCCACTGGATATGTTTAGGGACCAATAGAGGAGGCTACATCATGATCTGGGAGTTTTTACCTTTAATGGAACAACATAACTTTAGGTGTTGCAGGGACAGCAAACCATGGCCGTTATGCTGAGATGCTGCAGTGGGCATCCCTCTTTCCTGAGGGCCTTCATCTGTGTGGTTATGACTAGACGTTTCAACAGGACAACTTTGCAGTTTACAGCTGTCTGACAGAGAGTCATTCCAGGAAAAAAAAACGTGGCCCTCCCAGTTCCTGATCTAAATCCCCAGTATAGACTTTACACAAGCATACAGAAATCAAACAAGCAGGCCAAGATACAATTAAAAAAATCAAACCACTGGTATCGTTATGATGTGAGGTTTTAGTTATTTAATTTCCTTATTCAGTTCATCTTATTCCATTAGTTACTACTTGGTGTTTTTATTGTCACTTGTGTTTTTTCCTTCCAGTACATTTTTCACCCTCAGGTGCTCTTATGTTTTGTTTCTTATGTCTGTGTTCATCCCTTATTTATTTTTGTAGATTCCTATTGATACTTATCCATTATTAGTCCCAGTTAGTTCCGTTATATTTAATTCCTTTTTCTAGTCCCTCTTCAAATAATTCTCCCATGTAGGTTTATTTCCTTAGTTAGGGTGAGGCTGCCTCTCCCTTTTTTCCTGGGCCAATTGTCATCGCTAGTTCCTGTTTGGCGTCTCGCCTTGTTTGCCCCTTGGTGTGTCTGACTGCTGGTTGCGGCAGCTAGGCGGTGTTTCTTAGCCCGATTAGTCTTTTTCGCAGTGGACTTGGCTCCTGAGTCTTGGTCTTTGCGCTGAGGGGCACTGAGGTCGGGCGTTTGGCCGGGTTCGGTCAGACTTGCTGGTGGACTGGCCGGGCAGTGGGCGTGCAGTGGGGCGCTGGGTTTGATCGCTTGCCGAGCCATCGAACAGCAGTGGTCACTCTGCAAGGGCTGAGTATCAGCCAGGGAATGGGGGTGGTGGATGTCGGCCTGGTGGGGCGGCCACCCGGGGCATCGGTTTGCTCCTGGTCTGGGCAGGTACGTCGCCGGGGTTTGGGGCACGGGGGCATCCGATGCGCAGGTGGCGCTCGGGGCCTCCTTTGCTGGCGGGGAGGCTGTTGCTATCCAGCAACAGGTGCTCTCCCCCTACGGGGTGCACTTAGACGGGGGGAAGGGATGTGCGGGAGGAGGGGGACTGAACTCAACCTGGGTGTCTAGTGTGTTTTGTGTTCTGATAGTAGAGCGAATGTCAGGCTGGGTATAGCTCTCCTAAGGAACTACCCTCACCCTAGTGCTCTCCAGTTTCTCTTAGGTTCCTAGTTAGTCCTTATTCCTCTTTAGTATATTCCGCTGTCTAATCCATATGTTTTGCTCTTGGTCTTCCTCTGCTTCTCTAGCCATTCTGCCTTCCTTCCCAGCTACTGATTGTTTCCACCTGCTCTCTCCCTCCCACCTGCATCTGCTTCTCCTAATTAGCCCATAGCCCTCTCCCTGCCACTTACACACCTCCTCAGTATACTTAAGCCCTTCTCTGACAGTCACTACTGGCTGGTTCGTCGTCAAACATCCCTGTCCTGTTCCTGGTTACCAGTCCCTGCATTTTTCTCATCCTCCCAAGTTTATGTAAGTTTCTTGTTCTTTTGTTTCATGAATTTTAATTTCATTATTTGCTGCATTTGGGTCTTTTCAAACACTTAACATGACAGGTATTAATTCAAATCTCTTTTAAAAAGAATGGAAGGTCAACAAGGAGGTTTTGATGATCAAATCAGCATGTGCATATTCTTACAGAATAGAGATGATCATTTCAAGCCATTATTGTTTAAACTGGAAAAATGTGAAAGAATTAAAAGCTGACCAGGATTAATCCAGATATCATAAAAGGAGACCTTGTGCAGGCTCGTGGGGAACAAAGGGTGGCAGTGATAGTGGTGATGAGAGAAAGTGGTAGGGAGGGTGGGGGAGGGTAGGTTGCTTAAATGTCAAAGCTGGTGAGATGAGATAGGACAAGGAATAGAAAGTGTGGTTGGTTAAATCTTTTGTGTAAAGGTGAAAAACTACTACTTAAAACTAAAATTTAAAATAAAGCTGAAATGAATATAAAAACAACAAATCCGAAAAGCAGGAAACATTTAGTTTTTAACCTGTTTATTTTCTTACCTACTGTCACAAGAATTCTCCTCAAAATATCTGATTCAAGATAGATATTTAAATTAATATCCACTGTGAAAAGTTGCACTATAATATATGAAGCATTTACTCCGACCCATCTAAAGTCACTGCAAATAAAGTAATCTTAAACTATCTTTTCAAATAAAGCAGAAATGTGCTCAGTCATCCTTCCTGGCAGTTTGATGTAGCTTGGCTGCCAGAGTCTCATAAATCACTATCATACGTGACCAGAAGTCATACTCTATACCTCCCTGCAACATGATGCTGCTGTCTCCACAGGATTGCTCCTCTCCCCTCCTTACCAATATACATTCACATGGTAGTTATGTGAGGTAATGCAGAACTGATCTCTGAATTGTGTGTCAAACCAGGTGGTCAGCAGCGCAGGAGCACCACAGGGGACCGTACTCTCTCCATTCCTTTTCACTCTGTACACCTCAGATTTCCAGTACAAATCAGATACCTGTCATCTGCAGAAATACTCAGATGACTCTGCAATTGTCGGGTGTATCAGAGATGGACAAGAAGCTGAATACAGAAACCTGGTGGACCACTTTGTGACATGGTGTGGAAACAATCGTCTTACTTTGAATGTGAATTAAAACCAAGGAGATGATTGTAGATTTCAGAAGAAACTGGGATAAGTCAAACTGTTTCCATCATGGGAGAAGTGGAGGTAGGTGAGGAGTATAAATACCTCGGAGTTCACCTTGACAACAGACTGGACTGGAGACCGAACAGTGAAACAGTCTACAAACTCATCGTAACCAGGGATGTGCCATTTTGGGTGCGTCTCAATTCGGTTATAAAAGATAATGTTTGTTGGACTTTTTTTTTTTAATTTAATATATCCAAGCAAATGTCTTATGTGAAACCACAAATAAAAGCAACACATGTCCAAAGTATGATTCATAATCATATCGAGGTCATATTTTTCCATGAAAGCTAAAGGAAATGTGTGTTGGGACTACACCTATTATATAGCATGACCATATTTTAATTTACATAAAAGAGGACACTCCTGAAACACTTCATGTTTTTTTTTTTTTTTTTTTTTTTTTACTTAAATACTTTTGAATTTAACATTCAAAGTATTCCTGCTCTATATGGTTTGAAAGAATAATTGGATAAACCTAAGACAGGCCTTTACAAGTCAACCATTACAGAAATGACTTTAAAATCTAAAACGAAATAATTACTCTTCTAATTAAAAAATAAGCCTATAACAATACCTCAAGTTTTAGGTCATACAGAAGGAAAATTACACAATCTTAAATTATATTCTGAGAAAATAAGTATTTTCTATGCAAAGTAATAAAAAGGAGCATTTTTCCTAAAGACACTTAAAGTGTATACTGCAGTCTTTGGTTTTTCAATGTCAATTTAATACATAAACTCTAACTTTTGTGTGACCAACTTGATGAGTGGTACCTGTCATACACGCATACAAATCTGCCAGAGATTTCCTTTGCAGTTTATTCGTAAAGTTACACTTCAGCTGATGCCTTGAGAACATCAGCTGCCCTGCCCTGCGCTGTAGCTGGGGGGAGCATGCACCAGACAGCATGTGAAAGGTGGACATGTCCAGGGATAAGAGAACGTTGCTGCCAACATAATACACATCGACACTCCTGTCACAACTAAACTGCTAAATATTTGCTGTATTTTATAAACTTCGCGCTGCATGGCGGAAACACTAGCAGCAGCCATACTGTTTTCACCAGTCCGTCCCCTAAAAATGTCTGGGTGGCAATCCAGACTTTTGTGGGGGGTTTTTTTTTCTCATTTAATTACTATTAAAAAAATAATTGATTTTCAACATTTTTGAATTGCTTTCGATTTTGCCCCGTTTCACATCTAAATTAATCAATTTATGCTACATCAGCACACCACTAGTAGTAACTTGTGCTGTTGTGCAATAGGTTCAATGTGTTCATTGCTTTGGACCATTGCTAAAATTCACCGAAAAAGCAGTAAATGTTCTGTCTGGCTGAAACATCTTGTGTGAAGTTGAGTGTTTGAATGACTGAATGAGCTAAAGATGGGTTTTATGAGGGGAATGCTGCATGGGTAGAGACTCCAGAACTACTCACGCAGAACTAACTCAGTTAAGCAACTGTGTCTTAGCAGAAGAGTAGTCTGGTATTTGGAAGATTGTGAGTCCGATTCCAGTTTCCCACCATCAGTCGGGCCAGACACTGAAACCCAAGTGTCTGCTAACACTATTATATGAATTGTAATGTAAAAGCATTTTGAGCAGTCAGTTTGCAGAGGTTGACAGAGTAGCAAAACATTGTAGTCAAGTGTAGCAATACTTCAAAAAAAAAAGTCATAATCCAGAAAATTACTGTTAAGAGTAAAAACTAATTTTAGTATGGCAGTAGTGCTCTTAATCTGATTTGTGAAAATGATGTAATCATACAGATAAAATATATCTAAAATTACATTAACCTGAAACACTTTTACAAGTAAAAAAACAAACAAAAAAACCCTTTTACAAGTTCAACAAAACACATTTACAAAGACATGACCTGGAAGTGATACTGCAGGGATGAGGTTGGGGTCGAGACAAGACCAAAGTGGTAACAGTAATGGAATCGATCCTGCCAGCAGCTCAATCTGCAGGGATGTTTTGCCTGTTTTTCCGAATCTATTTTCACGTTTTAGGGGGAAGAGGTCTTATGGCGTTTCTGATATCTACTGCAGATTAATAGTTTTTTTCTGCGGTAGAATCCGGCATTATTTAATTTCGTTTTCACGATCCGCAAAGACAGGCGGACACTGTGAAGCCGTTCCATCATGTCAACAATCGCACTGTATGAGTGGCCTTCGTTTAAATACTTTACGAGGCAGTCCATAAAACCAACCTCTTCTCCCTCTCCCTTCTCAAAGTCCAAACTATGTCCACAATCACCACAAAATGTCCCTAAAATTTGAAAATAGATTCCGCAAAACGGGCAAAACATCTCTGCAGATTGAGCTGCTGGCAGGATCGATTCCATTACTGTTGCCACTTTGGTCTTGTTCCGACCCTAACCTCATCCCTGCTGTATCACTTCCAGGTCATGTCTTTATAAATGTGTTTTGTTAAACTTGTAAAAGTGTTTCTTTTTTTAACTTGTAAAAGTGTTTCGGTAAATTTGTAAATGTGTTTCAGGTTATTGTAATTTTGTTTTGCACTTCCTAACCACCTTAGGTATTAGAACAATATCATAGAAATAGGAACAATAAACTCAATCAAATCATAAAAAAATGGCAAATTCAGGCACAAGAAAAAACATGCCCAAATATCAGTTTTCCACAACATCAAACCTTTGAAAGCGATAGAGTATGGAATGTAAATATCTTTAGAACAGTGCTCAGTACTTCCATTAACAATATATATTAACTGTTTACTGGACCTCCAACTGGCATAACAGGTTCAGCAGAAAATAACAGAACAAAAATGCTTTTTTACAAACCAAATGTCTCAGCAGACACAGAGGTATATGTGTCAGGTGTGTTTTGGGTTAAAATGTGTTTGTTTTATTGTTTTTCATTTAGTGAAGTAACTAGAGGAGAGTAAAGTAGCATTAAATTGTACTGTTAATGTTAATCTGATGCTGAGCTTTTCCACACTGAGGAAGATGATCCATGCTTGTGACTCTGTGAAGCTATATCAGCAAACAATATGATTCCGGATTTCAGTTAAGAGCCACGGTGTTATATAGATAAATTCTGTTTCAGATGATTTATTACCGTGAGAGGAATTAACTTAGTCTGTGTCCTCAGACAAACAGCCTTGACTCACAGCATTAGCTCAGCAAATCAGAACCACTGTCAGTGAGCAGTCACTAGACATGTAAATCATTTGGTGGATTAGTGACAGTTACGGGTCATGGATTTTTTTTTTTTTACATGGCACAGTGCCGACACAGATTAAATGGTAGATTTGTACAAAGGGAATAAAGAGGTAGTGGTAGACCACTACCTATCCAGGGAGATGATGATTTTATGTTCTATTGTGCTCCTGCTAAAATGCTTGCCTAATTAAAATTGAAATGACAAATGGCTGCAGGTTAATGACATTGATCTTAAAGATTTACAAAGTCAAATGTACACACATTATTTTGTTCTAAATGAACCCTTTTAGGATTATAGGAAGGGAATAAGATCTTGTCTTAGACAAAATATTACATTATTTATATGGTTCCTGCTTATCTAAAATACTGATGTTTCTGTAAAACATACAGATGCATCACAATAGGGCTGCAGCTGTCGATTTATTTTTGTAATCGAGCAATCTAGCTATTGTTCTGACGATTAATTGAGAAATGGGATAAGGAAATTTAAGACATTTTGCAGTTATTAAAATGTATTTAAGACTATTTTAAGAGCAACATAAAAAACATAGATTAATTTGTCTGTGTGGTATTAAACATTTACACACATTTATTTGTGGTTGTAATAGCTGTTTTAGGGTATTGGCTTTTGCAACGTTGAAATATCACCTGTCGATTGGAGGTGATGAAGTTGCTGGCATACCAGTGGTATACAGTGGATGCTTTAGGACGTTGCAGCATTTAGGACCTGCTGTTGTAGACAGCAAATGCAGTTTTGCAATAAACACACTACAGTGTGGACACAGTACACTGTGTTATTCTCTCAGTTTAGCTACTCGTGGTCCCATACTTTTGACAATTTTTGTCTCTTCTATCACAGTGTTTCTTCTTTTCACTCCCAAATGCGTTAATTTCTGCTAAACATCCTTTAGCGCTGTGGTCCCCAGTTTTTGTTTCACCACAGACAGGTTTAATATCAGCTTTTGGATGATGTATCGTTTAAGCAGTTCAGGTTATGTTTTCCGTTTCAGAAGCACTTCTCAGGCTCAGAGGTTAGAAATAGAGACATCATTTCCACCAGAAATGAAGCATCTCAAATGAAAACATAACTTGTAACTGCATAAATGATACATGAACACAAAACTGAACCTACTGCAGATGAACAATCCCAGCATTTGTGTTTAGCCACATCACCAAAGGCAGAATCATTTAACTCTCCCAACAACAGAAACGCTTGTTGGACGGAAATGATGTCGACCTAACTTCTGTCAATCATGTCTAAGGTATCCAATGGGCTCTAAGTCCGCCTCCACGTAAAATGAGGTTCAACTCTGAAAACGAACAGACTGAATTTTAAGTGTGTCATACGGGTGAATTAAGGCTTTTATTGTGCATCTTTTATCTCCCAGTGTGTTCTAGTGTTGTAGTTTTTGGTGACTTTTGGTGTGTAGTGTTTTATTGCATATATTGCACACTGGGATGTTGTTGTGCTTTTATTTTGAAAAGCCTTTGTGGATGTGACTCCCCACAATGTAATCACCTGCACCTGTTGAGCATTAGTGGACAGACTATAATAGGAGTTTGTGAAGCGAAGCAGGCGAAAAAAGAAACTGACGTAGTGGCCACGCTGGAGTTGCCGTGGGAAGGAGAAACCAAGGAACGGACTGTGAGAAGGCTCCATGAAGAAGCGGGCAGAGTGAGACTCTGCCCTTGCGTGTGAGTAGTGGTCCGTGGCGAAGTGTGACCTGTTGTGATGTGTGGTTTTAAAAGTGCAGTGACTGCCGTTTGCTTCACCGACAGCCGGAGGCCAGCGTCCTAAAGACGACGACTGTGGGGCGAAGGACTGGATTGTGTCAACACTACGGTGACAGGGCCATTTCCACCGGCGCCCTAAGAGGGTGCTGTAGCCGCTGCTCTGTAACCTGCCGATAAGACTCCAGACTGTTTCATTGGACATCCTTGCCCTTTAGTCTTTAGCTTCCCTCACTTTAGCCCCTGTTATTTTGTTAAATAAACCCTTTTGGTCTTCTCAAGGTTTTTGTGGTTTCCTTGGTTCTAGCATCTGCTCTCTCGCTTGATTTTAAACCTTATACAGTCCTTTTTAATACATTATTTTTAAATCAACTATACACCTCAGCCCCTTTACAAGTGTATGTTAAGAACTTAAAGCAAAGGGGAAAGGAACCATAACTGTCAAACAATCTGAAAACGCACAAATTCACATTGAGCTGATCCTGTTTTGTAATTGATGCTTTAAATATGTCAAGATTTTGTTGAGCTCCAGTTGTCAGAGGAACATTTCAAAATTATCTAAATTATTTAAATGGTATGGTAAATGTACTGAACTTATATAGCACGTTTTCTAGTCATACTGACCACACATTCACCCATTCGCAGTCACAAACGCGCACACATTCAGACACCAATACGCAGATCGGTAGGAAATGTGGAGTAAAGTGCCTTGCCCAGAGGCACATGGACTTGTGACAGAAGGAAGCTGGAATTGCAAGACAACTGCTTTTTCTACTGAACCACAGTTGCCCTATTTTATAAACATGTAAATACATCCTTTGGATTGTTACCCCACTAGTTTGTCCACATATTTATTTACACTAGGGCAGAAACACCCTAGGGTTAACTTTAAAAATGCAATCACTTCACATATACAAATTATTTGTACACAGACATTGATGTCAATATTTCCATACTTAATAAAAGCCAAACGAGATTTGAAAAAGCATCATGGGACAATAACTAAAGGACTCCAACTACTGCACCTTATCTTGCTTCTCTGACTAATTAAACAGAGCATAGGAGCTTAAACATGAGGGTGGAGGAGTGGATCTGAGGTGGTCTCAGGGGGATGAGGAAGTTGGGCATTAATGAATTGGCCTTCTTTTGGGAAATTTTGGACAGTTTTAAATGAAATGCATTTGTTATTTGTCCAGCAGCTAATTACCTGGCCCAAACACTACTAGAAGAATGTAATTCTTGCACTGCTGAAAGGATAACATCCAGTGTCTGATGAATTTTGTTCTACAAATAGGATGTGGTGGTGCAGAGCACCTTCAAATCCTTTCCTGAAATGAAAGATTTATTCAATAACATTACCTTAGGATTTTCACCAAATGCATTTAATTTAAAGGCAGCAAAATTAACTAGAAAAGGATTTGGGGAGTGCAGACCTCTGCCAGGCAGACAGTGAACCCCAGGCAGTGATCTGGATCACCCCCAAATCTAATCACTTGTTCCTGGTCCCACAGCGGACATTTCCTGAAAATCAAAATCTGTCTACAGCTTTTTGCGTTATGTTGCTAACAGACAAACTAACAAACAAAAAACAAACCCTGGCGAAAACATAACCTCCTTGGCTTGGGTAACAAATATATAAGCACAATGTTTATAATTAAGAGAATGTTTGCATTACAAAACATTATAGGAGTTAATTAAAACTGTCTTTTTGGGTTTTTAGGACTGTTACACTACCTTTATAGCTTTTTAGTACCAGGCTACGTAAAAAGGATTATTTTTCAGATACTGTTTTGTGTTGTCTTGGCTGATCTAAAGACAAAAAAAGCAATGCTACATTTTAGTTGTAAGGCCAACACCATTTGCTGCCAACAGTAATCACTGACATTTAATGGCAAAGTAAAATTCCTAATGCAAGTGCAAATGTTCTGTCCTGCAGACACCTGGGATGGAGTAAAAATCTTAGGTCTCACAAAAAGATGAGAATGGGCAAACATACACTAGTCAACCAAAATATTATGACCACTGATACAGAAACTCAAAGCACTGAGTATGCTGGGGTCGTAGGAGGCTGTAGATTCTTTTTTAACAGGACTTCATGTGCAGTTGAAACCACATATTTAAATATATTCTATCAAAAAGACATAGCATTGTTTCTCACTGTCTGGTATTAAATCCGACAAAGCTTTTCCTGATTCAGGTCAATTACGATTACTTACATTGTTTCTATTTGCTAAATGCCCGAGTAATATGAGAAAGAACTATTTTGATTCAAGTCAGAAGTTTAACATGCTTTAAGATGATGTTTTTACAACAGGGAGCAGCTGATTAGCATCTTAAGTAATAATAGGTATTAATAGGTAGTAATAGGTATTACATCTCAACTAATACCTAAAGTATGATCCCAAATCCCAGCGAAATTGAAAAGGAGCCTTCGTGGATGCCGAGCAAGACCAAGGAGGAGAGAGAGAAGGAGGAAGTTCAAACCATCTCTTCCATCGAACATAATGGACAAGGATCATATCCTCAACTCAAACGTCTCTCTGCTGATGTTTCTAACCATATGGCCAGCTAGAGAGCGGCAAAAGCAAATGAGGTGGATTAGCAGTGCTTGTCAAGAACTAATTGTGTCATCCAGGACAAGGTACTGTGAAATATTGCCTCTGGTGCCTAGGTATTGAACTGTTAGCATGTTAGGTCAGTCATGAAACTGTCATACAACAACAGTCTCAAGTAAGGTACATCTTCAGATTGGATTGCAAGACTGACTGCAACTGGAGATCCTTCCTGCCCACCGCATCACCATCTACATCAGTGGTCTCCAACCCTAGTCCTCAAGCTCTACTGTCCTGCAGGATTTAGATTTATCCCTGCTCCAACACAGCTGAATTAAATAATTGAAATGCCTATTCACCAATGTCATCAGGTTTGGTAAATGCCTGGTAATGAGCTATTCATTTGATTCAGCTGTGTTGGGGCCGGACTGCATCTAAAACCTACAGGACAGCAGGTCTTGGAGACAAGGGTTAGAGACCACTGATCTGCTACAGCTCTCTGAAGATTCTTGGATGATATGAGTTACAACATTTAATTTCCCTTTAGGATAAATAAAGTATTTTTAAAACTGAATCAAACTGAAAATTGCTAGACCTTTGAGCAATTTACTAAGCCTAGATGATGATGTCATGGCTTTGTGAGCTTCTGATTAATTGACAACAGAGCTAAATTAAGGCACTCATGTGGATGCATATTTAATATAAATGTCAAAAACATCAAATGTGTCACATTTCCTTTTTGTGTGACCTTGGAAAATCAAAAGATACCAGCCAAGATATTAGTAAAACTTTGCACCACCACAAGTCCAGTACAATGTCCTGAAAGTGCCACATTAATTGACCCATCGCTTAGTGCTGCTCAGCCCTGCCCCCCGAAAGCAAACAAACCAATAGCATTCAACTACCAGTTTCCCAGAAACAAACACACTTGGACATTTCCACAGTCTTGCTCCATAGAGAAGTATTAAGATCTGTGACACATTTGTGGTTTTCTGGGCTGTATTTGTATATTTTAAAGCACAAATATGGTTAAACGATGTGCCTGGGGCACATGCAAAAGTGATACACAGTATCCCCAGGGGATAAGCAAAAGTCAACTAACGTGACAAAAATGGTTGCCGATGGGATCAAACGGGTTAAGAATGTACGGTTGTAGACATTCTCGGTAAGACAATGGTACTATATAATCTAAGCAATCAGGTCATACAAGTTAATATTAATCACATAAAGCCTTGTGATAATGAGCTTTCTTAGGCCCTGTCTACATTAGGCTGTTTAAGTGCTTAAACAAATAAATATTTAGTCAATATCCAGTCTCGGCCACACTAGCCCATCGTTTAAGGTTCCCCTCCCCAGATATTGTTTTATACGGGTTAGGGTGCAGCATATTTCTTAAATCTCCGGCTCTTGGATTGGTGAGGATTCATTAGGTGTTTAAGAACTGAGTTCAGTAAGGAAGTGAGGTCAGAAAACACGCAACACAGCCAGCTTAACAACCGGTGACCACTCAGAGGTAAACAATAGGAAGATGGAGGCGAATCATCCAGACATGCCCTTTGCTTTGTATGTGTGTGGACGGGTATAAGGTTAGGTGGGATATACCCTGTATAACCTTAGCCGTGTTAGTGTAGAAGCAACCTTAAGCTAGCCACTTATTAGGCTATTGTTATGCCAACTCAGTGTTTCCCAAACTATTCCTGCTGGGCCCCCCTTTGGTGTATAAGAAAATTTTCATGCAAAGGCAAGATATGGTTTGTCATATTTTCTACTCTTTGGCTTGGAAGGAAGTTGGTTTAGCTTATGATGTGTAATGGGAAATGTAAGAAGGAAAGTATACTTATCCTTGTTTTGATGAATAGTTTGTGCATAGCCTAATACAGATATTAAAACTGTGCAGCTCCTTCCCATAGCTGTGTAGGATAAGAATGTGAAGTCCTTGAAAATAGTGAAGAATTATGGACTCGCCTGACCTTTAAGGTCAAGTACAAAGTAACTTGTTACTGTGGAAAGCAGGATGGAAGGAGGAACGAACTGATTTAATCCACAGGTGCAGAGATAATGATAAAAAACCTTGAACTTGTATGTTGGACCAAATCCCAACCAAATTATTTAAGGACTATTTACATATAGTATTTTTACTGCACTTTTATATTTATTACGTGTATACTTTTTATCTGTGACATGTAGCTGCTACAAGAGATGCTGCCAAACGAAATTTTGTTGTATTGTTATACAATGACATAAAGCTTCTATTCTATATTCAAGAGTTTGAGTACTTTAGCCTTGGTTTAGTTTGCATTGTAAGCAATGCACACTTAAATGCACAGACACACATTCAAACGGGCCAACAAGAAGATCTAGCCATGTTGTCATGTTGTAGTGTATATATATCAAGTAACAAGAAAAAATTGTTTTACCCGGAGACTAAGGCAAACAGAGAGACAAGAAAGACAGAACAAAGCTTAGAGGGGAAGACAGGAGGAGAAAAGAAGGAAAGATAAGGAGAGGAGACAGGAAGAGATACAGAAGAAAAGGGTGGGAAAGGAACAGAGAAACGAGAGGAGCAGAAGAGAAAATAAGGAAAGGAGAAAATACAACCAAAGGAAAAAATGCAGGGAGCAGTAGAAGAGTACAAGTATAAAAAAACGACAGAGAACTATCAGGAAGAGGGCGAAGCCTCCATTGTTTGTCTTCACAAGTGATGAACACATGGACTACATTTCCACCAAGGCCAAAGAACCTAAAAAGAAAGAAAAGACCAGGAAAAGCAAAGAGGACAGAAGGACAACATGCCCTGCAAAGCATGTAAAGCAGTATATGCAGACAAAGGTGACCCAAAGGCCACTGAGGAGTAGATCAGCTGTGGGAACTGCAACAACTGGTTCCATGAGACTTGTGGAGAGGAAAATGGGATCTGTGCTGATGATGGATTCTTCTGTAAAGACTGCCTCTAAAAATCTGTTATTTTGAAGTTAGAATGTACAGTTATGAAAATGTTCCAATAATTTATTAATTGTAGTTGTTTTTTAAGGTCAGTGTTGTAGTTCATTAATTATTAGATCGATAGTTCAATGTGTTATGTGTGTTAAAATGAGTTCAAATTAAAGTTGATTGATTTATTGTTGAATTGTTTTATCAGAAATAACTGGTTTCCTTTGTATTTTAATTGGCTCATTTTACCTGATGAGTGGCCCACTTTACATGAACACTGCTCATGTAAAAAATGTGCAACAACTGATGTTTCTAAAGTTATAGCACCGAACCAATAATAATTTACTAAATTAGTCAACATATGAATGTTGAAAATGAACCATATTAACAACAAAAACACAGTTCAGTCTCACTCAGTGCTTTTTTTGCAGTTTACCAAGTGATTTAATTCTATTCAATTCAGTTTATTTATATAGCACCAATTCCCAACAGATGTTATCTCAAGGCACTTAACAAGAAGTCATTTCAATACATTTATACAAACATTCCAATCAGTTAAAAAGTTTCCTATTTAAGGAATCCCAGCAGATTGCGTCAGTCATTGGTGTGAGGTTGGGCCCCGTTGATGCAGACTTTCCAACCACAGCAGTCCTAAAGCAATCCCTCTTACTGAGCAAGCATGTAGCGACGGTGAAGAGGAAAAACTCCCCTTTAACAGGAAGAAACCTCCAACAGAACCAGGCTCAGTAGGAGCGGCCATCTGCTACGACCGTCTGGGGGTTTGAGAAGACAGAGCAGAGACACAGAAGGAACAGAAGATCCGATATAAGAGTACTCTCTATGTTACAGAAAGTAAAAAGTTGATTACAGGACATGGTGGATGTTCATTTACTGGGAGCCTCCCGTCCAACAGGGCATTGCAGCCAAGCAGGATACCAGACCAGGTATATCTTCTATGGAGAGAAAAACACTGAGAGAAAACAAAGTTAACAGTCGAAATAACAGAATGTACTGTAATACAACTGGAGAGTCGTAGGAGAAAAGGAAGCAGCAGAGTGAAGAAAATTGGTAAGTCTGTCCTCCAGCAGTCTAAGCCTATAGCAGCATAACTACAGAGATAGCTCAGGATGACCTAAGCCACTCTAACTATAAGCTTTATCAAAAAGGAAAGTTTTAAGCCTAACCTCAAAAGTAAACAGAGTGTCTGCCTCACGGACTAAAGCTGGGAGCTGGTTCCACAGAAGAGGAGCCTGATAACTAAAAGATCTGCCTCCCATTGTACTTTTAGAAATCCTAGGAACTACAAGTAAACCTGCAGTCTGAGAGCAAAGTGCTCTGTTGGGAACATATGAAACAATTAGATCTCTGATGTATGATGGAGCTTGATTATTAAGGGCTTTGTATGTAAGAAGAAGGATCTTAAATTCTATTCTGGATTTAACAGGGAGCCAATGAAGGGAAGCTAAAGCAGGAGAAATGTTATCTCTCTTTTTAATATTCTTTATAACTCTTGCTGCCGCATTTTGGATCAACTGAAGGCTTTTAATGGCATTTTGTGTACTACCTGATAGTAAAGAATTACAGTAGTCCAGCCTTGAGGTAACAAATGCATGGACTACTTTCTCAGCATCACTCCTGGACAGGATGTTTCTAATTTTAGCAATATTCCGGAGGTGAAAGAAGGAAATCCTAGAAACCTTTTTAATATGGGATTTAAATGTCAAGTCTTGGTCAAAAATAACGCCAAGGTTCTTTACGTTATTACTGGGGGCCAATTTAATGCCATCCAGATGAAGTGATTGACTAATCAGTTTCTTTTTTAGAACTTCTGGTCCAAAGACAGCAACTTCTGTCTTGTCAGAATTTAAAAGCAAAAAGTTTAGATTCATCCATGTCTTTATGTTTTCAGACATGTCTGTAATCTACCTAACTGACTGGGTTCATCAGGATTTATGGATAAATATAGTTGTGTATCATCGGCATAGCTGTGGAAATTTATCCCATGCTGTCTAATGATTCTACCAATTGGGAGCATATATATGGTGAAAAGAATTGGTCCAAGCACAGAACCCTGTGGAACTCCACAAGTAACCCTTGAGAGTGAAGAAGATTGATCATTTAGATGAACAAACTGGAATCTGTCAGACAAATATGACTTAAACCAGCCTAGTGCTGTTCCTTTGATCCCTGCAACATGTTCAAACCTTTTTAAGAGAATATTATGATGGACTGTGTCAAAGCAGCATTGAGATCTAACAAAACCAGAAAAGACACCAGTCTATTATCTGAGGCCATGAGAATATCATTAGTAACCTTAATCAGTGCTGTTTCAGTGCTATGATGAGCTCTAAAACCTGACTGAAACTCTTCAAACAGCTCGTTACTGTTTAGATGCTCACAGACTTGATTAGCAACAATTTTCTCAAGGATTTTGGATAAGAAAGGAAGGTTTGATATTGGTCTGTAATTCACTAAGTCATTAAGGCGTCTTTCTGTTATTATGGCCCTCACCTCTGGAACAGGCTGCCAGAGAACCTCAGGGCCGCAGAGAACATTCATGTTTTTAAGAGCAGGCTCATGACTCACCTTTTTAACATAGCTTTTAACTGATTTTTATTTATTAAATCTGTTTAATTGCTCTGCATGTTTTATTTGATTGAATTCTTTTTAGTTTAGCTTTTAGCTGGCTATTTATCAATTATTGTTTATCTGCTGTTTATCTCCTATTGTCGCTTTTTATTTGATCATATCTTATAATTGTTTTAATTTTAATATTTTAACTTATTTTAGTTTTCCTTCCAGTGTTTCCTCTGTGGGAGCCCTCTGCCTCGGGGGTGGTGGTCGGCTGTGGCTGCCTTGGTGCTCTCCAGGTGGTGCTTGGGTGGATGTGGGTGTACCAGCCCTACCTCCTCTGGGCTCCCTGGGTCAGTGCCTTGGCTGGTGTTGTTGATCTGCTGCTGCCGATGTAGATGGCTCCCATGATGATGTTTCCTGGTTCATCTGTACTCAGACCGTTCTGCTTTTGTTAATGTGCTGTTGTTTATTGTTGCTTTTATGCATGGGGGGGGGGGGGGGGGGGGGTATAGCTGTGGTGATGTTTTTTACTTTTGGGTTTTGGGAAGGGGGGGTTGTGGGTCATTTTTAATCTGTAAAGCACTTTGAGAAGCTTTGTTTTGGTTTGAAAAGCGCTTTATAAATAAAGGTTGATTTGATCTTGATCAAGGGAAGGTTTCTTGAGTAAAGGTTTAATTACAGCTATTTTAAATTCTTGTGGTACGTATCCGTTTACTAAGGATATATTCATCATATGCAAAATGGGGCCAGGAACCAAATGGAACACTTCCTTAAATAATTTGGTTGGGGTTTGGGTCCAACATACAAGTTGAAGGTTTAGATGAGGCTAATATTTTTGATAATTCCAAAAGCTCGACTGAATCAAAACAGCCTAAGCACAAATGAGGTTCTACAGTTCTTTCCGATGCTGCCTCATTTACTGAGGAAGAAGTAATCATGTTTGGGAGGATGCCAATGATTTTATTTTTAATAGAATTAATTTTATTTATGAAGAATCCCATAAAATCATCACTGCTAAGAGTTGGGGGAATAGTTATGACTCTGTGTAAGTTTGGCAACTGTACTAAAAACAAACCTAGGACTGTTTTTATTCGCCTCTATTAATGATGAAAAATATGCTGTTCTAGCTTGTCGAAGGGTCTTTTTATACAGCAGTAGACTGTCATTCCAGGTTAAATAGGAATCCTCTAGATGTATAGAGCGCCATTTTCTTACCAGCTTCCTAGTATTCTGCTTTAAAGTACGCAACTCTTCGTTAAACCAAGGAGTCAGCCTCTTATGGCTAGCCACTTTCTTTTTTAAGGGGGCTACAGTATCTAATGCCAAATACAAAGAGGGCGTAACGCTGTGAACCAGACCATAAATTTCTGAAGGGTTAGAGATAGAATTGCTGCCATCCACTGTGTTACTCTGAGACACTGAGGAAAGTAAGAATGGAACAGATTCTTTAAAAATTGTTACAGCATTGTCTGATAAAGCTCTACTATAATAAAATTTTCTTTCAGATTTAAGATGGTCAGTTAAAGTAAATTCAAAAGTTATAAAGAAGTGGTCAGACAGGACCGGGTTATGTGGGTGGACTGTTATTTCCTTACACTCAATACCATATGTCAGTACAAGGTCCAAAGTGTGTTTACCCCATTGGGTCGATCCCTGTACTTTTTGAGTAAAGCCAATTGAGTCTAAAATAGCATTAAAGGCTGCATTTAGGCTATCACTTTCAGTATCCACATGAATATTGAAGTCACCCACTATAATGACCCTATCAGTATTTAATACTAAATCAGATAAAAAAATGTGAGATCTGATCCAAGAATTGAGAGTAAGGGCCTGGTGGACGATACAAAACCACAAACAAAAATGGTCTTGATGTTTTGCAACTTGGATGAGGAAAATTAAGGGTTAGATATTCAAAAGAACTGTAGCTATCAATTGGTCTGGGAATAATTAGTAAATCAGAACGAAAAATGGTTGCAACTCCTCCTCCTCGTCCAGTATTTCTAGGAATGTGAAAATTTAAGTGACTGGAAGGAGTTGACTCATTTATACTGACATAATCCCCCTGCTGCAACCAGGTTTCTGTGAGACAAAGCAAATCAATGTGATTATTACAAATCAAGTCATTTACTAACAAAGTCTTTGAGGAGAGAGATCTTATGTTTAATAAACCACATTTAATAGATTTATTTTTCTGTTCAGTCAACGTTGTATTTATCTTTATGAGATTTCCATAATTTGCTTTTGTTGGCTTAAATTTTAATCTCAAAGCTACCATTTTTATCAAAGCTTCTAGAGAAGGCTGTTTTTATTCAGCTGTCCAACTATCTGCAGACTTTTGACATTCTAGATTCCTTGCAATCTGGGTTTCGGGCTGGTCACAGTATTGAGACTGCCCTTCTCAAAGTTTTTAATGATGTTTTGCGGTCAACGGATTCAGGGTCTTATGTCCTCCTGGTCTTGCTGGACCTTATACTGGCATTTGACACTGTTGACCATTCCATTCTTCTGTCCCGTCTGAACCATGTGGTGGGCATTCAAGGAACTGCCCTCAACTGGTTCAGATCTTACCTTAATGACAGAGGTTTTTGTGTGAGGTCGGGGGATTACTCATCTGGAGCCTCCTCCCTGCCCTGTGGGGTCCCCCAGGGCTCTATTTTGGGACCTCTGCTTTTTAACCTTTATATTCTCCCTTTGGCAGCCATTTTTAGACGATACGGCCTGTTTTATCACTTGCATGCTGACGACTGCCAATTTTATGTTTCTTTTAAACCACAAGAGTCAGTGCAATCTGCTGTGGATTGCCTGAACGATGTGAAGGGTTTCTAACAATTTTTTACATCTCAACTCGTCCAAATTGGAGGCGATTCTATTTGTTCCTCCCTCTTCCACTGCAGGTAGCCCTGCTCTGCCGCCCTGTTTTTCTAACTTGTTGAAGCCGACCGTTACAAACCTTTGGGTTATTTTGGACCCTGAATTACAGATGGACTCCCACATCAGTCAGGTGGTTCGCTCTTGCTTTTTTCAGTTACGCCGGCTGTCTAATATGAAGTCCATCCTGACAAGGTGCGACTTCCATACGGTGATTCACGCATTTGTAATCTCGCGTTTGGACAATTCAAACTCCCTCTTTTATGGATCTACCTCTGCTGCAGTGGCGCGCCTTCAGCTGGTGCAGAATGCGGCCGCCCGCCTTTTAACTAGCACTAGACGGAGGGAACATATTACTCCTGTCCTGGCCCGCCTGCATTGGCTCCCGGTGCGTTATCGCATACAGTTTAAGATTTTACTTTTTGTTTTTAAATCACTTTACTTGTATGTGCCCCCGTACTTGTCTCAGATGGTTCAGCCCTACATACCGGGTCGGACCCTTCGGTCAGCAGACCAACGCCTCTTGCAGGTCCCAGGGGCTCGGGTGAGGACACTTGGAGAACGTGCATTCTTGCTCTGTGCGCCTCATCTTTGGAACCAGCTTCCTCTGGCAGTAAGGATGGCCCCCTCTCTTTCTGTTTTTAAATCACGCCTGAAGGCTCATTTTTATTCTTTGGCTTTTAATTTGGCCTAGTCTGCTATGTCCCTGTTTTATTTTATTTTGTTATTTTATGGTATTCACTGTGCTATTTTAATATTTCTTTTGAGTGATTGGGTGTATATGTTTTTTAATACTGTACAGCACTTTGGTCGGCCTCGGCTGTGTAGAAATGTGCTTTATAAATTAATTAGTATGGTATGGTATGGTAATCCATTTAATTTTGGCAGTGGGCAAGACACTGTTTCTATAGGGTAATGGGTGGGTAACAGTACAGAAGCAGCAGAGAGGTGGGTTAAACTACGACTCTGCTTCCTGGTCTGGACCCTGGGTTGTCAGTGTTTTGGAGGACTAATAAATTCGTCCATATTCCTAGAAAGAAGAGCTGCTCCATCCAAAGTGGGATGGATGCTGTCTCTCCGGATCAGACCTTGTTTTCCTCAAAATGTTTGCCAGTTATCAATGAAGCCCACATCGTTTGCAGGACACCACCTAGACAGCCATTGATGGAATGACAGCATGCGGCTAAACATGTTGTCACTGGTCCGATCGGGCAGGGGACCAGAAAAGATTACAGAGTCTGACATTGTTTTGGCAAACTTACACACCGAAGCAACACTAATTTTTGTGACCTCAGATTGGCGTAACCGGGTGTCATTACTGCCAGCGTGAATAACAATCTTACTGTATTTATGCTTATCTTTAGCCAGCAGTTTCAGGTAGGATTTGATGTTGCCCGTTCTGGCCCCTGGCAAACATTTGACTGTGGTCAGTGGTGTCTCTAATGCCACATTTCTGACTATGGAGCTGCCAATTACCAGGGTCAGCTTCTAAGCGGGTGTGTCGCTGAGCGGGGAAAATCTGTTAGAAATGTGGACCGGTTGGTGGTGGCCCGTGGGCTGGGTCCTAGAACTATGCTTCCTACGTACCGTCACCCAGCTGGTCTGAGGTCCCGGCTGCGCGGGCTCTACCGGAGGACTGCTAGGGGGTTCTATCCTTGTTGGCTCCGCGCTGGCTAATGGGCTTCGGCTATCTGCTGGTTTTTCAACAGCGTGGAGCCGTGCTTCTAATTCTGAAACCCTCGCCTTCAAAGCTACAAAAATATTACATTTATTACAGTTACCATTATCACTAAAGGAGGCAGGGAAGTAACTAAACATCTGACAGAGAGAGCAAGAGAGAAGAGAAGAGTTAAAGACAGGAGAAAGAAGAGTAGCCATAGCCGCAATGAAGCTAAGCTAACTGAGCTAGCGAGACCTTACCACCTCAAGAAAAACTGTGTGAAACACAAGGAGTTCCCAAAACGTAAAGTACACCACCACAAAACGTGAGTTTTAGTGTGCTTGTGTGTTAAAATAACTTAGAGAGGCCTCAGCACAGAGAAAACAAGATCAATTCAAAAGAGTCTGAACACTAAACAGCTGCAGGGAGTGCGACAACAGGAAATGACGCAATACGGCTTACCCCGTCACAGAGTCATGTACACTGTCTCAAGAGTATTTTGGTGCTCTGCAGTTTGTGGGTCATTCTTCCCTGTGACAACAGCATAACTACAGCCGATGCGGATTTCGGCAGGATGGATTTTGATGGTGCCGAAATCTGCATCCCCCTTTAACTTTGCCTTGTAGACACTTTTGAAGGATATTATTGTTTTCATCTGATTATTGATCATTGATCACTGATCATTGATGAGCTCTTATTACTGTGAGTTTCACAGCTTTACTACCTGTTTTGGCCTTAAATCACAAGGGAATGCATTTTTCGGCAGCCTTATAGTTTGCCTTGCCAAAAAACGCAGTCCATGTTATCTCAATGGATAAGACAGTTCTGAATGATCCAACATTTTCTACATAATTCCACATCTTCTCTGAGCTACTGGTGTGAATTCTACTTCTGTAGGACAATTTTTGGGTTCAAAAGAGGGGATGCTTTTTTTGGCAACCTCATAGCTTGCCCTGCCAAAAAATGCATCCCATGCTATTTAAAAGAATAAGACAGTTATGAATGATGCAATGTTGTCTACATAATTTCACAAGCTTTATGAGCTACTGGTGTAAGTTCCAGCTCTGTATGACAATTGTTTGGGTAAAAAGAAAGGAGGTGCATATTTTGGCAGCCTCCAAATCTCCATTGCCAAAGATGCCCTGCTATTTTTGAGGAGTAGAGATTTATGTGTGGCATAACATTTTCCACAAAACAATGCATTTTCTTTGGGTTACTGGTGTGAGTTTCATACCTGTGTTATCTATTTTTGGGTTAAAGGAAAATTGTGCACCTTACCATGAACAGCGCATGAAACCTTTTCTGACTTACATTGTGTCCTGTTTGTACCCAATACCAGTCTTTATTTGCTAGTTTAAAAAGCTTAGATGATATACAATCTTTAAACGATTATGCTGTTTGTAGACAAAGCAGCGAAAGTGACCCATAAACCGCGGAGCACCAAGAAATAGTCTTGAGACAGTGTGACGTTAAAACAATATAATCAAACGTGTAAAGGTGTCAAAACGGGCATTTTATAAAGTGATCTGCCATAAAGTAGCACGTTTTCAGGATGTACACAGACATAAAAAACATGGTAATATTATGAATATATTTAAAAGCCAGGTCACTGATCCATTTTGTCATCATCAGAGTTTTAAACGATGCACATTCCCACAGCAGATGTAATTTAAGCTTAAAATTATGAATAATAAGGTCCTATTGATTGACAGGTCTCAAGTGAGCCGTCAGCGCTAGTGCTGGTGGCTAGCAGCTTGCCCCCCTCTGCTTGCTCCTGAGAAGGCGACAGTCTCGGCCTCACGTTAACAGTTTCAGTTATTTTGTTTCTCTGAACTTGACCATCAGTTGCGTCCAGAATGTTAATTCGTGTTCGGATGTTAATCCTGCAACTTTTTGGACAAAGATGGCTTGCTGTGGTATTGATTCCACCAACAGACCTTCCAAAAACTCTCTGCTCCAATTTTCTTGGCAAGTAAAATTATATTTCTGCTGTGCATTTAAGATAATGCTGCTTGGTCGAAAATGGGTTGAAATTATCACATTTTTTCTTTACTTTACAAACTGACTATTAAAACTTGTTTTAATTAAAATTCATATAGTTTTAGTGAAAGTCGTCGACCAACAAGGCTTTATGATTTTATTCGACAAAATTATTGAATCCGCCTAAAAGGCAGAGGGGTAGCAGAGTAATTTTTTGGCAGCAACCGTGCGCATAAAAACCATAATCAGCGAGCATAAAGACCACTCTCTACGCTCTCGCCATCAGTCTCTGCGCGCTTGCAGTCTCTGTAAACGCGCTCGCGATCTCTGTCTGCGCGCTCGCCGTCACTATCTGTGGGCTCGCTGTCTCTATGGAATTACATTTCTTTCACCTCTGTTTTGAGAAGCGAGCAAGGATCGCCGCACAGGCTGTTACCTGAGAGGAGAACGACTTAGAGTAGTAGGTGGATCCTGACCGCCTTCCTTATGGGTGACTGAGGACAAAATCCGGACGTTAAGTTTTACTTCTTTTTTTACTTTTTGGCATCAGCGACTGGTCCACCACAATGCCCCGGGCAGCCGACGCACCAGGCCGACATCCACCACCCCCATTCCCTTGCGGAGCGACCACTGCTGATCAGTGGCTCGGCAAGCGACCAAACCCAGTACCCCACCCACCTGCCCTGCATGCCCACTACCCGGCCAGTCCACCGGCAAGTCTAACCACACCCAGCCAAACGCCCGACCCGAGTGCCCCGCAGCGCACAAAGACCAAGACCTAGGAAAAAAGACCGCCGCAACCTGCAGCCAGACACACCAACAAGCAGACAAGGTGAGACGCCATACTGGAACCAGCGATGACAATCGGCCCAGAGAAAAAGAGAGGCGGCCCCGGCACCCAGAGGCCGACCCACAGCCAGGACCACAGGTAGGGGGCGCGGCTCCCCAGAGGCCTGAAGAACCCCCACACCAGCAACAGTATCCCACACAGCAAAGTTTTCCAGTTCAGGAGGATAGCTTTCTTAGCTATGCATAAGGCAATGTGAACCATTAGAACTGACTTTGTGTCCATGGTGACATCATTTAAGTTTTCTAGCAAGCAAATTGAGGGAGAAGGTGGAATGTTACATTTCAGACACTTTGATAAGTCCTCACATATCTGGCACCAAAATTTCTTAACAGGTGGACAGAACCAAAGCGCATGAATATAAGTATCCGGTATATTGCTTGTGCATTGTAAGCAGGTATTAGATGACGTAAAACCCATCCTGAACATCCGTTTACCTGTATAGTATACTCTATGACAGATTTTGTATTGTATTTATTGCAAATTAGGATTTTTTGTTATCTTAAAGGTTCTTAAACATATCTGAGATCAGACGTTTTGATCAAAGCTGACTGATAGGTCCACCGCCCACTTTGAAATAGGGATGGCTATTGATTCATCTAATGTAGATAAGGTTTTGTATATTTTAGACAGCAATTTGGGGCATTGAGATTAAGAAAATCCCTAACTCTTGCTCGGATTTGTAATTCAACTGTATTGAGCCTAAATTTACCCTTAATAATAGATTTAATTTGTTGATATTCTAAAAAAATTTTTATCAATTCCATATTGTGTTATTAATGTATTAAATGGAATAAAGTATGTTCCTTCAAATATTCAGTGGCTTGCAAAAGTATTCAGCCCCCTTGAACTTTTCCACATTTTGTCACATTACAGCCACAAACATAAATCAATTTTACTGGAATTCCACATGAAAGACCAATACAAAGTGGTGTACACGTGAGAAGTGGAACAAAAATCATACATGTTTCCAAACATTTTTTACAAATAAATAACTGAAAAGTGGGGTGTGCACAATTATTCAGCCCCCTTTGGTCTGAGTGCAGTCAGTTGCCCATAGACATTGCCTGATGAGTGCTAATGACTAAATAGATTGCACGTGTGTGTAATCTAATGTCAGTACAAATACAGCTGCCCTGTGACGGCCTCAGAGGTTGTCTAAGAGAATGTTGGGAGCAACAACACCATGAAGTCCAAAGAACACACCAGACAGGTAAGGGACAAGGTTATTGAGAAATTTAAAGCAGGCTTAGGCTACAAAAAGATTTCCCAAGCCTTGAACAACCCACGGAGCGCTGTTCAAGCGATCATTCAGAAATGGAAGGAGTATGGCACAACTGTAAACCTACCAAGACAAGGCCGTCCACCTAAACTCACAGGCCGAACAAGGAGAGCACTGATCAGAAATGCAGCCAAGAGGCCCATGGTGACTCTGGACGAGCTGCAGAGATCTACAGCTCAGGTGGGGGAATCTGTCCATAGGACAACTATTAGTGGTGCACTGCATAAAGTTGGCCTTTATGGAAGAGTGGCAAGAAGAAAGCCATTGTTAAAAGAAAACCATAAGAAGTCCCGTTTGCAGTTTGCCACAAGCCATGTGGGGGACACAGCAAACATGTGGAAGAAGGTGCTCTGGTCAGATGAGACCAAAATTGAACTTTTGGGCCAAAATGCAAAACGCTATGTGTGGCGGAAAACTAACAATGCACATCACTCTGAACACACCATCCCCACTGTCAAATATGGTGGTGGCAGCATCATGCTCTGGGGGTGCTTCACTTCAGCAGGGACAGGGAAGCTGGTCAGAGTTGATGGGAAAATGGATGGAGCCAAATACAGGGCAATCTTGGAAGAAAACCCTTTTTGGAGTCTGGAAAAGACTTGAGACTGGGGCGGAGGTTCACCTTCCAGCAGGACAACAACCCTAAACATAAAGCCAGGGCAACAATGGAATGGTTTAAAACAAAACATATCCATGTATTAGAATGGGCCAGTCAAAGTCCAGATCTAAATCCAATCGAGAATCTGTGGCAAGATCTGAAAGCTGCTGTTCACAAACGCTGCCCATCTAATCTGACTGAGCTGGAGCTGTTTTGCAAAGAAGAATGGGCAAGAATTTCAGTCTCTAGATGTGCAAAGCTGGTAGAGACATACCCTAAAAGACTGGCAGCTGGAATTGCAGCAAAAGGTGGTTCTACAAAGTATTGACTCAGGGGGCTGAATAATTACGCACACCCCACTTTTCAGTTATTTATTTGTAAAAAAAATTTGGAATCATGTATGATTTTTGTTCCACTTCTCACTTGTACACCACTTTGTACTGGTCTTTCACGTGGATTTCCAATAAAATTGATTCATGTTTGTGGCTGTAATGTGACAAAATGTGGAAAAGTTCAAGGGGGCCGAATACTTTTGCAAGCCACTGTATGTTCCAGGTATTCAATTACATTATACCTCTAGTCTGGAGAATTTATCATATATTTTTTTGCAAGATGTTGGGGTTATTCCAGATGGGTGTACGTCTGCATGGGATTATTGTGGACTCTGTCAATTTTAGAAACTCCCACCATGTTGTCAGAGAGGAGCAGATATTTATGCTTTTAAAACATTTATGTTGTTCTATATTTGAGCTAGTAAATGTTAGAACAGACACTATGCAATAAGATACAAAATTCAGACCTATGTCTATCCGGGACTCATGTAGGTGGCTGTGTTTTAAACATCCTGAGATGTATTGTATATATTAAATTTATTAATCTACGTGTATTTGTGAATGAATGTCTCCCTTTTATAAAACCAGTTTGATCAGGATGTATTATAATTCAATTCAATTCAGTTTATTTATATAGCGCCAATTCACAACAGATGTCATCTCAAGGCACTTAACAAGAAGTCATTTCAATACAATTATACAAACATTCCAATCAGTTAAAAAGTTTCCTATTTAAGGAATCCCAGCAGATTGCGTCAGTCATTGGCGTGAGGTTGGGCAGATTTCCAACCACATAAGAGGGGTTACTTTCTCTATCCTTTTTGTGAGAGCTTTTAAGATCAACGTTAATGACGGTTATGGGACGATAGCTGGTAGGAAACACAGGGTCTTTACCTGATTTTAGTAGAAGACTAATGGAGGCAGAATTCTTATTTGGCAGAAGTCGGCCATTTTCCTTGGTTTCCTGCAGCATTCTGTGGAATGTTGGTGCCAGAATATTCCAGAATTCTTTATAAAACTCTGTTGGAAATCCATCTGGGCCTGGAGCCTTTTTATTGGGCATGCTTTGGAGGGCCTCCTGGAGTTCAGCTGCTGTTAGTGGTGAATCCAGGGCCATCGCTTGACTTTCTGATAATTTAGACCGCTCCATAATTTCTAAGTGGGAGAACTAGCAAAATCGCAGGGTTTTCTAAATTAAGTTGCAAAAAAGTCAATTTTTACTTCAATTCAGTGTATTTACATAGCACAACAGATGTAATATCAAGGCACTTTACAAGAAAGTAATTTCAATACAAACATTCCAATCAATTTAATGATTTATATAGTTTTCCATTTAAGGAATCCCAGCTGATTGCATCGAGTCATTGACTGACAGTTGCGCCTCGTTGATTCAGACTCCAACCACAGCAATCCCTCATATTGAGAAAGCATGTTGCGACAGTGGAGAGTAAAACCTCCCCTTTAACAGGAAGAAACCTCCAGTAGAACCTGGCTCAGTACGAGCGACCATTGCCACAACCATCTGGGGGTTCGAGAAGACAGAGCAGAAACACAGAAAGAACAAAAGAACTGATGTAAGAGTACTTTTTATATTAAAAAAGTTATTAACAGCAAATAATACAACTGGAGAGTAGTGGAAGAGAAAAGTAGAGTGAAGAAAGATCAGTCTGTCCTCCAGCAGTCTAAGCCTGGCCTTAAAAGTAGAGAGTGTCTGCCTCACGGACTAAATCTGGGAGCTGGTTCCACAGGAGAGGAGCCTGATAACTAAAAGATCTGCCTCCCATTGTACTTTTAGAAATCCTAGGAACTACAAGTAAACCTGCAGTCTGAGAGCGAAGTGCTCTTTTAGGAACATATGGAACAATTAGATCTCTGATGTATGATGGAGCTTGATTATTAAGGGCTTTGTATATAAGAAGGAGGATCTCAAATTCTATTCTGGATTTAACAGGGAGCCAATGAAGGGAAGCTAAAACAGGAGAAATGTGATTTCTCTTTTTAATATTCATCAGAACTCTTGCTGCCGCATTTTGGATCAACTGAAGGCTTTTAATGGCATTTTGTGGACTACCCGATAGTAAAGAATTACAGTAGTCCAGCCTTAAGGTAACAAATGCATGGACTAGTTTCTCTGCATTACTCCTGGACAGTATGTTTCTAATTTTAGAAATATTCCAGAGGTGAAAGAAAGAAATCATAGAAACCTGTTTAATATGAGATTTGAATGTCATGTCTTGGTCAAAAATAACGCTGGGGTTCTTTACGTTATTACTGGAGGCCAATTTAATGCCATCCAGATGAAGTGATTGACTAAGCAGTTTCTTTTTAGAGCTTCTGGTCCAAAGATGGCAACTTCTGTCTCATTAAAATTTAGGAGCAAAATGTTTAGAGTCATCCATGTTTTATGTCTTCAGGGCATGGCAGTAATCTACCTAACTGACTGGATTCATCAGGATTTATGGATACATTTAGTTGTGTATCATCAGCATAGCTGTGGAAATTTATCCCATGCTGTCTAATGATTCTACCAATTGGAAGCATTTATATAGTAAAAAGAATTGGTCCAAATACAGAACCTTGTGGAACTCCACAGGTAACCTTTGAGTGTAACAAGATTTATCATTATATGAACAAATTGGAATCAGTCAGACAAATGTAATTTAAACCATCCTAGTGCTGTTCCTTTGATCCCTGCAACATGTTCAAGCATTTCTGAGAGAATATTGGGATCGACTGTGTCAAAAGTAGCACTGAGATCTGACAAAACCAGAACAGACACAAGTCCATTATCTGAGGCCATTAGAATATCTTTAGTAACCTTCACCAGTGCTGTTTTAGTACTATGATGAGCTCTAAAACCTGACTGAAAAACTTCAAACATATATCCTTCTAGTTTATTTATAAAACTATTATTGTGCTTACTAATTGTTTGATTGTTGACTGAAATAGTAAAAAAGTTGTTTCTAGAAGAGATAATTTTGGCCCAAGCCCATAACCTCTAGTTCGAAAAACTGGATTGGTAGTCACAAATTAGCTGCTTTACAGTCTTTGACTGTGTCTGCAAAATGCAAAATTTCTCATTTGTTTACAGGAAAGACAACACAGCTAAAGGGGGATCGGTTTACAATCATGAAGCAAATCACAGATTGTCTCGTAAAATTCAACACAGTGTCACATGTGAGAGTCACATTCTAACATCAAAAAGGTTATTCTGCTCAGATGTGGAATCAAAAATAATGAGTAACTACATGTAGTAAAATGCAGTTTAATTGAGATAAAACAACATTTTCCAATATTTCAATAAGATTGTTATAAGTCTGTATAGATAATGATGTTTCCCATGCATTCCATGCAAGCTATACATTTAACCGCTATTTCTTAACAGAATTGTACATATTTGTTTAAATCAAAAAATGAATCCAAAGCCCATTGATATCCAGGTAAAATAGCAGCTGACACTGAAGAAATAAAGAAGCAGGTTAAGAGGTTCTTTCTGCTTTTTAGGCCAATCCGGTGGCAATTTTCCAAGACCTGACAGTTGAACACTGGAAGTGAACTAGGGTTAATCCAACCACAAGAACCCCTAATCACTTTAATGTTGTTGGTCGGAAGCCTTCACAACTTTAGTGTCATGTTGTGTTTGAATATGCCAGAGGTACCAGATCAGGAAAATCATGACTTTGCAAAATCGAGTAGTTTTAAACATGATCTCTTTACAGTAAACATTTTAATTAGTCACTTGTGGATCCCAAAAGTGCACAGGCTCATGAAAAAATCTAAGCTTTTTGTGATGTAAAGAAAGAGAAAAAGGCTATATCTTAATCATTTAAACCAACATTTATAGCAACTTTTGATTCAATTTTAGCCTTATGCCTGATCTCTGTCCTAATCTTGACTTCTTAGCCCATCCTACTTTTTAAAAGTTCACCAAATCTATCAAATTGTGAGAATCTTTCTGTTGTCACCAGGACCAATTAGGTGCCAGATTTTGTGTCAGATTTAGCTGTGGACTCTTGGTCAGCCATTCCAAATCTTTAACTTGTTCTTTTGTTGGTTTGGATATGGACTCACAGTGATACTGAAGAATGACCCCCTCTTTATCATCAGTATTCCCTCATAAACCTAAATATGAGGGACTGACTGATATTTTCAGTAGAACCCTGTGACCCAATAATTCATCTATTGTTATACAGACCGTAACATATTCTTCAACAAGGGATAGGTCATTTTAACTACACCTATATGTAGCTGTTTATGAACAAATGGCTTCTGTCTTGCAATCCTACTACCTATTAAAGACATATGGAGAACAAAAGAGACTGGTGTCACAAGCAGATCACAACCATTACTGGGCAGATTTTCCTGTTGCTTCTTGTATGTTGGTATCAGCGTCTTTGCAACCTCTTCACAGGTTTCACACCTGTTTTTTTACCAGTTTTGGAGAAAATTCCCAGTTTTACACAACCGTTGTGTTACAGTTTCTTCCATTCTTTACAATTATTACCTCTACCTGGAGGTAATGTTTCCGTGCCCGTCTGTCTGTTGACAACATAATTCAAAAAGCTATGAATGGATTTTGATGAAATCTTCAGAAAATGTCCGCAATGAGACCAGGAACAACTGATTACATTTTGGGGTTGATCTGACATGAAGCGCGTACCCACCCACTGACCAGCGGTGCTAACCTCTCTGAGTGCTTTTCTAGTTTTCACTGTACCATAGTATATTTGAAATGCTTTGGGTTTTTTGTACCCATCTCATGAATGAAACATTTGTACAATAAGACATTTTTGATACAATCTCTCTGTGAAATATGGCTTCAGGTGAAGGATGCAAATGAGTGAATCTCTAGAAAATCCTACTTGTACAGCTGAAAGTCATTCCATGTTCATCAAATTCTCTGTTACTCATAATAGGGCTGAACTCGTGAAGACAGAATGCTAAAGTTGATGCAAAAAGTACTTTAGCAACAAAGTAATGAAACATGAAACTGGTTATGGCACTTTTTTATTACCTCTGCCAGGCAGGTTCTGTGTCTGTCTGTCTGTCTGTTAGCAACACAACTCAAAAAGTTATTGGTGAATTCTGATGACGTTTTCAGGATATTTCTGCATTAAGACCAGGAACAGCTGACTACAATTTGGGGGTGATCCGAAAACCGCCATTACCGAAAAAGTGATTTTCGTGAATAACGACTGAACAAATAATGAAATCAGTGTGAATCCACTTGCTAAAGGTATGTTTTCATGGTCAAGGATTCTACAACAGTTAGAATTAGATCACAACATTGAACTGAACTGCCTTGGTGGAGGTCTGCACTCTCAAAGTGCTTTTCTAGTCTTTTATATTATTACCCCAAACATGGGGGTTAAATCTTCAATAAATAAAAAAAGTCTTAAAATGTTTAATTAATGTCCCCTTTTCTTGTATGTAAAAAATACTGCCGTTTTAATAAGGATGTGAAAACTCTACTGTGAATGCTTAAATAATAACTTCTTCTAACTTTTGAAAACAGGCTTCCTTAGCTCTAAGCATGGTTTGGTAGTTTTTAGATGCTATTAAAGCACATTGTTTTAGATGACTGAAAATCTACATCAGTATTCTGTATCATAGCTAAACACTCCACTAGGCTATGACTGTTGTTGTACTCAGAAAATATTTTACAGTAAACATGTATTCATGATCTGTGAACTATTCACATGAAAAACAGAAGAATATTACAATCTACCTTGTTAAGAGTTTCCAGTCATCTAAGTACAATTGGAGATCAGTTTATTAAACTCTTCTGGGTTGATGGGCGTGTTCTGCTGACAGACAGGGCAGTGCAATGGAGTTGCATTTGGATCGAACAAGCACCACTCGTGCATAATTACTGAGCCTCTCCATGTCCACCGCCTGCAGGTGGGATACTGACAGCAGCACTCCTCCCCCACTGTCAGTCCGCTCACTAGGAGTAATGAGGCTCACCACACACATACACGCATTCAGCACAAAGCCTATTGTTGTGTGTGTCCTCTGTGTGTGTGTGTATATTAAGCTAAAGGGTGTTTCTCTGGCTGTTAGAGCGAAGGTGACAGAAGAAACAGCATCAAAGACTAAAGATGTTGGTGCAAGGTGAACTGCACCATCACGTTGCTTTTGTAAGCATGCTCAGATAAAAAACTGCTATATTGTAAACTTTCTTTTATTTGTCAAATAAGCAGGGGGAGAAATGGGAATATGTTAATGGAGATTAGGGATGGCAGACAGAGGGGAGAGACAAAGGCATCATGTTGAGTTTGGTGGAGTCCTGGTGGGTACAAGCACCTGCATGTTTGAGTGTTTGTGCCCAGTGTGTGCACACATACACACACATTCTCTACATGGGTTGACCTGCCAGGCAGAAAAAACTGTTAAACCGAGGCTCTTCAAACCCATACAGAGTAATGGCTGCAATTTGGCACTTAATGAAGCTTAGAGTAAACAAACAATTTCACCTGCCTCCATTACCTTTACTAGCACTCCCCAGCTATGTCTACAAAAGAGCACCAAGGTGTTTGAAATAAAAAGGCTATGTGAAAAACATCCACACTTTAAAATAAGTGTATATACAAAGCTGAAACAGAGAGGAAAACCAATTATCCTTCTGCATAAACCTACCAAACAATGGATGTGATGTGGAGATTGTGGCTCAACATACATACATACACTATATATACATAATTTTGACCTACACATTTCCATCTAAACCTAGATCCTACTTGGATCACAAAGGTTATGACTTAAAGGTCTCATTCACTGAGAAACTGTAGCTGTTTTCAGACAGAAGTTTTGGAATATTTGTGGACAATTCCATCCGATCTTTAACCGGAGTTGTGTTTTCAAATACACCACTTTTTTTCCAGAACATTGCCTTTCGGCTGCTTTCACACAGCAAGAAATTAACTGGAGGATCCTGATTGATGTCTGGGGGGTGGGGAGGAGTGGGGGGTTGTATGTGGTTATGACGTAAACTTAGTGCGGGGGGTGTACAAGTAATTTCCCCAAACAAAGGGATTATTTAAAGATGGTTGACGAAACAGCAGTTCTACTCGCAGTGCTCGTCTTTGTGATGTGTGCCATTTTGCGCACATAGAAACGCTTAAGAGACATTGATGAAGAACCTGAAAGGAAAATAGTGACATTTATACGTCATCAATGTGTGCGGTCACAGCGTTCCCTGCCCCCCTCCCCTTTTCCCAACCGCCCCACACCTTCCAGCTTATCCGGAACATTACTTGATAATCTGAACGCAAACCCCATACCACGAAAAGTCCACTCTTGTTACGGGGTCTTCATCCGTAAAATTACCGGTAAAGGGTATCCGGACAAAGTCTGGAAGATTGCTTTCAGACTCAAAAGCAAAACAGACGAAGTCGGGAAAATTACAGTTTTTCATGGCCTGTTTGAAAGGGGCTGGATGCCGGGAAAGCATATGACAGAGCGCTGTGATCAACTCTGGGGATTGGCCTGGGGTGGCCAATCCCCCCTCGGCCGGTCCCTGCTGGTGGGCGGGGCGCCCATGGGTCTTCGGGCCCGTGGCTGGATCCATCCTGGCGTAGCCGGTTGCCGGTGGAGCCCATGGGCTCGTCGCTGCGGCCCCTCAGGTCCCTGCATTGTAGCTGCTGGGATGTTCCCTGGGGCTTTCCCTTTGCTCCTCTCTTGGGGGGTGCGGTCAGCCCTGCGTTGGTCTGCCTGGGGCTCCTGTGCTCTGGAGGTCCTTTGGATGTCTATGGCTCCGATCTCCTTTGTGTCTGTGTCGATTCCTGGGAGGCAGATCGATAGCTCCTCACACCAGCTATTGAACACTCGTATGGAGAAACCTTATATACACCAGCATGCTCATACACACATACACAGGTGTGGGAATTCCAGTGTTTACTGATGCAATCTTGGGCTTAGGTTACCATAACTAAATCTGGTAATAATCTGTACCATGAGCTTTTCAGTAACGCTGTTATTGTATTTATATATCTATTTGTGGGTTGTGGTTGTGTAGTTCTCAGTTTATTTTGTGGTTGTTGTTTTTTATCCCTCTCTTTGCTGTCCTGTGGGTGTGGAGTGACCTGGGATGTTTTCTTGTGTTTTCTTTGTTTCCCTTCCTGTCTTGCATGTTCAACTTACCCTTACCCTTGTAACTTTTTTTCATATTTCTGTTCATCTTCCTTCTTTCAACCCCTTTATTTTCCATCTCTGTGTCCATAATATCAGAAAGAAACCACAGCAATTTCAAAGATAAGACGGAAAAATAAAATGTAAAAATTTAAAAAGACTTCCCATAGAGGTGGAGCATTATTTCATTGACCTAGAAAAGAATCACTTTCTAAAACACTGCATATCTAACATACATAAAACTTCATAAATACAGTGGCTTGCAAAGGTATTCGGCCCCCTTGAACTTTTCCACATTTTGTCACATTACAGCTACAAACATGAATCAATTTTATTGGAATTCAACGTGAAAGACCAATACAAAGTGGTGTACACGTGAGAAGTGGAACGAAAATCATACATGATTCCAAACATTTTTTACAAATAAATAACTGAAAAGTGGGGTGTGCGTAATTATTCAGCCCCCTGAGTCAATACTTTGTAGAATCACCTTTTGCTGCAATTACAGCTGCCAGTCTTTTAGGGTATGTCTCTACCAGCTTTGCACATCTAGAGACTGAAATTCTTGCCCCTTCTTCTTTGCAAAACAGCTCCAGCTCAGTCAGATTAGATGGACAGCGTTTGTGAACAGCAGCTTTCAGATCTTGCCACAGATTCTCGATTGGATTTAGATCAGGACTTTGACTGGCCCATTCTAATACATGGATATGTTTTGTTTTAAACCATTCCATTGTTGCCCTGGCTTTATGTTTAGGGTTGTTGTCCTGCTGGAAGGTGAACCTCCGCCCCAGTCTCAAGTCTTTTGCAGACTCCAAGAGGTTTTCTTCCAAGATTGCCCTGTATTTGGCTCCATCCATCTTCCCATCAACTCTGACCAGCTTCCCTGTTCCTGCTGAAGAGAAGCACCCCCAGAGCATGATGCTGCCACCACCATATTTGACAGTGGGGATGGTGTGCTCAGAGTGATGTGCAGTGTTAGTTTTCCGCCACACATAGCGTTTTCCATTTTGGCTAAAAAGTTCAATTTTGGTCTCATCTGACCAGAGCACCTTCTTCCACATGTTTGCTGTGTCCCCCACATGGCTTGTGGCAAACTGCAAACGGGACTTCTTATGGTTTTCTTTTAACAATGGCTTTCTTCTTGCCACTCTTCCATAAAGGCCAATTTTGTACAGTGCATGACTAATAGTTGTCCTATGGACAGATTCGCCCACCTGACCTGTGGATCTCTGCAGCTCGTCCAGAGTCACCGTGGGCCTCTTGGGTGCATTTCTGATCAGCGCTCTCCTTGCTCGGCCTGTGAGTTTAGGTGGACGGCCTTGTCTTGGTAGGTTTACAGTTGTGCCATACTCCTTCCATTTCTGAATGATCGCTTGAACAGTGCTCCGTGGGATGAACAAGGGTTGGGAAATCTTTTTGTAGCCTAAGCCTGGTTTAAATTCCTCAATAACTTTATCCCTGACCTGTCTGGTGTGTTCTTTGGACTTCATGGTGTTGTTGCTCCCAACATTCTCTTAGACAACCTCTGAGGCTGTCACAGGGCAGCTGTATTTGTACTGACATTAGATTACACACAGGTGCAATCTATTTAGTCATTAGCACTCATCAGGCAATGTATATGGGCAACTGACTGCACTCAGACCAAAGGGGGCTGAATAATTGTGCACACCCCACTTTTCAGTTATTTATTTGTAAAACATGTTTGGAATCATGTATGATTTTCGTTCCACTCACGTGTACACCACTTTGTATTGGTCTTTCAGGTGGAATTCCAATAAAATTGATTCATGTTTGTGGCTGTAATGTGACAAAATGTGGAAAAGTTCAAGGGGGCTGAATACTTTTGCAAGCCACTGTAGGTGAAGCTGGTGGCCAACATCATCATCTGAGAAATGGAGTGGGAGCAAAGCTTCTTATATAGTCATAATACTAACAGTCCTACATATAAAGAATTTGACTGGAAGGCAAAGGTTCGATTTTTCAGGACTCTGATTGTGCTTTCTGGCTTCTATCCCTCCTGTTGGAGGGGATGCGGAAAGATTGCAGACCATACTCACATGTTCTGGGACTGTCAATATCTGCAAAGGTTCTGGATGGACATTAAGAAAGAAATATATGAGATTTTGGGAGTGGACTTGCCCTTATGCCCAGCCTATTATGTATTAGGATGCATACCCCCTTGGGGATTAATAAAGTATTTCTGACTCTGATTATGATTCTGATACCCACGGATATGCCAGGCCTTTCTGGTGATAAACTCTATATTCAATGTCCTACTGATGGTTGCCAGGAAAATGATAACCCTATCTTGGAAACAGGCCGAACCACCAGCAGTAACCCAATGGCCCAGACAATTGCGGGACATTTATATTATGGAATAACTTACTGCACAGCTAGGGGTTAACTTTTATGAGGAAGTCACATGTAAAACAGTATTTTGAAAAATGAGAAAATGTTTTCCCCCCTTTTATTTGTCTTTCTGTCTCGCTCTTTCTCTATGTGTTCATGTGTACTGTCTATGTGCAAAATGGATAAACAATTTTGAAGCTTAATAAAGTGAAAAACCTGGGAAAAACTAACCTGGGAAAAACCGTTGACGGGACTGATTGATTGATGGGTACGAGATTAAGCTAAACCTCAACTTTGGTTCAATTAGACGTTTACAACTGATTAAGATGTTTATTAAACCCATTTAATCCAATTTTAACCAAGACAGCTATGGCCAGTTTGACATAGTTTAGGTGTGTTTTCGCTGTTTAATAGTACCAATACATACATTCTGTGTAATTAAAAACCTCCCTGGAAAAATAAAAAGACAATGTTTGTCCAGGTCAAAACATTTCTTAAGAAATTAAAGATTGTTTCTACCTTTGTTACTGATTCACACACTATTAAGGAATACATATGATCATTCAGTATGCAACCAGGAACAGTTTGGAATGAGACCATTAGTTTTTTTTATCTTCCTGGACTTTGTTTCCTAATTGTAATGTTTGAGATGATACAGGACACTCTATTTTCAGCTGGGAGTTTACAAAGAAAATATTTATTTTTATTATACGGTGTCTTCACTTTTAGAGGTATAACAGAACAAGGCATATATTTTTAGTATAAATGACTGGATGTTACAAAATTCCTTCATGTGTTTCAAATATACATATATTTACATACGTACTTATGTGCAGGAACCAGGAGCAGTCTAAGGAACCTAAAGTCTAAATCTTAATAATCAAATCAGAAATGTGTAAAAGTCTGAAATCTGAAAAGTGCAATACTTATTTATTTGTTTAGTTATTTATTTACATGTTGCAGAGTGTGAGGGAGCCTTTTGGTGTTTATAGCTAAACCACTTTATTCACCCGAGACAAATTTATAAATCGATATGGACATCGCTATCTTAACATTTCTTTTGAAAGTACTGAATGTTTATGTTTTCACATGAATGTTAATTATTTTCCACTTTAAGGAAAACCTAAAACTAACTTTAAAGCAGGAGGCTGTATGCCTGCAGGGTTAAGAACAGTGTAAACACAGAACTAAACTCCAGACCATCACAGAACCAATACAGAGATACATTAAGCACACTGAGACTCACTCCTGAAAACAGCCTAGAATCACAAGCTAACCCAATATGTTTTTGGACTGAGTGAGAAAACCAGAAACCTGGCGAAAAAATCCTCTGATGAAAACATCCAAACTGAAAGGTCCACACAACCAAGAGTGAAAAAGCGCATCTTTCTGCTGAGAGGCAACAACTAACCACTACTTCAAATCTGGTCCCATCATTAGAACAATCTGGTCCTAAACAACATATCTATATATATATATTTTTTGTTGAGTTATTACAGTTTGCCCAGAAACATTTTTTGTTGCATGATCTTTTGCTTAAGAATCATACTGGTCTTAAAAGATCAAATTACTGGCACATTAACACTGAAAAGCATTGTAGGGCATTGAATATAGATGACCTCTGCCTCAGCTGCACCTTATTGAATTGCTAGTGCTGTAAATGGTTGAACAAGGCACTCCACACTTGATTGTGGAGAGCTGGGGGTGTTTCAGCCTTCATCCTCGCCTACTTCACACTGTGTTATTCATGCAAGACCCCTTTCAGCTCTGAGGTTAAAACTCAAATTTGAAGGGACAGTTAGGAGATGTGTGGGCCACTTGTGGGGTGGGTGGAGGAGAGATGTGAAACAAAGAGCAGCATATGTGTATGTTTTATTGTGTGCCACATGGACATAGCCATATACAGTAGGAGGCCTGAACAGGAGTCTGTACTACCTGAACACAGTCCAGATACTCATGAGTGCAGTCTTCTCCATTTGCAAATGCTATACCCTATTTGCTTTATCTATTATTATATTAAGTCATAGCTCTTTTTGCTTTAGCCCCTAACACAGCAGATGTAAAAGTGCATCAAAAACTAATTGTGCACTGATATTGTCAATGGGTGCAAATAGCAACAACAACAAAAAAATATATATATATAAAAATCAGTATACATATAAATATAATCAGTTGTAATCACAATATGATTTGTATCTCTGTGCATTCATTAACTTGCTTGAAGGCACATTAGAAACTTTCAATGCTGTGGAAAAATTTCCTATTTTTATTTTTTGTTTTACTGTTAGTCGGCATAACATGGCAGTTTTCTGCTTCTTTTTGCTTTGTACCCAGGTATGTGAAAATGCTAATAAATAATGTAAATAAATAATAAATAATTATGTTATGCATATAGGGTTCATGTTAAACTCGGCCCTTTTGCATCTGTTTCTGTGAGACAGGACCATTAGTGGGCATAACATGGCGGTTTTCTGCTTCCTTTTGCTTTTTGCCCAGGTATGTGAAAATGCTAATAAATAATGTAAATAATTAATAAATAATTATGTTATGCATATAGGGGTTCATGTTAAACTCGGCCCTTTTGCATCTGTTTTCTGTGAGACAGGACCATTAGTGGGCATAACATGGCGGTTTTCTGCTTCCTTTTGCTTTGTACCCAGAAATAAATGGAGGTTGTCCCTCTCCAAAGACATCACCGTGTCACGGCAATTCAATACCAGCACAATACAGATAAGCACAGGTTACATTCCTACTGAGAGGAACTATAATGTCGATAAATAAAATGTCTTGCAATGGGAAAAGTTATACGGAAAAGGAGGGGGCGTGAAATCATATTTTTGAAGATGGCTTTCTGACACCCTACTCCTGTGCATCACAGGTACCACAGCAGGCATATTGTTGAGTATCCAACAAAGTCCCTGCATCCCACTTCAACATGGCTCATGATGGCTTTCCAGTCAAGTTTGCATACTGGGAAGGCTTCCGTTCATCAGCAGCCTCCATATCGTCCTCACACGGGATTGTGAGCTCCACCAACAAAATGGTCTTGCATGGTTCTGACCACACGATCAGGTCTGCCTGGAGCAACATCTCTATGATCTCCCTGGGGAATTGGAGTTGACTCCCCAGGTTAACCCTCATGGTTCACTCAGTCTGGATGAGAGAATGTTTGATGGTTTTAGAATTGGATGTCTCCGCAGAGCGGGAGGGCTGCCTTTGGCCTTCTGACTGCATGACTCTGCCAGCTCCCTCAGCACCAGGTCATGTTGCCACCTGTAGAGGCCTTGGGGGAAAGCTATCTTACTGCCCAACAGGATTTGCTGGAGGCTTGCCTTGCTGCCACTACAAAGTGGACAGATCTCTTCAGCACTAAACAACTGGTGAAGGTTTCAATTCAATTCAAAAATATTTTATTGATACCAAAGGGAAATTAAGTGGAAATTAATTATTCAAGAAGTTGTTGTAGATCATGATGGCTGTGGGCAGTGGCAGACTTGCCATCGGGAGCATCGGGACATTTCAGGGTGGCCTGGCTGCTGAAGTGGCCGGCTCGGCGATGGCCGATGTCAGGTCGGGTTGTGCTAGATTCTTAAATAAACAATCCTTCCTGTGGGTACATGTCCCCCGCACTTTTTTCAGCCGTTTAATCTGTTAATATGCAATAGTGTATTTTTCCGAGCCGTCTTTAAACTAATCTTCAGCATACAGGTTCACAGACAGGTGTGCGTTCTGCTGAGCATAGCAGTATGTTCAGCTACCGATCCAGACACAGTACAAGGCAAAAACTTTTGACAGTTTTTTCGAAACAAGCTACGTAAATTAAGTTATGCTGTTGCGTGCAGATAATGTTAGCTAAATGATGACTAGTGAATACATGTCAATATATTTTAACCTATTTAGCAATACTAATGTTGCCTATTTTAGATCCCTCGATGGTTAGTTCATGCTAGGAATAAACCCAATCGTCTTTCATTTATCTGCAGAACTTTACTGCTTCCCTCATATTTAAGATAAATATTTGTCAGAGAAGACAGAGTAGGGTCAGGGAGGGTCTGCACAGGTGAAAAGAGCATATAAGTAGCTGAGAAAAAAATCAATGGCACAAGAGGGTTTTTGAGGCAAATTTCCAAAGCAATTTCACTGCTACTTTTATTTCAAAATTTTGCTTTCCACATTTACATATCTTTATTGCCACTATAGAAAAATCGGTGTCAGGGAGAAGTCTTAGGAGCAGAGGCCAGCATCAGGGAATAGGATGCAGGGTCTCCACAGGTAAGGAGAGATCCATTGATGGGTGAGACCAGACAGGAATCAGAACAGGGTTATATTCAATACGAAACTCCATCATCATCTCCAGTGGTTCCACAGTTGTCCACACAACGGAACAAGCCTTCTTTATCAGGTTGTTGAGTCTTTTTAAGTCCCTGGCTCTGATGCTACTACCCCAGCAGATGATGGTTGAAGACAATCCTTAAATCCTCAAAACAAATGGAGCCCTTGGCTGGCAAGTGTTGAGAGCTCCACCTGTCTTCAGGAGTTTCTGAGAAATCAAATGAGGCTGAATTGTGTTAAATGCACTGGAGAAATCAAAAAACATAATCCTCACAGTGCTGCCTGCTTTGTCCAGATGACAGTGGGGTGGTTGAAGATGTTATGTTCTAGTTTGCTAGAGCATATAAGTTGTTGCAACTGTGGCTCAGTAGGTAGAGTAGTTGTCTTGCAATTGGAGGGTCAGAGGGTTGTAGGTTCAATTCCAGCTTCCTCCTGTCACACGTCATTGTGTCCTGGCCAGGCACCTACCCAAGTTGCCTACCGAACTCTGCATTGGCGAATACAGAGTTGTTCCGTGGGAATATGAATGCATGTGAATTGGTGAATGTGGCTCCAGTGTAAAGTGTGTTGAGTGGTCAATATGACTAGAAAAGCGCTATATAAGTTCAGTCCATTTGCTACTTACTTTACTTTTACCAACAGGAGTCTCTCCAGGACCTTCGTGCGTTAACCTGGGATGTCAGGGCTTGTATATAGCTGAGAGGGATTTATATAGCCCCTAGTTTTGCCCTCAAATTTCCATTGACCACTGGTTTGGCTTGCTATGTGGGGATGTTTGTTGTTCTGTAGTAAACCCAGTGGTGATTGGTACAAGGTGGCTCACAAAGGACAATGGATCACTTTAACAATATCTTGAAGCAACAAGAGCAGTCAGTGCAACTGACAAAGATTTTGTGTGGTCTGATATGATTTAACATAGTACACATTTACATATTTTCCTTTATCATGGCTCAATGTTCTTAAAAAATATCAGGCAACAAAGCTACTTTTTACATGTAAAAGTATCTTTCCTGCTATAAGAAATAAAGTAAAAACATTTATTTGGCCTTATACCTATAACCATAATCAAAAAGGCAGCATAGAAAGTCCTCCATTAAGAAAAACAAAATAAATACATCAAGTGAATGTTATAAACTTCCTCTGATTTCTTAAAGTGATTATAATTCAGCTTCAGAGAGTAAATACTGTACAATGAACACAAGTTTATGGGTAGAATGCCAAATTTTAATTTTGACTGGAACTGTATCTTACTTATCTCAATAAAACAGTAGTGACTTTTACATTTCAATGATTTGGAGTGTTTTAAACAGTGGCTCAATTCTAGTTTCTGTTTTGTAACTTAATAAAAATCAACAAAACACATATGTGTGTCCTTTTCTGATTGAAACTAGAGACCACCCAATGATTGACAGATTCTTCATTCGACTGCTTGAATGCCATCTGACTGTGACAGTGTGGTACAAATTTATACATCTTTATATTTTACTTTCAATAATTCTTTCAGTCGAATGGAATCTACATTATTGCTAGATAAGATTTAATGATGCAATAAGCTGTAAAACTTTAGCAGTGTAGATCGTAGACATGAATTTGTTTTTCATAGTAGGAGATGCAATGGACTGCTTTTGTAACTGTAAGAACTCTGTCCAACATTTAGGCTGTCTTCCAGGCTTCTTAAATGGTGTGCAGTTTTCACCAACAGTGTGCACCTATTTCATATTGGGAAATAATTCCCAGACATGGAATTATTGAGGAGTATACAGAAGCAACTTAAGGTCAAGATCAGAGATAGCAAATAGGCATACAGGAAGAAGCTGGAGAACAAACTATAGAGGAACAATATCAGAGATGTCTGGTCAGCAATGAAAAAGATCACAGGCTTTAAGCACTGGAAAGATTGGATAAATGGAAGTCTGGACAGAGCCAATGAACTGAACACATTCTTCAAAAGGTTCAGTTCTGGAACAAGCTCAGCATCCTCCTCTCCTGTCCCCAGCCAAACCGACGTCCCACCCTCTTCTGACCCACAGCTTTCTTGTCATACCTCGAATGTTTTATCTTTCACTTCAGTCATGGACTCTTCAGCTTCCACATGTTTGTCTTCAAACAAGTCAGGAGATGCTGCTACCCCGTTTGCCTCCCTCTCCCACTTGTCTGTGTCTAAAAGTCAGGTGAAGAGGCAGCTGGAGAGATTGAACCGGAGCAAGGCAACAGGTCCAGATGGTGTCAGCCCCAGAGTCCTGAAGGCCTGTGCAGAGCAGCTCTGTGGGATTCTGCAGCACCTCTTCAACCTTAGCCTAACTCAGGAGAAGGTTCCATTGTTGTGGAAGACATCCTGCCTTGTTCCAGTACCAAAGATAACTTACCCATCATTCATCCATGACTACAGACCTGTTTCCCTGACATCCCACATCATGAAGGTCCTGGAGAGACGGCCCCCTTGAATAAGCAAACAAGAACAGATCAGGACCTGCTGCAGTTTGCTTATCGCCGTGGAGTTGGAGTTGAAGATGCCATCATCCACCTGCTTCAACCAACCTAACCCTAACCCACTGTCATCCGGACAAAGCAGGCAGCACTGTCATTTTCTTTGATTTCACCAGTGCACTTAACACAATTCAACCTGATTTGCTTCGTCTGAAACTCCTTAAGACACAGGTGGAGCCCTCAGCAATCGCCTTGATCAACGACTACCTAACAAACAGACCACTTTTGTGACACTAAAGGATTGTGTGTCAAACCAGGTGGTCAGCAGCACAGGAGCACCACAGGGGACCGTACTCTCACCATTCCTTTTCACTTTGTACACCTCAGACTTCCAGTACAAACCAGAGACCTGTCATCTGCAGAAATACTCAGATGACTTGTGATTGTCGGGTGTATCAGAGATAGACAAGAAGCTGAGTACAGAGAGCTGGTGGACCGCTTTGTGGCCTGGTGTTGAAACAATCGTCTTACCTTGAATATGAACAAAACAAAGATTGTAGATTTCAGAAGAAACAGGGATAAGTCAAACACTGTTTCCATCATGGGTGAAGAATTGGAGGTGGTTGAGGAGTATAAATACCTCAGAGTTCAGCTGGACAACATACTGGACTGGAGGCGCAATAGTGAAGCCTTCTTCAAGAAGGGACTGAGCCGACTGTACTTCTTCAGGAAGCTTAGGTCCTTTAAGGTTTGCAGCAATATGCTGTAAATCTTCTACAAGTCTGTTGTGGAGAGTGTTATCTCTTCAGCCATTATCTGTTGGGGAGCAGCATCAGAGTCAGGGACTTAAAGGGCTAAACAACCTGATAAAGAAGGCTGGTTCTGTTCTGGGGACAGCTGTGGAACAGCTGGAGATGATGATGGATTCGTCATAAAATCCAAAAACATTATAGAAAAATCCCTGAGCATCCTCCTCATGAGACTATCCTGGAGCAACAGAGTGTCTTCAGTTGGAGGCCTTTTCAGTTTCGCTGCAACACAGACTGCTACAGGAAATCCTTTCTGCCCACAGCCATCATGATCTACAACAACTCCTTAAAGAATTAATTGTAGGAGCTACAACAACATTTAATTTCCCTCTGGGATCAATAATGTATTTTTGAATTTAACTGAATATAATTCAGTTAAATTGAGGGATTGCTGAAGGATTGCTGTGGTTGGAAAGTCTGCATCAACGGGGCCCAACCTCACGCCAATGACTGATGCAATCTGCTGGGATTCCTTAAAGGAAACTTTTTAACTGATTGGAATGTTTGTATAAATGTATTGAAATGGCATCTTGTTAAGTGCCTTGAGATGACATCTGTTTTGAATTGGCACTATATAAATAAACTAAATTGAAATTGAATTGAAAGTAGGTCATTAATTGGTTTACAGTGCAGTTTAATTGATCCGCATATATATATGTTATTAAAAATATATTGCAAAAATATGATCCAGCTTTTAATTAATCATGCTTTACATGAATCAGCCTGCATGTAAACATCTAGGGTTGAACTGCTTTCAATACTGAAATTCCAAATGTGTTTACTATAAGTCTGTTGTTTCATTTATGACATATTGCATATCACACTTCATAAGTACGAAATGAATCCAATGGGAGATTTTGGACAACAATCTACTGATAAAATGTTTGATTGTTTCCCATCACATTGTGTCAAAGTAAAGTGATTTGAGACCTAAATTTGACAAAACACACCAACTTCCCAAAAGGGTTTGCCACTGTTTTAAATACTGCTGCTATTGTCCTCTGACAGCCAACCAAGCAAACATCGGTAAGCTAAGAGCCAACACAGTAAGGCCAGAGGAAACACATAAACATGGTATACTGTATCTAGGTTAACTTTGTCTGGCCAATCTGCTCTGGTTTCTCTATCCCTAATCTCTTCCCCTGCTTTAACACGGTGGGAGGTAGAGCACATAATACCAGGAGAGGATTTTCCTTCTACAGGGTGTGAACAATAAATACAACAACAAATGTGATGACAGTAACAGAAATAATCATATATTATCAAAACAAAATATTAGTAGTTTATTGTTTTGTTGAATACTAGATATGTTATTTCTTTCTTTTCTGTATCGCTTTCTTTTTTGTGTTTTTGTTCAAAATGACAATAAACATTCAATCCCGAAATGCTGGCTTTGAAACACAGTCTGAGCAAACGGTTTCAACACCTTTGTTTCTGGTAGGTTTCATATTTAACAGAAGGCTTAACGTGTTTGTGTAGATAGATGGCAAATGTTAAACAAGAGCATGGAAAAGTGTAATTAAATATCTAAAACAAAGTCTACGTAATATAACTACAGAATTGGTTCCTTTTGCTGCATACATCACCTTTACATCAGCAGAGTCAAGAGACCATACTTCATAGTACTTAAGGTTGGTTTTTCTTAGCAGTTAGCTGAGTTAGTATTTTGAATAAACTAATTGGAACTAATGCAATGTTTTCAGATTTGCTGTAGAATTATGAGATGTATCTTTTCAGACCAACAGTACTAACCGAAAAGAGGATACTGGATCAGTAGCAAGGTTGAAGACAGGGCCTGTGAGAAAGATATAAACATCTCCAACATTAAACTTCTAAAGCATCGTAAAATACATTGGTAACTTATGTAAATCATACTGAAAGTTAAGAACAAATACTATATTTATTCTGAGGAAAAAAGCAACTCAGAACAAATGAACATGTTTATCTTACTGTTTTTAAAGGAAATCAGTGCTGTTGAGTTGATGTGGAAGAAAGCTATCACTGATCCCATATAGGTTGACATGTTTTTTCCTGGACCATTCCAATTGATCACTCCATTCTTTGTTTTGTTTTGGGGGAGGTATGGGGGGAATGGAAGACATAGGATGATGAAGAGAAACTGAAATTAAAGATCAAACAGTACAGAAGGAGAACATTGATCTCCATCTGCACCCAAAGGGCACTTCAATACCAATAGATCAATGGAGATCCATACCCTTACTCCTGCTCCCATGATTGCTCCTCTAGCCTCCTCTCCGCTTCCTTCCTCTCCTTCACTCTGATCATTGGAGCATGCATCAGTATTGTCCTCCTGACCATGTGCTGCTCTCTCACAGTGAAAGAGACTCAGCTGGCACCACCCAAAACACCACAAGCAAAAAGCCTCATATTGTACCGCCTTGTGAAGCTTTCGAAATCACATTGATATAAACATCACAATTTATATCTAGGTGGTAAATAAATAAATTGAACAGAACTGATTTTAACTAAAGTAAAACTTCTGCCTTTTCAACAATAAAATCCAGTGGACTGTTTGTGTTGTAGGTTATACTCTCTTAACCTACTTAGAAAACAACCATGTGAGCCTATTGTGCATAAACAATTTCTCTTTAACACACCACACTGTGATAAATTTGTCAAATAGAGGCATAAAGCAGCTGAGGAGTCTGAGGTGCCTGGATTTATTCTGATGAAATCAGAACCAAAGAGTAGGCTGCACAAGTCAAACCTTCACCAGCCATTTGGGGGTCAAGAGACATTCCCTTTTGGGACTGCAGTAAATATGTTAACACATTAAACTACAGAAAAATGGCTCCAGTGCATTACCTTTTGCCATATGCAGCAATAAACTTCAGCTGTAAATGAAGGAATCTGTAGAATAGACTGGAAGTAATGCTATACAAAGTGCAGATTGCATTTATTGCCTATAATGAAACTAAATGTACAAAAACACAAAGGATCTCCTTTATTTCCCTTTACTATGCACCAACATTTTTGCATTGTTATCACATCAATAAAGGGGTAGCAGATGGGACAATCATTGAACAACTGGGAATCCCAATGTCCAGAAGGTGATAAAAGAAAATGGACCATACCTGTTTGCCAGATGTACAAGGGTTTATTTTCCACTGTGGTTTGTGCATCAAGTGTCCACATGGAGAAAAAGAGCAGCGATAACCTCCAGATGAAGAGGCACGGTGGTTGTTTAAAGAACCCCAGCACAAGCAGAGCTCCACAAGGCAGCCCCATAGCCACCACACTGCGAGCGCGTACTTCCCAATGCAGTCAATTGCAAGCCTGGACAACAGCAAAGAGCTGAAGTGTGTGTTCTCCTTTGTCCACAGCAGTGTGTCCAAATAGAAAAAAAAAACCTGGCAAGACAAATCCTAAGTCTCCTAATGTTTCTGTCTTTCTCTTTGCTTTTTCTACCCTAGCATCTTATAGGGAAGGAATATGCTCCGCCAGTGGAAAAACGTGGAACAATGGATCCCAAAGCCCAGCCTGCTACTGCTGCTGCATGCCGGTTTGATGCAGCGTCTCCCTCTCTCTGTCTTTCTCTCTCTCCTGCACACAGACACATCCACACATGCCCATCCTCTCACACACACCCCCCTCTCTCTCCCTTGTCTCTTGTGCCCTTTCAACAGATCCACTGAAGCTGTTCAGCAAGCTAAAGCTAAAGTGGAGGGAGTAAGTGTTTTGTTTGAAGAAAGAAAGAAAGAAAGAAAGAAAGAAAGAAAGAAAGAAAGAAAGAAAGAAAGAAAGAAAGAAAGAAAGAAAGAAAGAAAGAAAGAAAGATCCCATCTTTAAAAATTAGAATTTTTTTCTCATATCTACCAGAAAGACTTCCAAAAAACTTGTAGTAACAATATGGCCTTAAAAACTGTTCATTTGAGGATGACGACAACAATGTTTTTTTTCTTCAAAAAAGCTGAACAACTTTGCAGCATGTTCTGCATCAAAGGCGATCCCTATCCCTCTATACTTTAAGCCATTAAAATCATACCTGAAGCAAAAATAAATCATGTCAAGTTCTTTCTGAAAGGCTAAACCTGATTAAGAAGGCTGGTTCTTGTTCTGGGGACGACTGTGGAACATCTGGATATGATGATGCAAAGAGGGATTCTTCATAAAATTAAGAAGATTATGGACAACCCTGAGCATCCTCTTCATGAGACTATCCCACAACAATAGTGTCTTCAGTTTTACTGCAACACGGACCACTACAGGAAATCCTTCTTTCCCACAATAAGTGCAATTGCTATCCATCCATCCATCCATCAGTCCATTTTTTATACCCATCCATCCTAATACAGGGTTGCGGGGGGGCTGGTGCCTATCTCCAGCAGTCAAGGGACGAGAGGCGGAGTACACCCTGGACAGGTCGCCAGTCCATCGCAGGGCAACACAGAGAGATACAGGACCAACAACCATACACACTCATACCTAAGGGCAATTTAGTGTTAGTTGCGTGTTCGTGTGTGTGTGCGGAGCTCTACAAGTCTGAAAATCTGTCTTAAATTCACAATTTTGCGATCTCACCGGCTGAGATGCCAGTGTGTCCAAAATTTTGCGTAAGCAAGGTTCTTAGACTGATTACATTTGCTAACATTTTTCCGCCGTGTTTTTTTCTATAAATCCCAAACTTGGTGTAGAAATATACTTATGCAGTTTTCAGACCCCGTTTTGTGCATAAACAAGTTTTATAAATGAGACCCCTGGTTATTTGGCAATATTTTATTAAGGCCAATAACTGTCAATTTATTAATGATTTTTTGCATATTGCATAAATCTCCCCTATGGAGAAACACATTGCATTTCAGGTAAAATGCACATTTTACTTTAAATCAATCAATCAAATTTTATTTATAAAGCACCTTTCAAACAAAAAATGCAGCTCAAAGTGCTTTACAGATTAAAATGACCCCACATAATCCACATTCCCATCCCTTTCCCACAATTATAAAAACGAAATGACAGGTATTCCCCCTTCAGCAAACCCATTTCCCAAACACACACAGACACCACTGGCACACATCCACACACAAACACACATACACACACACACAGACATCTTCCCAAAACGCATAAGATAATTGATAGACACTGGGCTGAGCTCAGATGAGTCAAGTACGTAAGGAAAATGCCATCAGAAGAACCATCTGCCCCGACAGCAGCAGGTCCACTGCAGCAGCCAGGGCACCGACACAGGGCGCCCAGAGGAGGGAGAGTAGAGACCCCCACCTCCACCTCCACCTCAGCACTACCCGGAGAGCACCCAGGCCACCGCAGCCGAACACCGCCCCGAGGCAGAGGGCTACCAAAGAGGAAACACTGGAAGAAGGGTTAATAAGTAAAAATGTAAAATAATGAGAGCTAATATAAGTAAAATATGTAGTAATAAATATAACAGTTAACCATACAGTAGCAGAGATATCTAATAAAACTAAAATATAAGCAAATAAAACATACAAAGCGATGAAACACACTATAATAAATAATAATCAATTAAAAGCTAGGCTAAAAAGGTAAGCCTTGAGCCTGCTCTTAAAAACATGAACGTTCTCTGCGGCCCTGAGGTCCTCTGGCAGCCTGTTCCAAAGATGAGGGCCATAATAATGAAAGGATGCCTCACCATGGGTGTGTGTCCTGACTTTTGGAATCACAAGGAGACGGCTGCCAGAGGAGCACAGAGGCCATGAGGGTTCATAAGGTAAAAGCAGCTCTGAGAGATAAGAAGGCCCAAGACCATTAAGACACTTAAAAACCATTAAAAGAACCTTAAAATCGATCCTGAAATATACGGGGAGCCTTTGCAATGATTCCGCCTCCTGGTCTTCGTCAGGACACGTGCAGCTGAATTTTGTAATAGTTGTAGACCTGAAATAGTCTTTTTGGGAAGACCAGAAAGCAGGGCATTACAGTAATCAATTCTACAGGTGAGAAAAGCATGCATCAGCGTCTCCGTATCGGCCCGAGAGAGAATGGGGTGGACTCTGGTGACGTTCTTCAGGTGATAAAAACCTATTTTATTGATATTTTTAATGTGAGAGATAAAAGTCAGCTCAGAGTCAAAAATAACACCCAGGTTCCTCACTTGCTGACAAGGATTAAAAGAACGTGATTGCAGTTTTGGTAATAGTTTCTCTCTCTGGCCCTCAGGACCAATAACTAAGACTTCAGTTTTGTCCTGGTTGAGCTGGAGAAAGTTTTCTGCCATCCAGGATTTGATGTCTAAAATGCAGTTAAAAAGTGCATCCATTTGCCGTGTGTCATCAGGAGACATGGAGATGTATAACTGTGTATCCTCAGCAAGTTAACTCCATGTCTCCTGATGACACCAAGAGGGAGCATATAGGGGTTAAGAAGCACTGGACCTAAAATTGAACCCTGTGGCACACCCCATGTAATATTGTGGACCTTAGAGGAGAAGGTATCCAAACTTACCATAAAGCTCCTGTCTGTCCTGTCTTTGAAGTATCTACTACAGCAAGTACTTTCACATTGTAAAACCAAAAGGGAAGCTTTTGGAGCTGTGAGTAACTTGAGTCAAAGTGTAGTCTGAGCTTAAATCAACACTCTGTTAGGATTCTGTGGCTGTTTGTGCTCTGTCTCTCTGTTTTTTGTTCCCCTCATCTGTTCCTACAGGGGCATGGCAGGCTGGGAGCTTCAGGGCTGGGAACCGCCTTTAGGACCCACAATGGACACTTTTAATATTTGGTAATGCCCTTTGGATTGTGTAATGCCCCTGCTGTTTTTCAGAATTTTCAGACGTCCTGAGAGACTTCCTCCACAAATTCGTGTTCATGTACCTAGACGACATTCTCATCTTTTCCCATAACCTTCAAGATCACCGTAATGTTCGACAGGTCCTCCAACGTCTCATGGAAAACCACCTTTACGTCAAGGCAGAGAAGTGTGAATTCCATGTTCCCTCCATTACCTTTCTGGGCTTCATCCATCAGGGCGGACAGGTGAGTGCGGACCCCGTCAAAACCAAGACTATTCAAGAGTGGCCGGTTCCCGAGACCAGAAAACAGTTACAAAGGTTCCTTGGATTCGTCAATTTCTATCAAAGATTCATCAAAGACTCACCTTTGAACACCCTGACTTCCACCAAGAAGTCTTATCAATGGACTCCAGAAGCTGACCAGGGTTTTCAAGACATCAAGGACAAGTTTTCTCAGACCCCCATTCTTTTCCACCCGGATCCAACCAAACAATTCATCTTGTAAGTAGACGCTTCGGACACCGCTGTTGGAGCTGTCTTCTCACAATGATCGCCTCAAGACCAGAAGCTTCACCCGTGCACCTACTTCTCCAAAAGGTTCTCACCCACTGAAAGAAATTATGACATTGGAGATCGTGAACTCTTTGCAATTAAACTAGCCCTGGAGGAATGGAGACACGGACTGGAGGGTACTGAACTTCCCGTCATCGTATGGATCGATCAAAAGAACCTCTCCTACATCCAGTCCGCCAAACGCCTCAATCCCAGGCAGTTCCATTAGTCCCTCTTTTTTCCAGGTTTAACTTAAACATCTCATACCGTCCCAGTTCTAAGAATAAGAAACCTGACAGCCTCTCCCGGATTCACCATCCCGATGATACTCCTCCTGATTCATCTAGCATCCACCTGCTCCGTCGGCTCCCTCACCTGGCAGATTGAGAAGGATATCAAGAAAGCCCAGCAAGATGAACCAGAGCCTGGTGGAGGCCCATCCAACCAGTTGTGTTAGGTTAAAAAAGTGGTTGACCTACAAAGAATCACACACAAGGGTCGGAGAGAATATGGAGTCAATAAGCTCTGCAGAGGTGGATGTGGATAATCAGTTCTGCAGAGGGAGACCAGGAAAATACTATAAGGAATGAGCCAACCGTTTCTGTCTGTTCTCAGCCTCCCAGTGTCATAGTCTCTGGTCTCCAAGAGCATCCCCTCTGCAGACTCTCTTTATTTAGTCACACTTCATTAACATATTAAAAGAACAGGATGTCATGCAAATGAGCATGTGACTGAAACCAAAATGACATTTAAAAAGTACATTAGAAAGACACCCTAAGAAAATAATAATACAACATTATTATTTTACCTAACATTTCCCCCCTGAAATGTGGTTTTTAAATGTGATCACGAACAACAAAAAGTTGTAAAATAGGTAACAACTCCAATAATGTAAAAATATAAGAATCATAAAAACCAGACAACAAAAGGTTGCAAAATAAGTAGCATCCCAAATGTAAAAAAATTATAATAATAAAAAAATAATAATAAGACATACAACAAAGAAATTGCAAAAGTAAGTAGCAATTTCAAAAAGATATTAATGCAAGCTTCCCCTAGACATCATCCAATTAATCGCTACCTGAACAGTAGTTTAGATTAATGGAATCATTAAAAGGTTTTTACACATCTTAATTACACCCCATCTTCTTCTTCATTTCTGTCTTCATCTTCAAGCCTCTGATTAAGAAGAGAGTATTGGACCATTGTGTTAGTTATCATCTTATTCATCATTTGTTTTATACATGGGAGAACACAACTAACAAAAATGCAGAAAAGTATCAAAATTACAATGAATGGCATAGCTATTTTTAAAAGAACCTGATACCACCTGCCAGTTGTCAGCCAGCCCATGAGATCCCATTGTCCATTACTGCTTTCTTGTGATTTTAAAAAGTCAGTTAATCCCTGCACCCGGTCATGAATGAGAGTCCAATTATCATGTGTACTAGGAATGTAAGTACAACAGTGTTCACCAATTACAGTACAAAGTCCACCTTCAGAAGCAAAAAGAGTGTCCAGAGCTACCCGATGTTGCATCAGCATGGTCTTCATCGCCAGTTTTTCAGGATCGTTGGCCAGCAGGTTGGACATTTCAGCAAGGATGTCTGTGATGTTTTCCAAAGTCCACCAAACCTCGTTCATCCGTTTTGTCAGGCTTGCAACTCCAACAGGTGGGAACATGGTGTGGAAGATTCCTTTTGCATCACTGTAGAGAGGTTTTCGTCCACCATTTTCAGAGAACGGGTTGAACACTTGTGGAGGGTTTAATTCCCGTTTATTCAGCTCTGTAGGTTTAGAAGGTGCTCCGTTTTCTGTTATGATGTATGAGGAGGGTTGCAGTCGAGCCAAACTGCATGTGCCACACCAATCCTTAGGTAGGTAGAGGTAGAAAGTGTGACCACACTTCCAGATGTATCCGTCAGGCGTTCCCATGCCAGATTGGGAGGGAACCTCTAGGAGATGGGTTCCTCTTTTGACAGTGGTTTTGAAACCACTTATCTTGTCTTGAAGTCGAGTGGTGTTGAGGGTTATGTATCTTGGGACAGATGTATTTCCAATCGTCATCCAGTGGTTAATACGCATCATTTTCGTCTGGGTCGCTGACAAGGGTAGCGTGTCCTCACAGATGGAATTTCCTAAAAATGCATGTTTGTTATTACAAGGGACTGAAAAACAGAAAGTGTCTTTTCCAGTAAGGCGTAGTAAGTTGATTCCTTTGGCAACTGAAGCATTCGTTTTTTTGGAAAAGTCACCAGGCTGGGACCATGTCCTGTTGTTCTCAGCAGTGCAGCAGTGAGGTAAGGTGGAACAGTCTGTTCCAACAGTTGTTATAGTTAATTTGTATAGCAGATATATGGTATTATTTAAGGTGGTTGGGACAGCAGTCATCGATGAGACTTCTTCAGAATGGTGTGGGATCCATGAACAGACATAACAGCTGGTATTGAAACCTAAACGTTTTGCAGTCAAATTAACTATTTGGTACCAGGTGTTCTTGAACGCATGGTGGGTTAGAATTTTAGCTCTTCTTTCCTTTGATGTCTGGGCGTCATCAGGTGTGAGGAAAAAGCAGTGGAATAGAGGCAGGCAAACTGCCAGACAGGAGGGGAGCCAAACTAGTTTCATGTTGGCTAGAGGCAAATAAGAGGACTAGCCCTCCAAAACAGAGGTTTGACCACTAAGGGGACAGGGATGCTGTTCTGCTGGGTTTGAGACCAGAGGCCCTGTTGGTCACTCTGTCCTTTGTAGCCCAGACTTCCCCACTGTCCCTTGTCTAGTCCCCTAATTGCCTTTGCAATTTGCAGTGTGAGATGTGTATCCACGGGGGTCTCTCAGCGATTTTCACAGCCGTGGGCGTGGTCAGCAGGACTTCAAAAGGTCCTTCCCAGTGGGGACTCGTCCAGTTATTCCTTTTAATCACCTTGATGAATACCCAGTCTCCAGGTTTGATTGGCTTTTCAGGATCCTGCACAACAGAAGGAGAGATAGGCAGATTGTGTGCGTTTTGCACTTCTTTGGCTAGGATAATTTTCCTCATGTAATCAGCTAATGTGAGTTCCTCGTCTGCTTTTTGCAAATCAGGCGCAACTAGAGGTAACCTGTAAGGTCTGCCATAAATGATTTCAAAAGGTGTTAAACCTTGGTTTGTTGGCGTGATTCTCATGTAAAGTTTTACTAGGTCCAAACACTCAGGCCATGGTCTTCTAGTCTCTGCCATGCATTTCCTGAGTCAGCTTTTGATGGTCCCATTATGTCTTTCTACTAAACCTGCACTTTGGGGGTGATAGGCACAATGATTTTTTAGTTGGATGTCTAAATGTTTTGCCATATTTTGAATAACCTCATTCACAAAATGTGGTCCATTATCTGAATATATTACTTGTGGAATACCATGGTTTGCAATGATAGTTTTACATAGTGCTTTTACCACTGTTAGAGCATCATTCTTTGCAGTGGGAATTATTTCCGGCCATTTGCTCTGTGTTAGTTCAAGGAAATCCATGTGGATTGTGTGGAATGGGTAGGCTGGTTGAGGAAATTGGCCTCGCTTGGGTCTCATATTCCCTTGTGGGTTGTGTTTGATACATGTTAGGCATGTTTTGCAAAAATGTTTTAAGTATGTTTCAAGGTTGTATGTTGTAAAGTGTTGCTGTATTATTGATACCATCCCCCCTGTGGAGACATGGCAAGGCCCATGGCTCACAAGCGCAGCAGCTTTAAACAGTGATTTGGGTAGGATGGGTTTATTACGAACTTCATAAAGTCCATTTTCGTTTAGAATGGCACCTTTTGTTTTCCATAATTGTTTTTCAGAAGAGGGAGCGTTTGTTTGCATGTCTTTCAAAACAGTCTGATGTATAAGTTCCTGTTCTGTGGTCTGTGTATAAGCATTCAGAACATTAAGTAATTCCCAGGCGCCACAGCAATCCACCACCTCATTAGAGGCGGTAAAAGTATCTAGTCATTGGCTGTGTGAACCGCGAGTGGTCTGGGGCAGTTGGACCCTGTGTATGGATCTGACCTCGCCCTCTGCCCCCTTCTCGGCCTCTGCCTCTGCTACATTCATTTGAAATGTGGCCTACTTTCCCGCAGATCCAACACGTGGGGGCAGTGTGGCCACCTTGATGTCTCCATGAACCCTGGGGTGTGTGATGATGTGTATTCCTTCGTGGTCTAAACCCCCTTCCTTTGTTGTGGTTGTCACTTAGATAATAAACTTCCCCCTCATCGTCTTCAAGCTGGGTGTGAAATACCTGTGTGTCGGAGCCTGGAGGTTTTGGTTTCTTCCCCTTTCTTTACATGACACCTTCTGCAAAACGTGCATTGGCCATAAGGGTAGTAAGGTCGCAAGTTTCCCATGTCAGAAGGTGATTTTTAATCCAATTAGTGATAGTGGGGTGGAAACTATGTAGCAGACCATTACACAAATGCTGCATATATGGGGTATCATCACCACCCTCTTTAACGTCTTTAAGTGACCATGGTCTAAAAACATATCTCGGAGTGCCATCGGCAGATGGTACTTGAATCATAGGGTTAACATCTATTGAGTCCTCTGGTTCACTCTCATAAGACTTATCCTCAGATTTTTTTGGAGCTGACTTCTTTGTAATTCTAAGTCTTTGTTTTATTGTGGTACCATCTGTTTTCTCTTCAATTGCAAATTGATCTCTTGGAACAGGAGGATATAGACCTTCCCCTAAAGCCCCCGGCTGGTCTCATGGGGGTGTTGGTGGAGGTGCATAAGGTACTCCTCCAACAGCCCCAGGGGGTCTCTCTGGGCTGTAGGTAGAGGTGCATAAGGAGAAGGACACAGTGTGAGTTCGTCACCGAGCTTTTTCATAAGAAAAGCCTCATCTTTAGAGCCTTTGTTTTTTTCCTGTTTTTTATATTTTGCTTCCTTTTCTCTGTTTCATCAGCCCACACACGTGCTATTTTTAACTGTGTCTGTTTAAGTTTTTTCTTTTTACCTTTAGCGATAAGTGTTTTTGCTTCGAGAACACATACCAGTTCTTTCCATTGATTTCCTTTAAGTTTCCCGTCTACTTTATACTTTTTGCGCCATTTTGTCAGAAACTGAAGATTTTCGGGGTCCTTTATATGCATATACTTTGAATCTCCCTCTAATTTGTCGGTGGAAACATCGTTTCCCATCTTTGCGTTGTTTTTATATAACCCTTATTGGGTTCTATTAATTGGTCTGGTAAAGTCTAGTGTTAGAATACCAAATAGTTCTAGGAGGATAACGGCAATTATTAATATTAAGATTAAGGTGAATGAAAAAGCAAGAACTATTAAATTAGTCTGTCGAGTTAAAGTTAATCATTTATTCTTTAATTAATTAAAATAATTTTTTGGTCATTTATTTGAGATTTGGAATTGTAATCAAATTCTGCTAAAACTGGATCGTATAGTTTTTACTCTAAGTGTCTCTTTTGTGCAACTAGATTGAGCCGTCTTATGGCTTTCTTAATCTAAGGATGTGTTGTGTAACCTATAATTCCGCACAGAACGTCTCTTGTAGTGAACGTCAAACCGTACGTTAACACCGTTAGGTTTCAGGTTGGACTGGCATACAGAAAGATTATGTCCTGTGCCTATCTTACTCTACCCACCTGGGGTGCAGTATATCGTTTTGATTCTGCTGTTTGTGTTTTTACTCCCATACACTGGCGTGCTTTATTTCCCAGCGAGGTGGATTGGCTCGCAAACCTAACCCGTTACAACCGTTTCCCAGCAAGGTGGACCGGTTCGCAAACCTGGTCCGTTACACCCTTTTTTCGAGGTGGGCAGGCTCGCAAACCTGTACCGTTACACCCTTTTGCTGTAGTAATTAACGCATTAATCACTTAAGGATCACCACCTGATATTTTATCAGAGAGGCTAAAGCGTCCTTTAGGCCCAAACAGCAGAATATACCCTGACTATCTTAGAGTTGTTTTTTTTTTTTATGTGAAGAGGCACAAAAAAGACGTACTCACAATCTCTCCCCTAAGCGAGTGATTCAAACCGAATCGATCGGACGGGAGCACGCGCAGGGGGTCCTCGTGGAAGTTATGCAGCCGGCCAGTGCAGCAATTCAGCGATCTGGACGTCAAGAACAGCCCTTCGATGGAGACCACCAGCGGGAGTGCTCCGTACGTCGAGTCACGGCACCAAGATGTTAGGTTAAAAAAGTGGTTGACCTACAAAGAATCACACACAAGGGTCGGAGAGAATATGGAGTCAATAAGCTCTGCAGAGGTGGATGTGGATAATCAGTTCTGCAGAGGGAGACCAGGAAAATACTATAAGGAATGAGCCAACCGTGTCTGTCTGTTCTCAGCCTCCCAGTGTCATAGTCTCTGGTCTCCAAGAGCATCCCCTCTGCAGTCTCTCTTTATTTAGTCACACTTCATTAACATATTAAAAGAACAGGATGTCATGCAAATGAGCATGTGACTGAAACCAAAATGACATTTAAAAAGTACATTAGAAAGACACCCTAAGAAAATAATAATACAACATTATTATTTTACCTAACAAGTTGTATGTTCCTACATCTCTTCGGGCTCTGACCATCCACTGGGCTCACTCCTCCAGTTTCTCCTGCCTTCCCGTATCCAGTCGAACCATAGCTCTTCTCAGGAGATACTTCTGGTGGCCGTCTCTAAACAAAGACGTTCTGGAATATGTTTCTGCTAGTCATATATGCAATCGTAATAAGTCGTCTCACCAGTCTCCCGCAGGTCTGCTCCAGCCATTATCCATCCCTGCTCGTCCATGGTCCCACATCGCACTCGACTTCGTCACCGGCCTACCACCTTCAAGAGGTGAAACTGTTATACTCACCATAATCGACTGTTATTCAAAAGCTTGTCACCTCATTGCTCTCTCCAAGCTCCCATCTGACATAGTGACAGCCCGGCTCCCCACCCACCATGTCTTTCGACTTCACGGCATTCCATCCGAGATTACCTCCGATCGAGGGCCCCACTTTGTATCTACAGTATAGAAACAGTTCTGCTCCTCATTGGGGGCCAAACCGTGTCTTTCATCTAGATTCCACCCTCAAACTACTGGTCAGTGCGAACGCCTGAATCAAGAAATAGAAAACTCTCTCAGATGTCTGCGTAGTCAAAATCCCTCCACCTGGAGTCAACAACTTCCTTGGATAGAATATTCTCACAACACCCATATTTCCTCTGCAACCGGTTTCTCCCCGTTCGAAGTCTCCTTAGGTTACCAACCTCCACTTCTTCCATCATCCTTCCCTGACCCAGTGGTGCCCTCGGTCCGAGCCCGACTTCATTCCATAAGACGAATCTGGCAACAGACCCATTCTGCCCTGCAGAGAACTGCCGCTCGAAATAAAGCCATCGCCGACAGGAAAAGAAGACCTGCTCCCACCTACACCCAAGGCCAGAAGGTATGGCTATCTGCAAAAGACTTCCCTCTAAAATCACTCCCCAGAAAACTTGCTCCACGGTTCCTAGGTCCCTTTCCCATTAAGAAAGTAATCAGTCCTACCACAGTCAAGTTAAAGGCCCCATCTAACCTCCGTGTCCACCCCGTGTTCCACGTCTCCCAAGTCAAGCCTTACTTCCTGGTTCTCGCGAGACAATCCATGACCTGTATAATATAAGGAAAACTTCTTGTTGTTAAATAAACCAGAATTTATGAAAATCCACCTGTGTCTGTGGTGTACTGACATGGAGTCATCAAGACCAAACTTGTCACACTCTAAACCAGTGGGTCTCAACCCTAGTCCTCACGGCCCACTTTTTAGCAATTGTTAGGGGTTTCCTTGCTGCCACACACCTGACTTTATTAAATGGTTGTTTTATGGGCTCCTCCAGTACTCGATGGATTGCAGGTAATGCTATCCATTTAAATCACGTGTCCTAGAGCAGAGACTGAAGAAGATTATGTTGAATTGTGGACACAAGTCTTGTTGTGGAAATCCTATTTTACTGGAGGACATTAATTAGACATAAAACAAATGGATGTGAAAAGATTGTTTTTGTTAGAGATGGCTCCCCTCTGTCAATGATATGGGCCAGGGCCTGACATTATTTTTTCTTTCTGAGTGGTTTGGCAAAAGCGCTGGCTATCTCAACAGTTATGATTGTACTCTTGATTGGCATACATTATTGGAATCACAATAATCTTAGCTTTCCAATGATGTATAATATGTACACTCACTGGCCATTTTATTAGGCTTGACTTAACTGCTCATTAAAGCAATCAGCCAATCACATGGCGGCAACTTAATGCATTTAGGCATGTAGACATGGTCAAGACAATCTGCTGCAGTTCAAACGGAGCATCAGAATGGGTAAGAAAGGTGATTAAATGACTTTGAATGTGGCATGGTTGTTGGTGCCAGATGGGCTGGTCTGAGTATTTCAGAAACTGCTGATCTACTGGAATTTTCACACACAGCCATCTCTCAGAATGGTCCGAAAAAAGAAAAATATCCAGTGAGCGGCAGTTCTGTGGGTAAAAATGCATGTTGATGCCAGAGGTCAGAGGAGAATGGCCAGACTGGTTTGAGCTGATAGAAAGGCAACAGTAACTCAAATAACCACTCGTTACAACCAAGGTATGCAGTAGAGCATCTCTGAACGCACAACACGTTGAACCTTGAGGCAGATGGGCTACAGCAGCAGAAGACCACACCGGGTGCCACTCAGATTCGCATCATGGATGTGCAGCCGACTAATCTGAAGCAACTACATGATGCTATCATGTCAATATGGATCAAAATCTCTGAGGAATGTTTCCAGTACCTTGTTGAATCTATGCCACGAAGGATTAGGGCAGTTCTGAAGCCAAAAGGGGGTCCAACCCGGTACTAGCAAGGTGTACCTGAAAAAGTGGCCAGTGAGTGTATATGTATATAGAATTGTCGGGGGGAAAAAAAGCAGATTTGACCCCAAAAGTTCAGTCTGTGAACCCACTGTGAATTCCATTATAATTTGATGGTAACCAATTCATGTATCTTAAAAGTGCATGCTGAAAAATTGTTGTCTTCTGGAGTTTTTGATCGGCTACATCAAATCACGCAGAATTGTGCTAAAATCCACTGTAGAATGTGTGGGGTGGTCTGATTTTTGGGTCGCTTGGCCTGTGTTCTATTTTAAGAAATCTTTTTGGAGGGGGGACTTGTTCAGTTATGGGACCAGATTGATCATGTGGGCTGCCACAACTGTCCTTGCTTGGCCACCTGTTATGCCAAAAAGAGCATGGCTGCCGCGATTTGCATGCCCTGTCATGGGAACAGGCTGCGTTAAAAACTCCCGCATATCAAATAGGAAATTGGATTGAAATATGACCAACAAGCAACTTTTAAACATATTCCCAATATTACCATGTTTCTTTTGCATGTACATCCTGAAAAGGTGTCTTTTGGCCGATCAATTTTAAAAAATGACGGTTTTGATACCTTTTATCTGAACACGTTTGAGTTTGTGTTAAAGTCATAGTATCTCAACATTAGTTTTTGTGCTCTGTGGTTTATGGTCACATTCTCCACTTTTTCTACCAACAAAATAATAGTTTAAGCATTGTATAAAATCCATACTTTTTAAACTGGTGGTTAAAGGCTGGTGTGGGTGCAAACAGAACACACTGTAAGTGAGAAAACGTTGCATCCGCTGTTGAAGGTAATATGCACAATTTTGTCATCAGATGGTCTAAAAACACTTAGATTGTCCCGTTTCCACCTATACCAGCCTTTAGCCACTAATTTAAAAAGTTTGGTTGCTATACCAGGCGAAACCTAAAACAAATTCTACACAAAGCATGCCATAATGACAAAGTGAAAAAAATTTATTTGAGATTTGTTAAAAATAACAGAAGATGTGAAATCACATATACATAAGTATTCACAGCCTTTGCACAATACTTTGTTGATGCACCCTTGGCAGCAATTACAGTCTCAGGTCTTTTTGAATATGCCACAAGCTTGGTTCACCTATCTTTGGACAGTTTTACCCATTCCTCTTTGCAGCACCTCTCAAGCTTCATTAGTTTGGATGGGAAGTGTCTGTGATCTCCCCAGATATGTTAAATAGGATTTTGGTCTCTGGCTGCTCCACTCCAGAACGTTCAGAGTTGTTCTGAATCCACTCCTTTGATATCTTGGCTGTGCACTTGCTGTTGTTATCCTGCTGAAAGATGAACTGTCACCTCAGTCTGAGGTCAATAATACTCTGGAGCAGGTTTTCATCCAGGATGTCTCTGTACATTGCTCCATTCATCTTTCCCTATAACCTGACTAGTCTCCCAGGTCCTGCTGCTGAAAAATATCCCCACAGCAAAATGCTGCCACCACCACGAATCACTGTAGTAGGGATGGTATTAACCTGGTGATGAGTGCCTGGTTTCCTCCAAACACCAAATTCACATTAAACAGTTAAATCTGTGTCTCTTCAGATCAAATAATCGTTTCTCATGGTCCGAGAGTTCTTTAGGTGCCTTTTGGCAGGCTGCAGGTGAGCTGCAATGTGCAATTTACTAAAAAGTGGCTTCTATGTGACCACTCTACCATACCGGCCGGATTGGTGGATTACTGCAAAGATGGTTATCCCTCTGTAAGGTTCTCTGTTGAGAGACAACAGAGGAACGCGAAGCTCTGATAGTGTGACCATTGGGTTCTTGGTCACCTCCCTGACTGAGGCCTTTCTCCCCCTCATCACTCAGTTTAGATGGCCAGTGAGTTCTAGCAAGACTGGTGGTTTCACACATCTTCCACTTAAGGATGATGGAGACCACTGTGCTCATTGGGACCTTCAAAGCACCAGACATGTTCCTGTAGCCTTCCCCAGATTTCTGCCTAGAGACAATCCTTTCTCTGAGGTCTGCAGACAATTCCTATTATTTTATGCTGGATTCTGACATCAGGGCTGACCCTAGGTAGTATGGAGCCCTAAGCAGAATCTGATGTGGGGCTCCTCTTTCTGCTTCAATTATCAGCACTAACAGCGATTCCAAACAGAATTGGTCCAATCAGGGAGAGGTTGTGGAGTTTAGTTGGCTGAGCCTAAAATCAATAATTTCTCATTAATATCTTAGATGTATTTATGAAAAAAATGTAAGCTGACAGAAAAGATTAATCAGATTTTTACTAAAGTAACAACTATCAAAGTATGAAGGTAATTTTCTTTACAAAGTATACGTGAAAATTTCTTTAAATCTTAAATTGTAAACAATTTAAATCGTCTCTCTGCTGAAACCGTTCAATCAGATTTAATAACATCCTCCTTCTGAATAAATAAAGCAAACATTTTAGATCTGTGGTCTGTGTCCAAATTAAAGGCTTTAGTGGAGGCCCCTCATGGTCGGGGGCCATAAACAGAGGCACCCTGATAGTTTAAACAGTGGCTTAGTTGGGCCGGCTGTCTCTGACATGCACTGTCAACTATAGGACCATATATATGTGTGTGTCTTTCCAAATAATTGGTCAGTCACCATAATCAACTGGACTCCAGTTAAGCTGCAGAAACATCTCAAGGATGATTCGTAAGTTTAATTTTGTATGGAGCTAGAATTGGGACTTTAGTTTTGTACCTGTAACTTTTAGTTTTGTACCTGTAACTTATGATTTGTACCTGTAACTTATGATTTGTACTTGTAACTTATGATTTGTACTTGTAACTAATGATTTTTACTTGTAACTTACGTTTTGTAACTTGTGCACATTTTAAAAATACAGGTTTCAAGTTTCAAGTTACTGGTTACAAGTTTCAAGTTACAAGTTTCAAGTTACAGATCATTTTTACCATATTTGGCTTGCCTAGAAGAAGAAATGAGTGGCTTGCTGATTTTGACCAACAAATCATGTTTCTGCAATTTCTATACAGTCATGGCGAGAGGAAGGTAGGGCTCTTCACTGCTTACAACCAAACACGATTACATTCACACTCTATCTGCAGCCACCACAGCCGCTACAAACCACGCCCCCAGGTGACTCAGGCACAACTGAAGCAACATGGCTGCTGCCGGTCAGGTCTATCCAAGCAGGAGAAATCCGTCATGGCAGCTCTTCAGAGGACTTTTCCCTCGGCGTCAACCCCTGGAATGATGGTAAGTTAAGCGTGTTTCCTTATGTATTTAGTTATATACTTTTGGAAGTGCTAAAACATTATAATAAAGTTATTTTACCGCAGTAGTTATTTTAGGTTTGGTAACATATGTATTGCAAAGGCTGCAAATTCAGATAGGAGGAGGTGCTGTACTCAAATTTAAAATGTAGTTAATCCTGTACACATAAAAATAGTTATAAGCATGTACAGAAAGTATAACTGACTTTTGTCCACTGTGGTATGAGTTTTGAGATTGATAACTTTGCCTGAATTAAAGGTAAGCTACGAATAGCAAGGGAAACGTTACCATGGCAACGCTTAGGCACACTCGACCTGGGTGAATCTCTGTTACGGAGTAACGTGAGGTCACAGAATTAAGTACATTCTTTATGTTTTGTTAAAAATCAAATTTGGTAAACATGAGCTCTGCTAATGTTAAAACATGCATATGCACAGATCACACAATATCCACGTTTTGCCCTGTGTCCAAACCAACTTTTTCTTCCAATTTTATCTTCAAAAGTATAGACATTTGTTTTTGAAATTTTCAATTTTCAACATGAATTACTTTGCCTTGAAACTGTGTTTTGGAAATTCAGCACTCAAACTTTAACGTTTCACCTTCCAGTTTCATTTCTTAAATTCAGACTTTGGGATTGGACATTCATGTCCTTGAGAAGTAATCCAGCAGAGTAATGGGTTGATGGGGTTGGAGAGATAATCTGCCATTTTTAAGGATTGACTTCAACTTTAGGGCCAAGAACTAAAGAAAAATGGTTAAAGTGCCCTCTAATGGTATATGAACTAGGATATAGTAAATTATAATAAATCTGTTACATTTTGAATATGCTGGCATCATACAGACACATACACACACACATATAAATATATATATATATATATATATAAATATTTTTACAAAACAAAGTGACACAACCTAACATGTTTGCTTTTACATCAATGCAGGTCATCTCAGCATGCAGGCTTCTCCACATCTGCTTCAGCCCTGTGGTCTCTGATGATGAGCTTGAGAAGTAGCAGAACATGAGAAGATGATGGTTTGGAAGCAGTCAGCAGGGTTCTCTGGTGGGACCAACTGTCCTGTAAACATATTTAGTGATATTGCAACTTTGCATTGAGAAATTGCAAAGCTTGTTGATGGACAATGCAGTGGACACTACAATGAAGCTACCCAGAGCACTCTCTGCAGACCACCCTGTATGATGTTCCACTTGTCATCCGGTTAAGACCAGCCACAGGTCTCAGTTGCAGCTCCTCATCCAAATCTCAGCATTTTCTTCAGTAGATCCAGCATGTCTGCCAGATACTTCCTGTTTATTCTATTAAAGTTTAAAGAATGGTCCAGGAAACATTTATTCAGGTTCATCCTGTATGTTTATAAATATCGGATGAGCCACACAATGTTTCCAACTTGGGTTTATGGTTATGTTAAAACCAATTGTTAATAAAACTGTTATTAAAATTAGTCAAAGTTATTTCTTAAGCACCTTTCATACAGTGAAATACAGCTCAAAGTGATTTACAAAATAAAAATTCTAAATTAGCCCCACATATACCCCCCCTCCCCGCCCCCGATACACACACACAAGTTAAACATTTATACCCCTCTCCCCCGAATCATATCCCCATGTACGCTCCGGAGCAACATGAAAATGACAAAATGGACACTGGGCTGAGTAGTTACTAAGAATCACTAGTTGTTTCAGTTAGTTTATTCATATCAAATATACAACGAAAGAACAAATGTGACAACAAACAGAAAATTGTTTTTCCATCCTGTCTCCTCTCATTCTCACTTTGCTGTCTCATGTCTGAAACAGAAGAAATCAAGAAACACACACTAAAAAAATTAGCACAAAAACTTTTAGGAAATGTACATTAACTTGAGCAGTTAAATATATATCACACATGTGCATGAAATATATATATTTTTTAAATCAGGTCTTTTGGTTTTGACCTGCAATAAGGTGACTTTTCCCTGCAGGCTAATATTGTCAGAAATTTTACTAAAAACAGGGACAGAAAACAAGCGAAGAGGGGAAACAGGCAACTGTGTTAATCTGTGAAAGCAAGACTAGTTTTTACGACACAAAAGGAACTACAGCATACTGAGATCACAGGTTCTGTGGTGTTTGAAGGTTAAAACTGCACTACAAGCACAAGGTGAATAACAGGATTTATTCAACCTCCATGCTACAGTGGGCAAATTCTTTGCTCCAATGAGGAGGTGAGCATTTCTTCTAGAAGAAGCCGTCCTCTCTTTGGCTCCTAAAACATATGACAAAAAGTTTAATTAGCAAAAATCAAAATAAGCTTCAATTAGGTGTTAATACATAAAACATTGTGGGATTGCCAGATGAATTTGCTTGTGAGAGATGATTTTCAAGAACTCTATTAAAATATGTCTATGCAAATGACAAAAGCCCAACCAATAACTCTACAGCTTTAAGCTGTTTATTTTCTTAGATCTTGGGCCTTTCATATTGACCCTTTACAGGTACGTCACCTGATCACGTGTTGTCACCATGACGGACGGTGGAAGTAAACCGTTAAGTCTATGAAGTAAACATGCGTTAGCGACAAAATCTAAGTAAACAAACGGTAAAAAACGGTAATATCGAAACAGAAGACAGACTGTAGTTAGTTCTAGTTTTTCTAACTTCAGTAATGACTACTTCTTGTTATAAAGATGTTATGCAGTTGTCGGTTGAGGTCAGTCATCTTGTAGGTCTACACAAAGACCCGTATTTGGAGAAACTGAAAATAGCGGGGTTACATACTGACCCATACCTTTTTCCTCCTGGCGTATTCACAGACTTAACTAAATCGTCACGCATCCCTGACTTCACTCTACACGACCTGTACCACTATGTTATCAACGGAGTATCCCCTTACACCGGTGCTGATCTGAAGGCGCACAAAAGTCTAGACGCTTACCAGTTTTTTGTTGCTGGCTGGGTGACTGGGACGCGATGCTACGCTCACGAGGGGGGAAGGTACCTCATAATGGCAAAAGTAAGACATTAATATTTGTTATAATGTTGTATAAGTAATAGTTTTACATGTGTGTTACATTTACAAAGAATACGCTGTTTTAACTGTAATAATAACATACAGAACATGTTATAAAAAAGTAAACATACTACTATCTGTATTTATTGGTTCACCATAGTTAGTCACTGTCTGAAGCCCAACTACAACCCTGGGTGTCTTTAAAAAAGGATGGGACAGTTGTGTCCGGTCACTGTACATGTAAAGCAGGTTTAGGAGAGGTGTGCTCACACATAACAGCTCTGCTGTATGCACTAGACTCTGCTGTGAAACATCTGGAAGACAGAAGCTGCACTGATGGACCCAGACATTGGGGACTTCTTCCTGTGAAAGCGGGCAAAGCTCTCTATGAGAAGGGATCAAGAATTGATTTTACAAATCCTGCAAAGAAGCGCTGTGGTGTGAACAACAAATGCCATTCAGACCATAAAGGGAAAACAATTAATGTGTCTACAGCTGCCATAGAAAAATTCTACAGGGACCTGGATAATGCTGCCTCAAAACATTCAGAGAAGAGTAGTCTTCTAAGCATATTACCACAGTACTGTAACCAGTTCCAACCAAAGGTGGTGTCTATGGGTCTACCAAAGCCTCTGACAGAGTTGTACAGCTCTCACAACAATAAACTATCAACCTTTGACCTTTCGAAGAAATGTGAGAGAAAGTATAGACCACTAGCTGTCAAAATGCAAATGAGACCGCGCCCCTCCCGGCAACGCCCACTTCCACGCCCTTCCGGTTACGCCCCCTTTTGCGGGCACCCTGGCTGCCGAAACAAGCTCCGCCCTTTCACAATAAGCTCCGCCCCCTGATGGCCACGCACACATGTCGCAATAAGCCCCGCCCCCTGTTGGTCCCGCCCACCTGTCAAAATGGGATACGTCCCCCGATGGTCACGCCCACCTGTCACAATAAGCCCCGCCCACCTGTCAAAATGGGATACGCCCCCTGGTGGCCACGCCCACCTGTCAAAATATGGCACTAAATGGCTCCCTCTAGTGGTTCTACAATTAAACTACATGTGAAAATACCTCCCCCTAGTGGCCCAATAAATACTATTACACCAAAACTTATAAATGCCTCCATCTAGTGGTTCAAGATTAATATAAGAGCCTATTGTATAATTGGCCCCCTCTAGTGGATCAAAGTAACATTACACCCAAATGTGAAAATACCTCCCCTTAGTGGCTCAAAAATTAAATTACAGCCTATAGTATATATAGCGCCCCCAATGGTTTGAATCTAACTCCTCAGTGTCATCAGAACATGTCCGAACAAGTCCCTTTAATATTATACGGTCTGGGCTCTGTCTCAACATGACTCCTTGAGCATTCCATTTTATTTTAAACAGTTAAAAGGTGCTTTTTAGCTTCCTGACTTTAATTTAAAACCACATTAGCTCCAACACTCTAGAGACACCATTACATCTGATTCTAACAATTCGACCATGATAAATTAAACTTGTAAGAGGACTAAAAAGAGAATTTATTCACCCACAGCTATGTTGAAGCAGATGCTCATCCTTTTGTTGATTTTAAAAATGCACCATTACACAGTCTTTAAAAACAGATAAGGATTTAAAAAAACATCACTTTAAACCTGGTTGCTTTAAGCTGGAAATAAGAAATCTATCAAACTACTAAAGTTACTGATAAAAAAACAGTCCACCAATCGGCGTTTGACACGCCCCTGGTCTGCTTTGTATTCGCTGTATTTATCACGCCCCTGACTTCACCTACGTCCGCAAGTCAGGTAAACCGGTTTGGGCGGTGCTCACCGGGCGGCATTTACCTGTATAAAAGGCTGTCGGAAAACGGTTAATCTCTACAGCATGCTGGAAGGACCTCATTCAACAATCCGACCTTAAGGACATGGAGCGCGGTGCAAAATGGGAGGCAGTCAGCAGGAGCACCAGTGTTTAGGTGTAGATGCTATAAAGCAAAATGTGTTTTATTCCCAGCAAAATTTGTTACAGACAGGTCCTACCCTCTTTTAGTAGCTTACCCTGGTTGGTTTAACCTGGAAATAAGAAACCCTCCAAACTATTAAAGTTGTAGATATAAAACAGTCCACCAATCGGCGCTCGACTTGCCCATGCTCTGCTTTGTATTCGTTGTATTTATCACGCCCCTCATGCCGAACATGTCCAGACAAGTCTACAGGCCCCGCCCCGTACGCTGGGTTCCTATATAAACCTCCTGGTCTTCGGCATTACATCCAGGACTTCCAGGCCGCCGTAATCTTCGCTCCGAGACGATGGATATGGGAGGATTCGTCAAGCAGACCACTCTACCGTCATACTGGGGGATCGGCCAGCCGTATGAGCCGATGAGCACTCCGCCATCGCCTGTGGGGTTCGGCTACGCTAACCAGTATCATCCACCGTCAATTTCATCGCTCTCGCCATGCTACTCTCCACCATCCCCTGTGTTCTCTCTTTCGGAGATTCTGCCTGCAGATGCTCAGCCCGACGCTTGGGTCGAGGGATCATACAACCCTGAAGCTGGGGGAGCGGGTCACCCTTATTTCAACTATTATCGGCCGCCTACATCGAAACATCACCGTGTAAGACCCCCTCTATCTTCTTCAACCCCAGTGCCTATGCCCGATCTCGAGGGAGAGTGTGATGGACCTTCAGCGCCCAGCGATGGTGGGACCCCCGATGCGCCGGAATGCGCGACACCGGAACACGAGTGTGCGTCTCAGGATGAGGGGGATGATTCTCCGGCTCTGGCTGAGGTTGACAAATGGGACCTGGTGGACGGTTTGATGTCATCCAGGTTCATCAAGGCTGTAAAGACTGCATCTATTTCACATGACCAGTGCTGCTTATCAGAAAGATAACTGTTATGGATGTCAAATTAGCCATCCCAGTCAGTTGCAGCATCAATGCCTAGAGCTAATGGATGAGGATTATTACAAACTCCACTTTCAATCAGTCATGCGACAACTTCTTACCCCGCGAATCATTCCAGCTATTCAAATTCTGCTGGTAAATCGGAGCATACATGATGATGATGATCTGAAGGTGAAAACAGTAGCTGAAACCGTTCTACATGAGCTGAGGAGTATGCAGGGGTTCTACAACGCGATTCAAGCTGTGTATGGTGATAGGGATGATGAAGCCATCCTGGAAGAACTCAGGACTGTCTCCCGATGCTATGGCTATGAAATCTGATGTGTACTAATGTTGGTTATATCTCCTCTGATATAAATGCTCTAGTTTAATCCTGACGTGTTTTGTTTTTTATTCATTTGTTTTTATAATTGTGTAATGCTATGGTTTTAAACTTGTAATAAAAAAAACTTTGATCCAATCATATGGTTCATCTATCTGATTAATACAAGGGTTAAATTACACTAGCCGTTCTCCTGTACTATCATTCGACAGTAAAATGTCAGAACAGAGGGTGTTGACCAATGCATACTATGACCCCGCCCATCCGGGGAGCTATGGGGGTGTTGACAGATTGAGAAGGGGTTTAAAGGACAGAGAAGGACGTGTGATCGGTGTCGAAAAAGTAAAAGACTTTCTTTCAGGCGAGGACACCTACACGTTGCATAAACCTGCACGAGTAAAGTTTCCCCGGAATCGTGTTTTTGTAACCAAACCCTTGAAGCAATTCCAGGCCGACTTATGTGACATGCAAGCCTTGGCGACACATAACGACGGATTCAACTATTTACTAACAGTGATTGATGTCTTTTCAAAAAAGGCGTATGTGCGTGCTTTAAAGAGAAAGACGGGGTGTGAGGTCGTTAAGGGGTTTGAATCAGTTTTTCAAGAGAGTCAAATTCCACAAAAATTACAGACGGATGCTGGTAAAAAGTTTTATAATAAACAATTTAAGTTAATGATGAAGAAATATGGTATTACCCACTTTAGTACAGCCAGTGATCTAAAGGCATCTGTTGTTGAGCGCTTCAATCGCACTCTGAACGGTAGAATGTTGAGATATTTCACCGCTAATAACACCTTCCGGTACATCGACGTCCTTCAAAAGCTAGTGGAGAGTTACAACCACAGCTTCCACTCAAGCATTAATATGACACCTATGCAAGTGACGTCAGAGAATACTCCTCAAGTCATGAAAAACCTCTATTGCATCACCCCATCGATAGACTCTGGTAAAATAAAGACAAAGTTTAAGAAAGGGGATCTGGTCAGAATATCAAAGCTACGTGGGGTATTTGATAAGAAATATGAGAACAGCTTCACAGATGAAATATTTACGGTTGACCGTTGCATACTCCACTACCCCCCAGTGTACGAGTTAGTTGATTATGATCAGGATCGAATACACGGATCGTTTTATGAGGCCGAATTGCAGAAAGTAAAAATTAATGGTGAGCGGGTGTATAACGTGGACAAGATTTTAAAGCGGCGGAGAGTCAACTGGGAGGACCAAGTCTTTGTGAGGTGGAGAAATTGGCCCGAAAAATTCAACAGTTGGGTCAGAGCCTCAGATGTTAAAAGTGTCAAATAATATCGCCCACAAAACCGTGTAACACATCGTCGATTCACTATAAAGCGTGGGTTCTACAGACTATGATTAATTAGTAAACCTTACCCTCCAAAGCCTTTAGATGACTTTTTTTGCTCCGTCAAATTCACAATGTCTGATGAGGGGTTCTATGTAACTCTACCTTCCAACGCCAGCGGAGAGGTATTTAAAGATAACACGAGCTCAAATTATACTACAGACCTTCCAAAGGCTATTGAGCTAAGTGGAGACTGGGTAGTGGGACTGTGTGAAATTGTCTACCCTCATACATGGTATAACCTGTCGGATCAGCATTCATACATTGATTTAAAGAAGGTTGTTTATGAGGTGGGAGACAAATCTAAAGATGAGAGGAATACACCCCGTATAGAATACGCCAGGTCCAAGTTTTCCGGAGGGGGGTATTTTGAGAGACCTCAAGACCTCTCAGATGCTCTAGTCCCAGCCGTGAAGAAATATGACAGGAGCATCGATCTAACCTACAATAATGTCTTGAAAAAATTTGACTTCAGGGGGGATGGAAGATACAAAATTCGAGCTAGCAACCCTCTCTCCATCATGCTCGGTTTGAACGCTGACGAATGGTGGACCATCTCCAACAGACCTGCGCCCCACCCAGCGGATCTCGGCACTGGTGTATATAACCTGTTTGTCTACACAGACATAATCCATTTCCAAACTGTTGGTGACAGTCACTCACCTCTGCTCGGTGTCGTAAACATAAATGGTAAATTCGGTGACGTGATTGGTGTGAGGTATAACACAGTGCATTACCTCCCCGTTTCAAAAAGCTATATTAAGACAATCTGCATACAGGTAAAAACAGATCGTAACGAGTGTGTGAACTTTGTATACGGGAAGACGATCGTGAAGCTGCACTTTAAACCGGTTTTGACACCTGCGGTAAAATGGCATACTTAACACAGAGACCAGAACCAACGCGGTTTGTACAATATTATGTGAACCACACGGGTGGAGAGCTACCCGGGTTTTCAGGACAGCCTGTCATGTATGGTCGTGGATTTGGATCTGTGTTTGCCCGCCTCTTCCGATTTATATCCCTATTTGTTAAGAAAGGAGTGTCGATTGCTAAACCGCACCTTAAAGCTGCGGCATCGAATATAGCTTCGGACGTCTTTGGGAGGGCGGTCAATAAAATCAAGAGCAAGATCGGTCAGAATTCTGATGCTCAGGAAGGTTCAGGAATAATGATCTTATCAAGACGAGGTCGAAAGAGACCCCCTGGAGAGCGTGTTTGGATGACTAGAAAACAAGCCAAGACAAAGAAAAAGAAACCACTCAGGGTGAGCAGGCAGAGGGGAAGGAAGTCCGGCAGAGGCTCTGACATATTTTAACCGAATAGGAATATGGCTCTACTACATGTCAAATCGGGAGAGTGTACGCTCGGTGAGCTTGACTTATTTTCAGCGCCTATGACTCAACTATCGGTAGAGTATAAGCTGTACACTGAGATTTCACCCCTTTCAGCCATCACCGATGGAGGACCGATAGAATTTTTTATCCCTGGTGGGGGCGAGTCGTATACCGATTTAAATGACATGTTGATCCATCTCAGAGTTAAAATTAGCAATGCTAACGGTTCGCCCATGGCTCGTGACGCTAAGGTCGGCTTAATTAACTACCCTCTGAACACAATTTTTTCCCAATGTTATGTAACCCTTGGAGACCGTTTAATATCGCAGTCCAGCGCTACGCATCCTTATAGAGCTATGATCGAAACATTGCTTAATTATTCAGATCAAACCCTTAAAAGCCAGTTCAGTGCAGGGCTTTTTTATAAAGATACAGCCGATGAAATGGATTCTACAGAGACTATTGATGGACCGAATGAAGGATTAAACCAACGTGCCTCCTTTACAGCCCAATCTCGAGAGGTGCACCTGCTAGGACCGCTTCATGCTGACATATTATTCTGTGAAAGACTACTTTTGAACTCTGTTGACATAAGAATTAAGCTAACACGAGCAAGCGATGCGTTCTGTCTTATGGGTGCTGCAGATTCTACTTTCAAACTATGGATTTTAGGTGCAGCTCTCTTTGTCAAAAAGGTGACTGTATCTCCCGCCGTACGGCTCGGTCATGAGACCGCATTAATGAAACGAAATGCTTTGTACCCGGTATCGCGTGTGAATGTAAAAACATACTCTATACCTGAACATTCAAGAATATGCACTCAGGAGAACCTGTTCTTGGGTATGACACCTAAATATGTGGTTATTTCGATGGTCAATCACCAGGACTTCACAGGAGCGCGCAATTTGAATCCGTTTTCATTCAACCATTATAATATGGAGTATCTAGCTCTGTCCCGTGATGGTAGACAGATTCCTGCTAAGGCCTTCCAACCCAACTTCGATCAGGGTAATTCTGTACGAGAATATTACAACCTGTTTACATCCACAGGGAGGCATTTATAGGATCTCCCCCTAAGCATAACTAGGGAGGACTTTAACACGGGTTACGCATTATTTGCTTTTAATCTCGACCCATCTGCTGAATCTGAAGCACTATCACCAGTACGCAGTGGTAACATTAGGCTAGAAATGAGATTCAGAACACCGTTACCGCACACAACAACGCTGATTGTATACGCGTGCTACGACTCCATCCTGGAAATAGACTCTAAAAGAAGAGTTTTGGTGGATTATTATTAACCACTTGGAAACATGAATAATCACGAACTCGATGCAATACTCAGTCATCTGCTTGGGAAGCTTTTCTGCGGTGTATGGGCCAGCGACCAACTGGAGCTGCTACCACTAACATTCCCCAGACCGGCTTATTTTATCGTCAATACACACCCTTCTAACATGCCTGGGGAACACTGGCTAGCCCTCACTCTGGAAGAGGGTGGTAAAGCAAAGTTTTTTGACTCTTACGGGTACTCACTAGAATTTGTCTATTACCCTTCATCCATTTTGGATTTTTTGAAAGATCGTTCGTCTGTGATAATGTACCATAACCAACAATTTCAGAGCGTTCAATCTTCTGTTTGTGGGCATCACTGTATTTTTTATTTATGCCATAGAGCCTGTGGTCTCTCCATGCAACAAGTTTTATCAAAGTATTGTCAAATTCCTGAATCAAATGATGAGCTTGTATCTAGCTTTGTCAAAAAGTATTTGAAATGTGCTATGAAGCGAAACACAACGTTTTTCACGCATAGAACCTGTTCTCTAGATGTGTTTAAAGATTGTTACGGGTTTTGATATGTATGAGAATATGCATCAAATGTATTATGTGAACACATATCGTTTATTGTGAAAAGAAACAACGCTTATTCAGTAGTCATGCAGCTAGGGGGAGAATGTGAGCCAGCTGGGGGCTCGGGTTGCCTTACGAAGAGACTTTTTACTGAAATGATCTTCCGCTCTGGTCCAGAGGGGGGATAAGGTAACACTCTTACGCTTTCTGCGTGGTACCTGCGCATTCTGAGGCCAAACTGGTGACATCATGAACGACCTCCTTCTTTCCCGCCGTTTTGTAGCAGTTGGAGCCTTTAAAGACGGCCAAACTGGTGACATCAATACGCGCTTTTTATTTTTTGATTTCCTGCCTGCTCACCCTGAGTGGTTTCTTTTTCTTTGTCTTGGCTTGTTTTCTAGTCATCCAAACACGCTCTCCAGGGGGTCTCTTTCGACCTCGTCTTGATAAGATCATTATTCCTGAACCTTCCTGAGCATCAGAATTCTGACCGATCTTGCTCTTGATTTTATTGACCGCCCTCCCAAAGACGTCCGAAGCTATATTCGATGCCGCAGCTTTAAGGTGCGGTTTAGCAATCGACACTCCTTTCTTAACAAATGGGGATATAAATCGGAAGAGGCGGGCAAACACAGATCCAAATCCACGACCATACATGACAGGCTGTCCTGAAAACCCGGGTAGCTCTCCACCCGTGTGGTTCACATAATATTGTACAAACCGCGTTGGTTCTGGTCTCTGTGTTAAGTATGCCATTTTACCGCAGGTGTCAAAACCGGTTTAAAGTGCAGCTTCACGATCGTCTTCCCGTATACAAAGTTCACACACTCGTTACGATCTGTTTTTACCTGTATGCAGATTGTCTTAATATAGCTTTTTGAAACGGGGAGGTAATGCACTGTGTTATACCTCACACCAATCACGTCACCGAATTTACCATTTATGTTTACGACACCGAGCAGAGGTGAGTGACTGTCACCAACAGTTTGGAAATGGATTATGTCTGTGTAGACAAACAGGTTATATACACCAGTGCCGAGATCCGCTGGGTGGGGCGCAGGTCTGTTGGAGATGGTCCACCATTCGTCAGCGTTCAAACCGAGCATGATGGAGAGAGGGTTGCTAGCTCGAATTTTGTATCTTCCATCCCCCCTGAAGTCAAATTTTTTCGAGACATTATTGCAGGTTAGATCGATGCTCCTGTCATATTTCTTCACGGCTGGGACTAGAGCATCTGAGAGGTCTCTCAAAATACCCCCCTCCGGAAAACTTGGACCTGGCGTATTCTATACGGGGTGTATTCCTCTCATCTTTAGATTTGTCTCCCACCTCATAAACAACCTTCTTTAAATCAATGTATGAATGCTGATCCGACAGGTTATACCATGTATGAGGGTAGACAATTTCACACAGTCCCACTACCCAGTCTCCACTTAGCTCAATAGCCTTTGGAAGGTCTGTAGTATAATTTGAGCTCGTGTTATCTTTAAATACCTCTCCGCTGGCGTTGGAAGGTAGAGTTACATAGAACCCCTCATCAGACATTGTGAATTTGACGGAGCAAAAAAAGTCATCTAAATGCTTTGGAGGGTAAGGTTTACTAATTAATCATAGTCTGTAGAACCCAGGCTTCATAGTGAATCGACGATGTGTTACACGGTTTTGTGGGCGATATTATTTGACACTTTTAAACATCTGAGGCTCTGACCACACTGTTGAATTTTTCGGGCCAATTTCTCCACCTCACAAAGACTTGGTCCTCCCCATTGACTCTCCGCCGCTTTAAAATCTTGTCCACGTTATACACCCGCTCACCATTAATTTTTACTTTCTGCACTTCGGCCTCATAAAACGATCCGTGTATTCGATCCTGATCATAATCAACTAACTCGTACACTGGGGGGTAGCGGAGTATGCAACGGTCAACCGTAAATATTTCATCTGTGAAGCTGTTCTCATATTTCTTATCAAATACCCCACGTAGCTTTGATATTCTGACCAGATCCCCTTTCTTAAACTTTGTCTTTATTTTACCAGAGTCTATCGATGGGGTGATGCAATAGAGGTTTTTCATGACTTGAGGAGTATTCTCTGACGTCACTTGCATAGGTGTCATATTAATGCTTGAGTGGAAGCTGTGGTTGTAACTCTCCACTAGCTTTTGAAGGACGTCGATGTACCGGAAGGTGTTATTAGCGGTGAAATATCTCAACATTCTACCGTTCAGAGTGCGATTGAAGCGCTCAACAACAGATGCCTTTAGATCACTGGCTGTACTAAAGTGGGTAATACCATATTTCTTCATCATTAACTTAAATTGTTTATTATAAAACTCTTTACCAGCATCCGTCTGTAATTTTTGTGGAATTTGACTCTCTTGAAAAACTGATTCAAACCCCTTAACGACCTCACACCCCGTCTTTCTCTTTAAAGCACGCACATACGCCTTTTTTGAAAAGACATCAATCACTGTTAGTAAATAGTTGAATCCGTCGTTATGTGTCGCCAAGGCTTGCATGTCACATAAGTCGGCCTGGAATTGCTTCAAGGGTTTGGTTACAAAAACACGATTCCGGGGAAACTTTACTCGTGCAGGTTTATGCAACGTGTAGGTGTCCTCGCCTGAAAGAAAGTCTTTTACTTTTTCGACACCGATCACACGTCCTTCTCTGTCCTTTAAACCCCTTCTCAATCTGTCAACACCCCCATAGCTCCCCGGATGGGCGGGGTCATAGTATGCATTGGTCAACACCCTCTGTTCTGACATTTTACTGTCGAATGATAGTACAGGAGAACGGCTAGTGTAATTTAACCCTTGTATTAATCAGATAGATGAACCATATGATTGGATCAAAGTTTTTTTTTATTACAAGTTTAAAACCATAGCATTACACAATTATAAAAACAAATGAATAAAAAACAAAACACGTCAGGATTAAACTAGAGCATTTATATCAGAGGAGATATAACCAACATTAGTACACATCAGATTTCATAGCCTCGGGAGACAGTCCTGAGTTCTTCCAGGATGGCTTCATCATCCCTATCACCATACACAGCTTGAATCGCGTTGTAGAACCCCTGCATACTCCTCAGCTCATGTAGAACGGTTTCAGCTACTGTTTTCACCTTCAGATCATCATCATCATGTATGCTCCGATTTACCAGCAGAATTTGAATAGCTGGAATGATTCGCGGGGTAAGAAGTTGTCGCATGACTGATTGAAAGTGGAGTTTGTAATAATCCTCATCCATTAGCTCTAGGCATTGATGCTGCAACTGACTGGGATGGCTAATTTGACATCCATAACAGTTATCTTTCTGATAAGCAGCACTGGTCATGTGAAATAGATGCAGTCTTTACAGCCTTGATGAACCTGGATGACATCAAACCGTCCACCAGGTCCCATTTGTCAACCTCAGCCAGAGCCGGAGAATCATCCCCCTCATCCTGAGACGCACACCCGTGTTCCGGTGTCGCGCATTCCGGCGCATCGGGGGTCCCACCATCGCTGGGCGCTGAAGGTCCATCACACTCTCCCTCGAGATCGGGCATAGGCACTGGGGTTGAAGAAGATAGAGGGGGTCTTACAAGGTAATGTTTCGATGTAGGCGGCCGATAATAGTTGAAATAAGGGTGACCCGCTCCCCCAGCTTCAGGGTTGTATGATCCCTCGACCCAAGCGTCGGGCTGGGCATCTGCAGGCAGAATCTCCGAAAGAGAGAACACAGGGGATGGTGGAGAGTAGCATGGCGAGAGCGATGAAATTGACGGTGGATGATACTGGTTAGCGTAGCCGAACCCCACAGGCGATGGCGGAGTGCTCATCGGCTCATACGGCTGGCCGATCCCCCAGTATGACGGTAGAGTGGTCTGCTTGACGAATCCTCCCATATCCATCGTCTCGGAGCGAAGATTACGGCGGCCTGGAAGTCCTGGATGTAATGCCGAAGACCAGGAGGTTTATATAGGAACCCAGCGTACGGGGCGGGGCCTGTAGACTTGTCTGGACATGTTCGGCATGAGGGGCGTGATAAATACAACGAATACAAAGCAGAGCAGGGGCAAGTCGAGCGCCGATTGGTGGACTGTTTTTTATCTACAACTTTAATAGTTTGGAGGGTTTCTTGTTTCCAGGTTAAACCAACCAGTGTAAGCTACTAAAAGAGGGTAGGACCTGTTTGTAACAAATTTTGCTGGGAATAAAACATATTTTGCTTAATAGCATCTACACCTAAACACTGGTGCTCCTGCTGACTGCCTCCCATTTTGCAAGAGTTACATTGTTTCCGCAGTAAAGATATGCAGGCATAACCCATAAAATGGCTTAGAGCAGTTTTAATAGCACTGTTGACTGCGGTAGGTATCCAGTTCTCAATTTCCTCCATTTGATTCTCTTGATCCAGGAAGGAAATCGGAGTCTCGCTTAAAAGAGGAAAGTCTTCTGTAAAAGCCAATGTCGGATTTTTGTCCAGAGTTGTAGAGGTTGATTTATCGCACATTGAGCGTGTCGTCACGGATGGAATCCCATTTGACAATTCAGATAAAAGAACAGACGTTTCCTCATCAAGTTCTTCATTTTTAAATTCAACTCTTTTTAGGTCCATGGTTGGAGTTGAGGCAGAAGAGGCTATATGCTTGGACTCAGCTCTGACGCGGTCTGACAATGACGCGGGCTTCTGGGATTCCCCTCGAATGAAGCCGGTGATACAGTCTTCGTGAAACCGCTGTTTTCTTTGTTCGTCGCAGCACCGCGCTCCATGTCCTTAAGGTCGGATTGTTGAATGAGGTCCTTCCAGCATGCTGTAGAGATTAACCGTTTTCCGACAGCCTTTTATACAGGTAAATGCCGCCCGGTGAGCACCGCCCAAACCGGTTTACCTGACTTGCGGACGTAGGTGAAGTCAGGGGCGTGATAAATACAGCGAATACAAAGCAGAGCAGGGGCGTGTCAAACGCCGATTGGTGGACTGTTTTTTTATCAGTAACTTTAGTAGTTTGATAGATTTCTTATTTCCAGCTTAAAGCAACCAGGTTTAAAGTGATATTTGTTTAAATCCTTATCTGTTTTTAAAGACTGTGTAATGGTGCATTTTTAAAATCAACAAAAGGATGAGCATCTGCTTCAACATAGCTGTGGGTGAATAAATTCTCTTTTTAGTGCTCTTACAAGTTTAATTTATAATGGTCGAATTGTTAGAATCAGATGTAATGGTGTCTCTAGAGTGTTGGAGCTAATGTGGTTTTAAATTAAAGTCAGGAAGCTAAAAAGCACCTTTTAACTGTTTAAAATAAAATGGAATGCTCAAGGAGTCATGTTGAGACAGAGCCCAGACCGTATAATATTAAAGGGACTTGTTCGGACATGTTCTGATGACACTGAGGAGTTAGATTCAAACCATTGGGGGCGCTATATATACTATAGGCTGTAATTTAATTTTTGAACCACTAGAGGGAGGTATTTATATATTTTGGTGTAATACTATTTATAGGGCCACTAGGGGGAGGTATTTTCATATATGCATGTAGTTTAATTTTTGAGCCACTAGGGGGAGGTATTTTCATATTTGCATGTCATTTAATTTTTGAGCCACTAGGGGGAGGTATTTGTACATTTGCATGTAATGTTACTTTGATCCACTAGAGGAGGCCAATTATACAATAGGCTGTTATATTAATTTTGAACCACTAGATGAAGGCATTTATAAGTTTTGGTGTAATAGTATTTATTGGGCCACTAGGGGGAGGTATTTTCATTTTTTTTTTACATGTAGTTTAATTGTAGAACCACTTAGTGCCATATTTTGACAGGTGGGCGTGGCCACCAGGGGGCGTATCCCATTTTAACAGGTGGGCGGGGCCACCAGGTGGGCGTGGCTTCTTGTGACAGGTGGGCGTGGCCATCAGGGGGCGGAGCTTATTATGACAGGGCGGAGCTTATTTCGACAGCCAGGGTGCCCGCAAAAGGGGGCGTAACCAGAAGGGGCGTTTCCGAAAGTGGGCGTGCCCGGAAGTGGACGTACTCGGAGGGGGCGTGACCGGAAGTTGATGTGCCTAGAAGTGGGAGCATCCGGAGGGGGCGTGGTCGGAAGTGGGCATTCCCAGAAGTTGCCGTGGCCGGAAGGGGCGTGGTCGGGAGGGGCGCGGTCTCATTTGCATTTTGACAGCTAGTGTTCTGTACTTTCTCAAATGTGACCAGGTATTTAAGAACATTGGAAGTCACACCATAGCAAGTAAATGTATTTTTTTCTCAAATGACTACTATGCAAGTGAAATAATTTTTAAGTGTTATTTATTTTCTGTTCTGTAATTTTATATATTGTAGGCTGTAAAAGTTGAGGAACAGACACGCCAATAGGGACAGTCAAGGCTATGGTTTGACATGAGGGCTGGTAGGGTGACTGCATCAAGGTTTAAGTCAGCTGCAAGGACAGACCCCACAAATCCGTCCAAATCCCTAATTAGGCAAATTTGTTACCCTGACCTATGCAGCTTTTCAACAGTTGCAACAAGGCATGTGTGACACAACACAAACACAACAGTTTTTATCATTGTGTGAGTGATGCAAGAAGTGCTCTAAATAAAATAAAAAAACGTATTTTAATTTACAGGGCCCTCGCACATCACAAAACAGTATTACATGCTAGCAAAAGTAGGCATTTGTTGAGCAATAGCTCCAGAGATAAGTTCAGGGAATACAGAAATTGCAAAAGGAAAAGTGTACTAAAAAGCTGTAGCAGGTAAAACATTTCTATTTTTCAGATGGGGATGCGAACATGAGAAGACAGCCAGACAGGCGTATGAAGCTTTTGCTGTCCAACAACATCAGGACCTTACAGTTTGTGATGCTGGTCTTCACATTGACTCCTCCCGTCCCTACCTTGGAGCATCTCCAGACGGCCTGCTGTCCTGCACCTGCTGTGGCAATGGTATTTTAGAAATTAAGTGTCCACACTGTGCCAAAGAAACTGGAATCCTCGGTGCAACTGATAGGAAACATTTCTGCCTTAAGAATTCAAATGGTACATATGTAATTAAACAGATCATGCATACTACTACCAGGTTCAAGCTCAGTTGTCTGTCACAAGGCAAAAGTATTGTGACTTCATGGTGTGGTCTCCATCCAATTTTGTCATACAGGGGATTTTGCCAGACAATGACTTTTTTATAAAAGCTGTGCATAATGTTGAGACCTTTTACAAGTCAGCTATTTTACCCGAGTTACTGGCCAAGAAATATACATGCCCAGATAAAGTGCTGTCAGATATAACTCAGTCTCCAAACTCACAAAGAGTGGAAGGGTAGTAAAGCTAAAATGTGGTACAGGTACAACTGATGTTGCTCAGTCTCTTTCTGCTGTTACTCAGGAGGAGTTCATTGTAGTTCAAGTTTATATTGTTTATATTATATAGTTATTATATATATTATATTATATATAGTTAGGTTATATTATGTAGGTTATATTGTTTCACTTAGGCTCTGTGTCTCTGTATTTAGTCTCTGTGTAACTCTGGTTCAGATCTAGTTCTGGTTTAGTCCCAGTTACATTTGGCTAAGTATTGTGTAATTTTGATTAACCGTATGTAGCCTACTATTTTTCAGGTGGTATTTTCAATTCAATTCAATTCAGTTTATTTATATAGCGCCAATTCACAACAGATGTCATCTCAAGGCACTTAACAAGAAGTCATTTCAATACAATTATACAAACATTCCAATCAGTTAAAAAGTTTCCTATTTAAGGAATCCCAGCAGATTGCGTCAGTCATTGGCGTGAGGTTGGGCAGATTTCCAACCACAGCAATCCTTCAGCAATCCCTCATACTGAGCAAGCATGTAGCGACAGTGGGGAGGAAAAACTCCCCTTTAACAGGAAGAAACCTCCAACAGAACCAGGCTCAGTAGGAGCGGCCATCTGCCACGACCGTCTGGGGTTTTGAGAAGACAGAGCAGAACACAGAAGGAACAGAAGATCCGATATAAGAGAACTTTCTATGTTACCGAAAGTAAAAAGTTGATAACAGGACACAGTGGATCTTCAGTTACTGAGAGGATCATCCCAGTCGATGACCCCCGTCCAACAGGGCATTGCAGCCAAGCAGGATACCAGACCAGGTGTATCTTCGATGGGGAGAAAAACACTGAGAGAAAACAAAGTTAACAGTCGAAATAACAGAATGTACTGTAATACAACTGGAGAGTCGTAGGAGAAAAGGAAGTAGCAGAGTGAAGAAAATTGGTAAGTCTTTCCTCCAGCAGTCTAAGCCTATAGCAGCATAACTACAGAGATAGCTCAGGATGACCTAAGCCACTCTAACTATAAGCTTTATCAAAAAGGAAAGTTTTAAGCCTGGCCTTAAAAGTAAACAGAGTGTCTGCCTCACGGACTAAAGCTGGGAGCTGGTTCCACAGGAGAGGAGCCTGATAACTAAAAGATCTGCCTCCCATTCTACTTTTAGAAATCCTAGGAACTACAAGTAAACCTGCAGTCTGAGAGCGAAGTGCTCTTTTAGGAACATATGGAACAATTAGATCTCTGATGTATGATGGAGCTTGATTATTAAGGGCTTTGTATGTAAGAAGAAGGATCTTAAATTCTATTCTGGATTTAACAGGGAGCCAATGAAGGGAAGCTAAAACAGGAGAAATGTGATCTCTCTTTTTAATATTCATCAGAACTCTTGCTGCCGCATTTTGGATCAACTGAAGGCTTTTAATGGCATTTTGTGGACTACCTGATAGTAAAGAATTACAGTAGTCCAGCCTTGAGGTAACAAATGCATGGACTAGTTTCTCAGCATCACTCCTGGACAGGATGTTTCTAATTTTAGCAATATTCCGGAGGTGAAAGAAAGAAATCCTAGAAACCTGTTTAATATGGGATTTAAATGTCAAGTCTTGGTCAAAAATAACGCCGAGGTCCTTTACGTTATTACTGGGGGACAATTTAATGCCATCCAGATGAAGTGATTGACTAATCAGTTTCTGTTTAAGAACTTCTGGTCCAAAGACAGCAACTTCTGTCTTGTCAGAATTTAAAAGCAAAAAGTTTAGGGTCATCCATGCTTTTATGTCTTCCAGACATGCCTGTAATCTACCTAACTGACTGGGTTCATCAGGATTTATGGATAAATATAGTTGTGTATCATCGGCATAGCTGTGGAAATTTATCCCATGCTGTCTAATGATTCTACCAATTGGAAGCATATATATGGTGAAAAGAATTGGTCCAAGGACAGAACCCTGTGGAACTCCACAAGTAACCCTTGAGAGTGAAGAAGATTTATCATTTAGATGAACAAACTGGAATCTATCAGACAAATATGATTTAAACCAGCCTAGTGCTGTTCCTTTGATTCCTGCAACATGTTCAAGCCTTTCTAAGAGAATATTATGAACGACTGTATTTGATGTAAAAGACTGTGAATTTAGGTATTAGACTGAAATTCTTCACCCTGTATATACTACAGCTCTACTTGGATAGTTGATGCATGAAAAATCTAAATAGAATACCATATTAATTTAACTGTATGTTATGTGTCTGTGTTTATAAAAATAAAGCATTCAAATTCATTTTATGACTGTTTATTAAACACTGAAAGTTATGCTATTACAATATTTACACTGCCAGATTGCCAATTACAATGTTTACATTCTAATTTGTAACCCACATGACTTAGGGGTCATGAGCTATGCTCTTAGTTTAGTGGGTTGTCCCTTTAATGCTCAGCTCCCCTATTAATCAGCAGCTGATTACCACCTGCTGCTTCAGGTTGTGCTGCAGTTCAAACATTTAGCTGCTGCTTTCCACTCAGGAGGTTGCTCATTGCTGCCCTTGCTTGATGGTTGTTTAAAAATTCAACCTAAGAGATAAAGAAACTACAACTGTTCAGAGCAAACTGGGAGTGAAAATAGGAAGGCTTGATATCTTGGTGAGTTTAACAGATCAGTTTCTTCAACTCAAGTTCTGTTATATTATCTTTATTGACCAAGTCATATCATCATAGATTCCTGTTCCATAAACCCTGGCTTCAACTGTAATTTTTGACATCCCTCTACTCACCGGTGAGTCAAGCAGATCTTGTTTTCCCCCACTGGTGCTGCATAATAGTAACCAAGCCTCTAACAATAAATCACATGGTCAGCATGGATTGGAATGTTTTTTTAGTGCTTGGTCTTCATTTGATTTGATATTTGAGCTGAATGGTTAATACTTTGGTTTTACTTTCAGTAATCCTTTGTTTCCTTTGATTTTTACCATTCTGGCTGCACTTTGATTTCACACTGTATAATTATTAATAGTAGTGTGGTATTGATTTGGTTTAACACCACCAATTAGTTGCGCAACATTTGATTTGTTTTTTCCATTGGAATATGGACTGATGCTTAGCTTTATGCTAATGAGATTAAATTTAAGTGTTCAGTTTACTTAATTTTGAATTTGTGAAGCTTAAAACCTCTTGCCATATGTATATACTTTCTTTGATATTCCTTTTGAATATCAGTTACTTTATAATATTTCATTGTTTAATTTAACTGTTGTTAAATTTGTTTTTGTTTTTTGTTTAGTATGTATGACTAATTGTTTTCTCTTTGGCCTCCATTTTAGGTCAGGTTTTTTGGGAGTTTTTTTTATTCCCCCTTAAAGTCTGCTTTATTTTTTTTCCCCATGTGTGGACTCTTCAATTGGATTCAACCTGTTTCATCTGGATGGCGAGCTACCCATGTTCTACTACAAAAGGAGTAGGAAATAACTAATTTTGGTTAACAGGAGAACCGAACCTTGGAACTGACTGAACTCTTTGACCTGAATCCTAAAGAGTTTCCTTGAACCACAGACACTTAAGTGTGTGCTTGTCCTTTTGTTTTTGGCTGTTTTTTCCTTTTAAACAGTTCTATGTCTTGTATGTCGTTTGTCTTAAATTTTAATACACTTTTTGAAACTTATTTTTTTGTCCTTGACTCACTCACACACTTTGGCTCCATAGCCGAACCTGGTCCTGAATGTCATAATTCCATCTATTGGCAAAGGTCAGATAAGCGATCCTGGCTCTAAACGCGCTACAAATTTTAAACATGTAAAAAAAAAATAAAGAAAATAACATTTCATCAGATTACTTAATCAACAGGCACTACTGAGGGGCACAGATTTGTGAGGGCACATGCCACTCTGACTATTTTATCTAGAGTGGTGAACTCTGCTTAATCAGTTGATTTAATCAGATGGCTAATAGGGACAGGAACTTGCAGTATGTTATACTTTGATCGTGCCTATATATGTATATGTGTGTGTATATATATATGTGTGTGTGTGTGTATATATATATGTGTGTGTGTGTGTATATATATATGTGTGTGTGTGTGTATATATATATGTGTGTGTGTGTATATATATATGTGTGTGTGTGTATATATATATGTGTGTGTGTGTATATATATGTGTGTGTGTGTATATATATGTGTGTGTGTGTGTATATATATGTGTGTGTGTGTGTATATATATGTGTGTGTGTGTGTATATATATGTGTGTGTGTGTGTATATATATGTGTGTGTGTGTGTATATATATGTGTGTGTGTGTATATATGTGTGTGTGTGTATATATGTGTGTGTGTGTGTGTGTGTGTGTGTGTGTGTGTATACACGTGTGTGTGTACTTGTAACTTTTAACTTTAAACCTGTATTTTTAAAATGTGTACAACTTACAAAATGTAAGTAACAAGTACAAAACACAAGTTACAGGTACAAAATTAAAGTCCCAATTCTAACTCCATAAATATGAGCTTTAAAAGCTGTGAATACTTTTGTACATGTGATTTCATGGTATTTTTAATCTATAATAAAAGGTTGCAAGAAATATGCAATTGAGTAGGATTGTCTATAGTTCTTTACAAAATGTGTATTTGTGCATTAAAAAACTGCATATTTACAAAACTAAAAAAAAAATTGATAAAGAGATGTGCTATAACAGCAGAAGTGCTATATGAAATAGGAAAAACAGTCCCTATAATAGCATGGATGTAAACACTGAGTTTGTTGGGAGCAGTGATCCTTCAGTCCTTCTGTCTCCCACGACCTGCACTGGATCAGGAAGGCATCCTAGTACAGAGCTAGTTTATGGAGGACCATCCCTGCCAAAATTGACAATATAAAAATAAATGTGGAAAAAAAAAAATAACTACATAAATGTGGAAATAAATAAAATTGGAATTACATTTCTAAATAAATACTTCCTTTTATTACCTTGCTTCTCTTCAGATCTCTGTTTGCTCGTATAGTCAGGAAGCCTGGTAGAGAGACGTTGCAGTTGGGGATATGATCCTGCAGCCACATCTCAGAGTGAAACACATAATACTGCATTTCTGATACTCTGGCTGTGTCCTTGTAAGGGCTTGGAGTTCATCCATCTTGTTAGCCAGTGATTGCCCATTAGGATCAATGGAAGAGATAGTTCGGACTTTTATCTCTCTCTTTCTCTCTCTCTCTCTCCCCCTGTCACGCTTCCTCCTTCTCAACCCATCAGGGATTAATGTATTCAGTTGAGATATTATTTCAGGTTTTGCAATGTTAATGAGCTGCTGCCGGCTGTGAACCACCTTGTTGCCATGGTTATGCATAACAAATTATCGAAAAGTAAAAACCTTGCAGCAAAAATCCTTCCAACTTTACAGCCCCAAAAACCAGAATACCAGCCAAAAAATGCAATCTTTTACTCAAGAAAACAGAGGAACCAATGTCTGAAAAAACAAAACTCAATATGTAGCAAACAGAGCCACTTCAACATATAGCCACCCAGAGCAGCGCATTTCTAGAATTGACATGATCCTTACAGTGCTTACAGCCTTCTCCAGGTGGGTCAGAGCTCAGTTCAGGAGGTAAAAGATGTCATCATTTACCCCGATGCCTGGCTGGAACGCAAACTGCAGTGGATCCAATGAAGACCAAGTTAGTGCTACTGGCTACTGTCCAATTCCTTAATGTCGGTCGGTACTCTCTTATGTCGTGCTTTGATATAAACCCTTTTATTGTAGTTCTGCTCTTGTTTTTGGTTCTCACATTGCAAGGTGGTATTTCACTCAAGCTTTGTGGCTCCAGAAGCCTCTTAAATGGTTTCCTACAGCTTTTACCAGCTACATAAAATGTTCCTGTTTAAGAAAATCCTCCACCAAGGTTGAAGATTGACCGCAGCGTTTCAACATTCGAATTCTGTGAGGATGTTTGCTTTGGTAATGGAGAGCTGGGAGGGGCTTAGCAAGGGATGAGTTGATGAGAATGGGATTTAATATCACCCATAGAAAAATGCATTGCAAGGGCTAAACCTTTTAGGACTCAACTCTATCCTGCAAATTACCAACTTTATTGACATGCGAAGAGACCCAAAAATGCAGGGCTGATGTAATGCATGGAGGAGATTGTGCGGGGTGGGACGGGGCCAGGGGAGTTTTGCTGGCTCGGGCTTGGAAGTGCTTCTACTTCTAGTTTATTCATTTCATTTTCCTGTTTACTTTAACACAAATCTTTTCTCACAGAAGTAAAGAGTTATAGGAACAACATTTTAGGCAGAAAAATGTAGAAAAGTTAGATAAATAATATGACAGTATTTGTACAAAATAGATATTTTTGCTTGAATATCACAAAAGCAGTGTTTCATAAAGATAACTAAGTCAGAAGTGACAGAAGCAAAAATATCAAAAGCTTTGTAAAATCCTTTGGATTTTAAGTAAACAAATGCGGAAACAAATGCTTCAGTGTCTTCTTTATATTCTCTATTAGCAGCAGAAACTGTATAATTATTCCCTCTGCACCTTCATATTTTTCTAATTTCCATTTTTTCCTCATTTTGTGTTGCCATTTAGGTCTTTGCTGCCTCTACAAACACCTCAAACACGAATAAAAACTATCCATTTATTAGTTTTACAAATTTTTGGTGTCCGAAATCTTGTGCTTCTACAAGGTGTTTAAAAAAGTGCCTTATTGTGACATCACAACACCCCCCCACTGTCAAACACGCACCTCACCTGTCAAACCCCGCCCACCAATTCCAATTCCATTCTCATGTATAGAAACCTAGTAACAAAATGGATAGGCGTGGTCTACAACCTCTAATTTGGATAAATGGGAAAGAGTCCTCAAAACAGCTCATTCTGAAAGGGACTGACATTGTCAAGAATGGACCTGGTGAGATCAATTTATGTAAGAGTGATTTTGTGCAAAGAACGTCATTAGCATGTTTTGTATAGACAGACCTATTATAACTTGTTTAAAAAGGGGCATAATATTTACCCTTTAATGTTTGTTTACTGCAATGGACTGGCGACCTGTCCAGGGTGTACCCCGCCTCTCGCCCCTTGACCACTGGAGATAGGCACCAGCCCCCCGCAACCCTGCATTAGGATGGACGGGTACAGAAAATGGATGGATGGATGTTTGTTTAATGTTTATTAGTGTTTGCCATTATGATGCAGATATAGTTCTATTTGACAATTCAGTATACTTTTTTAATTGTATCAAGTGTTATAAAGCTATTATATATTGTATGTTAATAATATAGAATAATATTAAAAAATTCAGCAATGAATACTAATCATTGCTAATAAATACTTTTAAAGCTTACAATGTTTCAGAAGTAGAATTTTAAAATTTTAGGTGGAATATCTGCTATGATAGTAGCATGTTTGTATCAAGGTATGTTTTTGTTCTCAAATAGTTAGCACATAATAGTTTCATATGTGAAACTGAGAATTACCACTAGCTGACTTCTCTCCAGGCTGTGGAAGTATTAATAAAACACTTGCATCAAACTAATCTGAAGCTATAATGTGTTGTTCTATGGAATGGGGAGAAATCTGGACCTGTGGAGACCATAGTACAGAAATCAAAACCAGTTGCATTAATTTCACTCAGTGGAACACAAGCTAAGGTTTTGCGAGACCATACAGATTGGTTCCCATCTTTCACTCATGCTTCTGCTACCCCATATTTCCCCATCCCCCACTCCATGAACCCCTTGCTGCACTCCCTGCGACCCCCCAGCCTCTGCAGGGCTCTACCAATGGGAGGCCTACTACGGCATTCCTTCCCAGAGACAAGAACTTCCTGGTCTGGTGTAATCATTCTCACTGCCTGTCATGCTGCTTTACTTATATCACGTGTTCAATGCCGAATCATTTCACATCGCAGTGTTACAGATTTGTAACAATATGTGGTTTTCATGGTTGCTACCCCTGGGCATGATAACTGCCTTCCTGGTGAAGTCTATCACACAAAAATAACACGTGCCAATTTTATTTTTCATTCTGTTGTATTAAAATGTCTTGCATCTGCAAACATTGCATCCTAAAACCAGAATAAGGATAGCAGACAAGCTATTATTACACCCACTACCGGAGGAGAAAGTGGCTGGGAAGTATATGCATAGCAATGGGCACAGGATTAAATAAATTCTAATCCATTTAATCTCAACATCATTCAGATATTGTGGAAAGGGGATTACACTTCAGAAAACTGTTCAGTTAAAGGTGTATATTTACAAGTGTCCCTAAATTTAAATTGTGTTTAATGAAAGTTTAGTTACATTTCCTTGTTTACAATTCACTGACATAATTATGAGTACAGGAGACACAGACTGTTCTACTTGAATATAGGTCATGGCAATGTAGGATTTTATGTTATTTGTACCCACTGGACTTTACTGTAAGAATCCAGGTCATACAAACGAAGTAGTTCAAGTCTGACATTGTATCACACCAGAGATTCACTGAGTATGTGTGCTGAAAGATGCCCAAGTCAAAATCAGGTCAACAATCTCCCCTAAAGTGTGGGAAGTGTAAAACAACATTTCTCACCAGGATTATAGAGTTCCTTTAAATTTCTACAACAACTGAAATGAAATACTGTACACCACATCATAGGATAAGAAAAAGATAAATGCAGTGGGACAACAAACGATAGAAACACACAGAACTCTAACATAATTCATTCTTAACAGAGTTGGCAGATTTAAGACAGTTATTTTATATTGGAGGCAGCTAATCCAGACTGAGTTGGCTGCAGGCCTAGCGCCAGAGGATGGGCCAGGCCCACCCAAGACAAATTAAAACGCCTGTGTAAATTCAGTTGCAAAAATTTCAATTTTCACTTTAATTTAGTTTATTTATATAGCGCCGATTTACGACAGATGTAATCTCAAGGCACTTTATAACAAAAGTCATTTCAATGCAATCATACAGACATTCCAATTAGTTTAAGGTTTTAGTTAGTTTTCTATTTAAGGAATCCCAGCAGATTGCATCGAGTCATTGACTGGCAGTTGCGCCCCTTTGATGCAGACTCCAACCACAGCGATACCTCAGTAATCCCTCATACTTAGGAAGCATGTACATCTTTACGTTTCAATCAAACTTATTTTCTTCTCCCTTTTTTGTTTTACATTCGCTTATCAGAAAAAGCACGTTTTAGTGGGATTTCCATCTTGGGATCTAAAGACATTTCTATTTTGAAAACATACTGTTTCAGAGTAATAACCTGTTGTCTATTCACCTGATAAGATGTCAGAAAGTAAATGTCAACCAAGTCATTTATGTTGAGACACAGAGTGCTTGAACTCTGTTTTGTCACTGAATATAAATGGTATTCAGAATGACAGACAGACATTTGTACATTATAACAAAATATACAGCAGTTTCATTTTGAATCAGAATTAAAACAAGTTCTCCAAACTCCATATACTTCTCATATTTTGATACCAGAAAATGCCCCTTTTTATACATTGTTCCTTTATATTTTATTTCTGTGGAAACACTTGTCTTTTTCTAAAAATCGTAGGTGTTTTACTGCCTGTTATATTACTTTGGTGTAGAGCAGGGATCTCAAACTCCAGTCCTCGAGGGTCCTGCAACTTTTGGACACGTCTCAGTTTCAACGCATCTGAATGAAGTAATTAGGTCATCAACAGTATAAACTAACTGCCTGCAGAGAAAACAGTTTAACAATTTGATTCAGATGTGTTGGACCAGCAACACATCTAAATGTTGTAGGACACCGACCATCGAGGACTGGAGTTTAAGAACACCTGCTGTAGAGACTGAAGTAAAAAACACAACTTTCCTTGACCAGCAGCAACTGATTGGATCTCTCACCAGCTGAAATGTATGCCTGAAACAGCTGATGTCTTTCTGATAGTGTTAGGCATATGTTTTGGAAGTTTTTTTAAATTCCTTGCACATCTCTCAAAGTACCTCAAAGTACTCTCAAACCGTATTGTCCACAACGTGATCAAAGGGTGCTGGATAGTGCCGCAAGAAATTATGTTTTGGTTTCAGAGAAGTTTCAGGAAATAAAGATTTTCTTCATTCCAAATTGATTATTATTTCAAGATATGCAACTTGTGGCAATTACATTTTTTTTTTTGCACAAATCAAATCAACTGTCTTTGAATTGGATAACTGTCTGCCAAACATCATCTTGTGGATCTTGTATCTAGTCACCAAAGATCACAGACAACAATCTCAACAAGTTCCAGTTTTGAACAGCTTGACCTGAAAGCCTGATTCCCTTAGAGTTGACAGAGCATAGCTTTGTGAGAGTATCTGATCTTTTGTACTTAAATTGCTTGATTCGTCGGTTTAACAGGGAATAAGTAAACCATTTCCATGTTTTCATAAAATACATAAAGTACAGTGCAACATCACATAACAAGACACCCTCAAATAAGTCATGGCCTATGCAAGGTGGAAGGCCAGATTTACAAACATGAAAAGACTTTAGTGAGTTAAGGTCAGTGTTTGCCTTGACACCTTCGACATCTTGAATGCCTCCAGTCTGTAGATGACGGACACCCACGTTGTAAGCCTCAGGGATTTTCTGTGGACCACAAGCATTTGGATCACTTTGAAAGTCTTTTCTCGTGATTTCACAGTTCCTACAAAAGGACTGAGAGGTACTAATGTTTTCAGTAAACCCACTGCTGCTGTATGATCCTAAATTGTCACCAGCAATACAGAAGAAAGCCCCTTTAATTGTTTCTTTACCTGCAATTATACCATGTTCCTCTAAATCTCTTAAATCCACAAGAAATTCACAGAAAACCTTAGCAGTTCCAAACTTTTTAAATCATTCTCTGCACACAATGAAACAAGAGCCATGTGATCAGTGCTTGAGTGCACTTGAATAGGTAAATTAGCCACAGATAGGTAAACATCTACAACTTTATTTTTTCTTTGCTAAACCAAGAGGATTTACAATTTCGAAGGCACCTACAGAATAAGCCTCAGGTACCCTGGATTTTCAGTGAAGAACTGGTTGCACTTAACGTTTTTTCCATCACTTATGTCACATAAAACATCTGAGTGTCGTTACACTGAATTCTTCAATAATTCTGATTCTAAAAGTACACTTAGGGTCTGTTTAATGGGTATGTAGTAAGTAAATCTCTTAGTCATGTTTTCATCCTTTCCTAAGGATATTTGTTTTGGCTCTGTGTATTTGAGCATTTTTTTGGAAAGTCTGAGTTATTGAATATATTGTTCTCAGTGGTCCCCGATGACGAACAGAAAATAGATCTGAATCTCTCACACAATCGGTCTTTAGCAATAGCATCATTTGCTAGACACATGTCATCTTTTAAAATTGGCTTGAGTTTATTCAAGGTGTAATCCATTCCAAGTTCATGCACCTTTTGCATCTCTTCAACAACAGTCTGTATTGAGGAAGCTGGAAGAAGCAGCTGTCCTTGAGGTTTTAGGTAGAAAAGACACAAATTTCTGAGAAAAGCCTTGCTGGAATTTGGTGACAATTTGTGACTTTCATTTAACAGTGGAGCATTTGGGGTCTCATAAGGCCTGTGAATGGTGATTTGACTGTAAAAACCTTTTTTACAGTTGTTATGGCTGAAAATATATCAATCTTCTAAAAGTAAGATTAAACCGAGTCCTTAGAAATAAGGTGTTTAATTCAACCTGTTTGACCAGAACAAGGAGGGACAGAGCTTGCTCTCGCATTCCCTACCCACCCTTTCTTACCTTAAATAGTATTTAGCTATCGTTGTTTATTTCTCCAGCATGGCTTTTTCAATCGTCTTGTTCAGCTCCTGAATAACCAGTTCATGCCAGTCGGATAGCAAAGCATGAAGCGGTCCCTCAAGGCTAGAATGTCCAGTAGATATCTTGCTGCTCTGACGTTTTTAATCACGGTGACCTGACATCTTTATCAGGAACATTATGCTGGAACAATAAGCTTGGTTTCTCTAACTTGACCTTCCTGTCCTAGATGCATTCCTAGATGCAAGACACCGAATTAGTAATTCAAACCTAATTACATATACAATATGCCTGTAACACATCCTTTTACTGAACATGCAACGGGCTGCCCCTCTATTATATGCTCATTTAAATGAGCAATTTCTTCCATACTTCCACACAGCAAAATGGCCCACTTCAAATTCGCAAAATTGGCATTGGCAGATTCTGGATGTGAAGGCCCATTCTGATCTCAGAAAAAAAAATGTTTTAAAGTGCCCCTGGCATGAAATGTGCATTTTTTGAGTTTTTTGGTCATATTTGTTAGTTTCCCCAACTACTGATTAGTGTTTCCTGTTATTAACTTTTTACTTTCTGTAACATAGAAAGTTCTCTTATATCATATCTTCTGTTCCTTCTGTGTTTCTGCTCTGTCTTCTCAAACACCCAGACGGTCGTGGCAGATGGCCGCTCCTACTGAGCCTGGTTCTGTTGGAGGTTTCTTCCTGTTAAAGGGGAGTTTTTCCTCTCCACCGTCGCTACATGCTTGCTCAGTATGAGGGATTGCTGAAGGATTGCTGTGGTTGGAAATTCTGCATCAACGGGGCCCAACCTCACGCCAATGACTGACGCAATCTGCTGGGATTCCTTAAATAGGAAACTTTTTAACTGATTGGAATGTTTGTATAAATGTATTGAAATGACTTCTTGTTAATTGCCTTGAGATGACATCTGTTGTGAATTGGCGCTATATAAATAAACTGAATTGAATTGAATTGAATTGGTCCAAGCACAGAACCCTGTGGAACTCCACAAGTAACCCTTGAGAGTGAAGAATATTTATCATTTAGATGAACAAACTGGAATCTATCAGAAAAATATGACTTAAACCAGCCTAGTGCTGTTCCTTTGATCCCTGCAACTTGTTCAAGCCTTTCTAGGAGTATATTATGATCGACTGTGTCAAAAGCAGCACTGACATCTAACAAAACCAGAACAGACACAAGTCCATTATCTGAGGTCATGAGAATATCATTAGTAACCTTCACCAGTGCAGTTTCAGTGCTATGATGAGCTCTAAAACCTGACTGAAACTCTTCAAACAGCTCGTTACTGTTTAGATGCTCACATACATGATTAGCAACAATTTTCTCAAGGACTCTGGATAAGAAAGGAAGGTTAGATATAGGTCTGTAATTCACTAAGTCATTTTGATCAAGGGAAGGTTTCTTGAGTAAAGGCTTAATTACAGCTATTTTAAATTCCTGTGGTACGTATCCATTTACTAAGGCTAGATTCATCATATCCAAAATGGGGCCAGGAACCAAATGGAACACTTCTTTAAATAATTTGGTTGGAATTGGGTCCAACATACAAGTTGAAGGTTTAGATGAGGCTAATATTTTTGATAATCCCGAAAGCTCAACTGAATCAAAACAGCCTAAGCACAACTGAGGTTCTACAGTTCTTTCCGATACTGCCTCATTTACTGAGGAAGAAGTAATCATGTTTGGGAGGATGCCAATTATTTTATTTTTAATAGAATTAATTTAATTTATGAAGAATCCCATAAAATCATCACTGCTAAGAGCTGGGGGAATAGTTGGCTCAACAGAGCTATGACTCTGTGTAAGTTTGGCAACTGTACTAAAAAGAAACCTAGGATTGTTTTTATTCTCCTCTATTAATGATGAAAAGTATGCTGTTCTAGCTTGTCGAAAGGTCTTTTTATACAGCAGTAGACTGTTATTCCAGGTTAAATAGGAATCATCTAGGTTTGTAGAGCGCCATTTTCTCTCCAACTTCCTAGTATTCTGCTTTAAAGTACGCAACTCTGCGTTGAACCAAGGAGTCAGCCTCCTATGGCTAGCCACTTTCTTTTTTAAGGGGGCTACACTATCTAATGCCAAACGCAATGAGGATGTAACGCTGTGAACCAGACCATCAATTTCTGAAGAGTTAGAGATAGAATTGCTGCCATCCACTGTGTTACCCTGAGACACTAAGGAAAGTAAGAATGGAACAGATTCTTAAAAAACTGTTACAGCATTGTCTGATAAAGCTCTACTATAATGGAATTTTCTTTCAGATTTAAGATGGTCAGTTAAAGTAAATTCAAAAGTTATTAAGAAGTGGTCAGACAGGACCGGGTTATATGGGTGGACTGTTATTTCCTCACACTCAATACCGTATGTCAGTACAAGGTCCAAAGTGTGTTAACCTGAGTGGGTCGATCCCTGTACTTTTTGAGTAAAGCCAATTGAGTCTAAAATAGCATTAAAAGCTGCATTTAGGCTATCACTTTCAGTGTCCACATGAATATTAAAGTCCCCCACTATAATAAACCTATCAGTATTTAATACTAAATCAGATAAAAAATGTGAGATCTGATCCAAGAATTGAGAGTTAAACTACGACTCTGCTTCCTGGTCTGGTCCCTGGGTTGTCAGTGTTTTGGAGGACTAATAAATTCGGCCATATTCCTAGAAAGAAGAGCTGGTCCATCCAAAGTGGGATGGATGGATGCCGTCTCTCCGGATCAGACCAGGTTTTCCCCAAAAAGTTCTCCAGTTATCAATGTAGCCCACATACATATATATATATATATATATATATATATATATATATATATATATATATATATGCGTGTGCAGGAAATGGGCTACAGGTGCCGCATTCCCCAGGTCAAGCCACTTTTGAACCAGAAACAGCGGCAGAAGCACCTGACCTGGGCTACAGAAAAGCAGCACTGGACTGTTGCTCAGTGGTCCAAAATACTTGCATGTCATTCAGAAATCAAGGTGCCAGAGTCTGAAGGAAGACTGGGGAGAAGGAAATGCCAAAATGCCTGAAGTCCAGTGTCAAGTACCCACAGTCAGTGATGGTCTGGAGATCAATCAATCAATTCTACTGGAGATAAAAGCATGCATCAATGTCTCCGTATTGGCCCGAGAGAGAATGGGGCGGACTTTGGCAATGTTCCTAAGGTGTTAAAAACCTATTTTAGTAATATTTTTAATTTGAGGGATAAAAGTCAGCTCAGAGTCAAAAATCACGCCCAGGTTCTTCACTTGTAAAGAAGGATTAAAAGACAGTGATTGTAGTTTTGGTAAAAGTTTCTCTCTCTGAGCCTCAGGACCGATGACTAAAACAGTTTTGTCCTGGTTGAGCTGGAGAAAGTTTTCTGCCATCCAGGATTTGATGTCTAAAATGCAGTTAAAAAGTGTAATTTCTGGCCAACTTGACGTCAAGTCGGCGCAGGATATACCATATTTAGACATCGCAGACCTACCTATGCTGCAGGAAGCCCGCCCTGCTCCTCTCGCTCCTCTCCCCCTCATATTCAGTCGAGCGCCGCCATTACTGAATTCTAGTCATGGGAATTCAAGCTCTTTTTGGAGAGCCAGTTCTTTTGGCTTGGCTCACCATAAAGAGCCGGCTCTATCGGCTCCTCAGATTTTCTGTTGCTCAAAGTGTATTTATTACCAGAATTAATGCAAAACGATGTGTACCAAATGTACCAAAACAAGCAGGGGGTAATGAAAAAAAAAAAAAAACGGCTCCCAATGACGAGCCGGCTCTCATCGTTCACTTTAAAGAGTTAGCTCTTAGAGCCGGTTCGTTCGCGACCGACACATCACCGATTTGAAGTACAAACTCCACCGTGAAAGATGCAGAAAGTTTCTTTACGCAATGATGCATGAAGAAGACATTCGTGTCAGCCTTTTATTTTAATCAGCTAAATCAGCTAAAACCATTTCTACCAGAAACGTAGTGCACACGTGAGTTGCTCTGCTGTTGACTGCCAGAATCAACATGGAAAACATCTTTCTATTTTTTTTACGCCGGAATCCTTTATGAATTTGGGACAATATCAGGCGAAGTTGGTATTGAAGCTCCGTTTGGAAAAAGGGGCCATTCCAACAATCAGAGACTTGCCTGCAAATGAAACGGTAAGGCGGTGTTTTTATTGCTGTACTGTGTGTAACAAACAGCAGCTAACTGCTAATGTGGCTATTGTATGCTAGCGGGAGTAGTAATATGGGTTAGATATGCTGAAGCGTTACCTGCGGTGTCAACCCCCCTCCTTCCTGCCACCAATCAACGCGCCCCTCATTTGCATTATTACAATGACCGTCCACGACAGCCAAAGTATCGCATCAGATCTCGCGAGACAATAATGCCTTCAGAAATAAGGGTCAGAGGAGCTCTCTGTTTACTTTTTTCACTTTTTTTCAACTTTTCCTTTTTAGAAGGGCCTGAAAGACTATAATAGAGCGTGGGTATCCAAGATAATACTAGGTTATGACTCCTTTAAAACACACAGTAATGATCAGAGACAGCCAAGTCAACAACAGAGGACACATGGGTGGACAGGCCATATGTGATGACCAAGTCCAGGGTGTGTCCTCTGTTGTGAGTCGGCTGCATGACATGCTGACTAAAATCCATATAATTCAAAATATTTACAAATACTGTTGATAAAGGATCTAAAAGGTTATCCATGTGTAGATTAAAATCACCCGCTAAAATGATCCTTTCAAAGGAATTGTACAAAATTGATAAAAACTGAAATTCTTGAATAAAAAGTGCACTCTTTTTAGGAGACCTATAACTGTGACACATAAAATCTGAGGAGTGCTAAAAACAGATGCAGTATATTCAAAACTACTAAAATTATCAACTAAAACAGGTTTGGCAGAAAGCGTTGATGAACTAACAAAAGCAGTTCCGCCTCCCCTTTTGCAACCCCTCGTGGAATAAGTGAAGTTAAAATTTGGTGGGGAGGCCTCTGAAAGAACAGCAGGGGCATCTCTACTCAGCCATGTTTCTGTTAAAAATAAACAATGTATATTATGGTCTAAAATCAGTTCATTTATTATAAAAGTTTTATTCAGCAGGGAGTGAACATTTAAAAGGGCCATATTAATAGTGGTTGGAGATGGAGTGACTGTATGGTTTACTGAGGGTAGGACTTTTGGTAACTGTTTGAGATTATTAGGGTTGCATTTGCTACGTTTTTATTATTTGTCCTCTCTCTGCTGATAACGGGTATAGATGATTTAGGGCAAGGTCCAAATCCGATATGTTAATCACTGTTAAAATCAGAACTGAGTTCATAGGAGCAGGGACCAGCTGCACATCAGGCTGTGGCGGAAGGGGCAGAGAGTGCAGGTGCAGTTGGGGCTGGTGTGGTAGACAGGGGGGGGCGAGGGCATGCCAGGCTTATTGCCAGCATGCGGGCACCCTGTCTGTTAAGATGTAGTCCATCTGGTCCAAACAATTGACTCCTGCTCAAGAAAATTGTCTATAAAACCAATATTGTGCATCACGGTGGCAGAGGAAAGCCAAGTGCTAAAACGACCAATACCTCTGCCAACAGTGGGGGTGGGGGTGGGGCCAGAAATAAAAACAGACACGTGTGTGTATTTTAAAAGATTAAACAAATGAATAAAATCCAGCTTCAGGAGCTCAGACTGCTGTTTACGAATGTCATTGGTTCCAGCGTGAATTCTCTACTCACAGATGGGTGACGTTGGATGTGGTCCAGGATCTGTTCAGTAATATCCGTGACAGTGGCTCCAGGTAAACACAGTGTGACAGCTCCTGTCATCCTTACATTACTGATAATAGAGTCTCCGATGATGAGCGTGGTGGGTGGCTGGTCTGCAAGTTGATGCTGGGCAGAGGATCTTTCACCGTCCAGAACCTGCTGGATGTTGGGTGGATTAGCTTCCCCAGGACTGCAGCGATGTGTAGTCGGCACCGAGGGCTCGTTCCGTGGGTTCGGGGTGTAGTGGAGCACTCCTCGGTGAGTCCTGGCTGCAGTCCTGGGTTTAGCGTGACGTGGAGGGCTGCGGGAGTCCGGCTGCTGCTCCGGCTGCTGGGAGGGGGTGGGCGGCAGTCCTGCGGAACTTCAGGGCGGCCGGAGGGACAGTAAGAGGAGGAAAGTCGTGCTCCAGGGCACAGAAGTGGTTTGACAATGGCAGGCCGGGTGAAGGAGAGCGGTGGCGGCTGCTCCTGGCCTCCCCACCACGGCCAGTCCCGACCATGGACCAGGCACCCTGAAGCACCGGTGTTGAGCTGATGGGGGCTTTTGGCTTAGCCCCCAGATGGAACCAGCGGTCCTCCTCTGCAGTTTTTGTTGCACCTCTGGCGTTCAGCAGTCCGAGTCCAGCGATGGATTTCCCCTCCGCAGCTTCACCGGGCTGGCAGGGAATTGTGTCCGCCAGCTGAGCGCTGTTGGTGAGTGGAGGACATCACCCCAGTTCTAAAGCCTTGCACTGGCTCCCTGTAGCTCAGAGAATAGACTTCAAAATACTCGTACTAGTTTATAAATCATTGAATGGCTTAGCACCAAAGTATAATGAAGTTCGACTGTTACTATACCAACCCACCAGAACACTCTGGTCCTCTAATTCCAGTCTACTAAACATCCCTAGAATTAGAACCAAACATGGAGAAGCAGCTTTCAGTTTCTATGCTCCTCTAATCTGGAACAAACTTACAGAATACTGCAAAGCTGCTGAAACACTGATTTCTTAAATGTATCTGTTTAGAGCTGCCTTTGAGTAATGCTTTGATGTGTCATGTTTTGTGTATGCTTCTTGCTGTTTTTACATTATATGCTGTGTAATGCCTTGATGTATCTGTGTGCTTCTTGCTTTATTGTTGTTTTTACTTTATTTGCTTTGTCTGTGTTTTACTGCTATTTTTATTTTACCTCTTAATCATGTAAAGCACCTTGAATCACCTTGTTGTTAAAAATGTGCTATACAAATAAAGTTACCCTGTTGAAACAAAAACAAGAACATCTACCATAACTACGGTAACATTAGATTAAAGCAATTTTAAGTAATTTTTAAATAGTGACCAAAGAATAACTAAAATAAGAGTAAAAATGTACTTGGAGAATATGTTACTAGAGTACGTTTGAGCAGAGAGTAACTGTATGGGCATAAGTGTGATTAGATTATTATGTAACATAAATACTAAGAAAATAATATTTCTAAATATTATATATATATTTTCATACAAAATACAGTAAAATTATATGTAGCAATCAAGCTTAAGCTGTGGAACAACTCTTATTTTTTTTCTCTCAAGTAAGAGTACAGATACTTTTATGTTTTTTCTTCAAAGTGACTCAAGTCAGATAAAAGTATTAATGTACTCAATTGGCCAAAATTGAAGACTTTTTATGTTTCAAAGACCTCAACTATTTTGGACAGAACAATATGCCACCTAGCACCTGTGTGATGAAGAGGCCATGGCAGTCTTCCTTGTTTTGAAATACACCACGGTTTGGATTGTTGGCTTGTGTTAATGTGGTCACCAACTAGACAAGTTCTAGGAGAGTATATTTGAGATGAAATATGCTGTTCACCCCAAAGGTTCTTGTGCTGTGGTGGTTCCGGCCCGTTCTACAGAATCCACTCCCTCTATTCACCACAGCATCCTGAACTGCCACAGAGAAACACAACCAATGAATTGTGTCCATGTTGATGTTAAAATGAAGATGAAAATTGGAAAAGAATTTTTTTTATTTTGCCTGTAGTAGTTTTTCTTAATCAAAAAGTAAAAGTATGCATACAAACTACAATTCTAAGAGCCAAAAATGTGATAAATTGTATACATTTGACAGTTTTTGTTTCAGGTGGATAAAACAAACAATCAGATTGTCAGGGGATGTGCGTTGGAATGCATGGACCCAATCACAGAAGCAGGTAAAGTGCAAAGGCTTTTTACTAAAGTGCTGGTGGAATGATGATGGTGATGGTTCTGATGGTAATGACAGGAACAGAGAGACAGGACATCGAGCAGGAAGGCGACAACAGGGGAAACACACCATCGAGAGGTTGACAGTTGTCAATAATCTGGCGCTGAGTGAGGGGAAGTGACGGGTTATAAAGGCATGAGGTAAGGAGGATCATGTGTGGATGATTGGAGACACAGGTGAGGACAATGATGAGGAGAGGGAGCAAACAGGGCAACATGACACACATACAAAAAAGTTTCCAAGAAGAACGCTTCCTGGACCTCCAGAGGATAATACAATTGTTTGAAACAGTGGTGCTCTTTGGGGAAGGGGTAGTGAAATCCAAATATTACAAAAAAATCCAAGGAACTCACTAGTTATGTAAAATTATTGTATTATTTATCTAATGGATAACTTACAAAGCCCCTATGCATTTCAGCTCAATAGCCTTCTTTAGGGGGACAAACACTGTATATACTTATATATAAAAAAAAGCCAAAAACAAAAATAAGAAAGAAAAAAAAATAGCCAAACAAAACAAAATGTTTTGGCAGTTGCCATAGTTTAGTCCTGGTTTAGACCCAGTTTAGTCTTGCTTTAGCCCTGGTTGAGTCCAACCCTAGTAAGCATTTTAAATCTTGTCCCTTTTTTAGCAAACTCCATCAGTTCAGTAAACTGTGTTCTTTCCTCAACTCATCTTGGGAGAGACTAAATCATTGAGCAGGTGGAGGCAAAGAAGTCGATAGAAGGGCGGGATCAAAGCCCAAGGGTGGCACGGCATGCGCTCCACTCACAATTTTATCCATTTTAAATGAAACAGAGCCTGCATATTAATTTCTTTATATGACAGAAGATGGGGAAAAATTGTTCAGTTTTTTTCTACGACTCCCCAGAAGCCTCCACAAGAATTGAGGCCATCAATATACAGGTCCTTCTAAAAAAATTAGCATATTGTGATAAAGTTCATTCTTTTCCATAATGTAATGATAAAGATTAAACTTTCATATATTTTAGATTCATTGCACACCAACTGAAATATTGCAGGTCTTTTATTGTTTTAAAACTGATGATTTTGGCATACAGCTCATGAAAACCCAAAATTCCTATCTCAAAAAATTAGCATATTTCATCCGACCAATAAAAGAAAAGTGTTTTTAATATAAAAAAAGTCAACCTTCAAATAATTATGTTCAGTTACGCACTCAATACTTGGTCAGGAATCCTTTTGCAGAAATGACTGCTTCAATGCGGCGTGGCATGGAGGCAATCAGCCTGTGGCACTGCTGAGTTGTTATGGAGGCCCAGGATGCTTCGATAGCGGCCTTAAGCTCATCCAGAGTGTTGGGTCTTGCGTTTCTCAACTTCCTCTTCACAATATCCCACAGATTCTCTGTGGGGTTCAGGTCAGGAGAGTTGGCAGGCCAATTGAGCACAGTAATACCATGGTCAGTAAACCATTTACCAGTGGTTTTGGCACTGTGAGCAGGTGCCAGGTCGTGCTGAAAAATTAAATCTTCATCTCCATAAAGCTTTTCAGCAGATGCAAGCATGAAGTGCTCCAAAATCTCCTGATAGCTAGCTGTATTGACCCTGCCCTTGATAAAACACAGTGGACCAACACCAGCAGCTGACATGGCACCCCAGACCATCACTGACTGTGGGTACTTGACACTGGACTTCAGGCATTTTGGCATTTCCTTCTCCCCAGTCTTCCTCCAGACTCTGGCACCTTGATTTCTGAATGACATGCAAAATTTGCTTTCATCCGAAAAAAGTACTTTGGACCACTGAGCAATGCAGTGCTGCTTCTCTGTTGCCCAGGTCAGGCGCTTCTGCCGCTGTTTCTGGTTCAAAAGTGGCTTGACCTGGGGAATGCGGCACCTGTAGCCCATTTCCTGCACACAATCTGGCTCTGGATGTTTCTACTCCAGACTCAGTCCACTGCTTCCGCAGGTCCCCCAAGGTCTGGATTCGGTCCTTCTCCACAATCTTCCTCAGGGTCCGGTCACCTCTTCTCGTTGTGCAGCGTTTTCTGCCACACTTTTTCCTTCCCACAGACTTCACACTGAGGTGCCTTGATGCAGCACTCTGGGAACAGCCTATTCGTTCAGAAATTTCTTTCTGTGTCTTACCCTCTTGCTTGAGGGTGTCAATGATGGCCTTCTGGGCAGCAGTCAGGTCGGCAGTCTTACCCATGATTCCCAAAATCATCTGTTTAAAAACAATAAAAGACTTGAAATATTTCAGTGGGTGTGCAATGAATCTAAAATATATGAAAGTTTAATTTTTATCATTACATTATGGAAAAGAATGAACTTTATCTCAATATGCTAATTTTTTGAGAAGGACCTGTACTGACAGAACATGCTGGCAGTTCTGTTGGAGACAAATGTACATTGAATTTCTTTAATATTGTTAAAGTAAGAGATTTGATTTGATAACCTTTTTTTTATATTTCATTTTTGAAAAGCTAAGTCTGTTCAAAAGGGTAGAATGGGGTTGCCTAAATCTTAATTTACCTTTATAAGATTCTGAAATGTAGGGAACACCACTACTAATTTACATTATGGAATAAATGCTTTTAAGTAGGTGCATTGTTGGTGGGTATGGATGTCACACTAGTTAAAAACCACTTGTGGAATCGATCCTGGAAAAAAACTGTTTGATGAATCAAAGATTCAACCTCCCATCAATAAAAACAAAAAACACAGTTAAACACATTTAATAATAATTAATATTTATCAACTTAACACAACTATTGTAAATGTGTCTAAATCTGTTCACAGTAAAAATACATTTATATCTTGGGTCTTTAAATAATTTCATGAGTCTGCTCCATCAACAGTGCACATTGTGCACAATCAAAAACATGCCTTCATTCAAATGTACAATCAGATTATACCAATGTTTCTAAATATTGTTCCCCAGAAAAGACTAATTCAAAGTCTTACTGAAGATGTGAGACGGTCCTCAACCCAGACAAAAACCTGGATTGAATGATTTTTTGTTTTTTGTTGTGAATGACATGCTGTATATGACAGTATTGTATCACCCTTCTTGTCATTTATTGCATCTGTGAATAACTTTGAATTGCTTTGTGTAGGAATTGTGCTCTACCTATAAACTTGCCAATCCTGACCCTAAATTTTCCACACTAAATGTACAGGTGAAGCGGTTGATAGAGATACTGAGATACACATAAAGTTAGACTTCTAGATATAGATATTTACACCTATGACTATAAAGACAAATGACAGAAAAATCCAGAGGAGTCATAAGTGTTATGTTATAAGGATTTTGTTCAAATTTTAGAACAATATGTTGAGATACACTCGGCTGCGTCAGGCAACGCTCCCAACGCATCTAGTTTGAAAATGTTTTTTTTCCTGCTCCCGTTTCATTCAAGATACGTGTGGTGACGTTGCTACAGTGAGACGCTCTGATTGGTTGGCGCACTGCGTCAAGTGCGTCAAGTCCGTCAAACGTTTGTGTGAAGCGGCTGGGATGAGAATCAGCACCTCCAAATCCGAGGCCATGGTCTTGAGTTGGAAAAGGGTGGGGTGCCTTCTCGGGGTCGGGGATTAGGTCCTTCCCCAAGTGGAAGAGTTTAAGTATCTGGGGGTCTTGTTCACAAATGAGGGAAAAATGGAGCGGGAGATCGATAGACGGATTGGTAGGGCGTCTGCAGTTATGCGGGCGCTGTACCGGTCTGTCGTGGTGAAGAGAGAGCTGAACCGAAAGGCGAAGCTCTCAATTTACCGGTCGATCTACGTTCCTACCCTCATCTATGGTCACGAACTCTGGGTGGTGACTGTAAGAACAAGATCACGGATACAAGCGGCCGAAATTAGTTTCCTCCGTAGGGTGTCTGGGCTGTCCCTTAGAGATAGGGTGAGAAGCTCAGTCATTCGGAGGGGGCTCAGAGTAGAGCCGCTGCTCCTCCACATTGAGAGGTGGCTCGGGCATCTGGTCAGGATGCCTCCTGGACGCCTTTTTTAAAATTATTTTTGGAAATCTGTATTTTAATCTTAATAATTAATATTTCCTTGATTTGGCAAATAATATTTTTAATCAGATCTGGAATAAATAAAATTCATCACACTGAATCTTGATGGATCATTTTTGAAATTTTGGAAAGACATAACATATAAGATTGTTTGATCGTGTGGGCCAATTTAACCTGTTCACCCAGTCTAAAAGTGACCCTTTAACTACTGATTTACCTATGGAAGAGGAAATGCTCCAAAATTCTGGAGGGCACTGATGGAATGTTGTCCAGGTTGGCCGTATAAATCATGGGGACCCCACAGGAGGCCATCCAATCTCCAAGTTCTTCCTTGAGTGTATGTGAGAGCTCTTCTTGAGAGGAGCACTGCCACATCTTTAGACATTTGTCGATTTTAATGAAAAAGAACTAGCTTTTTTAGCTTCCTCATCCTCCTCCATGACCGTGCCACTATCTTCTGTGGTCAGGTAAACTGTTTGACCACACATCAAGCATAATAGGTGTTTTTTTATCCCGCTCGGGCCAGGGCCATTGTGAAAAACTGACCATTCTGCCAGTTTTCCTAGGGCTAGGGCTTGCAGATTGTAGGAAAATAAAAGAGCCTTCTTTTTTCCTAAAAAGTTTTTTTTTCCCGGGAAAATATAAGATCTTGCGGTCTCCCCTCAAAAACATCTAGTCTTCCGTTGACCTCTGCCATCAGGAGTGTAATAATTCAAGATATTGTAATAACCTTTGTGCCAATAATGCATACCTCAGAAACTCCCATCGTTGTCCCCCAAGATCCTGCCCCAATTCACCTACAAACTCTATCTTAGGAGTTCTGTTCCACTGGAACATTGTGCTTTCCATTGCAATTGAAGCGCTACGGGAATGAGCATGTTTCCTTCTCGCAACAATGAGTTGCTCAGAAGCTTCTCCGAATGCCTCTTATAAATTTGACAAAATGTTTGCCAAGTTGGTGTTTTCCTAATAGAAAAAGAGTTCTTAGTAATGGTGCGTTCACACCACACACTTTGTCTGCGTCAGGCAACGCTCCCAACACATCTAGTTTGACACATGTACGTTGAAGCTTGCAACACTTGCTTCACATCGCCTGCGTCAGGCAACGCTCCCAACGCATCTAGTGTGAAAGTTTTTTTTTTCATTCAAGATACGTGTGGTGACGTCGCTACAGTGAGAAACTCTGATTGGTTGGCGCACTGTGTCAAGTGCGTCAAGTCCGTCAAACGTTCAGCTAGCTGAACTTCTGCGTTGCTTGCGTTTGCTATGTTGGCGCTTGAAACGCAGGTAACGCTTGAAAGGTTGACGGAGCCAACACACACAACGCACCGCAGGACTCTGACGAAACTCTGACGGACTCAACCATAGACTTTACATGTAATCTTGCCGCAACTGACGCTGACGTTTGGGGCAGTGTGAACGCACCATAAGAGTAACATCTTTGTAAGGGATATTAATGATTCTTATTAAGGACCTTTTTGTATATAACTCACATTCAAAGTGTGATCCTTTACATGTTTTAAGTATTTAAATTTGATTTAGAGTATGTATGTCATGCAATTTTTGGCATTCCTTATGTCTGTTTACCCATCTTTTGTGTTATTGCACAAATTTATACATTTCATTGTGCATTAAAACATCAGTTATTTGTGTGAACTTTATGATACAGTTGGCAGTAAAGCCAATTCTATTGGTTCACAGAATGAATGAATTTAAGCATCCTCTTCATGAGACAGTCATACAAAAACAGAGCGTCTTCAGTCAGAGGCTTCTTAAGTTTCGCTGCAATACAGACCGCTACAGGAAATCCTTCCTGCCCACAGCCATCATCGTCTACAACAACTCCTTAAAGAATTAATTATATGAGCTATACCAACACTTAATTTCCCTCTGGGATCAATAAAGTATTTTTGAATTGAATTGAATTTAAGTGGCTTTACTCTCAACTGTATCAGATAACTGAAATTGTTATTCAAAAAAACTGAGGTGCATTTAAAAAGGTAGTCAGGATGCTGTGGTGAACAGAGGGAGTGGACTCTGTAGAACGGGCCGGAACCCCCACAGCACAAGAACCTTTGGGCTGAACAGCATATTTCATCTCAATTACACTTGCCTAGAACTTGCCTAGTTGGTGACCACAAGCCAACAATCCAAACAGTGGCATATTTCAATACAAGGAAGAAGGCTGGGGTCTCTTCATCACACAGTTGCCAGGTGGCGTATTGTTCTGTCCAAAATAGTTCAGGTCTTTGAAATCTAAAAAGTCTTAATTTTTGCTCAGTTGAGTATAATAATTAGGGATGTAAGAAAATATCGATACACCGATATATCGCGATATTTTATTTTCCGATATTGTATTGATTTTTAAAATAAAAATATCTATTTTTTTTTCTCTTTCTTTCTTTTTTTTAGGATTTGAATGGAACCATTAATGATGACAGTAATTTTTGTAGTAAAATTTAAAGCATGACTGGTTGTTTGTGGCGGTTGTTACATTCTTCGTTCCAATGGATTAACTAGATTTAGTACTAAAACTGGATGTGTTAAAGTATGAAACACGTTGGAGTGTTTAGAATGCTGTGATAGTTTTCCCACTGTTAAATTGAGTTTTAAAAATCACAATATATCGTCTTACTCATAGTATCGTGATATATCACAATATATCATATCGTCTTCCCTGTATTGCGATACATGTCGTATCGCCAGATTTTTGCCAATACACATCCCTAATAACAATACTTTGATCTGACTTGAGTCACTTTGAAGAAAAAATAATGTAAAAGTATCTGTACTCCTACTTCAGAGAAAAAAATTAAAGTTGTTCCACAGCTCAAGCTTAATTGCTACATATCATTTTACTGTATTTTTTTTAAATATTTATTTTGAAATATTTTCTTTTTGTATTTTTGTTACATAATGATGATCTAATCACACATATGCCCATACATTTACTCTCTACTCAAAAGTACTCTAGTAGCATATTCTCCAAGTACTTTATTAGTGTTATTGTAGTTATGTTTTGGTCACTACTTAAAAATGACTTAAAATGACTTTAAAGGGGCTATATGCAACTTTTTCCCCAAAATAAACGTAACAATAGCCTTTTTATTTGACCATTTATGACTCAAACATCTCCTGATGAGCATACTGACACCTTGTCAGCTCACAGTGGGCGCACCTATAAGCCTGTATCCAATTTTTCTATTTTCTGTCAGATCGGATTTTCCCCTGCTGTCTGCGGATGTGAAGTCAAGCACGTTGATGTTAAATGTTTCAGATCACTCTGCCACCACCGCTAGTCAGCACTCGCAAGCAGTTCAATGGATTGTGCGAATACACAGAAGAGACCAAGGACAACTTTGACACCAATAGTAACTCCACATAAGACTAAAAAAGTTAAACCCCTGACAAGTGCCCGAAAAAGATCGAAGATTGAGAGCGACGAGCGTGCGCTGCGAGAGCGAGCAGAAAGGAAGAGCAGTACCGTTTTTTGGCCACTTGGGGTCAGTCGCGAGTTTAAATTTCAGAAAATTGCATATAGCCCTTTTAATCTAATGTTACTTTACATGTACATGTTCTTATGTTTTTGTTCATAGTTTTATACATCCCAAGGCTGTTATTTTGTGTAGAGAAATATCAAGTTACAGGTAACCCCCAATATACACCGGGCGCGTCAGCGGCGCGTTACAGCAGCGTCTCACTGCACTGCGCCGCTAAAGATAGCATTGGGTTCTATTTTTGATGCGACACGCTTTCAAAACGCGTCAAGTTTCAACAAGTAACATAAGGCCTACAGGAAACCCATGCAGCATCCGGTAAATTTCAAAATAAGAAACACGTTCAGATTTTAACTATCTAAGCATCACGTCATTACGTACAACGTAATGTAATCTCGTGTGCTACCTGCATCTGAAATTGTAGTTTTTTTCCAACATTAATGCTTTGACGTTTAGCTGTGCAAAATCACAGAACAGAAAAAAACCACATACCTCGGTCTTCCATGCCGGCGTCCATTGTTGTTGTCACACTTGATCTTAATTCTTGTGTGATTTTGTGATCTCAAGAGTCAACTCAGTGGACCCCGCTGCTGCTGACTTGCACCTTAAAAACTCCCAGTGGGGGCTGACGCACCGAGGAGATCGCGACCCAACCGCCCTGTGCCGCTGAAGCGCTCGGTGTAAACTGGGGGTAACAGTTCAAGATTAGCACAAGGACCAGGTAGTTCATGTCAAATCAAGAATTGAGGACAACAGGCACCGCTCTGCTTGTTGTGTTGTTGCATTTTCTTAATGAACCACTGGGTGACAAAATTGGTTGATAGTATTTGTACAGTACATTGTTTAAAGGTGATAAACTTTTAATCAAAGGTGCTTAAAAGGTTCACACATTAAATGATAAACACAAAAAATTGCAAATATAAATACCCATACTAGGATTCGAACGCCATGCAAAACCTTTCTACTGGTGTCTCTGTCAGCTATGTTAACCTGTCTGGCATATGGTCTGAAAGTTGTTGTTGGATGTCAAACCGTAAACATGCATGCATGCATGTTGCCATGCATGCATGGCAGTCTCCTGTGATGGCATAGTATTCAATTCAAAATTCAAAATTACTTTATTAATCCCGAAGGGAAATTAAATGTTGTTGTAACTCATTATGCAAGTTCCTTCAAAGATTTGTTGTAGATGCTGATGGCTGTGGGTAGGGATGATCTCCTGTAGCGCTCTGCAGATCTGAAGAAGCCTCTGACTGAAGACGCTCTGTAGTTGTCCGACAGTCTGATGTAGAGGATGCTCTGGATCTATGGCGTCTTCTTTTCAACTCATCAGGGTTTTGTGGTTGTAGTTGAGGTATTATTTGAGCTTTTGTGATGTTAATCAGCTGCTGCCAGTTGTAAACCACCTTGTTGCCATGGTTATGCATCATAACAAATGTCCAAAAATAAAAAGTATCAGCAAAAATCCTTCCAGCTGCACAGCATTCAAATCCAGAGAGAACAGTTGTCCACAAAAACAATGTTTCTACCAGAAATAGAAGAATAAAAGTTTAAAAAAAGAAAAAAATATGAACCAAAGTAACAGAGCTACTCCAACATGCTGCCACCTTGAGCGGCGCAATTCCGGAATGATGATATATCTTGGCTCGACGATTTTAAACATGTTCTTAAAGCCCTCTCCTTCCACCGTGTTGACTGGCCATATATCTTGGGCGATGTAATGCACAATCCCTTAGTGATGTCCTTCTCTCTCTTCGCCGACAGAGGATGGACCAACTCCAGTTGCGTCTGTGTGCTTCCTGATGCCTATGGCATGGTCAGGGGATGCGCCTAGTACATAACCAATAAAATATATAAACTTTTAGACATTACAAGCAAGCTGTCTGACACATGTAAATCTCGCTTACCGCTTTTAGGTGATAGGCCATATTGGTTGTTGAGCTATGGTAATTTAGGCCACATAGCTTGCACTCTACAGTCTTGTCGTCTTTTTTTATAAAATCCAGCCAGACAAAAGATTTAGATTTCTTGGACATTTTGTCGACTAAAGCCAAAACAAGTAGCTTTCTAACTGAATGAATACATCAAAAACTACCTTTATGCCTTACTGAGCGCGAAGCAGCAGTGCAGCCAGCCACAGCTGTGGTTCCCGAGTGTTCTACGTGGTGCGCTAAACTGTGGTGCTGTTACAACATAGCCTAAATTAAAGCATTTAAAGTTGGGGATAAAACATAGGCTAATTACATTTAGAATGCAGTAATATATAACTGTTTATAAAAGAATAAATATCAAGGAGTAAATCAATAAAAATTTCTTTATTGGTGAAAAAAAATAATGCAACTGGTCGACCAATGATAATGTCAGTCGACCAAGATGGCATCGACCGATTAGTCAACTAAACGACTAAAGTTGACAGCCCTAGATAAGTTATTTTCTAGTCTGCTTTGTCTTACGTCCTGAATCACACATATGATGTACCTCAGTTTAAATGACAACTAATGATGTGCGTTTCGACTCTGTTTGTCAAGTGATTTGTGATTTATTTGATTGTAAAAATTCGCAATTAAAAAGCCTACAAATCAGAAGTCTTATATATGGTGTCACAGAGTTAACGGTAGCTAGCACTAGTTAGTAGCTAAAATAGTCTCCGATACCTTGTGGAGCTGCATGCTGGCTCTTACTTAACCGACTATTTCTCTCCCAGCATAGCTGGCACTTTCCACATTTATGGTGGTTTTCTCCACGTTTAATGCTCCCTTCTTTGTCCTGGAGGAAGGAGGCGAAGCCGGCTAATCACACGGCCATTTTTCTCCTTCTTCTTCTTCAGTTGTAGTCCACTAAGTGTTTTTACACAAAACCTAAAGTAACTTTTGTCGCTGGTCAAAAATTAGCGTTTTCTTTGCATCAAAATGTCTCTTTAAAATTCATATGTTCACATCATATGTTCAATCCATGGCGCATTTCAAACGGGATCAGAAAATAACTTTTATCACTCCATTGACTCTCGTTAATTTTTTTGGGCAGTAGGGGACCCATGGACCGGAAGTTGAAGGGCGTGACTAAGGCTCCCCATCATAGACTGTATAATAACTGGACGAAGCCTCTGTGACGTCACCCATAGTTTTCTGAAGAGCAAAAATGAAGGCAGCTGGGCGGTTCCCACCGCCACCATCTTGTCTGCGTCACGCGTCTCGTCACTCCCAGAAAATAAAATGCAAGTTCTCAATATTTTTAACTTAGTTATTAATAGTGTATGAGATCTATTTAGTCTATGAATGAGATACATGATCAAGCTAAGTTAGTTAGGATAGTTCACATGTTTATATTAATACTTGTTTGTATTTACTCTAATTGTTAGTGATTGTACTACCATGTAGGATCTCCCAGTTAAAAAAACTGTTCCCACAGCTATTGTAGATTAGCAACAGCTAATATGAATAATTTTAATCCTAGTCAATTCTGCAATGTATGAATTTTACGAATCATTTATTGAGGTCTGGGAAGGGATAAGTTGTACTTTTAGTAAGACACTTGTGTTTTTTTTATAGATTTTGTTTACCAGGTCACAATGGCTGCATGTCTGTCCTCCACAACAGCCAAACAAAGCAGAAAATGTAAGTACCTGTCTCCATCACTTCATGTAGAATTTTAATAGTATTATACTTTCAACCAACCTGTCAAACTGCCATTCATTATGCTAGTTGTTTTCTCCATAACCATTTAGATAATTGGAGACAGCTATGTCGACATAGTTCTGAGAGAGCTGAAGAAACCATCAGAGGAAACCTCGGCCTCCCAGACGTCCGGATCTCCTGGTTTGGCTGGGGGGGCTGAGGTGGAAAGGCCTTTTCCCATTTTTTTCCAACTCCCTGTGAGGAAGAGCAGCTCTAGATGTCCTCATCATCAGCTGTGGCGGAAATGACATGGGGATGGTCAGCAGTGTCTAGTTGGTGAACATGATGGAGGACCTGCACCAGCGTAACTTTCTCCACCCTCAGATGTCCATCATCTTCTCCTCCATCACCCAAAGGCGTCGATAGAGGGCAGGTGTAAACCCAGCAAAAATAGAAAAGGCCAGCAGGTTTGTCAACAGTGTTATGGCTTCTCTTATTCCTAGTTTAAATGGTGCCATCTTTATGCATCCTCACATTAGACATGACAGTCCAGAGATATTTTTGTCAGACAAAGTTAATTTCACAAATAGGGGAAATTTTATGTTTTCAAGTGAAATTGCTAATTTTCTTAAAGGCCATCTTGAACTGCAGTGAAAGGCTTCCAGTTAAGAGTGTCGCTGCTTTTGAATCTGGGCTTTTGGACAATTGATGTCAAAGCAAAAAGTATAAAAATAGCCCTGATTGTTATGTCTAATTAGATTAGAATAGATTAGATTAGATTCAACTTTATTGTCATTACACAAGTACAGGTACAAGGCAACGACATGCAGTTTAGGTCTAACCAGAAGTGCAATAGCAGCAAGTGCAGGATATACAGTGGTTCCATAAGTGCAGAACATGGATATTTACTAAACAAATATAGAGTTGTATACTATTTTAAACAGAATTTAACAGATAGATTGTTCGATGAATATGATATACTGATAACTATTACTGTGAACATAATTTACCACTAGATATGTACTGAATGTAATATACAAATGGCTAGTATTATAAAACAGATTTTTTTACACATAGATATGTACATATATGGTAATTACTAAAAACAACATATACAGGTGAGAATGTACTGTGAATGTATATACAGATGTCTGTTACTGTAGACACTGTGAGCATGATATGCAGATGGCTATTACTATAAATAGAATTTTACAGATAGATATATATATAATAAGATTAGGCTAAAATGAGCATATTCCACTCAAGGTAAGTAGTACACATGCAGTTGTTACTATATTAACAGTCAGCAGTGCAAATGACCATTATAGTATTACAAATAACAAAATGGAAGCAGATGTGAGGAGGGAGAGGAGAGTCAATCAGTATAAGAGGGGAGTGGGATCAATGAGGGTTAGAGTTTAAAAGAGAGACAGCTCTGGGGAAAAAACTGTTCTTTAGTCTACTGGTCCTGGTCACTGGTCCTGGCACCTGAAACGCCTGCCGGAGGTCAGGAGAGAAAACAGTCTGTGGGCTGGGTGAGAGCTGTGTTGTTGATGTAGTTTTTTTTTATTTCAACAATTACATCTGTTTCCAAACAACTCTACCCCCCCCCCCCCCCCCCCCCCTATTTTACCGTACATAAGTCTCTTTAGCTTTCTGGCCCCTCTTTTTTTATTTGTCCTTTTCTTTTATAGAATCTTGTGTTTTTAAAAAAAAGTCTATAAATTCTCTATAATGACTGAAAATTCTTTCAACAGTATATAACAAGGGAAGAAATAAGACAAACAAACAAATTATCAGCAAACTGCATTTTTGAATTTGTTAAATTCCTTCAATATCTCAATATTAAAATAAACCTTGGTGTCTGCAATATTACAAAGCCAAATCATAGTTCTTATGTAGCTAGAAAAAATATGATTTTTTTTTCTTGAAATGGCAACAATATCTTTGTGTGAAAGAAAAACAGAAACTTCATTCATTTGTTGTTGTTTATTTAATCAAAACAAACAAAAACGGCAAAAACTCGGGCATGGGAGGAGTTTGGAGAGACCATGGAAAACGACTTCCGTACGGCTTCGAAGCGATTCTGGTCCACCATCCGGCGTCTCAGGGGGGGAAAGCGGTCTGCCACCAACACTGTTTACAGTGGGGATGGTGTGCTGCTGACCTCGACGCGGGACGTTTTGGGTCGGTGGATGGAATACTTCGAAGACCTCCTCAATCCCACCAGCACGCCTTCCAATCTGGAAGCAGGGTTTGGGGACTTGGGGTCGGGCTCTCCAATCTCTGGTGCTGAGGTCACCGAGGTCGTTAAAAAGCTCCTCGGTTGCAAGGCTCCTGGGGTGGATGAGATTCGGCCGGAGTTCCTCAAGGCTCTGGATGTTGTGGGGCTGTGTTGGTTAACGCGGCTCTGCAATATTGCGTGGACATCGGGGGCAGTTCCCTTGGATTGGCAGACCGGGGTGGTGGTCCCCCTGTTTAAAAAGGGGGACCACAGGGTGTGTTCCAACTACAGGGGGATCACACTTCTGAGCCTCCCTGGTAAGGTCTATTCAGGGGTTCTGGAGAGGAGGGTCCGACGGATAGTCGAACCTCGGATCCAGGAGGAACAATGCGGTTTTCGTCCTGGCCGTGGAACACTGGACCAGCTCTACACCCTCAGCAGGGTCCTGGAGGGTGCGTGGGAGTTCGCCCAACCGGTCTACATGTGTTTTGTGGACTTGGAGAAGGCGTTCGACCGTGTCCCTCGGGGGGCCCTGTGGGGGGGGCTCCGGGAGTATGGGGTACCGGGCCCCTTGATACGGGCTGTTAGGTCCCTGTACGACCGGTGCCAGAGTTTGGTTCGCATTGCCGGCAGTAAGTCGGGCTTGTTTCCAGTGAGAGTTGGACTCCGCCAAGGTTGCCCTTTGTCACCGATCCTGTTCCTAACTTTTATGGACAGGATCTCTAGGCGCAGCCAAGGCGTTGAGGGGATCCGTTTTGGTGGCCTCAGGACCGGGTCTCTGCTTTTTGCAGATGATGTGGTCCTGTTGGCTTCATCGGAGCGTGATCTACAGCTTTCGCTGCCGAGTGTGAAGCGGCTGGGATGAGAATCAGCACCTCCAAATCCGAGGCCATGGTCTTGAGCCGGAAAAGGGTGGGGTGCCTCCTCTGGGTCGGGGATGGGGTCCTTCCCCAAGTGGAGGAGTTTAAGTATCTGGGGGTCTTGTTCACGAATGAGGGAAAAATGGAGCGGGAGATCGATAGACGGATTGGTGGGGCGTCTGCAGTTATGCGGGCGCTCTACCGGTCTGTCGTGGTGAAGAGAGAGCTGAGCCAAAAGGCGAAGCTCTCGATTTACTGGTCGATCTACGTTCCTACCCTCATCTATGGTCACGAACTCTGGGTGGTGACCGAAAGAACGAGATCACGGATACAAGCGGCTGAAATGAGTTTCCTCCGCAGAGTGTCTGGGCTCTCCCTTAGAGATAGGGTGAGAAGCTCAGTCATCCGGAGGGGGCTCAGAGTAGAGCCGCTGCTTCTCCACATCGAGAGGAGTCAGTTGAGGTGGCTCGGGCATCTGGTCAGGATGCCTCCTGGACGCCTCCCTGGTGAGGTGTTTCAGGCACGTCTCACCGGGAGGAGGCCCAGGGGAAGGCCCAGGACACGCTGGAGGGACTATGTTTCTCGGCTGGCCTGGGAGCGCCTTGGGGTTCCTCCCGAGGAGCTGGAACAAGCGGCTGGGGAGAGGGAAGTCTAGGTCTCTTTGCTTAGGCTGTTGACCCCGCGACCCGACCCCGGATAAGCGGAAGAAAATGGATGGATGGATGGACAGCACCTAAGGATATGAAAGAAGTGGCATTAAAGGTGATGCACATATAATGTTAAGTACTTCTCCTTATGATCTTCCTGTAGTTTTAGGTGATTGATATAATCTGTCAGGAAAAAAACATTGTATATTAAAAACAACTTAAAATTTCAACATTGCCCGTCTTAGTTGGAAACCCACTCACCACAACAGGACAAACGTGCTGTCAACAAATGACCACACAGACAACACTTATGGGTGTATGTATAAAAGTACAAAAATGAAGGTGAATTCCATATGACAGCATATCAGAAATGGTTAATACCTTAACTGACAACTCTTGTACATCTAAAAAAAGTAAAACATCTCTGACAACAAAATATGAAATATATCTGGAGTTTCTTTAATGCGGGCGGGTTCCGAGTGACATAATATTATTGTTTTTAATATTTTGTTTAAGACTCCTAAAGAGGATTGTGTTGATATATTGTGATATGTGAAAAGAGCATGGAAGAATATTCCCCCAACTTTGCGCTGACTGCTGAATATTCTAGCTGTCTAGGCATTCAGTGCTGCCAGAGCGATTTTACTGCAGCGGGATTTGCGATTCAGTAACGGAGAACACAGTTAAAGCCAAGGACTGTGGACAATTTCTGCACAGTTATCTCTCCATCAAATAAATTTAAGTTTTCATAAATTCCAGCAGCGCAGGATGCCTAGATAGCGGGAACATTCCGCTGTCCTCGCAAAGGCTTATGTGAGGAATATTCTGGCATGCTCTCTTCACAAACATATTATATCAACAGCAAAATATGCATGTATAAGACAGTGGAATGGTATGATTTAAATGATGTTAGAGAAAGTATAGACCACTAGCTGTCAAAATGCAAATGAGACCACGCCCACTTCCGGATATGCCCCTTCCGGTTACGCCCACTTTTACAGGCACCCTGGCTGCCGGGACAAGCTCCGCCCTGTCACAATAAGCTCCGCCCCCTGATGGTCACACCCACCTGTCACAATAAGCCCCGCCACCTGATGGCCACCTGTTAAAACGGGATACGCCCCCTGGTGGCCACGCCCACCTGTCAAGATAGGACACGCCCACCTGTCAAGATAGGACACACCCACCTGTCAAAATGGGGTGCGCCCCCTGATGGTTCCGCCCACCTGTCAAAACGGGATACGCCCCCTGGTGGCCACGCCCACCTGTCAAGATAGGACACACCCACCTGTCACAATGGGGTACGCCCCCTGGTGGCCACGCCCACCTGTCAAAATAGGACACGCCCACCTGTCGAACTAGGGTACGCCCCCTGATGGTCACGCCCACCTGTCAAAATATGGCACTAAATGGCTCCCTCTAGTGGTTCTACAATTAAACTACATGCAAAAAAAAAAAAATGAAAATACCTCCCCCTAGTGGCCCAATAAATACTATTACACCAAAACTTATAAATGCCTCCCTCTAGTGGTTCAAAATTAATATGACAGCCTATTGTATAATTGGCCCACTCTAGTGGATCAAAGTAACATTACATGCAAATGTAAAATTACCTCCCCCTAGTGGCTCAAAAATTAAACTACATGCATATATGAAAATACCTCCCCCTAGTGGCCCAATAAATAGTATTACACCAAAATATATAAATACCTCCCTCTAGTGGTTCAAAATTAATATAACAGCCTATTGTATAATTGGCCCCCTCTAGTGGATCAAAGTAACATTACACCCAAATGTGAAAATACCTCCCCCTAGTGGCTCAAAAATTAAATTACAGCCTATAGTATATATAGCACCCCCAATGGTTTGAATATAACTCCTCAGTGTCATCAGAACATGTCCGAACAAGTCCCTTTAATATTATACGGTCTGGGCTCTGTCTCAACATGACTCCTTGAGCATTCCATTTTATTTTAAACAGTTAAAAGGTGCTTTTTAGCTTCCTGACTTTAATTTAAAACCACATTAGCTCCAACACTCTAGAGACACCATTACATCTGATTCTAACAATTCGACCATGATAAATTAAACTTGTAAGAGCACTAAAAAGAGAATTTATTCACCCACAGCTATGTTGAAGCAGATGCTCATCCTTTTGTTGATTTTAAAAATGCACCATTACACAGTCTTTAAAAACAGATAAGGATTTAAAAAAACATCACTTTAAACCTGGGTGCTTTAAGCTGGAAATAAGAAATCTATCAAACTACTAAAGTTACTGATAAAAAACAGTCCACCAATCAGCGTTTGACACGCCCCTGCTCTGCTTTGTATTCGCTGTATTCACGCCCCTGACTTCACCTACGTCCGCAAGTCAGGTAAACCGGTTTGGGCGGTGCTCACCGGGCGGCATTTACCTGTATAAAAGGCTGTCGGAAAACGGTTAATCTCTACAGCATGCTGGAAGGACCTCATTCAACAATCCGACCTTAAGGACACGGAGCGCGGTGCTGCGACGAACAAAGAAAACAGCGGTTTCACGAAGACTGTATCACCGGTTTCATTCGAGGGGAATCCCAGAAGCCCGCGTCATTGTCAGACCGCGTCAGAGCTGAGTCCTGGCGGGATTCCCGAGCTTCCCCTGCTAAGAGCTGGAGTTACGGGTTCAGCGGTGAAATCAACTTCACAGCGACTTCAGGAAATCTTCACATCGGCGACCTGTATTATCGGTTTGGAGCGAGGTGAGTAAATGTTTTTTTAGCTCGCAATTGTGCGGTCGTCTACAGATGTTTGATAGCACCAAGATGGATTCGCTGCTGGCTTATCGATAGATTCACCATAGCATACATACTCTGTTACAACTAGAAGTATCGCTCAACTCCAGTTACTGCTCTGAGCTGGTTTTGGGCTGGAGCGGGAAAAAGGCGGTGGAGATTGTTACAAAGCAAAACTCCACTCTGAGGTGAGTTTACTTTTTTTTAAATTATGTTGACTGTTTAGATACGGGTATTACCGTATTTTTATTTATTTTATTATATTCCTGACTTTTACCTGCGTTTTATCATAGATCATGATCGAAGCGCAGAGCTGTTTTCAATTGGATCTCAGCGGATCTGCCCAACGCCAGCCTTGCTACTTCAGCTAACAGTGAGACTGTCTGGAGCTTTCTCCAACTTGTGTATTGTCTGACTCTGGTTTCGGGCTGGAGCGGGAAAAAGGCACTGGGGTTGTTACAAAGCGAAACTCCGCTCTGAGGTGAGTTTACTGTTTGTTAAATTCTGTTGACTGTTTAGACACTGGTATTACCGTATTTTTATTTATTTTATTATATTCCTGACTTTTACCTGCGCTTTATCATAGATCGTGATCGAAGCGCGGAGCTGTTTGCAATTGGACCTCAGCGGATCTGCCCAACGCCCGCCTTGCTACTTCAATTAACAGTGAGACTGTCTGGAGCTTTCTCCAACTTGTGTATTGTCTGACTCTGAATGTTTTTTCATGTCCTTTTTTTTCTGATCGTGTGTTTAAATAGCAACATCAACCAGTCACTATGAATGTCTCACAGGAGCTAAATAGTCCTCAACCGTCTAGTCAGGAAGATGAAGAATTTCAGATCAATGTACGTGACGAATTCAATAACATAGAGATCCGACACAACTTTGTCCGGCCTGAGGGTGATCATCCGTGTCCGTATGAATTTCATAATCACATAATGAATATGCTCAGGGGTTTATCAGACCGGGTGACACCACTGGTTAACACTAACAATATTGTGCAGATAGAGGTTAATGGACCCGGCGTGTCTCGCAGCGTGACTTTCTCTGTCGATGAAGGGGGGAGTAACGTCATGCACCAGTTCGAAACGTTTTTAGATGATCTGATGCAATCCAATGCTGAAATAGCCTCAACAGAGCGTTTGGAGTTTGTAATTCAAACAGTGCGTGATCTTAGCGGGGGAGCTAGACGAAAAGCTGAAATGTCTCTCGATTGCGAGCTTATACACAAGAAGAGACGCCACCTATATATTGTGAACAATGATCGAGATGATAAACTGTGTTTTGCTATTAGCTTAGCCTGTGTTGCAGACCCTAGCCTCGGCTCCGATGCGGCTATACAGCTCGGTAGAGAGTTGCAACAGCGTGCAGGCCTTTCAGAACACACCCCCGTCAGATCAGGCGATATCCACAAATTTGAGAAGTTGTTGAACAGAAAAATAGTTGTTTTTATCAGAAGTGAGGGAGAGAGAGCTCTAGGGAAGATTCAGACCGACTTTGAGGACCGAAGCAGGACTGTTTTTCTATTGCACTTCCGAGACCATTACTACGGGATCAAAAACTTGAAGGGTTTTATAGGGGCTCGGGATATTTGTCACTACTGTTTCGATCCTATAGGGCATAAATACAATCATGTATGCAAAGGTTCGTGCGCTGTCTGCAATGATGCAGCGTGTGCTCAGGGGGTTACAAATCCGATTCTTTGTCATGACTGTAACAGATATTGCAAGAACCAGACGTGTTACGATAGACATAAAGTACCTGAGCTAAAACCCAGGGCGCGTGTGATGGTCAGTCATTGTGATCAGGTGAAGAAATGTCCCAACTGTGGGTTAAACTATAACCAGAGTCTCACAACAGGCAAGAAGCATGTGTGTCAAGGGAAGAAGTGTAGGATTTGTGGGGGTAAGCTTGACAAGGACCAGCCAGCATCGGACCATAAATGTTATATCCAAACATGCTCTGTCGATACCGAAATAAGTGACAAGGTGATTTTTTACGATATTGAAACTTTCCCTGGTGCGCAGGGTGAGCATGTTCCATTTCTGATCTGTTCAAAGTCCACATCTGGCAAGGAGTGGTCAGCCTACGGTAGTGATTGTATTCGGGAGTTTATTCGTGAAATCAGGAGGCCGGGCCGTCGGAATTACACATGTGTAGCCCATAATGCTAGAGCTTTTTATTCCTACCTTGTTCTGAATGCAATGACGGAGATGGGTTTAAATCCTGACATCATTATGCAAGGGTGTAAAATTCTGAGCATCACTGATCCTGATTACGGTTTGAGGTTCATTGACAGCCTATCTTTCCTTGCCATGAAGCTTAGTAAAATGCCTGAAGCCCTCGGTTTTCCTGACCATAGCAAGGGCTATTTCCCACACCGTTTCTCATCCTCTGATAATCTGAGCTATGTAGGTTCTTACCCGCTGCCATCATTTTACGGTGTTGAGCGAATGAATCGTGCTGAGCAGGAGGAATTCTATACATGGTACGCTGAGGTTAGCAAGGGCGTGTTTGACTTTAAAATGGAGTCTCTCTTTTACTGTAAGAATGATGTGGAGATACTCCTACAAGGATGTACAAGGTTTCGTCAGGAGTTTTTTAACGACAGTCAGATTGACCCTTTTAACAGGATCACCATCGCAAGTGCTTGTATGAAGGTGTTTCAAAGCAATCATTTGAAGGCAGACACTCTCGCTGTGCCTTCACCTACAGACTACAGCGAACAGTTTAAAAAGTTTTCCACAGCTTCCGTTGAATGGTTGGAATATGTTTCACATACAAGGAGGGTTGGAATACAGCATGCTCTAAGAGGTGGCGAGAAAAAGATTGGATCATACTTTTTAGACGGTTACCTGGAGGTAGGGGAGCGTAAAATAGGGTTTGAGTTCCATGGGTGTGAGCATCGTGGCTGCAGCACCTGTCGCTATCCAACAGCTGAGAGTCCATTGACCGGTGTGCCTTATGGGCAGCTCTACGCTGCCACCATGGAGAGGGAGCATGTGCTGAGGACTGTGTACGGTATAGAGCTCGAGGTGATGTGGGAACATGTGTGGGAAGAAATGAAGTAGAGTAACGCTGATGTGAAGCAGTTCATGTTGACCTACCAGGCTCCTGCACCACTTACCCCCCGTGAAGCGCTTTTTGGAGGGCGTACATGTGCAGTCAGGTTGAGGTACTCTGCAGCCCCCGGTGAGCAGGTTCTTTACCAGGACGTGTGTAGTCTTTACCCATTTGTTCAGAAGACGAAAAGCTTTCCTGTAGGGCACCCGATCATAATCAGGGAAAACTTTGATGATCCTAGAAATTATTATGGATTTATCAAAGCAGTCATTTCACCACCTCGTGGTCTTTATTTCCCCATTCTACCATTCAGAACAGATCATGGAAAGCTTGTATTCACCCTCTGTCGCACATGTGCATTGGAGAACAATCAGACACATAGTTGCACCCACACTGACACTGAGAGAGCCTTAACAGGTGTATGGGTGTCTGAAGAGGTTAAAGAAGCCCTTTCACACGGCTACAGAATCGATCAGATCGTTGAGGTGTGGCACTTTGAGCAGCATAGTGATCAGATCTTTGCAAAGTATGTCAACTCCTTTTTGAAGACCAAGCAGGAAGCTTCAGGGTATCCCGAGGGTGTAGAGAGCGAGGAGGACAAACAGAAATACATCCAGGATTTCATGGTGAATCAGGGTGTAGAGTTAGACCCTGAAAAAATTAAAGTAAACCCGGCAAAACGTCAAGTAGCCAAGCTGTGTTTGAATTCGCTTTGGGGGAAGTTTGCTCAAAAAAATGACCAAACCCAAACCTCAATCATTAAACACCCTGACAAGTTTTTTGAGTTCCTGTTTTCAGGGAAGTTCGTCGTGACATACTTCAGCTTTCTGAACCCCAAGATGGTCATGATTCAATGGAAGTACAACAAAAACTGTGTAACGCCCCCTAACAAAACCACCAATGTGTTCGTTGCCGCATTTACAACAGCTTACGCACGACTAGAGTTATTCAGATACCTACACCAACTCCAAGAACGGGTACTCTACCTTGACACAGACAGTGTGATCTATGTTGTGCGTGAAGGCGAGAGCTCTCTGCCGACAGGTAGCTATTTGGGTGACTTGACAAACGAGCTCCCACCAGGGGACACCATTCAGGAGTTTGTTGCCGCAGGGCCAAAGAGTTACTCGTATCAGACAAAGCACAGGGGGAAGGTTGTGATGAGGACAAAGGGGATATCGCGAACCATAGAATGCTGTGAAAGGGTGAATTTTGATACAATGACAGGACTTGTTGACGGTTACCTGGGTGGTGAGAGAGGCGAGGTACTCAAAGCACCGCAGCATTCCATCAAACGTGATAAAAACGGGTTCCATCTGAGGAATAACTCATTTACCAAAACTTTCAAGGTGGTCTATGACAAGCGGAGGTTGTTCCCAGACGGAACGACGCTACCATTTGGTTTTTGAGGGGGAAAATGCAGCATCAGGGTGAACTGGAAGCGATTAACTTTGATCCAAGATTTAAAACTCCTTTTTCAAGTCTTGTGGTAGGCCCGAGTGGCTGTGGGAAGTCTTTTTTTGTAAAAAATGTTTTGATTAATTGTCTACATGTGATGGATTCTGTACCTGAAAATATTGTTTGGATCTACACTTCATTCCAACCATTGTATACGGAATTGATGAGGATTAATAAATCAATTAAATTCATCGAAGGATTGCCTCATTCCTTTGAAGATGATGTTTTATTCCCCCCAGATCAATCGCATCTATGGATTCTCGTACGATGCACTGTTTGGGTCATCCAATATTGCCTGCATGTCCTCATCAGTGTCATCCTGAGCCTTCTGTCGTATGGTTCCGGAGTTATCCCGTTGCTTCAGACGATTTAATTGATGCGGCGAGACTAGAAACATTTTCTGTGATGCTCTCAGTGTCATAATACACTTCTACCGGCGGAATATTCCAGCCACCAATTCTCCGAGAAACGGTATTACAGCTGCAATCAGCGGGAGAATTCCTCCTGTCTGGGTTTTCAATGTCTGTCGTTTGCGCTTTAACCCCACCTTCCGATCAGCCAACAGCCTGAGGATTTTTTTCTGCTTCTTAAGTCTGTTGTATTGTGTTGTGGACAGCTTGATGTTCCCTTTCAGCACATTTAAAGCAATCTCGCACAAGGTTTGTAGAAAGTCGGGAGAACAATGAGTTAGGATATTTTTACGTTTCTGGGGTGTGGAATGAAAAAGAGCCCCTAGTAACGGTGCATTTCTTTTTATGCGTGCCGACATGTTGGTCACTTGTTCTTAGCTATGTAAACAGCCGGCCACTGTCCAGGAAGTAAACCTGTCCTGAGCCTGTATTGGTCTGGTGTGTCAGGGGTTAGGTCTACACATAAATAGCCGTGTGTTTGGCTCGTAGCATCTTCAAAACTCTCCATGAAAAAGGGTTTCTGTCCAGGGAAAATTTGACGTGCTAAATTTGCTACCTGCAATCTGTCACGTGGGTTTTTAAACAAGACCATATAATTACAATTAAGACTGATAGTTCGAGTATGTTTCCCCTTGAGAAACACATTCTGAGTCAACATCATAACACTCATGTTTCTATGGTGTCGATATTGTGTAAATATTTTCACGACCTCTGGATGCTCAGCTGCTTGAAAGAGTACATCATCGAGAATCAATAGATGCGATTGATCTGGGGGGAATAAAACATCATCTTCAAAGGAATGAGGCAATCCTTCGATGAATTTAATTGATTTATTAATCCTCATCAATTCCGTATACAATGGTTGGAATGAAGTGTAGATCCAAACAATATTTTCAGGTACAGAATCCATCACATGTAGACAATTAATCAAAACATTTTTTACAAAAAAAGACTTCCCACAGCCACTCGGGCCTACCACAAGACTTGAAAAAGGAGTTTTAAATCTTGGATCAAAGTTAATCGCTTCCAGTTCACCCTGATGCTGCATTTTCCCCCTCAAAAACCAAATGGTAGCGTCGTTCCGTCTGGGAACAACCTCCGCTTGTCATAGACCACCCTGAAAGTTTTGGTAAATGAGTTATTCCTCAGATGGAACCCGTTTTTATCACGTTTGATGGAATGCTGCGGTGCTTTGAGTACCTCGCCTCTCTCACCACCCAGGTAACCGTCAACAAGTCCTGTCATTGTATCAAAATTCACCCTTTCACAGCATTCTATGGTTCGCGATATCCCCTTTGTCCTCATCACAACCTTCCCCCTGTGCTTTGTCTGATACGAGTAACTCTTTGGCCCTGCGGCAACAAACTCCTGAATGGTGTCCCCTGGTGGGAGCTCGTTTGTCAAGTCACCCAAATAGCTACCTGTCGGCAGAGAGCTCTCGCCTTCACGCACAACATAGATCACACTGTCTGTGTCAAGGTAGAGTACCCGTTCTTGGAGTTGGTGTAGGTATCTGAATAACTCTAGTCGTGCGTAAGCTGTTGTAAATGCGGCAACGAACACATTGGTGGTTTTGTTAGGGGGCGTTACACAGTTTTTGTTGTACTTCCATTGAATCATGACCATCTTGGGGTTCAGAAAGCTGAAGTATGTCACGACGAACTTCCCTGAAAACAGGAACTCAAAAAACTTGTCAGGGTGTTTAATGATTGAGGTTTGGGTTTGGTCATTTTTTTGAGCAAACTTCCCCCAAAGCGAATTCAAACACAGCTTGGCTACTTGACGTTTTGCCGGGTTTACTTTAATTTTTTCAGGGTCTAACTCTACACCCTGATTCACCATGAAATCCTGGATGTATTTCTGTTTGTCCTCCTCGCTCTCTACACCCTCGGGATACCCTGAAGCTTCCTGCTTGGTCTTCAAAAAGGAGTTGACATACTTTGCAAAGATCTGATCACTATGCTGCTCAAAGTGCCACACCTCAACGATCTGATCGATTCTGTAGCCGTGTGAAAGGGCTTCTTTAACCTCTTCAGACACCCATACACCTGTTAAGGCTCTCTCAGTGTCAGTGTGGGTGCAACTATGTGTCTGATTGTTCTCCAATGCACATGTGCGACAGAGGGTGAATACAAGCTTTCCATGATCTGTTCTGAATGGTAGAATGGGGAAATAAAGACCACGAGGTGGTGAAATGACTGCTTTGATAAATCCATAATAATTTCTAGGATCATCAAAGTTTTCCCTGATTATGATCGGGTGCCCTACAGGAAAGCTTTTCGTCTTCTGAACAAATGGGTAAAGACTACACACGTCCTGGTAAAGAACCTGCTCACCGGGGGCTGCAGAGTACCTCAACCTGACTGCACATGTACGCCCTCCAAAAAGCGCTTCACGGGGGGTAAGTGGTGCAGGAGCCTGGTAGGTCAACATGAACTGCTTCACATCAGCGTTACTCTTCTTCATTTCTTCCCACACATGTTCCCACATCACCTCGAGCTCTATACCGTACACAGTCCTCAGCACATGCTCCCTCTCCATGGTGGCAGCGTAGAGCTGCCCATAAGGCACACCGGTCAATGGACTCTCAGCTGTTGGATAGCGACAGGTGCTGCAGCCACGATGCTCACACCCATGGAACTCAAACCCTATTTTACGCTCCCCTACCTCCAGGTAACCGTCTAAAAAGTATGATCCAATCTTTTTCTCGCCACCTCTTAGAGCATGCTGTATTCCAACCCTCCTTGTATGTGAAACATATTCCAACCATTCAACGGAAGCTGTGGAAAACTTTTTAAACTGTTCGCTGTAGTCTGTAGGTGAAGGCACAGCGAGAGTGTCTGCCTTCAAATGATTGCTTTGAAACACCTTCATACAAGCACTTGCGATGGTGATCCTGTTAAAAGGGTCAATCTGACTGTCGTTAAAAAACTCCTGACGAAACCTTGTACATCCTTGTAGGAGTATCTCCACATCATTCTTACAGTAAAAGAGAGACTCCTTTTTAAAGTCAAACACGCCCTTGCTAACCTCAGCGTACCATGTATAGAATTCCTCCTGCTCAGCACGATTCATTCGCTCAACACCGTAAAATGATGGCAGCGGGTAAGAACCTACATAGCTCAGATTATCAGAGGATGAGAAACGGTGTGGGAAATAGCCCTTGCTATGGTCAGGAAAACCGAGGGCTTCAGGCATTTTACTAAGCTTCATGGCAAGGAAAGATAGGCTGTCAATGAACCTCAAACCGTAATCAGGATCAGTGATGCTCAGAATTTTACACCCTTGCATAATGATGTCAGGATTTAAACCCATCTCCGTCATTGCATTCAGAACAAGGTAGGAATAAAAAGCTCTAGCATTATGGGCTACACATGTGTAATTCCGACGGCCCGGCCTCCTGATTTCACGAATAAACTCCCGAATACAATCACTACCGTAGGCTGACCACTCCTTGCCAGATGTGGACTTTGAACAGATCAGAAATGGAACATGCTCACCCTGCGCACCAGGGAAAGTTTCAATATTGTAAAAAATCACCTTGTCACTTATTTCGGTATCGACAGAGCATGTTTGGATATAACATTTATGGTCCGATGCTGGCTGGTCCTTGTCAAGCTTACCCCCACAAATCCTACACTTCTTCCCTTGACACACATGCTTCTTGCCTGTTGTGAGACTCTGGTTATAGTTTAACCCACAGTTGGGACATTTCTTCACCTGATCACAACGACTGACCATCACACGCGCCCTGGGTTTTAGCTCAGGTACTTTATGTCTATCGTAACACGTCTGGTTCTTGCAATATCTGTTACAGTCATGACAAAGAATCGGATTTGTAACCCCCTGAGCACACGCTGCATCATTGCAGACAGCGCACGAACCTTTGCATACATGATTGTATTTATGCCCTATAGGATCGAAACAGTAGTGACAAATATCCCGAGCCCCTATAAAACCCTTCAAGTTTTTGATCCCGTAGTAATGGTCTCGGAAGTGCAATAGAAAAACAGTCCTGCTTCGGTCCTCAAAGTCGGTCTGAATCTTCCCTAGAGCTCTCTCTCCCTCACTTCTGATAAAAACAACTATTTTTCTGTTCAACAACTTCTCAAATGTGTGGATATCGCCTGATCTGACGGGGGTGTGTTCTGAAAGGCCTGCACGCTGTTGCAACTCTCTACCGAGCTGTATAGCCGCATCGGAGCCGAGGCTAGGGTCTGCAACACAGGCTAAGCTAATAGCAAAACACAGTTTATCATCTCGATCATTGTTCACAATATATAGGTGGCGTCTCTTCTTGTGTATAAGCTCGCAATCGAGAGACATTTCAGCTTTTCGTCTAGCTCCCCCGCTAAGATCACGCACTGTTTGAATTACAAACTCCAAACGCTCTGTTGAGGCAATTTCAGCATTGGATTGCATCAGATCATCTAAAAACGTTTCGAACTGGTGCATGACGTTACTCCCCCCTTCATCGACAGAGAAAGTCACGCTGCGAGACACGCCGGGTCCATTAACCTCTATCTGCACAATATTGTTAGTGTTAACCAGTGGTGTCACCCGGTCTGATAAACCCCTGAGCATATTCATTATGTGATTATGAAATTCATACGGACACGGATGATCACCCTCAGGCCGGACAAAGTTGTGTCGGATCTCTATGTTATTGAATTCGTCACGTACATTGATCTGAAATTCTTCATCTTCCTGACTAGACGGTTGAGGACTATTTAGCTCCTGTGAGACATTCATAGTGACTGGTTGATGTTGCTATTTAAACACACGATCAGAAAAAAAAGGACATGAAAAAACATTCAGAGTCAGACAATACACAAGTTGGAGAAAGCTCCAGACAGTCTCACTGTTAATTGAAGTAGCAAGGCGGGCGTTGGGCAGATCCGCTGAGGTCCAATTGCAAACAGCTCCGCGCTTCGATCACGATCTATGATAAAGCGCAGGTAAAAGTCAGGAATATAATAAAATAAATAAAAATACGGTAATACCAGTGTCTAAACAGTCAACAGAATTTAACAAACAGTAAACTCACATCAGAGCGGAGTTTCGCTTTGTAACAACCCCAGTGCCTTTTTCCCGCTCCAGCCCGAAACCAGAGTCAGACAATACACAAGTTGGAGAAAGCTCCAGACAGTCTCACTGTTAATTGAAGTAGCAAGGCTGGCGTTGGGCAGATCCGCTGAGATCCAATTGAAAACAGCTCTGCGCTTCGATCACGATCTATGATAAAACGCAGGTAAAAGTCAGGAATATAATAAAATAAATAAAAATACGGTAATACCCGTATCTAAACAGTCAACATAATTTAAAAAAAAGTAAACTCACCTCAGAGTGGAGTTTTGCTTTGTAACAATCTCCACCGCCTTTTTCCCGCTCCAGCCCAAAACCAGCTCAGAGCAGTAACTGGAGTTGAGCGATACTTCTAGTTGTAACAGAGTATGTATGCTATGGTGAATCTATCGATAAGCCAGCAGCGAATCCATCTTGGTGCTATCAAACATCCGTAGACGACCGCACAATTGCGAGCTAAAAAAACATTTACTCACCTCGCTCCAAACCGATAATACAGGTCGCCGATGTGAAGATTTCCTGAAGTCGCTGTGAAGTTGATTTCACCGCTGAACCCGTAACTCCAGCTCTTAGCAGGGGAAGCTCGGGAATCCCGCCAGGACTCAGCTCTGACGCGGTCTGACAATGACGCGGGCTTCTGGGATTCCCCTCGAATGAAACCGGTGATACAGTCTTCGTGAAACCGCTGTTTTCTTTGTTCGTCGCAGCACCGCGCTCCGTGTCCTTAAGGTCGGATTGTTGAATGAGGTCCTTCCAGCATGCTGTAGAGATTAACCGTTTTCCGACAGCCTTTTATACAGGTAAATGCCGCCCGGTGAGCACCGCCCAAACCGGTTTACCTGACTTGCGGACGTAGGTGAAGCCAGGGGCGTGATAAATACAGCGAATACAAAGCAGAGCAGGGGCGTGTCAAACGCTGATTGGTGGACTGTTTTTTATCAGTAACTTTAGTAGTTTGATAGATTTCTTATTTCCAGCTTAAAGCACCCAGGTTTAAAGTGATGTTTTTTTAAATCCTTATCTGTTTTTAAAGACTGTGTAATGGTGCATTTTTAAAATCAACAAAAGGATGAGCATCTGCTTCAACATAGCTGTGGGTGAATAAATTCTCTTTTTAGTGCTCTTACAAGTTTAATTTATCATGGTCGAATTGTTAGAATCAGATGTAATGGTGTCTCTAGAGTGTTGGAGCTAATGTGGTTTTAAATTAAAGTCAGGAAGCTAAAAAGCACCTTTTAACTGTTTAAAATAAAATGGAATGCTCAAGGAGTCATGTTGAGACAGAGCCCAGACCGTATAATATTAAAGGGACTTGTTCGGACATGTTCTGATGACACTGAGGAGTTAGATTCAAACCATTGGGGGCGCTATATATACTATAGGCTGTAATTTAATTTTTGAGCCACTAGGGGGAGGTATTTTCACATTTGGGTGTAATGTTACTTTGATCCACTAGAGGGGGCCAATTATACAATAGGCTGTTATATTAATTTTGAACCACTAGAGGGAGGTATTTATATATTTTGGTGTAATACTATTTATTGGGCCACTAGGGGGAGGTATTTTCATATATGCATGTAGTTTAATTTTTGAGCCACTAGGGGGAGGTAATTTTACATTTGCATGTAATGTTACTTTGATCCACTAGAGGGGGCCAATTATACAATAGGCTGTCATATTAATTTTGAACCACTAGAGGGAGGCATTTATAAGTTTTGGTGTAATAGTATTTATTGGGCCACTAGGGGGAGGTATTTTCATTTTTTTTTGCATGTAGTTTAATTGTAGAACCACTAGAGGGAGCCATTTAGTGCCATATTTCGACAGGTGGGCGTGACCATCAGGGGGCGTACCCTATTTCGACAGGTGGGCGTGTCCTATTTTGACAGGTGGGCGTGGCCACCAGGGGGCGTACCCCATTTTGACAGGTGGGTGTGTCCTATCTTGACAGGTGGGCGTGGCTACCAGGGGGCGTATCCCGTTTTGACAGGTGGGCGGGACCATCAGGGGGCGCACCCCATTTTGACAGGTGGGTGTGTCCTATCTTGACAGGTGGGCGTGTCCTATCTTGACAGGTGGGCGTGGCCACCAGGGGCCGTATCCCGTTTTAACAGGTGGCCATCAGGTGGCGGGGCTTATTGTGACAGGTGGGTGTGACCATCAGGGGGCGGAGCTTATTGTGACAGGGCGGAGCTTGTCCCGGCAGCCAGGGTGCCTGTAAAAGTGGGCGTAACCGGAAGGGGCGTAACCGGAAGGGGCATATCCGGAAGTGGCCATATCCGGAAGTGGGCGTGGTCTCATTTGCATTTTGACAGCTAGTGGTCTATACTTTCTCTAACATCATTTAAATCATTCCATTCCACTGTCTTATACATGCATATTTTACTGTTGATATAATATGTTTGTGAAGAGAGCATGCCAGAATATTCCTCACATAAGCCTTTGCGAGGACATCGGAATGTTCCCGCTATCTAGGCATCCTGCGCTGCTGGAATTTATGAAAACTTAAATTTATTTGATGGAGAGATAACTGTGCAGAAATTGTCCACAGTCCTTGGCTTTAACTGTGTTCTCCGTTACTGAATCGCAAATCCCGCTGCAGTAAAATCGCTCTGGCAGCACTGAATGCCTAGACAGCTAGAATATTCAGCAGTCAGCGCAAAGTTGGGGGAATATTCTTCCATGCTCTTTTCACATATCACAATATATCAACACAATCCTCTTTAGGAGTCTTAAACAAAATATTAAAAACAATAATATTATGTCACTCGGAACCCGCCCGCATTAAAGAAACTCCAGATATATTTCATATTTTGTTGTCAGAGATGTTTTACTTTTTTTAGATGTACAAGAGTTGTCAGTTAAGGTATTAACCATTTCTGATATGCTGTCATATGGAATTCACCTTCATTTTTGTACTTTTATACATACACCCATAAGTGTTGTCTGTGTGGTCATTTGTTGACAGCACGTTTGTCCTGTTGTGGTGAGTGGGTTTCCAACTAAGACGGGCAATGTTGAAATTTTAAGTTGTTTTTAATATACAATGTTTTTTTCCTTACAGATTATATCAATCACCTAAAACTACAGGAAGATCATAAGGAGAAGTACTTAACATTATATGTGCATCACCTTTAATGCCACTTCTTTCATATCCTTAGGTGCTGTCCATCCATCCATCCATTTTCTTCCGCTTATCCGGGGTCGGGTCGCGGGGGCAACAGCCTAAGCAAAGAGACCCAGACTTCCCTCTCCCCAGCCGCTTGTTCCAGCTCCTCGGGAGGAACCCCAAGGCGCTCCCAGGCCAGCCGAGAAACATAGTCCCTCCAGCGTGTCCTGGGCCTTCCCCTGGGCCTCCTCCCGGTGAGACGTGCCTGAAACACCTCACCAGGGAGGCGTCCAGGAGGCATCCTGACCAGATGCCCGAGCCACCTCAACTGACTCCTCTCGATGTGGAGAAGCAGCGGCTCTACTCTGAGCCCCCTCCGGATGACTGAGCTTCTCACCCTATCTCTAAGGGAGAGCCCAGACACTCTGCGGAGGAAACTCATTTCAGCCGCTTGTATCCGTGATCTCGTTCTTTCGGTCACCACCCAGAGTTCGTGACCATAGATGAGGGTAGGAACGTAGATCGACCAGTAAATCGAGAGCTTCGCCTTTTGGCTCAGCTCTCTCTTCACCACGACAGACCGGTAGAGCGCCCGCATAACTGCAGACGCCCCACCAATCCGTCTATCGATCTCCCGCTCCATTTTTCCCTCATTCGTGAACAAGACCCCCAGATACTTAAACTCCTCCACTTGGGGAAGGACCCCATCCCCGACCCAGAGGAGGCACCCCACCCTTTTCCGGCTCAAGACCATGGCCTCGGATTTGGAGGTGCTGATTCTCATCCCAGCCGCTTCACACTCGGCAGCGAAAGCTGTAGATCACGCTCCGATGAAGCCAACAGGACCACATCATCTGCAAAAAGCAGAGACCCGGTCCTGAGGCCACCAAAACGGATCCCCTCAACGCCTTGGCTGCGCCTAGAGATCCTGTCCATAAAAGTTAGGAACAGGATCGGTGACAAAGGGCAACCTTGGCGGAGTCCAACTCTCACTGGAAACAAGCCCGACTTACTGCCGGCAATGCGAACCAAACTCTGGCACCGGTCGTACAGGGACCTAACAGCCCGTATCAAGGGGCCCGGTACCCCATACTCCCGGAGCACCCCCCACAGGGCCCCCCGAGGGACACGGTCGAACGCCTTCTCCAAGTCCACAAAACACATGTAGACCGGTTGGGCGAACTCCCACGCACCCTCCAGGACCCTGCTGAGGGTGTAGAGCTGGTCCAGTGTTCCACGGCCAGGACGAAAACCGCATTGTTCCTCCTGGATCCGAGGTTCGACTATCCGTCGGACCCTCCTCTCCAGAACCCCTGAATAGACCTTACCAGGGAGGCTCAGAAGTGTGATCCCCCTGTAGTTGGAACACACCCTGTGGTCCCCCTTTTTAAACAGGGGGACCACCACCCCGGTCTGCCAATCCAAGGGAACTGCCCCCGATGTCCACGCAATATTGCAGAGCCGCGTTAACCAACACAGCCCCACAACATCCAGAGCCTTGAGGAACTCCGGCCGAATCTCATCCACCCCAGGAGCCTTGCAACCGAGGAGCTTTTTAACGACCTCGGTGACCTCAGCACCAGAGATTGGAGAGCCCGACCCCAAGTCCCCAAACCCTGCTTCCAGATTGGAAGCAGGTGAAAAAATGTGCCACACCAATCAATTATGCAAATTATGTATGAGTCACACTATCCTCTCTCAAGGCTACAACACGTCTTTATGTAAAATCCAATTAAGTAGTTTAAAGCTTTCTTCTTTTAGATCAAATAAAATAATACCTATTTTAAATATACTGAAATCAAACATGGAATCTTTATCTTATAACTTAAGCCATTAATTAACCTAAAATTGCACTTAGACTCCTACATGAAGATTAAATTTAAGATGGATGTGCTTCTTTTTAGACATGGCAAGGCAGTAAATGAATAGTAGCATACCTCTGAATGTGTCATGTTTTCAGATATGGTTAGAGAACGTATTCCAATGCCAGTCAGCATGAGTGGCTGTTCTTCCTATCCTTTTGGTGTTTTTTCATATTGCTTTTCAAGAAGAAAAAAGTTCACCAAAAAACTCTAACCAAATTCTTTTCTGCTATATGGTGCAAAGCGTATTTCGCCTCTTTTTGGAAAAATCCTGGAAAAGACCTACAAAGATGGCATAGCCTAAAATTATTCTAATCTTTTATATTCAATCAACAACAAAAAACAACCTAAATCAGAAGACACCTACATCCTCAAGGATTATGTATTGTTAAATGTATTTTATACAATAGTTTACATGGTGATAATCTGCAGCTCCAGAAAATATCCTAAAACAAATTATCTGTGTATCCTACCATGCCATTTCTGGTTTCACTGACTCTCCAGGGCCACTGAGTTGAGCTCTTTGTTGCATTGCCTGCTGATGCCTCACTGTGGTCACTGACTGTGCTCCCTGTCCAATAGCAGCTTCTTCTGTGTTGCCCTGTCTGACTGGCCTGATATTTGCTGGTACACTGTTACTTAACATCAAAACAAGGTTTGGTGCTGTGTTTATGATGTCTCTTAATTTTCTCTGACCTGATGCCTGCTCACACCAGCTATTGAACACTCTTATGGAGCATGCTCACACACACACATAGGTGTGGGGTCTCTGGTGTTTACAGATATATTCTTGCTCTGAGGTTATCATTACTAGATCTTGATTAATTGGTACCATGAGTTTTTCTGTGAGATTGCTGTTGTATTTTTATATCCATTTTTGTGTGATGTGGTTGTGTAGTTCTTAGTTCACAATGTTTGGTTTGTTTTGTCGACGTTCCTTTTTCGTTTTTTTCTTGTTTTTTCCCCTCTCTCTGCCGTCCTATGGAGGCAGACTTTGATGTTTTCTTGTGTTTTCTTTGTTCCCCTTCCTCTCTTGTATTTTCAACTCACCCTCTCTTATGACTTTTTTTTTCTTACCTCTCTTCTTCATATTCTTATATAAGCTGTAGTGTTCCGCTTGTGAAAGTAAATCTGTTGGGCTTCTACTTGGTACTCAGACACCATTTCTGAGCTCCACACTGTCAAACAGGACACAAATGTTTATTTGACCAAGCCATTACAATAAAGGCTTTTTAACCTTTTTCATTGGAGAGTGCCTTGGAGTTCATTTTTGGTTTTTGACATTTTGTTTTCCATCCAAAGAGCACCTCTTTTGGACCAAACTTTGGAGTCCAGGAAGTGCTCCTCAACCCCCCTGTTTTGATAAATATGTTATAGTTTGCAGGTTAGTGCTAATTAGCACAAGCCAACTTCTAATGCTAGTAATGCTAGCACTAACTTAATTAACCGGCTTGTCATTTGCTTGCAAACTATGGCGGCAAGTCTTTAAGTCCAAAACCTGTATATTATTTTAAATAGTATTTTTTTTTTTTATATATATATAAATAAATACTGGATACAGACGTTATTGATCTTACTTGTGAAGCTTCAGTGGATCTGGTAGCTCCACCCGGTACAGCGTCATCAGCCATGTTTGAATTTGGACCATGTTGTGTTTGGTTTGATCCCCGGATTGATTACTTCTTCTTCTTTTTTTGGTTTTATATGGCGGTTGGCAATCAACGTAAGTGTGCATTACCACGACCTGGTGGGTTGATTACTCCCCAATGTGATGTCATTTCAACACTTTTGAACTCGTACCCACAAACTTGAATTCGTGTCCACAGAGAAGAGAAGACTTCGTAGTTTAGAGAATTAGTGTTGTATTCACAAGACTTTGCACTCACAGCTTTTACTGTAGATTCATACTCACACTAAAACAATCCTAATCCACACAATTTGTCAGACTCACTTATATGACAGCAGAGTTTCGTGTACAAGACTTTTATTGACAAATAAATATGAATACGAATGTTAAAATCATGCACACGCCTTTTTGACAGCTAGAAGCATTTAGATTCACAGCAGAAATGTAGAACAGTATAAAAGCTGAATTAAGAATCATATATGTACATTAAGGACAAAATTACAAAAACTAAAGTACAGTGCAGAAATTAAAAATTTGGATATTAAGATTTGAGGAATGTGCAACTGATTAGGATAATTTACATTTATTTTTTACAGAATGTGCTTGTGATTTTGTGCATAAAAAATACAAATAAATTACCAGACAAGAAGGAAAAAAGTATGAAAAAATTAATTTAACAATCTTTACAGCTTTTGAGATATTTCAGTGGAGAACTCTCATGGAGAAACTAGTAGCTCTGTAATTATCCATCAGGTTTAAATGTTTTAAAATAAATTAATTGAAAATTTTTTAAATATTTAAAATATAAAAAAATTTGGATGCTATCACTGAACCATTTTTTCAAAGAAAATGCTTTTTTCTTTAACCTAATCTTCCCGTTGTTCCTAATAAAACATGTATTAGGTAAAAACTTGTGTTTAAAAATAATAGTTTTGGCAAGCAACATTTGTATAGGAAAATTTGATAGCTTTATGGGAAGATTTTGAATGTCACACCTGTTTTACAAAAGACATAGAAGGGGATCGCATTCTATATAGAGGATGGATTTGAATGAAAATGTTTTAGCAAGTTTAATTATTATGTAGATACAGGGTAGAGCTGTATGAGATATATCTGACAAAATAATATTTGACCTCTAGATACATAAACAATTATCAATGTACTGTACATCTGTGAGGTGAGGTGTTTCAGGCACGTCTCACCGGGAGGAGGCCCAGGGGGAAGGCCCAGGACACGCTGGAGGGACTATGTTTCTCGGCTGGCCTGGGAGCGCCTTGGGGTTACTCCCGAGGAGCTGGAACAAGTGGCTGGGGAGAGGGAAGTCTGGGTCTCTTTGCTTAGGCTGCTGCCCCCGCGACCCGACCCCGGATAAGCGGAAGAAAATGGATGGATGGATGGATGGATGTACATCTGTAATGCCTGCCAGTTTTTATTAAAAACCCATTTTTAGTAAGTGACTTCTTGTTTAGATGCATATATCAAATATCAAGCAACATAGATGCCTAATGCAAAGACTTAACATCTGGGTTTGACCATTCCTTTGACCTGATGCTGGGTTTGAAACTGATCTTTTATCTCCTGAATTGTGAATGATGTAGACGAAGGAGGCATTCTGTCACTATTTTCTAGGGATCAGATAAAAGTAATTGAACAGTATATATTAGAAATTAGATTCTCTCATTGACTATATGTTCACCCTTTATGCTTTCAGACAATTCAATTCAGTTTATTTATATAGCGCCAACGGTCAAGTAACAGCAGGAAGTTGCTCAACTCAATTCCAGAAAAGGAAAGATCACAAGGATTTCAGGATTTGGATTTGGATAAAGACAGCTTACCAATGGAGAGAACATTGGGCATCCAGTGGTGTGCAGAATTGGATCAGTTCAGGTTCAAGATCAACCTCAAAGATCGACCACACACAAGGAGAGGCCTGTTTTCCCTCGTTAGTTCTATCTTTGACCCTTTGGGCTTTCTCGCTCCAGTAATACTTCCTGCCAAAAGAATCCTGCAGGATTTCAATTCAATTCAATTCAGTTTATTTATATAGCGCCAATTCACAACAGATGTCATCTCAAGGCACTTAACAAGAAGTCATTTCAATACATTTATACAAACATTCCAATCAGTTAAAAAGTTTCCTATTTAAGGAATCCCAGCAGATTGCGTCAGTCATTGGCGTGAGGTTGGGCCCCGTTGATGCAGACTTTCCAACCACAGCAATCCTTCAGCAATCCCTCATACTGAGCAAGCATGTAGCGACGGTGGAGAGGAAAAACTCCCCTTTAACAGGAAGAAACCTCCAACAGAACCAGGCTCAGTAGGAGCGGCCATCTGCCACGACCGTCTGGGGGTTTGAGAAGACAGAGCAGAGACACAGAAGGAATAGAAGATCTGATATGAGTACTTTCTATGTTACAGAAAGTAAAAAGTTGATAACAGGACACAGTGGATGTTCAGTTACTGGGAGCATCATCCCAGTCGATGCCCCCCGTCCAACAGGGCATTGCAGCCAAGCAGGATACCAGACCAGGTATATCTTCTATGGAGAGAAAAACACTGAGAGAAAACAAAGTTAACAGTCGAAATAACAGAATGTACTGTAATACAACTGGAGAGTCGTAGGAGAAAATGAAGTAGCAGAGTGAAGAAAATTGGTAAGTCTGTCCTCCAGCAGTCTAAGCCTATAGCAGCATAACTACAGAGATAGCTCAGGATGACCTAAGCCACTCTAACTATAAGCTTTATCAAAAAGGAAAGTTTTAAGCCTGGCCTTAAAAGTAAACAGAGTGTCTGCCTCACGGACTAAAGCTGGGAGCTGGTTCCACAGGAGAGGAGCCTGATAACTAAAAGATCTGCCTCCCATTCTACTTTTAGAAATCCTAGGAACTACAAGTAAACCTGCAGTCTGAGAGCGAAGTGCTCTGTTGGGAACAAGACAGACACTGCACGATAACCTGGTAAAAGGAAAAATACATTCCAACCTGTGGCAGAACCCATCTTCCTCTTTGTCTCTGAAACCGCACTTAAAGCGGAGGACGCTGAATTTAAGTGACTACCGGGTATGTGAAAATATCATCACTTATGTATGTTTATACATCAATTGTTCTGATTTTCACCTCAGGAGGCGAGGCCACGAGTCAGAGCCAGGATATGGAAAGGGGAGATACGACTTTTGGATTTTGTTTTTGATGTTATGATCCCAGGGTAAGATGGTCTATCTATCTGGTTTGTGAAATTGGAGTAATTTATTTGGTGATTGTGGTCTATATTTCATTCCTTTGGAATGTAGAAAACAAAGCATTCTTTAAAGCACCACAAGGTATGATTGGATCATTTCTCTGTTTTTCAGATCCTAAGCATCCTGAAAAACAAAGGAGTGACAAGGTGATAGGCTGAGATCCTGATGGCCAGGGGCGGCCTTTTTTAATTCTACCATTCCATTTTGCTTATTTATTGTCCTTTTTTTCCCGTTCATTCTTTAGCTCTAGTCTTACTTGTTCGTCATTGTTGTACAAGCTTTCCTCTTGTTTTTATTCTGTTTTTAGGTGATTTGGGGATTAAAAAAATTAAGTTTACTGTAAAAATTATAACTCTTGTCAAGTTCTTAATGTTACATGTATGATGGTGTCATGAAGAAAACTTGGTTAGTCTCAAAAGCTAATTTCAATGTTGCAGCAGAGCGGTTCTTGAATTTTATTTAATGAATATAATAATTTATGAGCAATTAATGACCTGTTTCAGAGTGGGATGGCTAATTGCTGGAATGATCTCCTGAAATGTTCTGTTTAACAGCAGATCGAAAGAAGACTATGATTGAACACACTTTGTTGTGAACTTCGCTGTGTTCTGTCCAGAATGTGAAGAACCTTTCACTATGTTCAGTTGCTTTGACAGCATTCTTTGAACAATCAGCTTCAGGATCCATGGAACTATACTCTTGTTGTTCCTTTTCTTTTAGTGTCTGGTTCTGATGATGCTGTTCCAGCAGATGGCTACAAAGCGGATTGCAGTTTTTATAACAGACTTACAGAAGATATGCAACATCTTGCTGCAAACATTGAAGGATCTCAGCTTCTACCAGTTGAGTCTGCTCTGTTCTTTGCTTCCGTTGCATTTCCAGTCTCGTCTGTTGTCCAGCTGAACTTCCAGGTAGCTGTAGACCTCCAACCCCTCCATTCTCAGGATGTAAGCAGTGCTTTGTTTACTCTTGTTCCTCCTAAAGTAACCTGGGAGGACTCAGAGTTTTATCAGAAGTCTTAGATTTATAGTGTAAGGATGAACTGTGAGGATACAGTCCCTTGTGGTGGTCCCATTGCTTCTGACCACCATCTCAGACACAACCTTGCACCTTCCTGAGCCTGAATAAACTTTAATTCAAAATGTTCAGTATTATATTTTTTTCTAAGTTTAAGAATTTTCTTTCCCTTCAGTTTACGATTATTATTTTTTTAGATTCAGATCTTTCTAACTAAGGTCAAAAAAGTTCTTTACTGTTTCAGATTTTTCTTCCAGCTTCAGATCCTTTTTCTACACTTTCAGATTCCTGTTTTTCAGTTTCAAACTTTTGGCCCTGATGTGGCGTGGTGGGCGGGGCTACACAGAGAGGGGAGTGGAATCATGAGTGGCTGCAGAAGCAGGAGGCTGATGATGTTCCCTCTATCATGTTGCCTTCAGTAAACGTGGGAATGAACATAATCTATCAAACACCTCCTGCACTGTATTATTACATGATTGGTAGAGAATACATCATGCGAAATTACTAAAGCTCAGTTATTAAAGCTGTTTCAGTCAGTACTGTGTACAAATTATGCTGAAAGAGTGATCAATTATGAGCAGTTTTCCAACCACTATGTCGAAATTGGACATTTACCATGTAAAACTGGCACCACAATAATTAAAAGGTTTGTCCTCGTGAATTCAAACAAACCAGCTTAAAATGCTGCACTACATATGCTGAGCCCACTGGTGGCACTGTGACACTGTCAGATAAAGACAGAAAAGAACACTGCGCATGCGCACTCAACCCAAAGATAAACACGACAAATCTAGCTTCAAATGACAGCATTGTTCTAAAGAATATTGTGCCTGTGGGTCTCCGGATCCATTTTTGCTGTTGGTGATGAAGGAGGGACAATAAATCGTATTCTAGGATCCATAATAAGGCTAGTAGTTGCTTTATCAGGACCGCAACAATGTAAGGCACCATGTTTGTTTACTTTATCACATAGTTGTGCATGCACGTTAAACATAGGAATGGGGCAGCGACGTCATCCACTCAGAATAAATGCAGAAGAGCTCACAATCAAGGAGACAACTGAGCCGGCGTTGTGGGATTTCTCCACTCTGGGACCTGCTTTTAAACATGATTGTATGGTGTCCTGAAACGCCAGCTCCTTGTGGATGAGATACCTATTTGATTAAATATGTTTGCTGCTACACCTGGTTTCATCTCTATGTAGACAGGTCCTAATATAAATCAATAAGTTAATTTAGAGATTCAAATATGTCATGATGTCATGCAACCCTTCTGCCCTCCATTCCTTTATCTATTTTTTAAATACTTCCCTCCACACCACTGCCAGGCACAATGCTCAAACTTTAAAACCCTGTCCAGCCTCTCAGTAACGATAGATTGTCCAGATCTTTTATGGTTGTAATATTTAACTTAATGACTTGCAACATGTCATTTTTCTCTGTATTCACATTCATTTGACACATATAGTGTATTAAGGCAAACGGCCTTTATAGCCCTTTATCTTGTCCTGAGGACTCCAAAGCACTTTACAATACATTCACTCATTCACCCATTCAAACATTGATGATGACAGACTGATTTAAGAGAGGCTGCCATGCAATAGGCATGGCACCGGACCCTCTGACCACCACCAGCAGGCAAGGTCAGACGGATGAAGGTTCAAACCGTTAACACACCGGTTACAGGACAAACTCCTAGTTCCTGAGCCAACGTCACCCATATTATTTTAATCCCCCTGACAATGTCAGCCAAGAGATGTTTATTAATAACCCGAACTTGGCCAACAGGGAATGAGTGACATATCCACCCTGGTGGTCTTGTTACTAATCCATCCCTTAGAGAGGTCCAGTAATAGTCATTACAGGTCAGGTGTTGGAGTACTGTTACTGGGCAGGCATACCAACCCTAATACAAGTGGTTCAGTTCCTATTGTGTTTGTTGAAGTTCACATCCTCTGTCCCATTTATCTCGTCATTTGAAATAACAGTTTTCAAAAACTCCTAAGATTTGAATTAGGATACATTCATGCATTTATATAGAGAATTATAATTGCATATTCATCACATCTATTTTATTGCCAACTTCTCCACATGTTCCAGACATATGGAAGAATTTAACATTTGTTTCTCTGTCCTGCTTTCAACTGTTAATTTTATGTTTTTCTCTCTATAGAAGCTACACCTAATTTATGTGAGCTTTTAAGCTTTTATCAACTAAGCAGGGCCTTGTGCTCTGCTGGACAGCATCTGTTAGAGGTCCCACAGAAGAGGAAAAACATGGGGTGAATGGTCTTTGCTGGTGGTCCGAAACCGTGGAACGCGCTGCCCCTGGAGCATTGTAGCTTCATCGATTTGCCTCTGTTTAAATTTTAGCTTAAGAATGACCTATTTCGGATGGCATTTGGCGCTTAAAGGCATTATATCCCTTTTTATTATTTTGTCTTAACCAAGGGGCAAACTCTGCCGCTCAGAATTGAGGCCAACCCGGAAGTAACAAAAATTGCAGTTCACCCCTCATCCGCTGGGGGCTGGCTTCAGAAAGGAGCAATTTCCCATTGACTCCGATGTTAAAAAGGCCTACTTCACAGCAGAAATATTACAGGTTTACAGCCTGGTTCAAAAAAACCATTTTAGGTTTAATAGGTCAGGTTTATAGTCATGACAACTCTGAGGAGGGTGATTTTTTTTCTAACTCATCCGTTCAGACATAATTTAATCTTGAAATTATGAACAATTAGGGGCGTGTCCTTTTGATTGACAGGTCTCGGATGAGCCGTCAGCGCTAAGGCTGGTGGCTAACGGTGGCTAGCAGCTTGCCGCCATAGACTGCATACCCCCCCCTGCTTGCTCCAGGGAAGGCCTTCATCCTGGGACTCACGTTAAGACTTTGGCCATTTACCTTCTCTGAACTTGGACATCAGTTGTATCCACAAACTTTATTAGTGTTTAGATATAAATCGTGCACTTATTGGACAAAGATGGCTTGCTGTGGTCCTGATTGCATTAACAGACCGTCTTAGAAGTCTCTGCTCCATTTTTTTCAGTAAGTAAAAGAATATTTCTGTGAGTTAATTTGTAGATGAAGCTCCTGCTAGCTGAGTAGCTAGTTAACCACGCTGGGAAACTACAAACTGAACAGGTTAAGATGTTGTGCATTTAAGATAAGGCTGCTTGGTCGAACATGGGTTGAAATGATCACATTTCTTATTTACTTTACATGTAGATTTATTCAAACTTCACATAGTTTTAGTAAAAGCTTTGGGCAAATAGGGCTTCATGATTTTATTTGACAAAATTATTAAAATTGTGCTAATTTCACCGTGAAAATAACGTGTTGAATGCTTCGTGCCCAAGACACACACACATTATATATATATATATATATATACACACACATATATATATATATATATATATATATATATATATATATATATATATATATATATATATACACACACATATATATATACACACACATATATATATATATATATATATATATATATACACACACATATATATATATATATATATATATATATATATATATATATATATATATATGTGTGTGTGTGTGTGTGTGTGTGTGTGTGTGTGTGTACCAACACGTTATTTTGACGGTTTTAACATTTAAAGTAGATAAGAAATGTGATCATTTCAACCCATTGTCGACCAAGCAGCCTCATCTTAGAGGCACATCTGTTTTTTTTAAAAAGCCTTTTTTTCCCTACTAACTCCAGATATATTTTATATTTTGTTTTCAGAGATTTTTTACTTTTTAAAAATTTATAAGAGTTGTCAGTTAAGGCATTAACCATTTCTGATATGCTGTCATATGGGATTCACCGTCATTGTTGTACTTTTATACATACACCCATAAGTGTTATGTCTGTGTGGTCATTTGTTTACAGCATGTTTGTCTTGTTGTGGTGAGTTGGTTTCCAACTAAGATGGGCAATGTTGAAATTTTAAGTTGTTTTTAATATACAACGTTTTTTTCCTTACAGATTATATAAATCGCCTAAAACTACAGGAAGATCATAAGAAGTATTTAACAATATATGTGCATCAACTTTAATGCCACTTCTTTCATATCGTTAGGTGCTGTCCGTTTTCTGATTTGGATTAAATAAACAACAAATCAATGAAGTTTCTGTTTTTCTTTCACAGATATTGTTTCCATTTCAAGAAAAAAAAATCATAGTTTTGTTGCTACATAAGAAGTATGATTTGGCTTTGTAATATTACAGACACCAAGGTTTATTTTAATATTGAGATATTGAAGGAATTTATCAAATTCAAGAATGCAGCTGGCTGATTAATTACTTGTTTGTTTTATTTCTTCCCTTGTTATATACTATCATTATAGAGAATAAAACATTAATTTTTTTAAACACAAGATTCTATAAAAGAAAAGGATACAGATAAAAAAACAAAGGGGGCCAGAAAGCAAAAGAGACTTATGTAAAATTGGGGGGGGGGGGGGGCAGAGTTGTCAACAGTGTTATGGCAACAGATATAATTGTTGAAATAAAAAAAACTACATCAACAACACATTGATAACTTTTGAATTTACTTTAACTGACCATCTTAAATCTGAAAGAAAATTTCATTATAGTAGAACTTTATCAGACAATGCTGTAACAATTTTTAAAGAATCTGTACCATTCTTACTTTCCTCAGTGTCTCAGAGTAACTCAGTGGATGGCAGCAATTCTATCTCTAACCCTTCAGAAATTGATGGTCTGGTTCACAGCGTTACGTCCTCATTGCGTTTGGCATTAGATAGTGTAGCCCCATTAAAAAAGAAAGTGGCTAGCCATAGGAGGCTGACTCCTTGGTTTAACGCAGAGTTGCGTACTTTAAAGCAGAATACTAGGAAGTTGGAGAGAAAATGGCGCTTTACACATCTAGAGGATTCCTATTTAACCTGGAATAACAGTCTACTGCTGTATAAAGAGACCCTTCGACAAGCTAGAACAGCATATTTTTCATCATTAATAGAGGCGAATAAAAACAATCCTAGGTTTCTTTTTAGTACAGTTGCCAAACTTACACAGAGTCATAGCTCTGTTGAGCCAACTATTCCCCCGGCTCTTAGCAGTGATGATTTTATGAGATTCTTCATAAATAAAATAAATTTTATTAAAAATAAAATCATTGGCACCCTCCCAAACATGATTACTTCTTCCTCAGTAAATGAGTCAGTATCGGAAAGAACTGTAGAACCTCAGTATTGCTTAGGCTGTTTTGATTCAGTCGAGCTTTCAGAATTATCAAAAATATTAGCCTCATCTAAATCTTCAACTTGTATTTTGGACCCAATCTCAACCAAATTATTTAAAGAAGTGTTCCATTTGGTTCCTGGCCCCATTTTGGATATGATGAATCTATCCTTAGTAAACGGATACGTACCACAGGAATTTAAAATAGCTGTAATTAAACCTTTACTCAAGAAACCTTCCCTTGATCAAGATGACTTAGTGAATTACAGACCTATATCTAACCTTCCTTTCTTATCCAAAGTCCTTGAGAAAATAGTTGCTAATCAAGTCTGTGAACATCTAAACAGTAACGAGCTGTTTGAAGAGTTTCAGTCAGGTTTTAGAGCTCATCATAGCACTGAAACAGCACTGGTAAAGGTTACTAATGATATTCTCATGGCCTCAGATAATGGACTGGTGTCTGTTCTGGTTTTGTTAGATCTCAGTGCTGCTTTTGACACAGTCGATCATAATATTCTCTTAGAAAGGCTTGAACATGTTGCAGGGATCAAAGGAACAGCACTAGGCTGGTTTAAATCATATTTGTCTGATAGATTCCAGTTTGTTCATCTAAATGATCAATCTTCTTCACTCTCAAGGGTTACTTGTGGAGTTCCACAGGGTTCTGTCCTTGGACCAATTCTTTTCACCATATATATGCTTCCAATTGGTAGAATCATTAGACAGCATGGGATAAATTTCCACAGCTATGCCGATGATACACAACTATATTTATCCATAAATCCTGATGAACCCAGTCAGTTAGGTAGATTACAGGCATGTCTGGAAGACATAAAAGCATGGATGACCCTAAACTTTTTGCTTTTAAATTCTGACAAGACAGAAGTTGCTGTCTTTGGACCAGAAGTTCTTAAACAGAAACTGATTAGTCAATCACTTCATCTGGATGGCATTAAATTGTCCCCCAGTAATAACGTAAAGAACCTCGGCGTTATTTTTGACCAAGACTTGACATTTAAATCCCATATTAAACAGGTTTCTAGGATTTCCTTCTTTCACCTCAGGAATATTGCTAAAATTAGAAACATCCTGTCCAGGAGTGATGCTGAGAAACTAGTCCATGCATTTGTTACCTCAAGGCTGGACTACTGTAATTCTTTACTATCAGGAAGTCCACAAAATGCCATTAAAAGCCTTCAGTTGATCCAAAATGCGGCAGCAAGAGTTCTGATGAATATTAAAAAGAGAGATCACATTTCTCCTGTTTTAGCTTCCCTTCATTGGCTCCCTGTTAAATCCAGAATAGAATTTAAGATCCTTCTTCTTACATACAAAGCCCTTAATAATCAAGCTCCATCATACATCAGAGATCTAATTGTTCCATATGTTCCTAAAAGAGCACTTCGCTCTCAGACTGCAGGTTTACTTGTAGTTCCTAGGATCTCTAAAAGTAGAATGGGAGGCAGATCTTTTAGTTATCAGGCTCCTCTCCTGTGGAACCAGCTCCCAGCTTTAGTCCGTGAGGCAGACACTCTGTTTACTTTTAAGGCCAGGCTTAAAACTTTCCTTTTTGATAAAGCTTATAGTTAGAGTGGCTTAGGTCATCCTGAGCTAGCTCTGTAGTTATGCTGCTATAGGCTTAGACTGCTGGAGGACAGACTTACCAATTTTCTTCACTCTGCTACTTCCTTTTCTCCTACGACTCTCCAGTTGTATTACAGTACATTCTGTTATTTCGACTGTTAACTTTGTTTTCTCTCAGTGTTTTTCTCCCCATCGAAGATACACCTGGTCTGGTATCCTGCTTGGCTGCAATGCCCTGTTGGACGGGGGTCATCGACTGGGATGATCCTCTCAGTAACTGAAGATCAACTGTGTCCTGTTATCAACTTTTTACTTTCTGTAACATAGAAAGTTCTCTTAAAACAGATCTTCTGTTCCTTCTGTGTTTCTGCTCTGTCTTCTCAAACCCCCAGACGGTCGTGGCAGATGGCCGCTCCTACTGAGCCTGGTTCTGTTGGAGGTTTCTTCCTGTTAAAGGGGAGTTTTTCCTCTCCACTGTCGCTACATGCTTGCTCAGTATGAGGGATTGCTGAAGGATTGCTGTGGTTGGAAATCTGCCCAACCTCACGCCAATGACTGACGCAATCTGCTGGGATTCCTTAAATAGGAAACTTTTTAACTGATTGGAATGTTTGTATAATTGTATTGAAATGACTTCTTGTTAAGTGCCTTGAGATGACATCTGTTGTGAATTGGCGCTATATAAATAAACTGAATTGAATTGAATTGAATTAGACATAACAATCAGGGCTATAGTTATACTTTTTGCTTTAACATCAATTGTTCAAAAGGACTGTCATGTCTAATGTGAGGATTTATAAAGATGGCATCATTTAAACTAGGAATAAAAGAAGCCATAACACTGTTGACAAACCTGCTGGCCTTTTCTATTTTTGCTGGGTTTACACCCGCCCTCTATCGACGCCTTTGGGTGATGGAGGAGAAGATGATGGACATCTGAGGATGGAGAAGGTAAAGCTGGTGCAGGTCCTCCATCATCATGTTCACCAACTGGACACTCCTGACCATCCCCATGTCATCTCCGCCACAGCTGATGATGAGGACATCTAGAGCTGCTCTTCCTCCTTTCCACCTCAGCCCCCCCAGCCAAACCAGGAGATACGGACGTCTGGGAGGCCGAGGTTTCCTCTGATGGTCTCTTCAGCTCTCTCAGAACTATGTCGACATAGCTGTCTCCAATGATCCAAATGGCTATGGAGAAAAAAAATTAGCATAATGAATGTCAGTTACACAGGTGTGGCCTATCGGTTGAAAGTATAATACTATTAAAATTCTACATGAAGTGATGGAGACAGGTACTTACATTTTCTGCTTTGTTTGGCTGTTGTGGAGGACAGGCATGCAGCCATTGTAACCTGGTAAACAAAATCTATAAAAAGAAACACAAGTGTCTTACTAAAAGTGCAACTTATCCCTTCCCAGACCTCAATAAATGATTAGTAAAATTCATACATTGCAGAATTGACTAGGATCGAAATTAGTCATATTAGCTGTTGCTAATCTACAATAGCTGTGGGAACCATTTTTTAACTTGGAGGTCCTACATGGTAGTACAATCACTAACTATTAGGGTAAATACAAACAAGTATTAAAGGGGCTATATGCAATTTTCTGAAATATAAACTCGCGACTGACCCCATGTGGCCAAAAACGGAACTGCTCTTCCTTTCTGCTCGCTATCGCAGCACGCGCTCACAGAAAGTAAAAAGTTGATAACAGGACACAGTGGATGTTCAGTTACTGGGAGGATCATCCCAGTCGAAGCCCCCCGTCCAACAGGGCATTGCAGCCAAGCAGGATACCAGACCAGGTATATCTTCCATGGAGAGAAAAACACTGAGAGAAAACAAAGTTAACAGTCGAAATAACAGAATGTACTGTAATACAACTGGAGAGTCGTAGGAGAAAAGGAAGTAGCAAAGTGAAGAAAATTGGTAAGTCTGTCCTCCAGCAGTCTAAGCCTATAGCAGCATAACTACAGAGATAGCTCAGGATGACCTTAGCCACTCTAACTATAAGCTTTATCAAAAAGGAAAGTTTTAAGCCTGGCCTTAAAAGTAAACAGAGTGTCTGCCTCACGGACTAAAGATGGGAGCTGGTTCCACAGGAGAGGAGCGTGATAACTAAAAGATCTGCCTCCCATTCTACTTTTTGAAATCCTAGGAACTACACGTAAACCTGCAGTCGGAGAGCAAAGGGCTCTGTTAGGAACATATGGAACAATTAGATCTCTGATGTATGATGGAGCTTGATTATTAATGGCTTTGTGTGTAAGATGAAGGATCTTAAATTCTATTCTGGATTTAACAGGGAGCCAATGAAGGAAAGCTAAAACAGGAGAAATGTGATCTCTCTTTTTAATATTCATCAAGACTCTTGCTGCCGCATGTTGAATCAACTGAAGGCTTTTAATGGCATTTTGTGGACTACCTGATAGTAAAGAATTACAGTAGTCCAGCCTTGAGGTAACAAATGCATTGACTAGTTTCTCAGCATCACTCCTGGACAGGATGTTTCTAATTTTAGCAATATTCCGGAGGTGATAGAAAGAAATCCTAGAAACCTGTTTAATATGGGATTTAAATGTCAAGTCTTGGTCAAAAATGACGCCGAGGTTCTTTACGTTATTACTGGGGGCCAATTTAATGCCATCCAGATGAAGTGATTGACTAATCAGTTTCTGTTTAAGAACTTCTGGTCCAAAGACAGCAACTTCTGTTTTGTCAGAATTTAAAAGCAAAAAGTTTAGGGTCATCCATGTTTTTTTGTCTTCCAAACATGCCTGTAATCTACCTAACTGACTGGGTTCATCAGGATTTATGGATAAATATAGTTGTGTATCATCTGCATAGCTGTGGAAATTTATTCAAATTCAAATTCAAAAATACTTTATTGATCCCAGAGGAAAATTACGTGTTGGTATATCTCAAATAATTAATTCTTTAAGGAGTTGTTGTAGATGATGATGGCTGTGGGCAGGAAGGATTTCCTGTAGCGGCCTGTATTGCAGCGAAACTGAAGAAGCCTCCGACTGAAGACGCTCTGTTGTTGTATGACTGTCTCATGAAGAGGATGCTCAGAGTTGTCCATAATTTTTTTTATTTTATGAAGAATCCTTCTTTGCATTATCATCTCCAGATTTTCCGCAGTTGTCCCAAGAACAGAACCAGCCTTCTTTATCAGGTTGTTGAGCCTTTTTAAATCCCTGGCTCTGATGCTGCTACCCCAACAGATGACGGCTGAAGAGATTACACTCTCCACAACAGACTTGTAGAAGATCTGCAGCATCTTGCTGCAAACCTTGAAGGACCTAAGCTTCCTCAAGAAGTACAGTCTGCTCTGTCCCTTCTTGTAGATGGCTTCACTGTTGCGCCGCCAGTCCAGTCTGTTGTCAAGGTGAACTCCGAGGTATTTATATTCCTCAACCACCTCCACTTCTTCTCCCATGATGGAAACAGTGTTTGACTTATCCCTGTTTGTTCTGAAATCTACAATCATCTCCTTTGTTTTGTTCACATTCAAGGTGAGACGATTGTTTCCACACCATGTCCCAAAGCGGTCCACCAGCTCTCTGTATTCAGTTTCTTGTCCATCTCTGATACACCCGAGAATTGCAGTGTCATCTGAGTATTTCTGCAGATGACAGGTCTCTGATTTGTACTGGAAGTCTGAGGTGTACCGAGTGAAAAGGAATGGTGAGAGTACAGTCCCCTGTGGTGGTCCTGTGCTGCTGACCACCTGGTTTGACACACAATTCTTCAGTCTCACAAATTGTGGTCTGTTGGTCAGGTAGTCATTGATCCGGGCGATTGTTGAGGGCTCCACCTGTGTCTTCAGAAGTTTCTGACAAAGCAAATCAGGCAGAATTGTGTTAAATGCACTGGAGAAATCAAAGAACATGATCCTCACAGTGCTTTGTCCAGATGACAGTGGGTTGGTTGAAGTAGGTGGATGATGGCATCTTCAACTCCAACTCCACAGCGACCTTCATGATGTGGGATGTCAGGGCAACAGGTCTATAGTCATTGATGACTGATGGGTGAGTTCTTTTGGGTACTGGAACAAGGCAGGATGTCTTCCACAACACTGGAACCTTCTCCTGAGTTAGGCTAAGGTTGAAGAGGTGCTGCAGAATCCCACAGAGCTGCTCTGCACAGGCCTTCAGGACTCTGGGGCTGACACCATCTGGACCTGCAGCCTTGTTCCGGTTCAGTTTCTCTAGCTGCCTTATCACCTGACTTTTGGAGACAGACAAGTGGGAGGGGGAGGCAAAGGGGGTAGCAGCATTTCCTGACTTGGTTGAAGTAAAACTTGTGGAATTAGAAGAGTCCATGGCTGAGGTGAAGGATAAAACATCCGAGGTGTAACAGGAAAGCTGTTGATCAGAGGAGAGTGGGATGTCTGTTTGGCTGGGAACAGGAGAGGGGGATGCTGAGCTAGTTCCTGAACTGAACCTGTTGAAGAATGTGTTCAGTTCATTGGCTCTGTCCAGACTTCCATCTATCCAATCCTTCCTGTCCTTAAAACCTGTGATCTTTCTCATTCCTGACTAGACATCTCGGATATTGTTCCTCTGTAGTTTGTTCTCCAGCTTCTTCCTGTATGCCTCCTTGCTGTCTCTGATCTTGACCTTAAGTTGCTTCTGTATACTCCTCAATAATTCCCTGTCTCCCTCCCTGAAGGCTCTTTTTTTCTTGTTTAGCAGTTCCTTCAGGTCACTGGTGATCCAGGGTTTGTTATTCGAGAAGCATCTCACTGTTCTGGTGGGGATGATGTTGTCCACACAGAAGTTTATATAGTCAGTCACACACTCAGTCATGGCATTGATGTCCTCTCCATGTGCTTGGCAAAGAGTCATCCAGTTTGTGGTTGCAAAACAACCCTGCAGGGCTTCTTCAGCTTCCTGTGACCATTTTCTCACAGTTCGTTTTGTCACAGGTTGCCTCTGAACAAGTGGTTTATATTCTGAACAGAGAAAAAGAAGATTGTGATCTGATTGTCCCAGAGGAGGTCTTGGTTTGGACGTGTATGAATCCTTTACATTTGCATAAAACAAATCCAAGGTCCTGTTTTCTCTTGTAGAGCAGCTGACAAACTGTTGAAATGTTGGAAGTGTAGTTGAGAGCGAAGCATGATTAAAATCACCAGATATTGCCACAAATGCATTGGGGTGCTGTGTCTGTAGCTTAGCAACAATGGAACTGATGACATCACATGCAGTGTCGGCAACGGCTGAAGGTGGAATGTAAACAACTGCCAAAATTACACTGGTGAACTCTCTTGGTAAATAATATGAACGAAAACTCACTGCCAAGAGTTCGACATCTGGGCTGGAGAGACGACACTTCACAGTAACATGTCCTGGATGACACCATCTGTTGTTTACAAGCACTGCTACTCCACCACCTTTCCTTTTTCTGCTCGTCTTCAGATCTCTGTCTGCTCGTACAGTCAGGAAGCCTGGCAGACAGACGTTGGAGTCGGGGATATGATCCAGTAGCCACGTCTCCGTAAAACACATAACACTGCATTCACGGTACTCTGGCTGAGTCCTTGTAAGGGCTTGGAGTTCATCCATCTTGTTAGCCAGTGATCTTACGTTGCCCATCATGATCGATGGAAGAGATGGCTTGAACTTCCTCTTTCTCTGTCTCCTTTTCGCTCCTGCTCTGCATCCACGTCTCCTCCTTACCAACTCATCAGGGATTTGTGGCTTCAGTTGAGGTATTATTTCAGCTTTTGCGATGTTAATCAGCTGCTCCCGGCTGTAAACCACATTGTTGCCATGGTTACTCATCATAACAAATTGTCAAAAAGGGAAAGATTTACAGCAAAAATCCTTCCAGCTTCACAGCACCAAAAACTAGAAAGTATACAGGTAAAAAAATGCAATCTTCTTTAAGAAAAAAGAGGAACCAATGTACAAACAAAAAAAAAAACTTAATATGTAACCAACAGAGCCACTCCAACATGCAGCCACCCAGAGCAGCGCAATTCTAGAAATTATCCCATGCTGTCTAATGATTCTACCAATTGAGAGCATATATATGGTGAACAGAATTGGTCCAAGCACAGAACCCTGTGGAACTCCACAAGTAACCCTTGAGAGCGAAGATTTATAATTTAAATGAACAAGCTGGAATCCATCAGACAAATATGATTTAAACCAGCCTAGTGCTGTTCCTTTGATCCCTGCAACATGTTCAAGCCTTTCTAAGAGAATATTATGATCGACTGTGTCAAAAGCAGCACTGAGATCTAACAAAACCAGAACAGACACAAGTCCATTTTCTGAGGCCATGAGAATATTAGTAAACTTCACCAGTGCTGTTTCAGTGCTATGATGAGCTCTAAAACCTCACTGAAACTCTTCAAACAGCTTGTTACTGTTTAGATGCTCACAGACTTGATTAGCAACACTTTTCTCAAGGACTTTGGATAAAAAAGGAAGGTTAGATATAGGTCTGTAATTCACTAAGTCATCTTGATCAAGGGAAGGTTTCTTGAGTAAAGGTTTAATTACAGCTATTTTAAATTCCTGTGGTACTTATCCGTTTACTAAGGATAGATTCATCATATCCAAAATGGGGCCAGGAACCAAATGGAACACTTCCTTAAATAATTTGGTTGGAACTGGGTCCAACATACAAGTTGAAGGTTTAGATGAGGCTAATATTTTTGATAATTCCGAAAGCTCAACTGAATCAAAACGGCCTAAGCACAACTGAGGTTCTACAGTTCTTTCCGATACTGCCTCATTTACTGATGAAGAAGTAATCATGTTTGGGAGGATGCCAATGATTTTATTTTTAATAGAATTAATTTTATTCATGAAGAATCCCATAAAATCATCACTGCTAAGAGCTGGGGGAATAGTTGGCTCAACAGAGCTATGACTCTGTGTAAGTTTGGCAACTGTACTAAAAAGAAACCTAGGATTGTTTTTATTCGCCTCTATTAATGATGAAAATATGCTGTTCTAGCTTGTCGAAGGGTCTTTTTTTACAGCAGTAGACTGTTATTCCAGGTTAAATAGGAATCCTCTAGGTGTGTAGAGCACCATTTTCTCTCCAACTTCCTAGTATTCTGCTTTAAAGTACGCAACTCTGCGTTGAACCAAGGAGTCAGCCTCCTATGGCTAGCCACTTTCTTTTTAAAGGGGGCTACACCATCTAATGCCAAACGCAATGAGGACGTAACGCTGTGAACCAGATCATCAATTTCTGTAGGGTTAGAGATAGAATTGCTGCCATCCACTGTGTTACCCTGAGACACTAAGGAAAGTAAGAATGGAACAGATTCTTTAAAAATTGTTACAGCATTGTCTGATAAAGCTCTACTATAATGAAATTTTCTTTCAGATTTAAGATGGTCAGTTAAAGTAAATTCAAAAGTTATTAAGAAGTGGTCAGACAGGACCGGGTTATGTGGGTGGACTGTTATTTTCTCACACTCAATACCGTATGTCAGTACAAGGTCCAAAGTGTGTTTACCCGAGTGGGTCGAGCCCTGTACTTTTTGAGTAAAGCCAATTGAGTCCAAAATAGCATTAAAGGCTGCATTTAGGCTATCACTTTCAGTATCCACATGAATATTAAAGTCCCCCACTATAATAACCCTATCAGTATTTAATACTAAATCAGATAAAAAATGTGAGATCTGATCCAAGAATTGAGAGTAAGGGCCTGGTGGACGATACAAAACCACAAACAAAAATGGTCTTAATGTTTTGCAACTTGGATGAGGAAAATTAAGGGTTAGATGTTCAAAAGAACTGTAGCTATCAATTGGTCTGGGACTAATTAGTAAATCAGAATGAAAAATGGTTGCAACTCCTCCTCCTCGCCCAGTATTTCTAGGAATGTGAAAATTTAAATGACTGGAAGGAGTTGACTCATTTATACTGACATAATCCTCCTGCTGCAACCAGGTTTATGTGAGACAAAGGAAATCAATGTGATTATCACAAATCAAGTCATTTACTAACAAAGTCTTTGAGGAGAGAGATCTTATGTTTAATAAACCACATTTAATAGATTTATTTTTCTGTTCAGTCAAAGTTTTATTTATTTTTATGAGATTTCCATGATTTGCTTTTGTTGGCCTAACTTTTAATCCATTTAATTTTGGCCGTGGGCAAGACACTGTTTCTATAGGGTAATGGGTGGGTACCAGTACAGAAGCAGCAGAGAGGTGGGTTAAACTACGACTCTGCTTCCTGGTCTGGACCCTGGGTTGTCAGTGTTTTGGAGGACTAATAAATTCGGCCATATTCCAAGAAAGAAGAGCTGCTCCATCCAAAGTTTGCAGGACACCACCCAGACAACCATTGATGGAATGACAGCATGCGGCTAAACATGTCGTCACTGGTCCAATCAGGCAGGGGACCAGAAAAGATTACCGAATCTGACATTGTTTTGGCAAACTTACACACTGAAGCAACACTAATTTTAGTGACCTCCGATTGGCGTAACCGGGTGTCATTACCGCCAGCGTGAATAACAATCTTACTGTATTTATGCTTATCTTTAGCTAGCAGTTTCAGGTAGGACTTGATGTCGCCCGTTCTGGCCCCTGGCAAACATTTGACTATGGTCAATGGTGTCTCTAATGCCACGTTTCTGACTATGGAGCTGCTAGTTACCAGGCGAGTGTGTCGCTGAGCGGGGAAAATCTGTTAGAAACGCGGACCAGTTGGTGGTGGCCCGGGGGCTGGGTCCTAGAACTATGCTTCCTACGTACAGTCACCCAGCCAGCCTGAGGTCCCGGCTGCGCGGGGTCTACCGGAGGACGGCTAGGGGTTTCTATCCTTGCTGGCTCCGCGCAGGCTAATGGGCTTCGGCTATCAGCTGGTTTTTCAACAGCGCGGAGCCGTGCTTCTAATTCTGATACCCTCGCCTCCAAAGCTAAAAAAATATTACATTTATTACAGTTACCATTATCACTAAAGGAGGCAGGGAAGTAACTAAACATCTGACAGAGAGAGCAAGAGAGAAGAGAAGAGTTAGAAACAGGAGAGAGAAGAGTAGCCATAGGCGCTATGAAGCTTAGCTAACTGAGCAGGCGAGACCTTACCACCCCAAGAAAAGCTGTGTGAAACACAAGGAGTTCCCAAAATGTAAAGTACACCACCACAAAACGTGTGTTTTAGTGTGCTTGTGTGTTAAAATAACTTAGAAAGGCCTCAGCACAGAGAAAATAAGATCAATTCAAGAGAGTCTGAACACCAAACAGCTTACAGGGAGCACAACAGTGACAACAGGAAATGACGCAATATGGCTTACCCTCGTCGAATCAGCTCTATGTACTATCTAATTCAGCAGCCGGAAATAGATGATTGTTATAGATGGGACTTAACATAGAAAGGTCTGACAGATTATATGCTTGCCTAAATTGTATCCAAATCCTTAATGTGGAACTAACCACTGGGCTGGAGGAAAAATGCGACAGGGAGACTGGGAGTTTTGTTGTAATCAGCGCGGGAAGTGATGTCTGTTTACAAAACTTTGCCTCCGCACTGCACCAGTCTGTGTCTGGGGCCTGAAACCAATATAATATCTTTTGTATGTTTGCTGACCAATAGTAGAACTTAAAGTTTGGAAGTGCCAATCCACCCCCGCGTCTTGGTCTCTTGACCACTGGGCTGGAGGAAAAATGCGACAGGGAGACTGGGAGTTTTGTTGTAATCAGCGCAGGAAGTGATGTCTGTTTACAAAACTTTGCCTCCGCACTGCACCAGTCTGTGTCTGGGGCCTGAAACCAATATAATATCTTTTGTATGTTTGCTGACCAATAGTAGAACTTAAAGTTTGGAAGTGCCAATCCACCCCCGCGTCTTGGTCTCTTGAGCAGCGCTTTGCATAATCTGGGCACTTTACCCCCCCATATAAAACCTGAAAGTATCTTATCCAATGAGCGGATGAAGGATTTTGGTAAATAAACTGGGAGATTTTGAAACAAATACAAAAATCTAGGCAGCACATTCATTTTGACAGTTCATTTTCCCTGCCAAAAGGTGAAGAGCACCCTATCGCTGTAGGTCACATTTCAGTTTCTCAAAGATAGATGTGAAGTTAGCTTGAAACAAATCAGAGAAGGAAGAGGTGATATTAATTCCCAGATACTTGAAGCCTGACTTTGATAAGCAGAATGGCAGGTCTGTATCCTTAATCTGACTCGCCTTGTCATTAATAGGGAAACAAACACTTTTTGAATAGTTGATTTTGTAGCCAGAAAAGACGCTAAAGTCACCCAGAATCTTCAAAGCCTCATTTGCACTGAACAGTGGGTCTGATAAGAAAATTAATAGATCATCCGCATTCAAAGAAACCTTATATTCCATACCCATTCTCTTAATACCACATAGACGGTGTAGATTTAAGTTTTATTGACAGGGGTTCTATCGCTAAAACGAATAATAGTGGACTCAATGGCCTGACGCGTTCCTCTAGATAAAGGAAAGTACTGTGAGCACAATTTATTAGTAACAATTGCAGCCTTTGGGGATGAGTACAGTAAACGGATCCAGGACATAAAGTTTTGACCAAAACCAAACTTAATCAATACAGTGAAAAGATATTCCCATTCAACTCTGTCGAATGCCTTCTCTGCATCAAGGGAGACCACTACTTCAGGCACCCCCCTGGACGCCGGAGAATGCACGACATTCAAAAGTCTGCGAACATTAGTGAATGAATGACGCCCCTTCACAAAACCAGTTTGATCACTTGAAATTATTTCTGGTATTATTGTGTTCATTCGGGAGGCCAGGATTTTAGATAGTATATTTACATCCACATTTAGCAAAGAAATAGGCCTATACGAGCTGCAATTTACTGGATCTTTGCCAGGCTCTGGCAAGACTGTGATAAGAGCCTCTGTAAGGCTCCGTGGGAGAGCTGTCTGCTCGATAGAGTGTTTAAACATATTGAGAAGCAAGGGTGCCAGTTGCGAGTGGAATTCTTTATAAAACTCGACCGGGAAGCGGTCCGGTTCGGGGGCCTTTCCGCTCTGCATCTCTTTAATTGAGGTCTCTATTTCCTGTCGGCTTATGGGTCTCTCAAGGCTATCTCTTTTATCCTGTATAATTGTTGGAATATTCATGTTTCCCAAAAAATCCAAACATAGAAGAGGTGTCCTGGGGAGATTCAGAAATGTATAACTCGGAATAATATTTTTTAAAGGTATCATTGATTTCCTGAGGGTCTACTGTCAATTCTGGAGGTGATTTCCTAATTGCTGGGATGAGTTGAGAGGAAGACCTGCCCCTCAGCTGGTGGGCTAGTAGGCGTCCCGCCTTCTCCCCATGTTCATAAAAAGAAGCTTGTGATCGTAGCAAGTAATGTTCAGTTTTTTCTGTGGATAACAAATCATATTGCGCCTTCAGACTCAGTTTTTCTTTGAACAACTCTGGCGTTGGAGTCCTTGAATACTGGTGGTCAACTCAAATGATGGACTCAATTACCTTCTCTTGCGCGAGGTTTCTTTCTTTATTGCGTGAGGCCGAAAATGATATAATTTGTCCCCTCAGAACAACTTTCAAAGTTTCCCATAGGATGGATGGTGACACAGAGTTCGTCTGATTGGTTAAAAGAAAATCATCTATTGCTTTAGATATAAACTGACAAAAATTTGCATCCGAAAGCAATGCTGCATTAAGCCTCCAGGCTGACCTGGAGGAATAATTAAGTGCGAAGCTAATATCAAGAATAAGAGGTGCATGATCAGATTCTACAACGGTAGCGCATTCTACAGAATTTACTGAGGGAAGGAGGCGTTTATTGATAAAAAAGTAATCGATCCTTGAATAAGACTGGTGAACATGTGAAAAACAAGAGAATTCTTATTTGGTTGGATACAAAAATCTCCATGGGTCTGTACAACCCAGATGAGTCATCAAAGTAAAGAGAGTCCTGGACATCTTTGATAGAGGTGCGGTTGTAGGGCTCAAACGGTCCATGGCTGTGTCGATGACACAGTTCATGTCCCCCCGAATATTAGGTGATGCATGTTTAAATCAGGCAATAGGGTAATAACAATGGCTTGCGTTTATATAGCTCTCAAAGTGCTTTACAAGACTCTCAAAGTGCTTTACAACTCCATTATTCATTCACTCTCACATTCACACACTGGTGGAAGCAAGCTATGATTATAGCCACAGCTGCCCTGGGGCAGACTGACATATCGTGCCATCGGCCCTTCTGGCCAACACCAGTAGGCAAGGTAGGTGAAGTGTCTTGCCCAAGGACACAACGACATGTAGCAGGTGGAAGCTGGAATCGAACCCACAACTTCTGGGTTGCAGGCTGACAACTCTACCACTGAGCTACACCCGCCCAGCTGGGTAACTATCTTCTTGAAGAAATCAGCATCATCCCAGTTGGGAGCGTAAATACAAAGTAAGACCACTGGAGTATGAAAGAGATTGCCCGATACTATCACAAAAAGCTGATTATCCAAAGTTATTTTTGAGGCAGTGAAAAGTACTTTTTTATGGATTGTTATTGCAGCGCCCCGAGCTCTGCTACTAAAGTTAGAGTGATAAACTTCGGCATGAGTCCAACCCCAAAACTCTTGAAAACTCTAGGTTCGCCCTCTGAACAGTGACAAACCACAGTACTCCTAACACGTTTAGACTTCCAGTTATCCATACACTCTATGACCCCTTACACCCTGCTCCCAGCTGTCATCTAAACAATTAACGCACTCAGCGCATTAGCTCCGGTGAGAAGAAAAATAAACAACCCAAAACGATGTGCAGTCCAGTTAACAGCAATCATAACCTGTTATTATAAACTACTTCAGGTTCACAGCCTGATAAGAACGGGATAAAAATTAGGATTCATCTGCAGCTTAATAACAAAATAAGTACTGGAAGGGAGTTTAACTTCTTACACATGTTGTAACAGCTCAAATCAACCAACCTCCAGAAATGGTGCTCTATCACCTCTGTGAGGAAAATAAAAGCCAGCTTGGAGAGCTTATGGTCCCAAAAATATTCCACTTTTAACAGTCCGATGATCCATCACTGGGGTGCAGCCCCTCGGCTGTCATAAAACTCTTGGGCATCTTCAGGCGAGTGGAAGACAAATGTCCCGTTGTCAAACTGAACCGGAAGACATGCAGGATACAGGAGGTTTGATGGGTAAAATCTTTTTGATGTCCTCGAGTCACCTGTGTATAATGTTCTGCAATGTTCTTAATATTATCCTCTGCTTGCTGTATAATGGTAAACATTCACACGGAAGGGAGTTTGGATCTTCAGCTGGACAGCTCCCATCAAACAGCTGCAGTTTGTTCGGTCTCTAAAACTTGTTTTGGGGCCGGACGGACTGATAAGGCGGGGGGGCAGCCTGGGAGCGAAGCACGGGCCCACTTTGCTTCCCACGCGCCTCCTCTGTATGCTGCATAAATGAAGATGGAGCTGTCCTGCTGATGAGAGTCTGCCGTGGGATTTGTGCACGATTGCCCGGCCGCGTTAAGTTAACAGATCTGACCGAGAGGAGATGACTGGCTGCCCACTCTCAAGTGTCAAAGGTGAGATGCTGTGAAGAAAACTTAATGCCTGTTTGATGAAGCATTGCTTTGCTGCTGTTTATGTGGGGAATAGAGAGGGACGCCGTATTCTAGCATAAATCAGTGTATTTGTTTGAAAAAGTATTGCTCTGCTTTTGCTGAACTGCATCTGTGTGGCAGAATAATAAAGATGACACATATTCTAGCACGATAAGCAGTCTGGTGTCCTTTCTTTCTTCCTTTTATATTGTGTGTGCCGATCCACTAAGATCCTGGGAAAAAATTTCACAAAACAAGGTTGAATCTGATCTTCTCGTAGAAAAGTTGCTTGACGGTTTTAAACGCTGCACGTTTCTTAGCCAGTCCCGCTGACATGTCCGAGTAGATCCTCAGTTTAGAACCCTCTAACTCCGCGTCGTGTGCCCGGGTCCACCACAGTACCTTCTCCTTCTCCTGAAAACGATGAAAACACACGACAAAAGGACGGGGCGGTTGCCCTGATCGAGGCCGCTGGCCAGGAGACCGACGAGCCTGCTCCAGCTCCGGGGGCTTGTCGAAAACTTCTTCGCCCATTACTTTCATTAACATGTCGGATATAAACTTCACAGTAAGCTGGCCCTTTTCGCGGTCGTCCGGAACATTCAAAATCCTGAGATTTGCTCTTCGAGATCGATTTTCCAAGTCCTCCACACGTTCGAGTTAGAAATGGGCTATTTAAAATCAATTACTTATTCTCAATGATCCCAAGCAAACCGTCACCGGATTAGTTTAGAACTCTGGACTCTTCCTTCTCTAAATTTATTTGGAAAGATAAACCCCCACGTATTGACAGAAAAACACTGCAGACAACCAAAGATACAGGAGGTCTAGGTCTGCCGAACTGTCATCATTATTTCTTAGCCAACAGGCTAACAGGCCGATGTCTGGATGGCGTCGCACCTTGTATTCGTGTTGGGGTGTCGAGCTGGTGGCTGCGGTGGGTATGTGGCATTTCTGGGCCTGATCAATTTTTGGGTGCTGTACTTGGCTCCTGGGTCTTGGTCCTTGCACGCGTATGTTGGTCAGGTGTCAGATGCCAGGACTTGCCGGGTTCTGGAGGTGCAGGGCAGGTGGACGGGGGGGATGCTTGGGGTCGTCACTTGCTTAGGCATCAGACAGGCCTCTTTATTGGCGGGGAGGCTGTTACTATCTAGCTGCAAGTGCTCTCCCCCTAGGGGGTGGACTTGGACTCGGGGGGGTGTCAGAACTAAACCTGGGTGTCTAATGCCTTTTGTGCTTTGATAGTAGACCGAATGTCGGGGTGGGTACAGAACTTCTTCTGGGATGGGGCCGGGGGGACTGCCTTGGGCTCCGTGGGGCTTGGTGGTGCTGCAGCCATGGGCCTCGGGGTGGATGTGCCAGGGCCTCCCTCCCTTGGTGGATCTTAGTGAGCGGGGGTGCCTATTGAAATCAGTGGGGAGGCTGGCTCCCTGGGAAGGCTATTGGCCCCCAGTCCTTCCCTCCCCATCTCCGGACTACTCTGTCCACCCGCTCCATCACTTTACCACCCATGTAGGTCCTTGGGGTTTAGGCACGTCACTGGGGTGTGGGGAGGGGTTTCCATCTCCGTTGCGCCATGGCTGCCTGAGTCCCAATTTTACTGTACAACTTAGACACCCTCACTTATAACATTCTCATGAGACACACATGTAGGGACTTTGGGGTGGGCAGACTTTTCAGCATCTAGAGGTGAAGCTGTTCAATCAGCATCACCTCTGCTGCCTGTGCCCACCATTAAACTGTATATAGACACTTAGGGCTCGTGGGGGTTGGAGGATGTGTGGCTGCCTTCCCCACATCCCTCCCCTCTGTTTTAAATGCACATTATAACACCATGCATGAACACCATACTCAAGCGGGAGGAGGGAGGCTAGGAGTCTTTTCACACCCCTGTTCAATATTGGCCATCAGGGGTTGGGGTCCAGGAGGAGGAACAGGTGGTCGGGTTGAGTCCTGGGTGGGTTGCTTCACCGCTATGTGGGCTTTGCCGGTCTGCTTGTCTTCATCCTAGAGGGTAGGGGGAGCACCTCCTGGGTCCAGGGGCTAGTTGCGCTGCTGGGGTATCGGTACCTGGATCTGGGAGTATAGAGTGGGTGTTCAGCGTCCTTTTTTGTGTGTCTTGGTGTGCAGGTGAGAATGTATTTGTGTAAGAGGTAGGGAACGTATGTGTCTGTGTGTTCCTGTGTATCCGTCAGGTTGGGTCTGGGGCTACCTTCTGGCCTGGGACATCTTAAGCCCCCCACCAAATGAGGGACCTATATCCCGTCACTCCCTGCCAATGAAAGATGCCTCTGCCCACCGGTGCGTTGGGGGCTCTCTGTGTCCAGGGCTTGGTGCTTGGGGGGCATACTGGTTCATCCCTGGTTCCTGCCTGGCAAGGCCCGGGTGGATCGGGGTGGTGGTCGGCTGCTGTGCAGTGGTGCCTCTTTGGCCATTGTTTGGTGGTAACTGTCGGGTGGCTTGGCGGGTTTCGGGTCTGGCGTCTCCACTTAGTCTCCTGTTCTGAATGTTTCGTGCTTGGTCAGTTCATTGGTGGGTTTAGCCGACCTTGGTTGGATTCAATTCAATTCAGTTTATTTATATAGCGCCAATTCACAACAGATGTCATCTCAAGGCACTTAACAAGAAGTCATTTCAATACATTTATACAAACATTCCAATCAGTTAAAAAGTTTCCTATTTAAGGAATCCCAGCAGATTGCATCAGTCATTGGCGTGAGGTTGGGCCCCGTTGATGCAGACTTTCCAACCACAGCAATCCTTCAGTAATCCCTCATACTGAGCAAGCATGTAGCAACAGTGGAGAGGAAAAACTCCCCTTTAACATGAAGAAACCTCCAACAGAACCAGGCTCAGTAGGAGCGGCCATCTGCCACAACCGTCTGGGGGTTTGAGAAGACAGAGCAGAAACACAGAAGGAACAGAAGATCTGTTTTAAGAGAACTTTCTATGTTACAGAAAGTAAAAAGTTAATAACAGGACACAGTGGATGTTCAGTTACTGGGAGGATCATCCCAGTCGATGCCCCCCGTCCAACAGGGCATTGCAGCCAAGCAGGATACCAGACCAGGTATATCTTCTATGGAGAGAAAAACACTGAGAGAAAACAAAGTTAACAGTCAAAATAACAGAATGTACTGTAATACAACTGGAGAGTCGTAGGAGAAAAGGAAGTAGCAGAGTGAAGAAAATTGGTAAGTCTGTCCTACAGCAGTCTAAGCCTATAGCAGCATAACTACAGAGCTAGCTCAGGATGACCTAAGCCACTCTAACTATAAGCTTTATCAAAAAGGAAAGTTTTAAGCCTGGGATGCTTGGTCTTAGTGCTTGGCAGTGTGCAGGAGTGAGAATCGGGAGCTGGTTGAGCTCGGTGTCCGGGTGCTGGGGCTATTGGTGTGGTGCCCCGGCATTGGGCCGGGGGGGGGCACTCGGATGTCGGCTCTGGTGATAGGCCTGGGGTGGCGGCGGTGCTTGTCGGCTATCGGCTGGCCATGGCCCCTGCGGCCAGTCCCTGGTCGGGTCCCTGCTGGGGGGTGGGGCGATCTCGGGCCCTGGGCCTCTGGACCCATGGCTGGATCTGCCCTGGCGTAGCTGGTTGCCAGTGGAGCCTGTGGGCTCATTGTTGCCCAGGTACAGGTGCCCCCCCGGACACCCGCATTGTGGCTGCTAGATGTTCCCCTGGGGCTCTCCTCTGCCTCTCTCTTGGAGTTGCTGTCAGCCCTGCGTTGGTCTGCCTGGGGCTCCTGTGCTCTGGGGGTTCTTTGGGTGTCTATGGCTTCGATCTCCTTCATGGCTGCATCGATTCCTGGGAGACAGATCGAAGGCTCCTCATACCAGCTATTGAACACTCGTATGGAGAAACGTTATACGCACCAGCATGCTCATACACATACACACACTGGTGTGGGGATTCGGGTATTTACAGATACATTCTTGGACTTGGTCACCATTACTAAATCTTGTAATAATCTGTACCATGAGCTTTTCAGTGACCCTGTTATTGTATTCATATATCTATTTGTGGGATGTGGTTGTGTAGTTCTCAGTTTGCTTTTCTTTATTTGTTTTACTGTTGTTTTTTTCCCTCTCCCTGCTGTCCTTTTGGTATGGAGGGGGACTGGGATGTTTTCTTGTGTTTTCTTTGTTCCCCTTCCTTTCTCGTATCTTCAGCTTACCCTGTGTCTCTTAAACCTTTATTCCTACCTCCATCTTCTATCTTTCTTCCCCTTTATTTTCCATCTCCGTGTCCCTGGCGTATCGGGACCCCCCCCCCCCCCCCAAAAAAGAAAAACTCTATCAGTAATAAGTGGAGTTCTATAGCAAAAGCTGTGATAGCACTTGTGATAGTAAATCTGTCCTGCTTCTACTTGGACACCAATTCTGAACTCCACACTGCCAGACAAGACACGTGAAAAAAAAGAAAAAAAATGTGCTATATAAAGATAGATAGATAGATAGATAGATAGATAGATAGATAGATAGATAGATAGATAGATAGATAGATAGATAGATAGATAGATAGATAGATAGATAGATAGATAGATAGATAGATAGATAGATAGATAGATAGATAGATAGATAGATAGATAGATAGATAGATAGATTGATTGAACCGGCTTCTCAATGGAGGGATGTTGCTGTTCCTGCTTTAACAGAAAATGCTTTTGGCAGACTGAAAGGAAGACTTTTGAAATGGAAAGACTGTGATGTCCAACTTAAGTCTATGGTGCTGACCTGCTGCTCTGCATAACCTGTGAAACTTATGGAGAGCCTAATGAGAGACCTCATAGACAGAACCTTTTGCAAACATTACTATGGATGAAAATATGAAAAAAAAGACGTTTTTTTAAATGTCTCCACTTTTGTGTCCAGATAAAGCACCATGACAAGGTGTATGAATAGCAAAACAAATCCCACAGTGAAAAATATTTGAGTTGGTATGGGTAATGTAAGTACTGTCATCACAGAAAAATAGCTTTAACAACTGCATTAGATCTAAAAGCATTTATTTTAACTTTAGCATGTGTTCGCTAAATCCATAGCACTTTACATATTTTAGTTCCCACTAATGTTTGCAAATTTGTCCCATTTATCCCAGGGGTCCACAACCTGTGGCGGCATGCTACATGCTATGCATGCTATAATCTAAAAATAGAAATAAAATTTTTTCATAAGCTTTCATATTTACATATTTAGGGCAATTCACTTTTATTTAGCAACTCCAGGCAATTTTCACTTTGCAGTTTAGATGGCAAGGCAAGGTAATTTTATTTGTATAGCACACTTCAAGGTGCTTTACATGATTAAGATTATTAAAGATGACTAAAAATAAAAAATAATAATACAAATAGCAGTAAAACACAGACAAATCATATAAAGTAAAAACAGCAATGGCACAAGAAGCATACACAGATACATCAAGGCATTACAAAGCATATAATTGAAAAACAGCAAGAAGCATACACAAAACATGATACATCAAAGCATTACTCGAAGGCAGCTCTAAACAGATAAGTTTTTAGTTGTGATTTAAAAGAACTCAGTGTTTCAGCAGCTTTGCAGCTGAAAGCTGCTTCTCTGTGTTTGGTTCTAATTCTAGAGATGTTGAGTAGACTGGAATTAGAGGACCTGAGTGTTCTGGTGGGTTAGTATAGTAACAGCAGATCTTCAATATACTTTGGTGCTAAGCCATTCAATGATTTATAAACTAGTAAAAATATTTTGAAGTTTATTCTCTGAGGTACAGGGAGCCAGTGTAAGGACTTCAGAACTGGTGTGATGTGCTCTACTTTCCTGGTTCTAGTGAGGACACCAGCAGCAGCGTTCTGGATCAGCTGCAGCTGTCTGATTGACTTTTTAGGCAGACCTGTGAGAACGCTTTTGCAGTAACCAATCCAACTAAAGATAAACGCATGGATGAGTTTTTTGAGGTCCTGTTGTGACATCAGTCCTTTAATCCTAGAAATGTTCTTCAGGTGATAAAAGGCTGACCTTGTTATTGCCTTTATGTGACCCTTGAGGTTTAGGTCTGAGTCCATTACTACACCTAAATTTTGGGCCTGATCAGTAGTTTCTAGCTGTATTAACTGATGCTGTGTGCTGACTGTTGATTGTTCCTCTTTAGGTCCAAAAGTAATTACTTCGGTTTTGTTCCTTTTCAGCTGGAGAAAGTTATGGCACATCCATTCATTGATTTGCTTGATGCATTTACTTAGGGTTTGGATGGGTTCAAAGTCACCTGGTGACATCGTAATGTAAAGCTGAGTATCATCTGTATAGTAATGGTAGCTAATCTTATTGGTTGTTATAATCTGGGCTAGTGGAAGCATGTAGATATTGAATACACAGGCTCAGCACAGCAGGGACTCAGCGCAGCTGGAAATCTATAGATATAGTCAAACAGTATATGAGCGATTATGGACTTTGTGATGCATGGCGATCTCTTCACCCCAATGACAAAAAAGATACTTTCTTCTCAAATGTCCACCATTCATATTCTCGACTGGATTATTTGTTAGTCAGCAGCTAACTGTTGACTGACATTTCAGACACTGAGATACACCCTATAGCTGTTAGCGATCATGCTCCTGTTTCTTTAACTTTAGTAAATAAAACAGAAACACCAAAGCAAAAATTGGAGATTTAATATATCCTTACTTAAGGATAAAGAATTTATTAAATATTTTGAAAAAGAATGGGCCTCATATTTGGAATATAACGACCTCCCTGGTACGTCGCCATCCATTCTTTGGGAGGCAGGAAAAGCTGTGATTAGAGGTAAAATATTCTCATTCTCATCAAATAAAAAGAAAATGGAAAAAAAAACGTATTCAGGAATTAGAAGAAACTATAAATTCATTAGAAGCTTCTCTAGATGAGGAGAGACTAGGCAAAATCCGTAAAGCAAAGCTAGAATTAAATCAAATTATTAATAAACAGACCCAGTTCTTAAAGGGACTCTAAGGAAGTTTAACAGCAAAAAAATGTATAAAAATCCAACAATTTCTTCCTCATACATGATCCAGCAATGTCTTGGTCAGTAAAAAGAGCCCTGGCCTTTTCACCGTGGTTGACTCTAAATGCCTGTAAAATCACTTTATTAGTTATTAATAATTACTGTTCGGGTCGAGCAAGCAGCGATCCCGCAGCGCCTCCGAGAGGCAGCCTAGCGTGTGAATACGTCATGCGCGTTCACGCTGGGGCGTAGCATTTACTGTTATCTAGTGTCGGAGAGCAGAGCTAGCGTTGCAAGCATCGATTCTGTAGAGGCTAAGAAGAGAGCTGCTTCAAGCACCGGTAACACTCCAGCACAGACCCCAACCAAGATAACCAAGAAAACCAAGAGTGTATTCCAGTGCGGCAAAGAGGGTGAAACTGGAATCGGATCGACGTAGGCAAAAAACAAGAGTAAATATCGGCGCCGCGTTTGAGAAGTGGAAAATACTGAAAGAATCACTCGGCATGACAAGAGACCCGCAGCTGGCGTTATTTTTACTTGAAAGGTAAGAATTCTTTACTAAATACGTGTGGGGAAAAGCGTAGTAAATTGATTTCAAAGCGAGGGTTTCAGTACATTGCCATTAATATGAACACTTTTTTTATTCGGCTTGTCTGGCGTGCTCACAGCTGATTACATTGATTAGCTAAGTTGTTGGGAATTTTGAGAAAGAACTAAATTGTCTATCTAAACTTAGTAAAACTGTGTTGCTAATCAAATAAAGTGTGTATATTATTGATTGTCATTTGTAAACATGTGTATATTATGATTGGAGCAGTAAAAGTGGCTGTGTTGTTTTAGTTTTGAGAAGCACACAGCATCGGAAGCACCAGTCACATCAACACCCCATCGGCCATCTCAAGCAGTTTTTGGAGGGACCCATCCCCCCAGTTCAGTCACTGCAGGGGAGTCCGATAGGTAATTTTACTTGTAAACAACATGAAACTCCTGTTCCAGGTTATTGTCTCCACATAACATAAAATAAATCCTCTTTCTTATCTACAGGGATGACTTCCAGGTTGCAGGAGTTCAACCTCTAAAAGAAGACAAAGAAATAGAATTATTGGAAGCAAGGTAAACTGCATGGCTTTTATATTATGATGAAAGTTACCCTATGTTTTGTTACTGATGTAGGCTCAATTTTTTTTTTTTTTTTTAGCATCAAATCAATTGAGCTAGAGGATGATGCTTTTGATGAGAAACAAGCCAATTGTTTTGAAAACAGTGTGTAAGTAACCAATTACTCTTTTTGAAATTCTCTATGCATATTTATGTGTACATATTGTCATATTTTGGTGTTATTTTGTTTTTCCAGAATTGAGCTTGATTTGGAAGGAGCTTTAGACCCATACGATTCAGATTATGTACCTCCAATCTCATTACGGTACGTTTTGTATTTGGCAGTTTTTTATTATCATTGTAAAATCTCCTCTCTCACTTTGCACTCTCTGATTGTATAAAATGCATTTTTCTTTTACAATAGTGGTGCATCACAGGATGTGGTTGATCAACTTCCTTGTATTGGCCTGGATGAAGCTGTATTTGACATCGCTGAATGTGTTGAGGAAGAATTCGAAAATGATCCTGAAGAACTGTCTGGCTCATTTATTCCCATTTTCCCAAAACATGACAGCGTGCTTGTGCAACGTGATCTTATAAACCAGCAAGCGTGCATTGCGTACTGCAAAAGTTTGCTCCAGATGGCCAATTTCCTCCAACTGCCTCTCAGTGAATGCCACTACAGTGACCGCAACACAGGCGCTGTTTGTGATGCCCGTCCACCTTTTCATGTAAAGTCACGTCCACGAGGTACAGCTCTGATTTTGGAATGGGTGAGTTAAAAATGTAATTCTTGCCACACGTTACCACAGGAAGAGCTAAAATTTTACGAATGTAAAATGTGTGTAAAGCACCCTTTAAATATTTTTTTTCGTTATTTTTTTTTTAATATATAGTTTTGCCAACGTGGACATAAACTGTGGAGTTGGAACAGCCAGCCAATTCTGAAACATGGGATGCAAGGAGGAGATTTTATGCTGTCAACAACATTCTGCTGTCAGGGAATAACTTCTCCCAAGACTGCTCTGCTGTTCAGATTCATGAACATGGGCATGGTGGCATCTCCAACCTTCTTTTCAATCCAGGGTACCTACTGTATAAAATCAATACGGGAGTATTGGGAGGAGAAGAAGAATCCCATAATCCAAAAATTACAGTCAAAATACCATGTGGTTGCTCTTGGTAAGTAAGGATAGATAATATGTAAGTATAGCTAGAAAGTATCTAAGCCTCATATTCGTTGTATGCCTAAATGTCTCTATTTCTTTTATAGCTGACGGAAGGATGGACTCGCCTGGTAATGAAAAAGCTCTTCAAAAGCTAGTGGAAATAATTTAGCTCTTTTGAGATATGTCGTTTTAATAATTTTTCTATTTTCTGTATGTTCTTCCAAAAGGTCACTCTGCAATGTGCTGTACGTACACAACAATGGACCTAGACACCATGGACATCATCAGTGTTGTCAATGTGGACAAAAGATGTGTTGGCCGTAAAAGTAGTGCCATGGAGAAGGCTGCCTTTATAGAGACCTTTGACAATCTCACAAAGGAGTTAAACATCAAAGAGATTGTTACTGATGCTCATGTGCAAATTGCTGCCCTCATGCGTAAGAATTTTACAATACTTGCGAGTTTTGAACTGTTATATAGAATTATAGATTGTTACAATACCACTTTGCTTTTCTTTTTCTGAACAGATCCAGAAAGGGGCCGGTATAGAGATCATAGTATTACCCATTCGCTTGACGTCTGGGACGCTTCAAAAAATCTCACAAAGAAACTTCATGCTGTATGTCAAATTGTATTACAATTGAACTAACCCAGGCTTGTTCAGACTTTATTTTAATTACTTCTTTTTGTCCTCCAAAAGGCTGGAATGGTTTCTGGACTAAAGCCTATACTTGGATGGATCAAGGACATAATTAACCATTTTTGGTATGCTTGTCAGCACACAAGCACCAGAGATGAGTTTATGGTTTGTAAGTTCATGTATACATTTCTCTGCTAATCTGTTTTTTTATATTTGCTGACATGGTTTTTTATGTTGTGTATCTTTAGAATGTGTGGAGTGGTGTACTTCACCACATGAGTGGAGAGCATGAATGGGCCTTTGGCAGGTGCTTTCATGGTCCTTTGGGGGAGAGACCAGGCAAAGAGCTGATTCTTTCTGGGTCTGCTGCACATGTAGCGTTGTCACAGATTGTCCTGAACGAGCGGTGGCGGAAGAATATTGAGAAGTTACTCACCTTTCGGTAAGATGTTAGTGACATGATGTAATGTAATCTAACTGTCTTAATAATTCCACAGATAAACGGAGAACGCAGTGACACTTTTTTCCTGAACAATAAAGATTACAATACGTAGATCTGAATTATTTTAGACACAGAGTACCAATACAGATACATCTAACACATACACAAGGGAACTAACTTCAACACATTTGGTAGTTTCTGCTCTGTTTGACGATGTAATTGTCACCTCAATAACAGCATCTGTATCGTTGCATCCCTTCCACAAACTGTGTGTGTGTGTGTGTATATATATATATATATATATATATATATATATTTGCAGTTTATTGCAGTAAGATAGAATGTATTTGTTCTACAGACATTGACTTTTGTTTTTTGTTTTTTATTTGCAGAACCACTTCTACGCTGGAGTCTTTCCAAAACCACATACTGATGTACGCAGGGAAACGATTTGCATTTTCGTTTGGCGTCTATGAAGCAAGAACATTACTCGCTGCATTGGACTACAACCACCACAACCATCGCCCAGTGCAAGTGAACAGCAAAGGCAAAGTAAAGTAAGTCATACTTTGTTGCTTTGACATGATTTTCAAACTGTGGTACAAGTACCGCCAGTGGTACTTGGAGGAATATTCTAAATATTGTTGGAATATAAAATTAATTTAAAAATGTATAATTCACACACAGTGTAGCTGTGGCAGGCAACAATCATCAATAAATACTCATAATTAGGAGTAAATAAGCTTCCTTTGTTAACTGTCTATAGTAAAAAGGGTAAGCCTTCTCTACTGTATGTTAGGTTGGTCCTGATGGTTGGTACTTGGATAAATCAACATGTTCTCTGGTGGTACCCACTGTACAAAGTTTGAGAGATACTGCTAATGTTTAGCTTCAATAAATATTTTATTTCCCCTTATTGGATTAGATGGGTTGTAGTGCCAGGGTAAAACATAAAAATACTATACATCATACAGAACGGTTTGTGTACAATGTGACAAGGACAGGAAAAATTATAGTTGCTTATGGCACTTATGTGTTATTTTCCTTTGCTGTGGACAAAGCATGATTTATCATTACTTGTTGTGACCTATTAGTGAAAAAAGAATTCAACTACTTTACCAGGAATTTGCTAACTTTATCATCTGTCTACTTTTTGTTTTCTTAGACACAAACGAGTGTACAGCAAAAACTCGCAGCGTTACACTGTTCACACTGTGAAGGAGAACAAGGACTACGGCTACATCCCAGAGCTGCAGACAAGAATACTGCAGAAGCGCCTCAGCTCAGCAGGGGGACTACCAAAAAGGAGAAGAATTCAGGCAGACGACCCCAGGGCCCTGGGTCCTCTCTCCGGGATCATCCCTCCTCCTACAGCTGAGTTGGTACAAACACAGCAACGCAGAGGACAGGTAATGATAACCATATGGTTTTGGTCCATTTTGGTTGAATAAAATTAAATAATTCTAATTTTCCTGTGTTTTTTTTCGCCACCAGGTCTGGATATGTGATCCATAAACAGAGGCTGACGAGATTCAAAGCTGAACACAGCAAATTTAATTTTTCTAAATCTAATAACTTGTATGAAAAACGTTTGACTAAAATAACAATAAAAGTAAAAAGTATATCTGAGGTGGTCATGATTTTTAGTTTGTGCGGAATGGGGCTTCTTTGAAACCCACGTAAACCCCAAAAGGGTTGGGATATTTGTCTCTGATCCTCCAAACACAACATGATGGAATGACATGCCGGTTGCCTACGCCAAGACGTCCGTGTTGCCAAATGGTGTACTGTCTGTAGGCAGAGTAACGATACTCCCTGTGATCGGTTCCAGGGTCTTGGCTGTCACGCAGAGCCAACACGTCATTCCACGTCTGCCGAGCCAAACGCAAGATTCCCTCATCCAAGCAGAACAAGTTAAAATGCGCACGTCTGCTCAGACACCCTTTGGGATCCTGTCCACAGCACTTATTTTCAAGGTCTGTAGGCATCAGTCAGCAGTTGGAGCAAGTGCACCAAGCTGGCTGACCCTGGTGTGATGGAGGATGTCCTGGTGCGGCCTGTCTATACTCCATAATGTCCAGTAAAACTCCTGGCTGACGTGTTACTCCCATCTGAAGGACTTCATCTTTCTCCTCAGGATTTAGTTGTTGCAGCTGTGCCTGAAAATTGAATCCAAAACTTATTTTTATAATACTTATGATTATGACACATTGTAGTTTTCTTCGCAAGGACATACCTGTAACTCTGCTGTTCTGTGAGCAGACAGCTGAGCAACCCGTTCCCTGTCCTCCTCACTGATAGGTCCTGCTCTTCTTCCTCTAGCCTGGCTTCTCCTCCGGCCCGTGGCTGAACCTTCATTTCTGCTTCTCTCTCTTGCTGCTCCTCTCCCTGTTCCTCTCCTTGCTCCTCTCCCTGTTCCTCTCCTTGTTCCTCTCCCTGTTCCTCTCCCTGTTCCTCTCCCTACTCCTCTAGCTGCTCTCCCTCTACCCCATTCAGAGTCACTGCTCTCCTCAGAGACTTCAGAATAAACATTTGGACTGGATTCCTCAAAGGAGAAGTATCAAGGTTTACATGTAAATGTAATGGAATGCATGTTTTATAAAAACGTCACTGAAAAGAAGCCATCAAATGTTTTGGTGATGGTGCTGTATTTACAATGACATAAACAATGTTGCTAATACTTATTTTACCTAGATGAAAACTATGAACCGATTTGGGTAAAGTACACAAAGTTGTACTCAAGTAATAGTGGCAGGAGCTCAAAATATTTTTACTTGAGTAAAGGTATCCATCCAACATGCTATTCAAATAAGGCTGAAAAACGTTTTGGTAAACAGGCTGCTTGAGTACTGAGTAACATCTGATTTTAAATTGTCATAAGACAGACCTAAACATGGATTTTTTGGCAAATTCAGTTATTTCATAGAGTGAAAAACAAATTACATCAATAACATCACAAAATAATTAGGAGTAGAGGAAATCCATTTCTAAGTCATTAATTTGAATATAAAACATACTGTAGTTATAAGTAGTGGGGGAAAAAAAAATTGAACAAGACTTGTCGTTTAAAACCATTTAATAACTTTTCCAATAAGCTACTACAATAATTGCATCGGTCCGAGGAAATGTAAGGGTAGATATTTTTATCCTACTAACTGGCTTATTCTTGTAAAGTACCAACTAGTAAAATGATTATTGCCTACCAGTGGGATTAAGTAGTTTATGCATTCAAAATGTACGAGTGTTTTTATTTATTTAAATTATCCGTCTAATGTGAGTCATTCATTTAGCCTTATTATTTGGCTTCTTCACTCGATTCACTTTGCTGTAACTTTGCCCACGTATCACATCCTACAAATACACTAAAACTGATTTGGTCTAAATATCTTACATCACATTCATGATTTACCTCGTCGAAGTCATCCCTGCAAAGCTATATACTGTCGAGTACCGTATTGACTCACCAGTTGTGAGGTATCGCTTGCGAGTGCACGTACAACATGCGCGCCTCATGCACGAGCTTAAAAATATGGCTGCAGTAACACGTTTGGCCTGATGGGGCAATCGCGAGCAAAACAATTCCAACTTCCTTAGAGTCCCTTTAATTCAAAGACTTAGGATAGAAAACTTTGAACAAGGTAATAAATCAGGTAGATTTTTGGCTAACCAGCTTAAAATTAATAAAGAAAAAGCAACTATATCTGCTATTAAAGATCAGACCGGGAATACAGTATATGATCCTGGAAGAATAAACAACACATTTAAAGAATTTAACAAGGCTTTATACTCACCAGAGATAAATCCATCGGATCATGAAATTGAAAAAAAATTTTGATAACATAACACTACCTAAATTATCTGACAGTCAAGCGATGGCCCTGGATTCACCACTAACAGCGGCTGAACTCCAGGAGGCCCTCCAAGGCATGCCCAATAAAAAGGCTCCAGGCCCAGATGGATTTCCAGCAGAGTTCTATAAAGAATTCTGGAATATTCTGGCACCAACATTGCACAGAATGCTGCAAGAAACCAAGGAAAATGGCCAACTCCCACCAAATATGAATTCTGCCTACATTAGTCTTCTACTAAAATCAGGTAAAGACCCTTTGTTTCCTACCAGCTATCGTCCCATATCCCTCATTAATGTTGATCTTAAAATAATCTGCAAAGCCCTCGCAAAAAGGATAGAGAAAGTAACCCCTCTTATAATACATCCTGATCAAACTGGTTTTATTAAAGGGAGACATTCATCCACAAATTCACGTAGATTAATAGATTTAATAGATTTTTCTTACTGTAAAACATTAAAACTAATATATTATCTTTAGATGCAGAAAAAGCATTTGATAGAGTTAACTGGAAATTCTTATTTGTAACCTTACATAAATTTGGCTTTGGAAATTCTTTTAGAAACTGCTTGAAAATATTATACAGTTCACCAACAGCATGTATCAGGACAAATAACCAAACATCATATAGGTTTTATCTTCAGAGAGGTACCAGGCAGGGATGTCCTCTCTCTCCCTCGATGTTCGCTATTTTTATTGAACCACTAGCTGCAGCAATCAGGCAAACTCACAATATTAATGGCATAAAATGCAATAACATAGAACATAAAATCAGTCTTTATGCAGATGATGTATTACTTTTTCTCCAGCATTCACAAACCTCTTTCTCTCAGGTAATCGGGTTGATAAACTCTTACTCAAATGTTTCAGATTATTCGATAAATTGGTTAAAATCTACAGTTCTTCCAATCAATTGTTCTGTCCAGAATCCAACTAATACACAACTGCAGTCAGGGAATATTACCTATTTAGGTATCAATGTCTCACCAAGACTGGCAGATTTAATAATGCTAAACTACATCCCACTTTTAAAAAAAGTGGAAGATGATCTTGCTAGATGGAAATCCCTACCCATATCACTTATGGGAAGGGTTGCTTCAATAAAAATGATGGTTTTGCCCAGAATCAACTTCTTATTCTCAATGATCCCAAGTAATCCATCACTAGATTGGTTTAGATCTCTGGAATCATCTATCTCTAAATTTCTTTGGAAAGATAAACCCCCACGTATCAGCTTAAAAACACTGCAGAAGACCAAAGAAAAAGGAGGTCTAGATCTACCAAACTTCCATCATTATTTCTTAGCCAACAGGCTCCAATACATCTCAAGATGGTTAAAACATAGCTACCTAGATGAGTCATGGATAGACGTAGAACAGACACTATGTAATAAGATAAAACTTTCAGACCTACCATTTATTAGCTCAAATATAAAACAATATGAATGTTTTAAAAGCATAAATATCAGCTCCTCTCTGACAGCATGGTGGGAGTTTCTAAAAATGACAGAGTCCACAATAATCCCATGCAGACGCACACCCATCTGGAATAACCCCGACATCTTGCAAAAAAAAAAAAAGTATGATAAGTTTTCCAGTCTGGAGGTGCAATGGAATTGAATACCTGGAACATATATTTGAAGGAACAGACTTTATCCCATTTAATACATTAATTACACCATATGGAATTGATAAAAACAAATTCTTAGAATATCAACAAATTAAATCTATTATTAAAGGTAAATTTAGGCTCAATACAGCTCAATTACAAATTCCAGCAAGAGTATTAGATTTTCTTAATCTCAACCCCCCCAAATTGCTGTCTAAAATATACATAACTTTATCTACATTAGATGAATCAATAGCCATCCCTATTTCAAAATGGGAGGTGGATTTATCAGCCAGCTTTGACCAAAACGTCTGGTCTCAGATATGTTTAAGAACCTTTAAAATAACAAAAAATCCTCATTTGCAATTAATACAATACAAAATCCTTCATAGAGTACACTATACAGGTCAACGAATGTTTAGGATGGGTTTTACATCGTGTAATACCTGCTTACAATGCACAAGCACAAGGTCTCTGTTGGCTGTGGGGGTCGGGGCCGGCTGGCGGCCGGCACGTGCAGCCGCCTCTCTCTTTTTCTCTGGGCCGATTGTCATCACCAGTCCCTGTATGGCGTCTCGCCTTGTTTGGGCATTTGGCCGGGTTCGGTCGGACTTGCGGGTGGACTGGCCGGGTGGTGGGCGTGCAGGGCAGGTGGGTGGGGCGCTGGGTTTGGTCTCCTGCCGGGCCGTTGAGCAACAGTGGTCGCTCCACAAGGAATGAGGCTGGTGGATGTCGGCCTGGTGGGTCAGCCGCCCGGCTCATCGGTTTGATCCTGGTCTGGGCAGGTGCGTCGCCGTGGTTCGGGCTACGGGGGCGTCCGGTGTGCGGGTGGCGCTGGGGGCCTCCCTTGCTGGCGGGGAGGCTGCTGCTGTGTAGCGACAGGTGCTCTCCCCTTACGAGGGCACTTGGACGGGGGGGGAGGGGTGTGCGGGAGGGGGGGCGAACTCAACCTGGGTGTCTAGTGTCTTTTGTGTTTTGAGAGTAGAGCGAATGTCAGGGTGGGTTTAGTTCCCCTTCTGGGATGGGGCTGGGGCGACTGCCTTGGGGTCCGTGGGGCTTTGTGGTGCTGTGGCTGTGGGCCCCGGATCGAACGTGCCATGGCCTCCCTCCCCTGGTGGATCCCGGTGAACAGCGGTGCCTATTGGGGTCAGTTGGGGAGCTGGCTCCCTGGGAAGACATTTTGTCTCCCAGTCCTTCCCTCCCCATCGCTGGACACCTCTGTCCACCCGTTCCATCACTTTACCACTCATATAGGGTCTTGGGGCATGGGCACATCACTGGGGTGCGAGGAGGGGCTTCCCGCCTTGCTATCCCGTGGTGTCCTGGGTCGCAATTTTAATATACAACTTAGACACTCCCACTTAGAACATTCTCACGCGACACACATGTAGGGACTTTGGGGTGGGCACACTTTTCGGCATCCAGAGGGGGAGCGGTTCAATCAGCTTCACCTCTGTTAAACCACATATAGACACTGAGGGCTCGGGGTGGGGGATGTGTGGCTGCCTTCCCCACATCCCACCCCTCTGTTTTAAATGCACATTATAACAACACGCATCAACACCATACTCGAGCGGGAGGATGGAGGGTAGGGGTCTTTTCACACCCCTGTTCGCTACGGGCCATCAGGGGTTGGGGTCCGGAGGAGGAACAGGCGGTCTGGTCGGGGTCCTGGGCTGTCGGGCTGCTTTGCCACTGTGGGGCCCTCGGCGGTCTGCTTGTCTCCGTCCAAGAAGGTAGGGGGTGCATCTCCCGGGTCCGGGGGCTGGTGGCTCTACTGGGGCATCGGTACCTGGACCTGGGAGCATAAAGTGTGTATGGGGTGTGTGAGTGAGGGTACAGCTTCATTTTTTGGGTGTCTTGGTGAGTCAGTGAGAATGTATGGGTTTAAGAGGGAGGGAACGTATGACTGTGTCTGTATGTCTTTGTCTACCTGTCAGGTTGGATCTTGGTCTGCCCCCTCGCCTGGCGCACCTCAGGCCTTACACTTAATGGGGGGCCTATTTCTCCTCCGTCACTCCCCGCCGGTGACGGGGGCCCCTGCCTGCCGGTGCATCGGTGGTCAATCCGGTTCGGACCTGGTGCGTGCCTGGCCGGGCCTGGGGGGGCTGGTGTATCGGTCGGCCGATGCCCTTGGCCGATATCTTCCTTTGGTTTGTTGGGGCACCTCTTTTAGAGGTGCCAGGTTTGGGATTGTTGGGTGGTGCCTGCTCGGTGGCTCGGCGGGATGCGGATCCGGCGTCTCTGCTCGTTTGATCACCTGTTCTGTGCGCGCCGTTCATTGGCGGGTTGGACCGACCCTGGCCCTCGTCTGATGCCTGGTCTCGGCGCCCTGCGTTGCGCGGGATCAGGACCCGGGAGCTGGTACAACTTGGTGTCCAGATGCTGGCTGAGCCCGGCCTGGGGATGCTGTTCGTCCCCTGCGGCTATCGGTGGGGCGCTGGGATGTTGGCGGTGGGGATTGGCTTAGGGTGGAGGCGGCGCGTGGCGGCCTGCAGTGCCGGGGGCCCCTCGTCGGCCGGTCCATTGTCGGGTCCCTGCTGGGGGGTGGGGTGCCCCTGGGCCCCGGCTCCCCCGGTCCATTGACCGGGGGAGCTCGTCACTGCTGCCCCCCAGGCCCCTGCATAGTGGCCGCTGGATGTTCCCCTGGGGTTCTCCTTTGCTCCACTCTTGGGGTCTGCCTGGGGCTCTGGAGATCCTTTGGACGTCCTTACTCCGATCTCCTTCATGTCTGCATCGATTCCTGGGAGACGGATTGATGCCTGCTCACACCAACTATCGAACACTCTTATGGAGAAACCTTATATGCACCAGCATGCTAACACACACACATAGATGTGGGGTCTCTGGTGTTTAAGGATATATTCTTGGGCTGAGGTTATCATTACTGGAGCTTGATTAATCGGTACCATGAGTTTTTCTGTGACATTGTTGTTGTATTTTTATATCTATTTTTGTGTGATGTGGTTGTGTAATTCTTAGTTCACAATATTTGGTTTGTTTTGTCAATGTTCCTTTTTCGTGTTTTGTTTTGTTTTTCCCCCTCTCTCTGCCGTCCTGTGGGTATGGAGGCAGACTTCAATGTCTTCCTGTGTTTTCTTTGTTCCCCTTCCTCTCTTGTATTTTCAACTCACCCTCTCTCTTGACTTTTTGTTTCCTACCTCTCTTCTTCATCTTCCTTCTTTCTTCTCCTTAATTTTCCGTCTCCGTGTCCATAACATCAGGAAATAAAAACCCCAACAATTCATAATAAAGATTTTCCACACATATATCAAGTGGAGGACTATAGCAACAGCTGCACTGCTCCGCTTGTGAAAGTAAATCTGTTGGGCTTCTACTTGGTACTCAGACACCAATTCTGAGCTCCACACTGCCAAACAGGACACGTAAAAAAAAAAAGAAAAAAAAGATATTGAATACGAGGGACCCCAGAATGGAGCCCTGGGGCACCCCGCATGTGATTTCTGTTCATTCTGATGAGAAGTTTCCTATTGAAACAAAGAAGTCCCTGTTCTTTAGGTAAGACTCAAACCAGCCAAGTACTGTACCAAAGAGTCCGACCCAGCTCTCCAGTCGTTCCAATAGTATAGCATGATCAACAGTGTCAAATGCTTCACTGAGGTCCAACAGAACCAGCACTGTGGTTCTACCACAGTCTGTATTTATGCGGATGTCATTGAAAACTTTGACGAGGGCAGTCTCAGTGCTGTGGTGAGCATGGAAACCAGACTGAAAAACAGCAAAGTGGTTGGTCATTGTTATGAAGCTATTTAACTGCTGAACCACAGCTTTTTCAATAATTTTACTGATGAACAGAAGATTACAAATTGGCCTGTAGTTCTGCATTAACATGTTGTCCAGATTATTTTTTTTAGCAGTGGTTTAATAACTGCTGTTTTTAAAGCCTGGGGGAAGAGCCCTGACAGGAGGGATGAGTTCACTATTTTAATCAGATCAGACCCAATGACAGGGAAAACTTTCTTGAGGAAAGCTGTGGGTAGGATATAAAGACAGCAAGAGGAGGAGCTTAATTGGTTAATGATTTCTTCTAGGTTTTTTAAGTTTAATTCATGTAATTCTGACATTTTTTCTACATTGGTGTTAGCTGGGTATAACATTGGTAGTCGGCTCGGTGTTGCGGTACAGACTGACCGTCTAATTGCTAAAATCTTTTCAGTGAAAAAGCTGGCAAATTCATTGCAGGCCCTGGTAGAATCTAGTTCAGGGGCTACTGTCACTGGAGGATTAGTTAGTCTTCCCACTGTTGCAAACAGAGTCCATGCATTATTAATGTTTCTGTTAATGATTTCAGAAAAGAAAGATTCCCTAATTTCTTTTAAAGATAACTGATATCTGTTCAGTCTCTCTTTTAGATCTCACAGTGAACCTGGAGTCGAGTTTTCTGCCATTTTCTCTCGGCCCGTTGACACTCCCTTTTTTCACTACGTACCAGTGGATCGCTTGTCCACTGAGACTTCTTTCTACCTGAGACTACTTTTACTTTAGTCGGAGCAATGGAATCAAGGATGTCTGAGATTTTCATGAGGAAATTATTTACCAGCTTGTTTACTGAGTGAGAGTTGGGAAATGAGGGGGATGTGGTGGAATGGAAAATACTTTTAAAGGTTTCAACTGAACTGTCCCCGAGAAAAAGCTTCTTTTTTTTTTACAGTTATCTCACTGTGGTTAGATAGTTTAGCAGAGATGGTACTTTCAAAGAAAACACACAAAATGGTCAGATAACTCAATATCAATTACTGAGATGTCAGATATATTTAAACCTTTGCAGATGATTAAGTCCGGAGTGTGTCCTCTATTGTGTGTTGGTTGTTTGACATGCTGTGTCAGGCTGAAGTTGTGAAGAGTGTCACTTAATGTTTTAGCTAGTCTATCCTGGGGGTTGTCAGTTTGGATGTTGAAGTCCCCCACAATGATTAATTGGTCATAATTGACATATATATTACGGAAAGAAGGTCGCTGAAATCATTAAAGAAGTTAGAGTTAAGTTTTGGGGGTTTACATAAACTTAGAAATATAGCTTTTTTAGGCTCATTTATCTGGGTGGCTAGGTATTCAAAAGAATCAAATATGCCCAGGGATACCTTTCTAAAGTTCATTGAGTTGTATAAAATTGTGGCTACGCCTCCACCTTGTCTGTGTTTCCTGCTCTCACTTAATAAATTGTAATTTGGAGGAGTAGATTCTATCAATACAGATGTTTCATTATTTACATCTAGCCAGGTTTCAGATAAAAAAGAGCATGTATTTTATGTTCAGTGATGAATTCATTAATTAGGAGTGACTTTCCTGATAAATATGGGACCATTTGTTGACAGAACAGCACAATAGCTTTCCACAGATTTTGTCTTTTTAGAACATTTGCGAGACATAGATGTCCTGTTTGCGATGCAAACATGTCAGAGAACGTGCTCTGATCAGGTAAGACCAAATGTTTTACATAATCTTCACAATGAAAGATGGTCTCATCATCATCATGCTTTAGGGATGCTTAAAGGGATAGTTCGCATTTTTAGACATGAAGTTGTATCCCATCCTCACCATCAGCATAGTGCATACACACTGACCCATATCTGTGGTCACCTCCTGGTCGGAGCTCTGGCCGTTAGAAGTCTTTCAAGAAAGTAGTCCCGGCTAGTTTTAGGGGCCAACAAAATGTGCTGTTTTGCTTCAGAAAACTATATGCGTTTGAAAACATGATTCATTTACATCACAAAAAAAAAGCCGGCCAAAATTCACAACTCATTATTACTCTGCACTATTTTCTTTCCATTCCAATCAATCCGCGCTGTGGCCAGCATCAACTGTTGCGCTCCTCCCGTCAGCTGTTTCACTGTTAAATGCCGACAACATGTCTGATTATGAAACATCTGAGGATGAAACTCATTTTAGCACAATGCCAGATGGATCGAATGAAGAAGAAACTTTTTTAGCACAACACCAAAGGGATTTGAACCGGAGCAGAGAAAGCGAGTGGACATAGAAGTGCTCCAAGCTGAAGCTGAGCCCACATAATGTAGCCCATTTGGTGTATTATCCATAATAATAATGAATGCGGTCCTAGTGATCAATACAACTTAAAGTTGTCTAATTCTGATATAAAAAATTACACAACATGAGATCGTCCACACGTACTCACCCTATCCACAGCTGTTTTCTAGCTCCATCTGCTGAAGTTCGGCATCCGTATACTCCGGTTCACAAAGGTATCCCTTTGGCGTTGTCCTAAAAAAAGTGTCTTCTTCATCTGATCCATCTGGCATTGTGCTAAAATGAGGGACAGAGCAGCTGGTCAGAGCTAATTGGAGGATGGATGAATACAGCACAATCCTGCAGGAAATCCTGATGCAAAACAATTGAGACTGGGAGTAAGGCCCACCTTCCAGCAGGACAACAACCTTAAACATCCAGCCTGAGCTGCAATGGACTGATTAAAAACAAACTCTATTCACAGTCAAAGTCAAAACCTAAATCTTCCCAAGTATTGTGACACAGAGTGAGAAAGTTTTTGTCTGGTTTACATAACCATAAGTAATTATGATCAATAATTTAATATTAATATAATTATTGATAAGGTTCAAGTTTAATTTATTATTCTTAGGGGCACCACTTCTGTTTTTAGAAGACCAGACATCCAGTCTCTTCTTGAAGGTATAAATTCACATGTTGTGACAATAATTTTACACATACCATTTAAACACAGACCACTTATCTTTAGGCTAAGAAAATAGATCAACCTTGCAGCCAAAACATTCCGTCAATAATTTCCATCTATTCTAAAGCATGCAACTTATTACTACAGATCTTAAAAAACAATAATATGTGAAAATTAGACACAATTAACATGAAATGGAGCAGGGACAACAGACAGCTCAATTCATTTCAATTCAGTTTATTTATATAGCGCCAATTCACAACAGATGTCATCTCAAGGCACTTAACAAGAAGTCATTTCAATACATTTATACAAACATTCCAATCAGTTAAAAAGTTTCCTATTTAAGGAATCCCAGCAGATTGCGTCAGTCATTGGCGTGAGGTTGGGCCCCGTTGATGCAGACTTTCCAACCACAGCAATCCTTCAGCAATCCCTCATACTGAGCAAGCATGTAGCGACGGTGGAGAGGAAAAACTCCCCTTTAACAGGAAGAAACCTCCAACAGAACCAGGCTCAGTAGGAGCGGCCATCTGCCACGACCGTCTGGGGGTTTGAGAAGACAGAGCAGAAACACAGAAGGAACAGAAGATCTGATATAAGAGAACTTTCTATGTTACAGAAAGTAAAAAGTTGATAACAGGACACAGTGGATGTTCAGTTACTGGGAGGATCATCCCAGTCGATGCTCCCCGTCCAACAGGTCATTGAAGCCAAGCAGGATACCAGACCAGGTATATCTTCTATGGAGAGAAAAACACTGAGAGAAAACAAAGTTAACAGTCGAAATAGCAGAATGTACTGTAATACAACTGGAGAGTCGTAGGAGAAAAGGAAGTAGCAGAGTGAAGAAAATTGGTAAGTCTGTCCTCCAGCAGTCTAAGCCTATAGCAGCATAACTACAGAGCTAGCTCAGGATGACCTTAGCCACTCTAACTATAAGCTTTATCAAAAAGGAAAGTTTTAAGCCTGGCCTTAAAAGTAAACAGAGTGTCTGCCTCACGGACTAAAGCTGGGAGCTGGTTCCACAGGAGAGGAGCCTGATAACTAAAAGATCTGCCTCCCATTCTACTTTTAGAAATCCTAGGAATTACAAGTTAACCTGCAGTCTGAGAGCGAAGGGCTCTGTTAGGAACATAAGGAACAATTAGATCTCTGATGTATGATGTAGCTTGATTATTAAGGGCTTTGTATGTAAGAAGAAGGATCTTAAATTCTATTCTGGATTTAACAGGGAGCCAATGAAGGGAAGCTAAAACAGGAGAAATGTGATCTCTCTTTTTAATATTCATCAGAACTCTTGCTGCCGCATTTTGGATCAACTGAAGGCTTTTTTTTTTTTTTACTGAAGGCTTTTAATGGCATTTTGTGGACTACCTGATAGTAAAGAATTACAGTAGTCTAGCCTTGAGGTAACAAATGCATGGACTAGTTTCTCAGCATCACTCCTGGACAGGATGTTTCTAATTTTAGCAATATTCCGGAGGTGAAAGAAAGAAATCCTAGAAACCTGTTTAATATGGGATTTAAATGTTAAGTCTCGGTCAAAAATAACGCAGAGGTTCTTTATGTTATTACTGGGGGCCAATTTAATGCCATCCAGATGAAGTGATTGACTAATCAGTTTCTGTTTAAGAACTTCTGGTCCAAAGACAGCAACCTCTGTTTTGTCAGAATTTAAAAGCAAAAAGTTTAGGGTCATCCATGTTTTTATGTCTTCCAGACATGCCTGTAATCTACCTAACTGACTGGGTTCATCAGGATTTATGGATAAATATAGTTGTGTATCATCTGCATAGCTGTGGAAATTTATCCCATGCTGTCTAATGATTCTACCAATTGGGAGCATATATATGGTGAAAAGAATTGGTCCAAGCACAGAACCCTGTGGAACTCCACAAGTAACTCTTGAGAGTGAAGAAGATTTATCATTTAGATGAACAAACTGGAATCTATCAGACAAATATGATTTAAACCAGCCTAGTGCTGTTCCTTTGATCCCTGCAACATGTTCAAGCCTTTCTAAGAGAATATTATGATCGACTGTGTCAAAAGCAGCACTGAGATCTAACAAAACCAGAACAGACACAAGTCCATTATCTGAGGCCATGAGAATATCATTAGTAACCTTCACCAGTGCTGTTTCAGTGCTATGATGAGCTCTAAAACCTGACTGAAACTCTTCAAACAGCTCGTTATTGTTTAAATGCTCACAGACTTGATTAGCAACAATTTTCTCAAGGACTTTGGATAAGAAAGGAAGGTTAGATATAGGTCTGTAATTCACTAAGTCATCTTGATCAAGGGAAGGTTTCTTGAGTAAAGGTTTAATTACAGCTATTTAAAATTCCTGTGGTACGTATCCGTTTACTAAGGATAGATTCATCATATCCAAAATGGGGCCAGGAACCAAATGGAACACTTCTTTAAATAATTTGGTTGGAATTGGGTCCAACATAAATAAAATTAATTCTATTAAAAATAAAATCATTGGCACCCTCCCAAACATGATTACTTCTTCCTCAGTAAATGAGTCAGTATCGGAAAGAACTGTAGAACCTCAGTATTGCTTAGGCTGTTTTGATTCAGTCGAGCTTTCAGAATTATCAAAAATATTAGCCTCATCTAAATCTTCAACTTGTATTTTGGACCCAATCTCAACCAAATTATTTAAAGAAGTGTTCCATTTGGTTCCTGGCCCCATTTTGGATATGATGAATCTATCCTTAATAAACGGATACGTACCACAGGAATTTAAAATAGCTGTAATTAAACCTTTACTCAAGAAACCTTCCCTTGATCAAGATGACTTAGTGAATTACAGACCTATATCTAACCTTCCTTTCTTATCCAAAGTCCTTGAGAAAATAGTTGCTAATCAAGTCTGTGAACATCTAAACAGTAACGAGCTGTTTGAAGAGTTTCAGTCAGGTTTTAGAGCTCATCATAGCACTGAAACAGCACTGGTGAAGGTTACTAATGATATTCTCATGGCCTCAGATAATGGACTGGTGTCTGTTCTGGTTTTGTTAGATCTCAGTGCTGCTTTTGACACAGTCGATCATAATATTCTCTTAGAAAGGCTTGAACATGTTGCAGGGATAAAAGGAACAGCACTAGGCTGGTTTAAATCATATTTGTCTGATAGATTCCAGTTGTTCATCTAAATGATAAATCATCTTCACTTTCAAGGGTTACTTGTGGAGTTCCACAGGGTTCTGTCCTTGGACCAATTCTTTTCACCATATATATGCTTCCAATTGGTAGAATCATTAGACAGCATGGGATAAATTTCCACAGCTATGCCGATGATACACAACTATATTTATCCATAAATCCTGATGAACCCAGTCAGTTAGGTAGATTACAGGCATGTCTGGAAGACATAAAAGCATGGATGACCCTAAACTTTTTGCTTTTAAATTCTGACAAGACAGAAGTTGCTGTCTTTGGACCAGAAGTTCTTAAACAGAAACTGATTAGTCAATCACTTCATCTGGATGGCATTAAATTGTCCCCCAGTAATAACGTAAAGAACCTCGGCGTTATTTTTGACCAAGACTTGACATTTAAATCCCATATTAAACAGGTTTCTAGGATTTCTTTCTTTCACCTCCGGAATATTGCTAAAATTAGAAACATCCTGTCCAGGAGTGATGCTGAGAAACTAGTCCATGCATTTGTTACCTCAAGGCTGGACTACTGTAATTCTTTACTATCAGGAAGTCCACAAAATGCCATTAAAAGCCTTCAGTTGATCCAAAATGCGGCAGCAAGAGTTCTGATGAATATTAAAAAGAGAGATCACATTTCTCCTGTTTTAGCTTCCCTTCATTGGCTCCCTGTTAAATCCAGAATAGAATTTAAGATCCTTCTTCTTACATACAAAGCCCTTAATAATCAAGCTCCATCATACATCAGAGATCTAATTGTTCCATATGTTCCTAAAAGAGCACTTCGCTCTCAGACTGCAGGTTTACTTGTAGTTCCTAGGATCTCTAAAAGTAGAATGGGAGGCAGATCTTTTAGTTATCAGGCTCCTCTCCTGTGGAACCAGCTCCCAGCTTTAGTCCGTGAGGCAGACACTCTGTTTACTTTTAAGGCCAGGCTTAAAACTTTCCTTTTTGATAAAGCTTATAGTTAGAGTGGCTTAGGTCATCCTGAGCTAGCTCTGTAGTTATGCCACTATAGGCTTAGACTGCTGGAGGACAGACTTACCAATTTTCTTCACTCTGCTACTTCCTTTTCTCCTACGACTCTCCAGTTGTATTACAGTACATTCTGTTATTTCGACTGTTAACTTTGTTTTCTCTCAGTGTTTTTCTCCCCATCGAAGATACACCTGGTCTGGTATCCTGCTTGGCTGCAATGCCCTGTTGGACGGGGGTCATCGACTGGGATGATCCTCTCAGTAACTGAACATCCACTGTGTCCTGTTATCAACTTTTTACTTTCTGTAACATAGAAAGTTCTCTTATATCGGATCTTCTGTTCCTTCTGTGTTCTGCTCTGTCTTCTCAAACCCCCAGACGGTCGTGGCAGATGGCCGCTCCTACTGAGCCTGGTTCTGTTGGAGGTTTCTTCCTGTTAAAGGGGAGTTTTTCCTCTCCACTGTCGCTACATGCTTGCTCAGTATGAGGGATTGCTGAAGGATTGCTGTGGTTGGAAATCTGCCCAACCTCACGCCAATGACTGACGCAATCTGCTGGGATTCCTTAAATAGGAAACTTTTTAACTGATTGGAATGTTTGTATAATTGTATTGAAATGACTTCTTGTTAAGTGCCTTGAGATGACATCTGTTGTGAATTGGCGCTATATAAATAAACTGAATTGAATTGAATTGAACATACAAGTTGAAGGTTTAGATGAGGCTAATATTTTTGATAATTCCGAAAGCTCGACTGAATCAAAACAGCCTAAGCACAACTGAGGATCTACAGTTCTTTCCGATACTGCCTCATTTACTGATGAAGAAGTAATCATGTTTGGGAGGATGCCAATGATTTTATTTTTAATAGAATTAATTTTATTTACGAGGAATCCCATAAAATCATCACTGCTAAGAGCTGGGGGAATAGTTGGCTCAACAGAGCTATGACTCTGTGTAAGTTTGGCAACTGTACTAAAAAGAAACCTAGGATTGTTTTTATTTGCCTCTATTAATGATGAAAAATATGCTGTTCTAGCTTGTCGAAGGGTCTTTTTATACAGCAATAGACTGTTATTCCAGGTTAAATAGGAATCCTCTAGGTGTGTAGAGCGCCATTTTCTCTCCAACTTCCTAGTATTCTGCTTTAAAGTAGCCACTCTGCGTTGAACCAAGGAGTCAGCCTCCTATGGCTAGCCACTTTCTTTTTTTAAGGGGGCTACACTATCTAATGCCAAACGCAATGAGGACGTAATGCTGTGAACCAGATCATCAATTTCTGAAGGGTTAGAGATAGAATTGCTGCCATCCACTGTGTTACCCTGAGACACTAAGGAAAGTAAGAATGGAACAGATTCTTTAAAAATTGTTACAGCATTGTCTGATAAAGCTCTACTATAATGAAATTTTCTTTCAGATTTAAAATGGTCAGTTAAAGTACATTCAAAAGTTATTAAGAAGTGGTCAGACAGGACCGGGTTATGTGGGTGGACTGTTATTTCCTCACACTCAATACCGTATGTCAGTAGAAGGTCCAAAGTGTGTTTGCCCGAGTGGGTCGATCCCTGTACTTTTTGAGTAAAGCCAATTGAGTCTAAAATAGCACTAAAGGCTGCCTTTAGGCTATCACTTTCAGTATCCACATGAATATTAAAGTCCCCCACTATAATAACCCTATCAGTATTTAATACTAATAGCTCAGGCTTTGTTAAGGAAAGGAGGTGGCCCTCACCCCAGGGGGGGCTCAAGTCACAGATAGCCAGTGGGACAAAGGGTCATAAACTTAGTTCTGGGCCAAGATGAGGGGCAGCACATGGAGTGTAAGGAGACAAAGGGCCATAAAACTTAGCTCTGGAACACATGGGGTGAATTGCCCATGTGGAAGACCTCAGCTTTAATTAGCAGACAAAAAACAATGTAGTAAACCTTTCAGCTTAGACCAACTGATGCAGGTCGGACCGAGCCTGAGTGAAAGAAAGAAAGAAAGAAAGAAAGAAAGAAAGAAAGAAAGAAAGAAAGAAAGAAAGAAAGAAAGAAAGAAAGAAAGAAAGAAAGAAAGAAAAAGAAAGAAAGTTTAAAATGGCATTTATTCCAACTTTACAAAATTACAACCACAAGAGTTCACTAGAAATTAATAACTAAATGTTCATTATTAACCGAACACAAAACATCTTTTACAGCCCATAAGGTGACAAAAACGTCAATTTTCTTTGTTAGTTTATAAAACTCAAATTCCACCTTAAGCCTTGCTGCTATCTGTCTATTAAACAACTCTAGAACATCCTGTAAACCTTTTCCCTGTATCACATGTTTCCTTGTTCTCCATATGGCTAGTTTAGCCATACCTGAAATAAAATTCAACAATGAAACCACAGCTTTCTTTTTCAGTGTAATATGGACCATAGATAAAAAGACAATGTGAAAGTTGCATCCCAAACCTACGGTGGCCCTGAAGTGCAAACCACATCAACAAATCAAAAAGCACTACAACAAATTCAAAACTACAACAACAAATCGAACAACACTACAACAAATTCAAAAACACTACAACAAATTCAAAAACACTACAACAAATTCAAAACTACAACAACAAATCAAAAAACACAACGACAAATTCAAAAACACAACAACAAATTCAAAAGCACTACAACAAATTCAAAAACACTACAACAAATTCAAAACTACAACAAATCGAAAAACACCACAACAAATTCAAAAGCACTACAACAAATTCAAAAACACTACAACAAATTCAAACTTCAACAACAAATCGAAAAACACAACAACAAATCGGAAAACACTACAACAAATTCAAAAGCACTACAACAAATTCAAAAACACTAGAAATTCAAAATTACAACAACAAATCAAAAAACACTACAACAAATTCAAAAACACTACAACAAATTCAAAAACACTACAACAAATTCATAAACACTACAACAACTTCAAAAACACTACAACAAATTCAAACTTCAGGCATGTTAAGGTCTGTAGTAAAATAGCTGGTACTACTTTTGATGACCTCGATGAGGTATATAGAGCCAGATCAGTTAAAAAGGCAAAAAGCACCTCAATGACCCCGCTCACCCACTCTGGGAGGAATTTATGTTACTGCCATCAGGACGCAGATACAATGTGCTCAAATACAGAACCAACAAATATAAAAAGTGACTCAATCCATGTGCAATTAACCTACTTATGCCTCCCTGTAAACTTACATTCTTAATGACTGTTATTGTTGTCTTTTGCTTGTTTTTGCTCTTGTTATATGTTCTATGTTCACTGTCGACTGCTAAGAGAATCGGGATAATAAAGACACCTTAAACCTTGAAAGAAAAAATAAAGAATTTATATATATATATATATATATATATATATATATATATATATATATATATATATATATATATATATATATATATATATATACATACATACATACATACATACATACATACATATCCAATTTCTGCACACAGAATTTTTAAAATCCACTGAATACTAGAAATATGTTATAATACAGTATATAAGTGTGTACATTTGACTGGTGGTCAAATGTACACACTTATACACACCAGTTCATATCCATGAAGCTAGCTGAAATTAACTTGTAATTCTGTAGAAGTAAATAAAAGAACTTTACCTGGATATGATTACCTCTCAGCCAGAGATATAAAACATGCCGCAAACGGTAAAACTGCTGTATTATGTAGAATTTAAAAAAGTCATTAAAAATCTCGGGAAGATTTCTTGCTCCATTTTTACCAGCTTGTGTGTAGCGTTGTCACCGTTGCTAGGCGACAGGACATTCGGCGAGGTAGGTGCGGGAATTAATTTGAAGGCTAGACCGTCCAAATTCACAGCCATTAACATCCGGTCTACCCGGTCTATGAAGGACCCGTCCTCTGTAGACTAAGGAGGATGGGTCCTTCGAAGGATGCAGCCCCTGAATTTGGACACAGCTAACTTCCGTTTGAAAAGGTGAGCAGCTCCATCATCCAATCAGTGATGCCTCATGTTGGACACAGTGGTACCTACCTCTTCCGGTTTGTTAATGTTGTAGTGTTTTTGAATTTGTTGTAGTGGTTTTGAATTTGTTGTAGTGTCTTTCAATTTGTTGTTGCAGTTCTGAATTTGTTGTAGTATTTTTCGATTTGTTGTAGTGTTTTTCAAATTGTTGTAGTGTTTTTGAATTTGTTGTTGAAGTTTTGAATTTGTTGTAGTGTTTTTCAAATTGTTGTAGTGTTTTTGAATTTGTTGTTGAAGTTTTGAATTTGTTGTGTGTTTTTCAATTTGTTGTAGTGGTTTTGAATTTGCCCCTCCCTGGGCTGCCACCTTATCGTGGTGGAGGGGTTTGAGTGTCCCAATGATCCTAGGAGCTATGTTGTCGGGGGCTTTTGCTCCTGGTAGGGTCACCCATGGCAATTTGGTTCTAGGTGAGGGATCAGACAAAGTGCAGCCCAAAAGACCCCTATGATGAAAACGAAAGATGGACTCAGTGTTCCCTCGCCCGGACGCGGGTCACCGGGGCCCCCCTCTGGAGCCAGGCCTGGAGGTGGGGCACGTTGGCCGAGTGGTGTCTTGTAATTGGACTTCTGTGCTCGTCATGGATTGTCCATAACAAACACCATGTTCAAGCATAAAGGTGTCCATATGTGCACTTGGCACCAGGACACCTTAGGCCGCAGCTCAATGATCGACTTGGTTGTCGTCTCATCTGATCTGCGGCCGCATGTTTTGGACACTCGGGTGAAGAGAGGGGCAGAGCTGTCCACTGACCACTACCTGGTGGTGAGTCGGCTCCGATGGTGGGGGAGGACGCCGGACAGACCTGGAAGGCCCAAACGTGTTGTGAGGGTCTGCTGGGAACGTCTGGCAGAGTCTCCTGTCAGAAGGAGCTTTAACTCACACCTCCGGCAGAACTTTGAACACGTCCCGGGGGAGGCGGGGGACATCGAGTCCGAGTGGACCATGTTCCGCGCCTCCATTGCCAAGGCGGCTGACCGAAGCTGTGGCCGCAAGGTGGTCGGTGCCTGTCGCGGCGGCAACCCCCGAACCCGCTGGTGGACACCGGCGGTAAGGGATGCTGTCAGGCTGAAGAAGGAGTCCTACCGGGTCTTTTTGGCTTGTGGGACACCTGAAACAGCTGATAGGTGCCGACAGGCCAAGCGGGATGCGGCTCGGATGGTTGCTGAGGCAAAAACCCCGGCGTGGGAGGAGTTTGGAGAGACCATGGAAAACGACTTCCGTACGGCTTCGAAGCGATTCTGGTCCACCATCCGGCGTCTCAGGGGGGGAAAGCGGTCTGCCACCAACACTGTTTACAGTGGGGATGGTGTGCTGCTGACCTCGACGAAGGACGTTTTGGGTCGGTGGATGGAATACTTCGAAGACCTCCTCAATCCCACCAGCACGCCTTCCAATCTGGAAGCAGGGTCTGGGGACTTGGGGTCGGGCTCTCCAATCTCTGGTGCTGAGGTCACCGAGGTCGTTAAAAAGCTCCTCGGTGGCAAGGCTCCGGGGGTGGATGAGATTCGGCCGGAGTTCCTCAAGGCTCTGGATGTTGTGGGGCTGTGTTGGTTAACGCGGCTCTGCAATATTGCGTGGACATCGGGGGCAGTTCCCTTGGATTGGCAGACAGGGTGGTGGTCCCCCTGTTTAAAAAGGGGGACCACAGGGTGTGTTCCAACTACAGGGGGATCACACTTGGGAGCCTCCCTGGTAAGGTCTATTCAGGGGTTCTGGAGAGGAGGGTCCGACGGATAGTCGAACCTCGGATCCAGGAGGAACAATGCGGTTTTCGTCCTAGCCGTGGAACACTGGACCAGCTCTACACCCTCAGCAGGGTCCTGGAGGGTGCATGGGAGTTCCCCCAACCGGTCTACATGTGTTTTGTGGACTTTGAGAAGGCGTTCGACCGTGTCCCTCGGGGGGCCCTGTGGGGGGTGCTCCGGGAGTATGGGGTACCGGGCCCCTTGATACGGGCTGTTAGGTCCCTGTACGACCGGTGCCAGAGTTTGGTTCGCATTGCCGGCAGTAAGTCGGGCTTGTTTCCAGTGAGAGTTGGACTCCGCCAAGGTTGCCCTTTGTCACCGATCCTGTTCCTAACTTTTATGGACAGGATCTCTAGGCGCAGCCAAGTCGTTGAGGGGATCCGTTTTGGTGGCCTCAGGACCGGGTCTCTGCTTTTTGCAGTGGCTCGGGCATCTGGTCAGGATGCCTCCTGGACGCCTCCCTGGTGAGGTGTTTCAGGCACGTCTCACCGGGAGGAGGCCCAGGGGAAGGCCCAGGACACGCTGGAGGGACTATGTTTCTCGGCTGGCCTGGGAGCGCCTTGGGGTTCCTCCCGAGGAGCTGGAACAAGTGGCTGGGGAGAGGGAAGTCTGGGTCTCTTTGCTTAGGCTGCTGCCCCCGCGACCCGACCCCGGATAAGCGGAAGAAAATGGATGGATGGATGGGTTTTGAATTTGTTGTAGTGTTTTCCGATTTGTTGTTGAAGTTTTGAATTTGTTGTAGTGTTTTTGAATTTGTGGTAGTGTTTTTGAATTTGTTGTAGTGCTTTTGAATTTGTTGTAGTGTTTTTGAATTTGTTGTAGTGTTTTTGAAGTTGTAGTGTTTTTGTATTTGTTGTAGTGCTTTTTAATTCGCTGTAGCGCTTTTGAATTTGTTGTAGTATTTTTTGATTTGGTGATGTGGTTTGCACTTCAGGGCCACCGTACAAACCCCTGAAAAAGCGTCAACAAAAATTTGAAGAGATCTTTTAGCCTTGTACACTGAATAAACAGATGTTGGATTGTTTCTTCCTGAAAGCAGAAAGGACAACCACTCCCAATACCAGGATTAAAGTGTGCCAGATATCTGTTCGTAGCTATGGCCCCATGTATAATCCTCCACTGGAGGTCACCCACCCGTTTCTCAACAGGGGGTTTATACAGGGACCGCCAACAGCCTTCCGGGCCAGAGCCGGAGCCAAAAAACCCCGTCCACCTCGACACCTGAACAATATGCAGGGTACGCAGATTCAAAACCTTTACTGCAACAAAGTAAAGAGTCTTTTTCTTCAGGACCTCAAAAGATCCTAAATTCAGTGTGTGAAAAGACAGCAACTTCTCACTTTCCTGCTGCCACAAACCAACAGCAGGAGAGACAGTCAATGAAGGAAAAACATATTCATTGTCATCATCCCACTGGTCAGATAGGGTGTGGTTCTCAACAAATGTCCTGAAGGATCCAGGTAACGAACCACAGACCTCCTTCACCAAACTGGACACCAGTCGTTGAGATCGGACCTGCAATAGTTCATGGAGCTTAGAAACTGAGGTCTTCATGAGATGGCCGAGTTTTACACATCCAGCTTCCCTCAGCTTAGATCTTAAACTGACAGAGGAAAGCAGCTGAGTTGTGAACAAACCGTTTCCAATCAGAGGTTCTTCAAATAACCACATTCCAGGTGCAGCATCCATCTCCCTTTCGAACTTAAAGATTTGCCATGCATTCAAAACAGACTGGTAGAATGGGGCCAAACTGGTTAGATCCAGTTGTTGCAGGTCGAGCAGGAAGAGATGTTTGTCATATCCCAAGTGACCAGCCTTCCTCAAGAGGATGCACGCAGTGTCCATCCACGGCAGATTGAAGCTGTAGAGCAGTCTTTTAGCGGTTTGCAGACGAAAAGCTGTAACCCGTGCAGAGACGTCAATAAGTCCTTGACCACCCTCATCCACCGGTAGATAAAGAGCAGCGGCTCTCATCCAATGTCGTCCGGACCAGAAAAAGTCCACAATAGTCCTTTGAATCTCATCTAGCAGACTTTTGGGAGGTGTTAATTCCGTCAGCCGATGCCATAGCGCCGAGGCAACCAAGTTATTGACTACCAGAACTCTACCCCGATAGGAAAGCTGAGGGAGCAACCTTTTCCATTTAGAAAGTCTGGCAACAACTTTTTCCATAACTCCCTCCCAGTTCTTTTTCTGAAATTCTTCTGACCCTAGAAAAACACCCAAACATTTTATACCCTTTGTCTCCCACTTAAGATCACCCGGTAGCCTAGGTTTAGCTGTACTTACCCACTGACCAACAAGTAAAGTGGTGCTTTTTTCCCAGTTAACTTTAGCTGTTGACGGATTTTCAAAAGATTTACACCAGAGTATCTACATCTTCCTGATCCCTCTCAAAAACATTGATATCATCAGCATAAGCAGACAAAACCAATGGAGGACGATTTAACAAACCAGGGAGAGAAATACCAAATAGTCTTGAATGCAATTTGTTTAAAAAAGGTTCAATTGCAATAGAGTAGAGCTATCCAGAGATGGGACAGCCTTGCCTAGTACCTCTCTGAACTTTGAGTGGACAACTTAAACCTCCTCCTACTTTAACTAAACAAAAAGCTTCATTATATAATAAACCCAGTAAAGAAAAAAAACATCCCCAAAACCAAATGCTCTTAATGTTGAAAAAAGAAAACTATGATCAACCCGATCAAAAGCTTTCTCCTGATCCAGTGCCAAAATCCCAAAGTCAATGTTGTCTAACTTACAAACATCAAACAAATCTCTTATAACAAAAAGATTGTCCATGATTGATCTGTCAGGAACACAATAACTTTGATCTCTATGAATAATTAAATCAAGAAACCATTTGAGTCTGTTGGCCAGCACTTTTGAGAGGAGTTTATAGTCTGTGCAGAGCAAGGCGACGGGTCTCCAGTTCTTTAAAAGTGTCAGGTCTCCTTTTTTTGGCAAAAGGGACAGAACCGCATGTCGGCATGATGAAGGCAGTAGATGTGTTCTGGAACACTCTCGTATCACCTCAAACAGATCAGGTCCCAGGCATTTCCAAAAATATTTGTAGAACTCTGAAGGTAGCCCATCCAGTCCCGGAGCTTTCCCAGAAGCCATCTGACCCACAGCAGCGGTCAGCTCCTCCAGAGGGATGTCAGCATCCAAAGCAGCTCTCTCTGCAGCGCTCAACTGAGGAAGTCCCTCCAACAGTTCGTTCATGCAGTCCAGATTACTAGGGCTGTAAAGTCCTAGTCGACTGGTCGACTTATTGGTCGATGCTATCTGAGTCGACCAAAATTCTGATTGGTCAATTTTATGCCGTGTTAATTTTTTACATTTGATTGGACAAGAGACATTCCATGAGAGCTGATCGGTGCTGATGTTAGAGTAGGCTACAACAGCGCTGCCTCTCGTGTGATATTGCTTTAACAGTCTACAGGGAGATCGAAGAACGTCCACGTTATTCAACGTACTGTGGCTTCAGTGCTTAATTTCTAAATCATTAGGTGCTGGAACGCAAAGTACATGACAGCGCAGGCATGACCAGAGACCTGCACAGGTCCCGGAACGCAGTAAATGGTAGCGGGAAAAAAACGTGTAAAAACATGATGTGGGCCTTACAGACCTGAATGTTTAAAATATTGTAATTTTCTCCGATAGATGCAGACAATGGTTGTAAACGAAAGCTTTAATGCCGACTGCTGTTGGCTGCAATCACGCCGTACAAAACAGTAATCAAAAGAACTCTAACACAAACCGGTTGTCTGTCTAGCTCCATTTATAGACACACACCAGTTCCCTGGCAGTCAACTGTGCACTCCCCTGCGCGCAGCCTGCAGAACAGTGCTGGATTTGGTCGGGTTTTTAAATTTTTTTATTTTATTGCTTAATGCGCAATTGCGCCGTGCCCACAGTTTTTGTTTTGAGCCCAATGCACAGCTTTATTCCGTTTGTACTTGTCTTGATCTGGCATGTTTAATAAAGATCATTGTCCCTGAATTGCCCTACCGTTTAGTGCAATTTTAGTAATAATGGCATATTATATTGCGCAGATGCACGTAATGCAAAATGCTGTCAGAGCCCCCCCCCCGCAAATTAGTCGATTTTTGGTCGGAATTTCAGGCATTCAGTCGACCAAGAATTTCTTTGGTTGATTACAGCCCTACAGATTACAAGTTCCCTTTCTAAAAAGGGCACTATAAAAATCTACTGCATGCTGTTTCATGATGGTAGGGTTATTTGTAATAGTGCCATCAGGTAACCGAAGAGAAACCATTTGCTTAGACTGAGAAACAGATCTTTCTAAATTAAAGAAAAAAGAGGTGGGAGCATCCATGTTCTTTATGTTGGTAATCCTTGATCTAACCAAGGCCCCTTTAGCTCTTTCGTGTAAAAAAGAGCTGAGTTGTTGTTTCTTTTCTTTAAGTTCATCATGGCTATTACCCCCACCGCTTTCTAAGTGACACATTTCTTTTTCCAAGCTTTGAATTACCCTTTTAACTTTTGCTGTAGAATGTTTAGTATATTGCTGACAAAAAATCCGAGTTTGAGCTTTCTTTATCTTGGAGTAGTTTAGCATTAAAGTGCCAGTAAGACCTACACTTAGCAGTACCTGCAATATGAAAAACAAGAGTAATCAGGAGATGATCAGTGAAACCTACAGGGCTAATAACTGAATCTAAGAGTCTATTCCTGAAAGTGTCTTTAATGTAAAACCTGTCCAGTCTCCCGCCACTAATATTCCCATCTATAAATTTAACCCATGTGTACTATCTAGAAAGAGGATTTTTAACCCTCCATGCATCCACCATTCTAAACCCAGCAATAATCTGAGACAATTTTGTGGATGATTGAAAATGAGACTCCTCTCCTGTTCTATCTAATGTAAAATTGACTGTACAGTTCCAGTCACCACCCATTACAACACAATCATGATGAACTTGTTTTAAGAAATCCTCTATATCCTGAAATATTATTAGTCTTTCTGCACCCTGGTTAGAAGCATATATGTTAAGAAAACAAAAAGTTATGCTTTTTATTTCCACTCTACCAAAACTCTGCCAACCACTAATTCTGTGATAGTTAATATGTTGGCATTGAGTCCTGGTGCAAACAGAATAGCCACACCAGCTGACATGTTGGTTCCATGAGAAAAGAAAGATTGGCCCTTCCATTCGAAACTCCAATCTCTCTCATTTTCCTTATCACTGTGAGTTTCTTGTAGAAAAATAATGTCTAATCCCTTCTGATGAATCATGTCAGCAGTAACTGCTTGTTTTAGATTATCCCTCCCTCCGTTCATATTCAAAGAGCCCACCTTCAATTTATGCATAGGAATATGCTGGAGAGAAGATACAGTTAAGACAGACACTAAGAGGAAAAAAACACCCAGTGAACTAAAATCATCATTTCAGTTTTTTGGAATTTTGATCTTCTCTTTCCTTAGGTAATTTCTTCCTGAGTATAAAGATCTCCAGACTGTGTGTCTGCAATAGAAGTGCAGTCGGAGTCAGTTTCACATTCCATCTCATCTGCAGCATCAGGAGCCTCAGCAGCACCCGCAGCTGCAGAGGCCGCCTCTGCCTCCACAGAGGAATGCTCCTGCCTTTCAAACGAAGCATCATTAATGTTGGTTACATTAGCGGGGTTTTCAGTCTCAATAGAGACACTTGGCCCTTCTCTCGCATCTTTAGGATCCCCTGTCAGCCTGGACTGCCGCCGAAGGGGCGCCTCCCCTTCTGCAGTGGCCGAAGCCCCAGCGGCTGCGGCTGTCACATCGATCCGCTCCTCGGTTGACTTTGTCATGTTCCTTTCTACACCACAGATCCTCCCTGCGACAGATGACTCACAGCAGACACACAAACACAGAACCTCACAGACTTATGGGGACAGTTCTGCCTTTTATGCCGACGTCACCACATTGAAAACATTTCATGCTGCCAGAGCTTGCATAAACCATATAATAGCCATCCTCATGTTTTACAAACTTCGAGCGTCTGCGACGGTGAATTTAAGAACATAAACACCTGCTGCCTAAAAGACTGCACATGTCTAAGCTTTTCACTTTTACATCCAAGCCCGACTGTCCGGAAAGCACTCGCTATTTTCCCGAATCGCTGTAGTTCTCGCTCCAACGATCCGTTGGGTATGAACAGGGGAACACCTGAGATCGTGATCCGAGTCGAGAGGCACAGCCAGCGGTGACACCTGTAGGTATTCACCGTTCAAAGTAACTCTGCTCGCGATCAAGTCAGTCACAAACTGCTCGTTTTTAAGAAACACAACCACACTCTTGTTCATTCTGGACGCATAAACCAGATTGTCATGGCCCACTAAATCTCCCACAGCCAGGAGAACATTCTCCACCGGGATAGATGGGTCGGGTTGAACCCGAATCCCATTTCTCAAAGATAGGGGCGCCGCCCCTTGAGACGCCATCCCCACAAGCAAAAAGCGCTATAAGCACTAAAAACTCAAAAAATAACCCAAAGTTATAAAAAACAATGTGAACAAATATAGACAAAGTTTGGAAAAACAGTAAGAAAACACTCTTTCATCTCTCTATCAGACTCACCACATGCAGCACCACCGTCACCAACAAACGCTCATGCATGCACGCGCGAAAGAAAGAAAGAAAGAAAGAAAGAAAGAAAGAAAGAAAGAAAGAAAGAAAGAAAGAAAGAAAGAAAGAAAGAAAGAAAGAAAGAAAGAAAGAAAGTGGGATCCACTCAGGATAAAAACCATTTTAAACAAAGCAAATACAGCTCAAAGTTATGCGTGTGGCAACGCTAAATGAGCCAACAGGTTCCGCGCTTAAAAACACTTAAAAACAACAATGAACGAGATCTAACTCATTAAGAATTCTATTTTCTCTATTTATCTACCCAGACACAAGATTAGCATAAATGAACCGGTTCAGTCCTGCTTTGCGTTGAGTGAAGTCTGGTCCACAAAGAGGAGAGCAAAATGTGTCCATAGTTGAGCAAGAAAAGGAAGAGTTAGAAAACCTTTTTTTAGGGCTGTGTGTCCCAACTGCAGGCTGGATGGCCTGCAGGTTGACGTCGTAACAAACTGTCATGGAACAGATGCTCTCCATTCAATGTCAGTCAGTTTGTGATTTTTTGCTAAGAATAATGGGTAAAATGTTCATTCTCTAGATGAGCAAGACCCACCACAAAATACCTGCTCCTCTAACTGCAGCAAACGATGATCTTACAAACAGTTCACTCGCTGGGGCTGAATACAAACTTGCCAAGCTTTTTAGATTTTTATTCAGAAAAAATAAAGCTATGTACCATTTTTCTTGCACTTCACATTAATAGAGTACTTTTGCTGCTCCGATAAAATTCTCATAAAACCCAAATCTCATTTTGGTTGTAATATGGTAAAATGTGAAACTGGTCTTTTCAAAGGTACTGTAAATGGTAAATGGACTGATTTCTGAGTGTGAATGTTATAACTTATAATTTTTTGGTGTATTTTTAGCCTAGTTTGAAACCTACTTTCCCAACATCTAAACTTAATGAATTTCTCCTGATTGACCTCTAACACACAGGGGGACAACTGTAGACTCCCTACAGTTCTCTCATTATAGTCCTATGAGTAGGTGGATGGGCTGTGTAATGGGAGGGTCTCAGTGTGTGTCATATAAATGAGCTGCTGTTATCTTTAGTGTTTGGTTTGTCATCTAGTTTGTCAGGCTACCAGGTCCACTTTCCTGAAGAAATCTGTCTTTGTCTTTTTTCTGTCTGCAAACATCCACGGACAGCAAAAATGGAAGCCGTAAAAAAAAAGATGCTTATGCTGAAGTTGGACAAGGAGAATGCACTGGACCGGGCTGAACAAGCTGAGGCGGACAAGAAAGCAGCTGAAGACAGGAGCAAACAGGTCAATCATTAAAACACACACACATAATTAGATTGCTACTCTTTCAAACTTGGACAACAGCCTGTCTGCAGGTTCAGAAGCTGACAAATCAATGTCTTTAGAAATTAAGTTATGTTTTTGATGTACTGTCTGTTTTTATCTTCATATTCAAAATAATTTATTTTTATTTAATTTAATAGCAATATATATATATATATATATATATATATATATATATATATATATATATATATATATATATATATATATATATATATATATATATATATATATATACACACTTTTATTTAAGATGTCCCTAAAGGAACCAATGTTCTTAATTCCACCTAATTGGGTGGAATTAGGTGTGTTCCCTAACGTGGGGCAGAACAATTTTCCAACAGATGGCAATAAATGTTCTTATATTTTAAGAAATTGAATTCAGTATTTTTTTTCCATATGGTTGCAGTGTCTCTGATCCTTTTTGTCTTTTACACCTTTAGCATGAAGATGAACTTCTGCAGATGCAAAAGAAGCTCAAGGGGACAGAGGATGAGCTGGACAAATATTCTGAAGCTCTTAAGGATGCCCAGGAAAAGCTGGAGGTTGCTGACAAAAAGGCTGCTGATGTGAGTAACAAAACACTAAAAGTGTAAAATGAATGATTCAGTCACTTAGTTTTACTGACATCTGTAGCTCACCATGCTAATTTACATTGTGTTCTGTAGCATCACTTACATTTACTTTGATCTCCAGCTCAGAGTTCTGCATGGAGAAAGAATAGCTGTAAACCAAGACACCATACATATTCAATCGCACATTACTTTACTCCATGCCATAAAACTGGCAGCAACAAATATTGTTTTAGCTTCAGAAAGAATAGGAATTTCACTGTTCTAATTAGGGGTGCACCGATCCGATATTAGGATCGGATATCGGCCGTGATACTGACAAAATAGCTGGATCGGAAAAATGAACAGATCCAGTTGGCCGATCCAGGTTTTTGTTGTTTTTTTTCCGCCGTAGCAGAACATATTTCATGCGTCATCTTCACGTGTGTCGCATGCTAGAAGCAACATGGAGCGAACCAGAGGGTCGGCTGTGTGGAGATATTTCACGCTTGGGACTCCAACTAGTTTGTCGACTGTTAGCAATGTCTGCAAAGTAAATGTTTCGAAGGGAGGTGGTATTACTGCAAAGTACAACACTACCACTTTAATCAAGGTCATCCAGAAACACTATGCTACGGAGCACGCTGAATTCCTGCACCTCAGCAAAACAAAAGAAGCGGGGTCAAAAAGGAAAAAAGAAGTCTTAGTTATGTTTAGTTAGTAAAGTCTGGTACCTTTAGTCTTTTTAAGTAAGCTATAAGGTGGGGGGTATACAGTTTATTATTAATTCAACAATAGTATTGGATCGGTATCGCGTATCGACAGATACACAAAGCCCAGACATCGGTAAACTGAAGACTGAAAAAGTGGGATCAGTGCACCCCTAGTTCTAATAAAGCTACTTTAACTTTGCTTAATGTTATGAGATGTAGAGTGGAGAACAAAACAGTTTCTGCTGTGTTTGTAGTAAGATGTAGACTGACACCTTGAGCCTTTAAGAGACATCAGAGATAGTCCCGGGGATTTGATTCTGGAATCAGAACATCCTCAGTTGTTTAATCTTATTGTCATTTGATCTAATATATTAAAAAGATGTGAACAAAGTCAGACATATACAGTTGAAGACTTAGCTGACAGTCATACAACCTTGAATGTGTTCAGTGCAAACTGAGCTCATCCGATCTCTTTTCTCTCTGTCACATTCCATTCTCGTCATGCCCTCAATAGAACCCTCACAGCTGTTGGGAGGCTTCAGGGTCCTATTTTGACTCTGATGACACCTGCTGCTCAGCCTTGACTGTAGGCTTAACAATGGCTCATGCCCATTTTTTAGGCTCTACTCATTCCTCCCAGGTCACTGTTCAGCATCTGCTGCTTTTATCCAGCAAATGTTATGTTTTAAAACTGTGTGCACTCCATTACAGCCCTTACAGCCACAGATAGATCAGCTTGGATTGTTCTAGTTTCTTCAAACTGTAATGTGTGTTTAATCAAAACCATAAAAGAGAAAATGGGAAACTTTTCACTTTAGTTCTTCTGTGACGGAGTGAATCCTGACTCACTGTTGAACAATGTGTCAGTGTCTCTAAATAGAAGAAACAGCTGTCCCTAAGCAAATACCTACAGATCACACATGATTTAGACTGTTTAACTGATTTGTTAAACAGTCTAAAGCTACTAACTCTCTTTTACACTAACAAGCTCCAAGCTTCAGTTTAAAAATGCCTAAGCAATGCTAAGTTTTAAATTTCTCCTTTTTTAACATGAAGATCACATGGAAAGCTACAATTACTTAAGCTAGATCTTGTGGTTATGTAGTTATATGTTAGAAATTTAACAATTTCTTCCAGACTGTTATCCCAAACTTGTCTAAATATAGAATAGAAGCTTTACTGTCATTGTATAACAATACAACGAAATTTTGTTTGACAGCATCTCTTGTACCACCTACATATCATAGGTAAAACAAATAAATAAATAAAAGTATACACATAATAAATATAAAAGTGCTGTAAAAATACTATATATAAATAGTCTGTATTTATACTAGTGCAAATGTAGTGGTCCGTTTCCTGGTGTGGGAGGTAGTGTGTGTGTTGGGTAGTTGGGGTGGGTGGTCATGGTTCCTGCAGTCTTTTCACAGCCATGGGGAAGAAGCTTTGTTTAAGTCTGTTTGTGCGGGCTCGCGTTACTCTGAGTCTGCCAGAGGGAAGGCTGGTGAAAAGAGAGTGTCCTGGGTGGGCGGGGTCGTCTTTGATCTTTGTGGCCCGTCGGAGGATATTAATGATCCCAGTCCTTGCTCATTATTAAGCACAGTTTTTACCCAATAAAAAGTAAATAAAAGTAATTTTCATTTCAATAATTGTCTCATTTATTTAGATTCAGTCAGTCTTGGGGCATAATTTTATTTTTTCCAAAATGCTTAATGTTTAAAATTCACTTTGGATGTGTGTTTCTTTTATGTACAACTAAAAACACATGCACATCCACTTGAGCTGGGGTGCCCAAGTCCAGTCCTCAAGATCCACCATCCTCCAACATACTTAAATCAAATGACTCTTCAGCATCTTTGAGATCTGTAGAGGCCTGGTAATGAGCCATTCATTTGATTCAGGTGTGAAGAAGCAGGGATATATCTAAAAGTTACAGGATAGTAGATCTCGAAGACTGGTCTTGGGCACCCATGATGTAGAGGGATGCAGAAGCTAAATCTAGGTTTTGTAACTGAGAACTTTATGTGTTAGAAGGTAAAAATGTTGGAGCATCAGAAACTTTACAGCTGATATTGCTCATGTTTGAATCAGTCCACACCATGTTTGTCTGAACACAGGCTGAGGCAGAAGTGGCCTCCCTAAACAGACGCATCCAGCTTGTGGAGGAGGAATTGGACAGAGCTCAGGAGAGACTGGCAACAGCTCTGCAGAAACTGGAAGAAGCTGAGAAGGCAGCTGATGAGAGCGAGAGGTGACATCTAACGGGATTGTAATAAACATTTTATTCCTTTAGGTTATGTATGAGCAAAAAATACAAGTGTTGTTATATTACTTCTATGTTATGTATGTTATGTAAGTGTAAGTATAAGTATAAGTACAAGTATGTTATGTTACTTCTATGTTATGTATGTTATGTAAGTGTAAGTATAAGTATAAGTATGTTATGTTACTTCCTATGGTAGTGATCATTTCATTACTATGACCATGGTTCTCATCAGTCAACTCATGCTGGGAGGTAGAGCATTAAAATAATTATAATCAGATGAATTATTTCACCCAGCAGGGATGTAATTGAATACATGAGTGTGCCTGTATATCACAACAGCCATGAGTTTAGTCAGGGGTGTCAAGTAACAACAATAGAAAACCAAGTATAGCTAAGGTTAGTCCATTTTCTATATAAAACTTCTCAGTTTCATCAGGATTACACTGATGAAGCTGCAGATTAAAAAGAAAACATCACCTGCTGAATCAATATTGTTAACTTGTAAACAAATTATATTATGTATATATTTGAATTTTAAGCATAATGCTACGTTTGTAGTGTATGTGTGTTTACACATAATGTAACACTTGTGACAGGCATACATTAGAATTTTAAATGCATTAGATTCATACAATATTTGGGATTGAAAAGCAATATTAGAAAGTGAAAGTTTGTTACTACATTTATTGAAATCAATAATTCATGTAAGAATACATTTGGTGTGGCTCTTAGTGGGAAACACAAAAAGGAGCCTGGTTGCAGTGAATCCTTTATTAAACATTAATTTACTTCCCTACACTAACCTCTCTGATCTGTTAACACAGGCACTCCTAACCCCTACCCACAGTCATAGTCATATTAAGGATTCTGTGAGATCTTAGTGCTAAAGTGAGCCTATCCCAGTTTAGTGGAAAGTTTTGTCTTAGTGGTAAAATGACAAATGAAGGATCATTTTTAAAGGTTGCTTTTTATATTATGAAATACTTTTATCTGAGCTACCTTCATCAATACCAAACAAATATGTGTCTCCATCATGATGCCCTGTTAATTTGGGGAAGCTAAAGAATTTTCAGTCAACTAGGAAACCAATTAATGACAGGGAACTACAGAAGGTCACCTTTCAAATATGGAGATATACACAGTAAAAATATAAATAGTAAAGAAATAAATAGTAATAGTGACTATGTTAATAATAACAGTGCAACATTTTCACTAACACCTTTTTTAGGAAAATAGATCAACTTAGAAACATTGAACAAAGTGAACTAACCTATGTGCTACATTTCTATATGGATCAAGTACTATAAATCCTTACCACGGTTCAGTTACAGGAATTTTTTCATCTCTTCTTTTATTCGGACATTCTGTTTGTTTTTCCACTTTTATATGCAGAGTACATTTATCAAAAACTTACTTCCAGTCTCCTAGGGTCTTGGCCCACTAAAACAAGTCAGAGGAAGCAAAATAGGGTCATGGGTGGCCAAGGTTCACTGGTGGTTAATGCAGTCCAAAACAATAGAAGAAAAGCAGTACCTTGGATTGTTGAGATGAGCCAAATCCACTGCCCAACAATATTTGTTCCATAATAGGCCGACTGATGTATCTATGACTTATGTTACTGACCAAAGGGCCTAAAATAAATGCTAAACCATTCAAGCTAGTTGACAGGAGGTGACTCATAAACCCATAAAAAAATTTATGGTTTGTAGGACAGATTTTAGTAAAATTACTATTAAATCTATAGAATTTGCTGGAAAGAAACAAACAAGATCTATGGAGGCCACACCTTTCAACTCCAAGAACTTAACAGATCTGCTGCAGATGGTCTGGTTGTCACAACTGATCTTCAGTGGTCAGTGAAGCCCATGCCCTTTTAAACTCTTGGCTGTAAAACTTGAATTTTCTTAATTTCAGGCAGGTGGTCATAAAGATGGTTCAGTCAATATGTGAGTTCACACTAAAGATGGGCCATGTGGACTTTTATTTTCACAATATTTTATGGTATCTATTGCAATTACAGTGAAAAAATGTTTTTATAAAAAGAAAATGCCACTACAGTCAAACACTGCTCTAAATGTAAAACGCTTGTCCTATATCAAACAGCATTCTTCTGTATACGATTTACAATAGATAGTGACACTGTACCTCTAAGCAGTTTGCAATATTGTAATAAATATACAAATACTTTAATACTTATTGATGCTTTCATGTACCAAGAGTAGACAAAAATTATTTGAATAGAAAAACTAGCAATCCCAACCAGACGGTTGGTGTTTGGGGTATGCAAACATCATCAATTGTTTTTTGTAATCGTGATAAAACTAATTTCCCATCACACACATTTTTTATCCCTGATAATGATCAAAATTATAACTTTTCATCTCTAAAGCATGTAGACAAGCATGTATCATAGAAACATCCTTTGACAAAGTCTTTAGATTAAACCATAAAATTGCTTACTGCAGCATTTTCTAATCTATGACTGTTGCGCTATTCATTTAAATACTCTGTGTCAAATATTGTCAGAATCCAAAGGGCACATTATTTTATCTCTCTTTGACTTCCCAATGTCTGCCATAAGATAGTTTTCTCTGTCAGTTTGGTAAAATCTCATTGCTCCATTTTTCGGGTTTAAGTTCATTAAGAAAACTGAAATCTTCCGCAGAAATTAATCAAACCACCTGAAATCAAAAAGGGTTAATATGAGAAGGTTCAAAATAATTGACCATATTTCAACAGTAACTATCTCTCATAAATGAATACTTTGGAAAATAGATAATTGTTCTTTGGGAAGAAGAGAAAGAACTTCTAAAAGGTTTGTACTGAAAAAGAAATGACTGATGCTTTCCCTGTGCAGAGGTATGAAGGTGATTGAAAACAGGGCCCTAAAGGATGAAGAGAAGATGGAACTGCAAGAGATCCAGCTGAAAGAAGCCAAACACATTGCAGAAGAAGCTGATCGCAAATACGAAGAGGTGATTTTATTGTACTGTTATGTGACTCTCACAGCTTTGATTACTTTAACATAAGCTTCAACACGGAACTTACTCACAGCACTAGAATTAGATGGGAGATAATTGCCTGAATTCAATACATTTCCTTTCAATTAATGCTATATTATACAGTATTTCTTAATCAACAAATAATGGAAGAACATGGTGTTGTTTTGATACTTGGAAATCCTCACATGTATAATGATATTCATTTTAAACCAACAGAGTTCTACTGAGAAAAACATGGTTGAAGCTTTTATACAACAAAAACAGTCACTAACCCTTGATGTCATCCATCCATCCGTCATTCCATTTATCCATCCATCCATCTGCAGGCAAATTGAAGTACATAGGTACACATTAAGATAAGAAATAATACTAAAACATAAAATGCAAAACAGTACAGAAAAGTCAAATATACCACTTAAAATCCGAACTGTTATGAGAAATAGCATATGCAGATTCTAAGAAATGTAAATGAGAATAACATCATTTAGAACTGTACAAACTGCTTTTATTTGTGCAAAAGCTAATAAAAGCAAAACAGATTTTTTTTCCAAGAACATATTTGTGCCAGTAATAGCAGGAATGTAAACAACTTATTGAATTTGTTAGGATGTAATGTTTATGGAGTCTAAAAGTTCCTGGGGCGAAAGTTCCTAAGTGCATTAAGGACCTGCGATAATGCTCCTTTATGCACTTAGGATGCAACAGCCTAACACTACATTAACTCGCCAGCTCTGCATGGGGTGGGAAATGGTGTTCAAAAATTATAGTTTTTTTATTGTTTGTTTTTTACAAGAGTTGTCTTGTACACCATCACTTGCACTTCGTTGATTTGGACCTCCTTGGACAGAGCTTTTCATAAGCTACTGCTCGAACAACACTGTAGAAGACAGCTGATGCCACCACAGAGTGAAAAACTGTGCTTTCAATTCAAATTCAAATTCAAAAATACTTTATTGATCCTAGAGGGAAATTAAGTGTTGGTATAGCTCATATAATTAATTCTTTAAGGAGTTGTTGTAGATGATGATGGCTGTGGGCAGGAAGGATTTCCTGTAGCGGTCTGTATTGCAGCGAAACTGAAGAAGCCTCCGACTGAAGACGCTCTGTTGTTGTATGACTGTCTCATGAAGAGGATGCTCAGGGTTGTCCATAATATTTTTTATTTTATGAAGAATCCTTCTTTGCATTATCATCTCCAGATTTTCCGCAGTTGTCCCAAGAACAGAACCAGCCTTCTTTATCAGGTTGTTGAGCCTTTTTAAATCCCTGGCTCTGATGCTGCTACCCCAACAGGATGACGGCTGAAGAGATTACACTCTCCACAACAGACTTGTAGAAGATCTGCAGCATCTAGCTGCAAACCTTGAAGGACCTAAGCTTCCTCAAGAAGTACAGTCTGCTCTGTCCCTTCTTGTAGACGGCTTCACTGTTGCGCCTCCAGTCCAGTCTGTTGTCAAGGTGAACTCCGGCACTTAACAAGAAGTAATTTCACTACTTCATCATGCCTGCTTGCCAAAAGGCACAATCTCACAATGTGGAACTGGACGCAGTTGGTAGCCTGTGTAGCTTCCATGATTTATTCACTTTCATATGGAAATTGGATATTTACCCAGTAAGCAGTGGGTAAGAAAGGAAAGAAGTGGAAATATATAAATAAATAAAGAAATATAGAAATAAAGAAATAAATAATGTTGAAGAACAAACTGCTTTACTTACTGACAAAAGATTATTACAATTAACACAAACTATAACTATGAGTATTTTAAAAATAAGTGTAATTCAATAATATTTTTAAAGAAACTGTAACAAAGTGCAGTTCCTTTTATTTTGTAACTGAATTACATAACACTGTTATATGTAAGCCCAAAATTATTCATAATTCTGGCAGGTTTAGATTTAATGTAGATTAATCTTATCAACATGTGTCTTCTATCTGGAAGACATTTTAATGCTTTGGAGTGTCCCAGCCAGAGTCTATTAGAAGAATTTGATAGGGAATCTGGGGAGGCAAGGCAAGGCAGGGCAATTTTATTTGTATAGCACACTTTAAACAACAAGATAATTCAAGTTGATTTACATGATTTGGGGGTAAAATAAAAATAGCAGTAAAACACAGACAAAGCATATAACGTAAAAACAGCAATAATCCAAGAAGCATACACTGGTACATCAAGGCATTACAAAGCATGTACTATAAAAACAGCAATAAAGCAAGAAGCATACACAAAACATGATACATCAAAGCATTACTCAAAGGCAGCTCTAAACAGAGACGTTTTTAGTTGTGATTTAAAAGAACTCAATGTTTCAACAGCTTTGCAGTTTTCTGGACGTTTGTTCCAAATTAGAGGAGCATAGAAACTGAAAGCTGCTTCTCCGTGTTTGGTTCTAATTCTAGGGATGTTGAGTAGACTGGAATTAGAGGACCTGAGTGTTCTGGTGGGTTAGTATAGTAACAGCAGATCTTCAATATACTTTGGAGGTTACGTCATTCAATCCTTCATAAACTAGTATAAATATTTTGAAGTATATTCTCTGAGCTACAGGGAACCAGTGTAAGGCCTTTAGAACTGGGGTGATGTGCTCTACTTTCCTGGTTCTAGTGAGGACATGAGCAGCAGCGTTCTGGATCAGCTGCAGCTGTCTGATTGACTTTTTAGGCAGACCCGTGAGAACGCTGTTGCAGTAATCAATCCAACTAAAGATAAATGCATGGATGAGTTTTTCTAGGTCCTGTTGCGACATCAGTCCTTTAATTCTAGAAATGTTCTTTAGTTGATAGAAGGCTGACCTTGGTATTGCCTTTATGTGACCCTGGAGGTTTATGTCTGAGTCCATTACTGACCTAGATTTCGGGCCTGATCAGTAGTTTCTAGCTGTATTAACTGAAGCTGTGTGCTAACTGTTTATCGTTCCTCTTTAGGTCCAAAAGTAATTACTTCTGTTATGTTTCTGTTCAGCTGGAGAAAGTTATGGCACATCCATCCATTGATTTGCTCGATGCATTTACTTAGGGTTTGGATGGGGTCAAAGTCACCTGGTGACATCGTAATGTAGAGCTGAGTATCATCTGCATAGTGTTGGTAGCTAATCTTATTGGTTGTTATAATCTGGGCTAGTGGGAGCATGTAGATATTAAATAAGAGGGGCCCCAGGATGAAGCCCTGGGGTACCCCACATGTGATTTCTGTTCGTTCTGATGAAAAGTTTCCTATTGAAACAAATAAGTCCCCGTTCTTTAGGTAAGACTCGAACCAGCCAAGTACTGTACCAGAGAGTCCGACCCAGGGAGATCAGTGAAGGGTAGATTAATTAATGAATTAATTATTAAAATAAAAACTAAAGACACATATTTTATATTAATTATTATAATTTGTATTGACTTTATTATTATTATTATTATTATTATTATTAACTATATTATTATTATTATTATTATTATTATTATTAGTATTAAATATATTATTATTATTATTATCAAAATATAAATAAAGATCAGGTAAGGAGACCTTCCAATCTCACAGACTTGGAGCTCATCAGCAAAAGTAAATTATCAAAAATGTCTGTGAAAATATGCAAACATCTGCTAAGCAGTTATAAGTTGTGTTCTATTGCTGTAATGCCAATAAAGATTTTTCCTTCGATCATTGAGAAGGGTATAAATAATTTTCATAATGCCATTTTTTGTTAAATATAATAAAAATAGAACTTTTTGGTTGCTGCTTTTATGTTGTTTTGTTATCTTTCTAGAGATGTCTCTCTCATTTCAATTCAGTTTTCAATTCAGTTTATTTATATAGCGCCAATTCACAAAAGATGTCATCTCAAGGCACTTAACAAGAAGTAATTTCAATACATTTATACAAACATTCCAATCAACATTTCCAAACGTATAAATAAATTTCTTGGTTGGATGATAACGGTTTTGAAAACTAAATCCACCAAGGGTCTACAGCAAAGGCTTAGCTATGTTAGACACATTGTTCTAACTTACTATGGTGTCCTTTTAAAGATTTTTTTTGCTATTAATGTGAAAGTAAGCTGAAGGCGAAACAAGCTCCGAGTAAACTTGAGTCAGAGTAGCCCAGTTTGGTTATTATTTGGTAAACATGTACACTAGTTGTGCTATGGAAAGGTTTTGAAATTCAAAGTGTTTGCATGTCTAAAACAGCATCACAGGTCAAACAGTGGTGATACAGGCATCTACTTGAGCAAACAGTCAGTTAAAACAATGAGCGAAGTTTGAAGGATATGATGGTGTCACAGTCATCCAGCAACAATTATTCCCTCCACTGGCTCGAATATGGACATCCCATAAATTTAGGTATATAAAATTCCCATCACTGACCTGCATGGGTTCCCATTAAGCATTCAAATCACTTTGCTTAACTTGGTACCTAACTGCGGGAGTGAACTGTTTTATGTATATTTATGAAACTTTCCTGTAAAACAAGCTAACTTTGTATATGGCTTGCTTTTTCTAGGTGGCTCGCAAGCTGGTAATTGTAGAAGGAGAGCTGGAACGGACAGAAGAGAGAGCAGAACTGGCTGAGGCGTGAGTGTCTGACAGCTAAAGGGACAAAATTCTGACTATGGGTCAGAACTGAACCAAACAATATTTATTAGTGTGCGTAGGCTGAGAGCAAAGCTCCCCTTTACATTAACAGGCATGGCTGCCATGTAAAACACACACAAGTTTATTTAACCGTTTTCTGGTCAAATGTCATTCAATATAGGTTTTGCCTGAAAGCATTCTCTAATGCCAATAATACACAGGACATTTTACTTTTAAGGCAGCAGCTCATGTTAGCAGTGTCCATGAGCCACACACATTTGGACAATAAGTATTTAATTCGGTTCAAGATGCCTGAGACAAGAGGTACAGAGAGTGTTTAATAGGACGCTTTTAACCAATGATGATTGATGTAGCCTTGGCCTTTAGTTTGTACAGCTGCCATTCAGAATCATACACAATTAAAAGGTATCTGGTAATGGAAGGACCAGCTAATGGTTTTTAAGATAACTTCAGAATGGCATTCCTGCCTTGTCAAAATCAGTCACACAACTGAATCCTAGATTAAGGAGGTAAGAGATTAAGGAGAAAACCAAGACATACTTGCAATACTTTCCATCACTTTCCTAAACATCCCATAGCATTCCCAAGCTAGTAGAGAGTTATTGTCCCTCCCGTTAGTTCACAGTCAGCCTTGATATCTCTTCCCAGTGTCACATGCCTTCCAAAGGGAGGGAGCTCACACAGCACCAAACCCAACATCCATCATCACAGGTGCTAGGCCTTTGTGAAAGATTCTTGTTATTGTTTCTTCGGTCTAAGCTAAGCAGGGTTCAACTTCAGAAGGGTGAAAACTTTACCTTTACAACATGAGGTTCAGCATATTCTGTGGTCTTGATTTAAGGACTCTGAACACTTTTAGTCCATTCCTTTTCCTAAGGCCAGTTTACCAGGGAAGACTCTACCAGGAGCTGAAACCACAGATAATGCAGGCCCTTGATGATGAGGTACTCAACCCCCTTCAACCCAAAGAAACCTGCACTGTAATTTTTCCTGGTAGCTTTCTGACCCATGTGCAGAATCAGAGACAGGACGCAATACAGAAAAGTAAATGTTTTTTTTACAAAGGGGATTATTAATGTGCGACAGGGAAACTTGGGCTTTTGAAAGCAGCTCCCTGGAAGAGAGGGTATTTTTGATGTGGATGTCGATGAGAGAAACAAGTTTACTGTTAGCTGTGAAATGCGGACGTCGAGGAGGTAGAGAGGACCCAGGTAGTGAGGGATCATGTGACAACCCTTGTTCCAAGACTTGTAGAGCAGATGGCTTGTGAGACCTTATTTAACAGTGGAGGTATTGGAGAGCAGACAGGCATGTTGATGCTTGGTATAGAGGGAGCTGCTGTGGATGAGTATGGGAAGTAGGTTCTGGAGGGGATCTGACATGAGGAGGTTAGGTGGAGTGGTCCAAGGGTGGAGTGGAAACCAGTTAGGGAGTAAACCTGAGATGCACAGAAAAACCAGGAGCTAGCAGGGAGATAAATAGCTAGAGCAGGTAACTGAGAAATCTGCACTCAGCGACCAAACTAAGTTTGGTTTGATTCTACCCAGAAAAGGCTGAACCATCAAGTGAAAAGGGATCATCCAGCAGCTCCTTAAAAACTCCTGATTGCAGTCAGGTGTAACGGCTGCAGCAGGTTCACCACGCCCTCCAACATACAGTTGACCTACTGTTCAGGAGCAAAAAGTCTCACAAGCATTCAGACCTAAATACCCCCACAAATCTAGATCCTAACACCAAGTTCCTCCACTAAATACAGGAAGTGAGAAAAAATAAAAGCAACAGGAACAACTAAAAGACATTTTAAACACACATACATTGAAATTGTATATTTTTATTACCATAGTATGTAGTTCATATATCTGTCCAAGTCCTAAAACTTTGCTATATCTGTGTGTATCATCTTTGATCTTTACACAGAAATGGCCTGATTTATCAATATTCCAAACAAAGAACGCAATATTGCATGCTCTGCAAAAAGTTGCGTAAAGGGCATGTTCCTGATTTGCAGGTGATCTACTAAAATTGTGTGCCCAAATAATAACAGGTGCAAAGAGCAGTATTAAAATGAGGATTTTGTGTTTGCTGTTAGGCGCAGTGGATTCATAATGCGTCTATTGGCACACAAAAAAGGGAAAACAACAACATATCTGTCAAGTCTATGACTGTCAGAGTGTTAATTAGGCTAGAATGTCTGTGAATTATATTTTTCATTTTTCAATAATACACTTAATGCATGTGGTGTACATGCGCCTCTCACTGCTCCATGTAAGCCCCGTATTCCAGAGACAGCATGTACAGACACGTGAGTGAGTTATAATGTGTCTATTTTTCCTTTATCAGTAATAAACTTATGATGAATCGTTGTGGCGCAAAGCTGAGACATGCCTTTTCGAAGAACTGAAATTAGCCACAAAAACAGCTGCTACAAACAGTTTCATGTTTGATAATTCACTCTGCTTTTCTAATGCACACTCATGTTCTTCTCCCAATATTTTTGCGCTTTCTGGCAGAAACACCCACATTGCATATTCATCAAGGGCAAAAGCGCTGAATGGATTGTGCACATCTTGTGTGGGTTTAACAGACACATTCCTCCCTGCGCCTGCTTAGTAAATCACCTGCTGCATGTTTTGCACCTGCTGTGAGGTTTGTGCACCTTTTAACAAGTGCAAACCTTTGATAAATCAGGCCTTAAAAGTTCTGCAACATTTTCAGAATAAGGCCGTGTTCAGAACAAAACACTGCTGTGGGAAACCATTTCCTGATTAACTTGAACTTGAAAAATACATAGCCTCTGGCTCAACTATGTCATAAAACACAGACACCTGACACAACTTTAACACAGATTTGTTCAGGTAGTTTCTTTTCTTTTCTTCTTGTGCCTGAAAGCCATGCTTTCAACAACGCTGGAGGTATGTCTAAGTGCATTTATTGTTCGGAGCCGTTTCTAAGGCAGTTGCCATAGGGACAAGATTGTAGCCCCTTATATCACTTTTTTCTAGATTAGTTACTTACTTTTGCCTCCAATGACATAATGTCTTTACTGCCAACTGTTTCTTCCCCTTTTCTCTCTGACATAAAAACCAGAAAGTGTGCTGAGTTGGAGGAAGAACTGAAGAACGTCACCAACAACCTTAAGTCTTTGGAGGCACAAGCTGAGAAGGTAGGACAGGGTCCCTGGTTTATCACAAACTGTAAAAATTAGCAGGAGGAGCTCTATGTAAACTTAAAGTTTATGCTTCAGCAGCTCTAGTGACAATAGCCCACATAATGTCCAGTAAGAGATTGCATAACTAGAACTCTAGGCAGATTTATATTTTCCTGATTCAAGCTTTTCAGTATGTACTGACACAAGCCAAAGTTCACATATTTTATATGCTTTGATTAAAATAAGGACTTATTTCATCTACTTTAAATTTAACTAATTTATTACATATTCTGCAGGCACTATTAGACAAGTCATGCTCACATGGCAGTTATAATTGCTCACGCGCCACTATCATTGTGCCCCAGGGCAGCTGTGGCTACAATGTAGTAGCTTGCCACCATCAGCGTGTGAATGTGTGCATGAATGAGTGAATGACTGAATGTAGTGTAAAATGTTTTGTGGGTCCTCTGACGGAAAATAGCACTATACAAATGCAGGCCATTTACAATGTAACATTATGTAGTACATTGCCTCCAATCTATTTCCTACATATGCAAGAATTAATAAGTAGTTAAACAGAGGGAATAATGATAACACAAGCAGCATCACCAGCAAATATATTGGTTAAACAGTAATCATTTACATTTTTACAGCCTTAATATGCTTAATATGCCCCCCCACATATGATTTTATAATCGACTGTGATTTTTGAAGAGGTTCTCAGAACCCCACACTGACCCACAGCCCCAGTGAGGTCCTCATCCTAACTCTGGGAACAACTGATACAGTACATGTATCACAGTAGCCTACCAGGGAAGAGATTATCTGGGATATGTTTAGAGTTCATGTCTGAAAAATAATCTGTAATGCATATTGGTTTTCAATAGAACCTTTGACTGATCTAAAAGGAGAGGGGTAACGGACAGCAAAAAAGAGCTCAAGATGACAATCTTGTTTTCCCAATACAGTATTCGCAAAAGGAGGACAAGTATGAGGAAGAAATCAAAATCTTAACTGACAAGCTGAAAGAGGTAAGCATGAAGATCGAGTTTCCATCCTGAAAGAGTCTTACTCTGATTTTAATCTGGAATACAAATCACAAGTTTTTATCACTTGTGTTATGAAGGTTTTTGTTGCTGTCACAAACTACTTGCCATAGATATTTTATGATCAGATGTTTTCTTTTTTTACTATTTTCAGGCTGAGACAAGAGCTGAGTTTGCTGAAAGATCTGTAGCCAAGCTGGAGAAGACTATTGATGATCTGGAAGGTAGGGAGCCATTGCCTAAATTCATCACCATGTGCACTATTTAAGAATTCTTGAAAAAAGTGCCAATCTGCCATGAAGTAGTAGCAGCATTTCTCTTTAATCTGGTTTCTGATATTGAATTGGCAAACAAGATGCTGAAACAAGATTCATATTTCTGATTAAACCCATGTGCAGAATTAAGAAGGACTGATTGGTAAATTGAATTATCCAAACGAATATTTACCTCCTTTCACTTCAATACCTATGACACTTTTGAAAACAGTGTAGCAGAACTTATTAAATTTCTTATGACCCTCTGCATCCTGTGCAACTGAGTTTCACAGCTGCTATGGTAAATGGACTGAACTTATATAACGCTTTTCTAGCCATACTGACCGCTCAAAGCGCTTTATACTGGAGCCACATTTATCCATTTGCACTCACAAACACACACACATTTACACACCGATACAGAGGTCGGAAAGAAACTTGGGGTTAAGAAGTCCCTTGCCCAGGGACACATCATCATGTGATAGGAGGAAGCTATAATTGAACCTGCGACCCCCGTATTGCAAGACAACTACTGTACCTACTGAGTTCATCCATTGTCTCTCACGTTTCCAAGATTGGGTCGCGGGGATAATAGGTCGAGCAGGGAAACCCAGACTTCACTCTCCTAAGCGTCATTCTCCAGCTGAGTTCTGGTGCAATTATTTTATTGTGAATCTTTTAATTACCTTATTAGTTATTAGTTAATTGTTAGTTTATTACATTAATTAGTTTAGTTTTTTTATGTAGAGCAAAAAAACAAATGAATGGAAAGCCCAAGAACTAATATGTAACATGCTATTAGCGCAATAATAAGCATAATACGTATAGGTTTGACTTAAGTCAAGCTCAATCTTTTAGCCCTGTAGAGCCTGATACAAGAAACACCCATCAGAAAATTGATGTTTTTAACAAAACATGATTTATTTGAATATCGTTTTGTTTTATTATTGTTTCCTTATCATAATCAATAATTTATTATTTTGCAGTAATTACAATAACCAAAAATATTTTGTATGCGTTATAAAAGCATGTGGCAAACTTAAACAGCATTTTGCATTGTTATAGAGAATTTGTAAAATATGTTTAACATTTGTAATTGATGTGTGAGGAAAGTACTTCTTATTAACCCTATAAACATGAGATGTTTGGTGTTATTGCAGATACACATCATCTAAGGATTTTAAAAAACAGCACAGACTAAAACAAACCCAAACGGTTTCAATGTTTCCTAACGATTTTTACTTCTCTGTTAGTTTTTTTGTTTTCACAGTGTTTCTATATTCTTTTCTGTAACTTTGCTCTGTTCTTATCTTCCTACACATTGTTTTCATGTGTGCACATGCAGATGAACTTTATGCTCAGAAACTCAAGTACAAAGCCATCAGTGAGGAGCTGGACCACGCTCTCAATGACATGACCTCCATGTAAGTATTGGCATATATTAGGAGTCTATGGCTCATTCATAAGACCCAACAGCCTAATTTTATTCCAACTTTTGCTCTTTGATTTGAATAAAAAGGGTCATCTGTTAGTTTGCCTTTACCTGAGGATTAGTAGTTAGAAAAAAAATCAAAATGTATTTATGGCTTTTCTTCTTTTTAAAGATAAAATCAGTACAGTTGGACAGGGTGGGAATTGCACAGGACTAATTCAAGTACATCATGAAGTCTAGATTTAAGTTTTTCTTTTTTGAAAACGTTTTGTATTTCAGTTAAATCTCCAGAATCTTACCCTTGGCAAGCTCTGGATCTTCTTCCTCCTCACCTCCATCATCTGGCTGCTCCTGTGGTGCTGCTGCAACTGCTCTCTGTTCTGATGAAAATTACTTTCTGTTTTTACCAGTATCTCTGCCATGAACAAAGAAAACAGATTTGTGGTCACTGTATTTGTGTTTTAATTACTCAACTTTGTTTATTATACAGTTAAGCTCCACATTTTTAACCCCTCTGACAGATTTAAGTTTAAAATTAATTTTATTGACCCCAAAAAACATGTCTAATTGGACATGAAACGTGCATCTATGAGAGGAGAAATGTAAAAGGAGATGTAAAAGCAGCATCAACTTTGAAAAAAAAGTTTACATTTTAATAAAAAATGGCATGTCTGAATTTATTTACACTAGTTTGCGTATTAGTTTGCATATTACCACAAGTATTTTCACAATTTATCTTTGCTAATGAGTTTCAAGTTTTTGAGGTTGGAGGGGCTCTTTATTATTACCCTAATCATTAGCTCCCTCTGCAGATTCTCTCTCAGGTTCAAGTTGGGACTTCAGCTGGGCTGCTCAAAAACATTTATATTGCTTTCTGGCAAAAGAAACATGATGGTAAAAATGAGTTATTTTAACTACTTGAATTCCTTTAAACCTAAATCCTCCAGTGGTATGAATAATTTTTAGTCTAACTAGTTATTTTTCTCATGTAATCATCGTTCATATGCACAAAAGTAATGAGAAACACTTTCAATACAGCTGCTTTTTCGGGAAGTTCCTTTCAAGCATTTTTTATGTGAAATACAAGTAGATAAATGCAGTATTTCTTTTCTCGACTAAAAATTTTAAAATTACCTATAGAAGCTATTCATTTAATTCCAAAATAAAGTTCTCTGATGGTACTCTCCAGTTATGGCTAAAAGTTTTGTTTTGCAAACTTTGTGGCTTCATTGTTTGAAGTAAAAATATCATTTTTAAATCACATTTTGTTATTGTGCAAAATAATAAGGTGCACATTAATTTATTTCAAAGAGCTTTTACTGTGTAACAAGTTTACTCTATTGCTCACTGTTTATTGAAGACTACTGAAGCTATAGACAAGTGTCACGACCCTGACTCAGCTTGGGAACGGGGAAGTAACATAAAACTCTGAGGTCAGGTGTTAAGCTGGAGGAATTAAAGATCTGTGCCTGCAATAAGGCATCCAGATACAATTAACATGGGGTTGGTTCTTATCTAAAGAAGTGGACTTGATCACACAAACCTGCCCAAACACTTTATCCCATGAATAAGAGTGGGGCAAACTTTCCTCTAAGACCAACTTCTTCCTAAAGTCCAGACATAATTGTGTGATGATCTGTGTGTGCTCCAGTTATATGGTAATGAAGTGGCCCAAAGATAACAAAGTTGACATTTGAGAACTGTGGTAAGGAAGCATTTTACATCTTAACGTCCCACAGAACTTGCAGTCAGTTCAAAAAGCAGCTGCATAAGTATAACCCATCAAACAATGATCAACTCCAAGCACAACTAAGAGAACTGGTCACCGTCAATCAGGATTTGGGCCAGAAGTTGAAATCCACCCTGTAAGGGCACAGAACAGCAAATTGTAATGAAGAAGTATCAACAGTGTAAAATGGACTTGATCCATTTCATGTATTTGCCAATTAAAGCATCTGAAACATATAGTGTTTTTCTTGTGTACAAAAAGTTGAAGCCACAAAACATAACATCTGTGTTTCTAACAAAACCTTTGGCCTTCAAACCAAATGCAAAATCGACTCACTACAGACTAAGAGGTGAAGAACAGAATAAACAGTCAATACATTGTTTAACCAAAGCAACATGGGTGCAGGGAATCCAACAAAACTGTAAATAAACTCCAACAAGGACTAAAAATTAAAAAAGAAAAGAGTGATAGCTGTTCATAACTAGATTTTGATAATGGCAAATGAGGCATATGTGCTGAGAGAGGTGACTACAGGTGTCATATCTGCTGAGAGACTCTAGTGCACACACACTTGACTCAGACACCGGGAAAAGATGGTAGTTTTTTTGGAAGTGGGGAATCTGACAGGGGGAAATCCGGCACAGGAGTGGGATGAGTAACCCTCTGGGGGAATCGTCCTTGCAGACGGATGGGGCAAGTTGTCTGAGGAGAGTAGGTGAGTCTGGTTGGTGGCTGTGTGGAAGCGTGGAGGATGCTGGTGGGGTCTGTGAGGGCTCCTTGTTTTAGGAGCGGACAAGAGTGGATTGAGGGTGGGGAGGCAGGTGAGACCGGAGCGGATCCAGTGGCTGATCACAGGAGGTCATACAGAGCAGTTATGCGAGAGAGACGGATGGAGATCCAGGAAGGCGCACACACTCTGTGCTGCAGCTTGCAGAGGGACAACTTGGGAACACGTGAGCTCAGGAAGGCTGCGAGGAAAAGACAAGGACAATGGTAAGGTTTCCACCCAGAAAAAACTCTGAAGTGGAGTTAGAAGGTAGCCTGATTACCACTCTGGGCGTATAACCATCTGGCCTCTGCTCCAGGTCACAGCTCCCCTAATAAAGCTCTTCCTTGATAATTACAACACACATAGCTGGCACTGCACCTGAGATGCCGCACCCTGTGAATGCAGGTGACGCACCCAAACACTGCATACAGACACAGGATCTCACAACAGGGCCCATTGCAGTGGAGTTAACTGAGAACCGATAAGTGGTGGAAGGAACCCCATCTGGAGGGTAATGAAAGAAACTGAGAGCATCTAATAAACAGATGGATCTAAAAAAATGTGAATGTTGAAAAAAGGTCACATTCATTACACATAGAGGGAAGTATTTTAATAATGCAGCTCTTGTAATTTTGATAATTATGGCTTAGAGATCATGAAAACCCAATATCCATTGACTGAAATTTAGAATATTACATAAGATTGCCAAGAATAAGAATACAAAAGGATATTTTGAAGAGAGATTTCAGGCTTCTGAAAAATATGTTCAATTCTATGCACTCAATACTTGGTTGCTCCTTTTACTTGAAGTACCGCATCAATGCACCTTGACCTGGAAGAGATCACCCTGTGGTTTTGAGGTGTGATGGAAGCCAAGGTTTGATAGTGGCCTTTAGGTCATCTGCATTGTTGGGTCTGGTGTCTCTCATCTTCCTCTTGACATCTTGACAATGCTCCATAGATTCTCTATGGGGTTCAGGTCAGGCTAGTTTGCTGGCCAATCAAGCATAGTAACACAATGATCATTAAACCAAGTTTTGGTACCTTTGGCAGTGTGGGGTGGTACCAAATCCAGCTGGGAAATGTAATCAGCATCTCCACAAAGCTTGTTACCAGAAGGAAGCATGAAGTGCTCCAAAGCTTCCTGGTAGATGGCTGCATTTGCTTTTAAATTATCAAATTATTAACTGGATTTTGTTTAACACTCCTCTCAAGGCTGCAGTTATGCGTACTACTAGTGCACCTTTTTAAACCCGACTTTTTCCTTCCACTCATCTTACCGTGAATATGCCTGAATACAGCTCCCTGAGAACAACCAGCTTCTTTAGCAATGATATTCATATTATATTATTATGTAGTTCCAGATGGAGTTTGTCAAAGGGTTCTGAAGGAATGTGAAGTATTGAGCCTTCAGATGGAAAAAGTCCTGGTGCTGTGGAAGACTTCTCATACCGGTGCCCAAAATAGGGAAACCGGTAGAGCTGAATGACTACTGACGGGTGGCTTTGACACCCCACATCAGAAGACCTTAGAGTGGCTCCTTGTCCCTCGAATGAAACTGCTGGTTGCTGAGGATCTAGACCCACTCCAGTTTGCCTATCAGGAACACTTAGGAGTTGAATGAAGACGTGGTCCTTTACATGCTGCACCTGGATGTGCCTTGTTCTTATGCCAGGATCATGTTCTTCGACTTCTCCAGCGCTTTTAACATAATAAAGCCTCCCATACTGAGAAACAAACTTATGGGTATGGGTGTAGCCCCCTCCTGGATTATGAACCATCTAAAATCCAGTCCTCAATGTATCAGTGTGGGGAGATGAGTTTCTGGGACACTGGAATGCAGCACTGGGATCCCACAGGGGACTGTTTTAGCTCCCTTTATGTTCACGCATTACATGTCATACTTCAGATACAACTCAGAGTGCTGCCAGATCCAGAAGTATTCAGATGATACAGCTGTTGTGGCATGTGTAAGTGGTGGACAAGAGGGTGAGTACAGGGATCTAGTGGAGACCTTCACTGACTGGAGATTTTTTTTTAAACTGTCTTCTCCTGAACACCACCAAGACAAAGGAGCTGGTAGTAAACTTCCAGAGATCTAAACCACCAAGACAGCCAGTCTGTGTAGATGAGGAGGAAATAGAGACTGTGGAGTCCTACAGATACCTGGGGGTGGTTCTGGACCAAAAACTGGAGTGGACAACCAACACAGATGTAGCATCCAAGAAAGGACAGAGTTGCCTTTTCTTCCTAAGGCGGCGAAGGTCCTTTGATGTCTGCAGTGATCAGAAGTGTGCTCCTGTATGCTGTTTTCTGCTGGGGAAGTAGCACTGCGGACAAAGACTGCAGATGTCTGGATAAACTGGTCAAAAAGGTTAGTTCTGTGCTCGGCTGGGAACTAGACCCTTTAAGAATTGTTGAGGAGAGGCAGATGAGGTGGAAGCTTCAGGGCATTCTGGCTAATGCAGAAAATCCCCTAAATGAGGTCCTGACCAGCCAGAGAAGCAGCTGCAGTAAAAGGTTGATCTCTCTGAAATGCAGGACTGAGCGGTCCACAATATTGAAAATGTCTGACAAGTGCAATCCTGTTTAACTCATGGAGCCATTTAATACGGTGGCCCCTAGAGACAAAACACTTGCAAATGTAAAAACATATGCAAAATCCAGAAACACTTGCAAATCCAAAAACACATGCACAATCTAAAAATATATGCAAAATCTAAAAAGCACGTGCATATCCCTAAACACATGCAAATCCAAAAACACATGCAAATTGTTTTTATTTGCCAAGAGAGTTCACCAGTGTAATTTTGGCAGTTGTTTACATTCCACCTTCAGCTGTTGCCGACAATGCATGTGATGTCATCAGTTCCGTTGTTGCTAAGCTACAGACACAGCACCCCAATGCATTTGTGGCAATATCTGGTGATTTTAATCATGCCTCGTTCTGTACTACACTTCCAACATTTCAACAGTTTGTCAGTTGCTCCACAAGAGAAAACAAGACCTTGGATTTGTTTTATGCAAATATAAAGGATGCATACATGTCCAAACCAAGACCTCCTCTGGGACAATCAGATCACAATCTTGTTTTTCTCTGTTCAGAATATAAACCACTTGTTCAGAGGCAACCTGTTACAAAGAAAACTGTGAGAAAATGGTCACAGGAAGCTGATGAAGCCCTGCAGGGTTGTTTTGCAACCACAGACTGGATGACTCTTTGCCAAGCACATGGAGAGGACATCAATGCCATGACTGTGTGTGACTGACTATATAAACTTCTGTGTGGACAACATCATCCCCACCAGAACAGTGAGATGCTTCCCTGATAACAAACCCTGGATCACCAGTGACCTGAAGGAACTGCTGAACAAGAAAAAAAGAGCCTTCAGGGAGGGAGATGGGGAATTACTGAGGAGTATACAGAAGCAACTTAAGGTCAAGATCAGAGACAGCATGGAGCCATACAGGAAGAAGCTGGAGAACAAACTACAGAGGGACAATATCCGAGATGTCTGGTCAGGAATAAGAAAGATCACAGGCTTTAAGGACAGGAAGGATTGGATAGATGGAAGTCTGGACAGAGCCAATGAACTGAACACATTCTTCAACAGGTTCAGTTCAGGATAAAGCTCAGCATCCTCCTCTTCTGCTCCCAACCAAACAGCCATCCCACCCTCCTCTGATCAACAGCTTTCCTGTTACACCTTGGATGTTTTATCCTCCACCTCAGCTATGGACTCTTCTGATTCCAAAAGTTTGACTTCAACCAAGTCAGGAAATGCTGCTACCCTCTTTGCCTCCCCCTCCCACTTCTCTGTCTCCAAAAGTCAGGTGAAGAGGCAGCTGGAGAAACTGAACCGGAACAAGGCTGCAGGTCCAGATGGTGTCAGCCCCAGAGTCCTGAAGGCCTGTGCTGAGCAGCTCTGTGAGATTCGGCAGCACCTCTTCAACCTTAGCCTAACTCAGGAGAAGGTTCCAGTGTTGTGGAAAACATTGTGCCTTGTTCCAGTACAAAAAATAACTCACCCATCAGTCATCAATGACTTTAGACCTGTTGCCCTGACATCCCACATCATGAAGGTCCTGGAGAGACTCCTGTTGGCACCCCTGAGTAAGCAAACAAGAACGTATCAGGACCCACTGCAGTTTGCTTATCGCTGTGGAGTTGAAGTTGAAGATGCCATCATACACCGGCTTACACCAACCCACTGTCATCTGGACAAAGCAGGCAGCATTGTGAGGATCATGTTCTTTGATTTCTCCAGTGCATTTAACACAATTCAGCCTAATTTGCTTTGTCAGAAACTCCTAAAGACACAGGTGGAGCCCTCAACAATCGCCTGGATCAATGACTATCTGACCAACAGACCACAATTTGTGAGACTGAAGAATTGTGTGTCAAACCAGGTGGTCAGCAGCACCACAAGGGACCTTACTCTCACCATTCCTTTTCACTCTGTACACCTCAGACTTCCAGTACAAATCAGAGACCTGTCACCTGCAGAAATACTCAGATGACTCTGCAATTGTCGGGTGTATCAGAGATGGACAAGAAGCTGAATACAGAGAGCTGGTGGACCGCTTTGTGACATGGTGTGGAAACAATCGTCTCACCTTGAATGTGAACAAAACAAAGGAGATGATTGTAGATTTCAGAAGAAACAGGAACAAGTCAAACACTGTTTCCATCATGGGAGAAGAAGTGGAGGTGGTTGAGGGGTATAAATACCTCGGAGTTCACCTTGACAACAGACTGGACTGGAGACTGAACAGTGAAGCCGTCTATAAGAAGGGACAGAGCAGACTGTACTTCTTGAGGAAGCTTAGGTCTTTCAAGGTTTGCAGCAAGATGCTGCATATTTTCTACAAGTCTGTTGTGGAGAGTGTAATCTCTTCAGTCGTCATCTGTTGGGGTAGCAGCATCAGAGCTAGGGACTTAAAAAGGCTCAACAACCTGATAAAGAAGGCTGGTTCTGTTCTTGGGACAACTGTGGAACATCTGGAGATAATAATGCAAAGAAGGATTCTTCATAAAATCAAAAAAATTATGGACAGCCCTGAGCATCCTCTTCATGAGACAGTCATACAACAACAGAGCGTCTTCAGTCGGAGGCTTCTTCAGTTTCGCTGCAATACAGACCGCTACAGGAAATCCTTCCTGCCCACAGCCATCATCATCTACAACAACTCCTTAAATAATTAATTATATGAGCTATACCAACACTTAATTTCCCTCTGGGATCAATAAAGTATTTTTGAATTAAATTTGAATTGAATTTGAAATCCGAATACAGATGCAAAATACAAAAACACTTGCAAAAACAAAAACACATGTAAAATCCAAAACCCATGCAAATCCAAAAGCACTTGCAAATCCCAAAACACATGCAAACTTCACTACGGAAGTGCTCCAGGACGCTGGAGGCAGAAATTAGATTTTGTTACCTAGTGTCTACACAAACCAGGATCCACATTCCAACCAGGAGACTGAATAAGCCCTAATGGGAGCCTGGTTTTCGTTTAATCTCTTTCCGACCTCTGGCATCTACATATTGTTTACTTCATAAAATAAATATGTACGTACTGAGTTCCAAATCAAACGTTCTCCTTTTGTGATTGCGCTGTTTTTTTTAATGATTGATATTTTTAATTTGGCACAAGCAGATTTGCAGAGTAGCAGCAATGATACAATGATAAAATACCTCTGGAACTTCAACAAAATCTAGTAAACGTGTAGAAAGTGCTACATGGATTTAACATCATGAAATATGAACATGAACTGGATTTCACACTCACTATAGAATACTACAGGGACGCCATCATTCACGTAAGTAAGCCCCTATAGTATTATTGAAAACATCATTTCTGATTGAATGATTGATTGATTGGTTGACTGGTTGATTGATTAATTGATTGATTGATTTATTTTATTTTGACATTTATTTGGATTGTGACCTAGATTGGTGTAAAAATTACTCAAAAAAAGGCCTTTGTATAAATATCTATGTTCATAAAGGTGATAATTTCCAGGGGTGCTCCTAAGGTCCGCGAGTGGTAATAATAGACTGAACAAAAGAATCTGCATATGATTGTTTTATTTGAATTCATTCGTTACATTGCAGTAATGAACGCGTTGAGAACCAAGGAGCTGGAGGTGGATTTCCACAAGCGCATCCACAGACCACACTGTCAGCATACCTAAACTAGGACTACAAACTCACAGCGAGAAATAAAGATGGCGGATTGGCTCAGCGTTTAGGCGGAAATCCATGACCAAGTTTGGCAGTTCCAGTCCAAGTACTGTGACATAATAGTTCAAAACGTAATAGATAATAGAACAACTGAACGGCTTAAAAAATTTGACCCAAAACATTTTACAAAAATATCTCCACAACACATGGAGTGACAAAAGTATGCTTTTTGCACTCCTAGACACTCTAAATTGACTACACAAAGCATTTAAGGGTTAAAAAAGTGGATTTTTCATGATATGTCCCCTTTAATGTTTGCAGCAAGATGCTGCGGATCAATAAGTCTACTGATGAAACTCGAAAAATTAGAATATTATGCAAAAGTTTATTTCAGTAATTCAATTTAAAAGGTGAAAGTATTATATGATATAGACTCATTACATGCAAAGCAATATATTTCAATCCATAATTTGTTATAACTTTGATTATTATGGCTTAGAGCTTATGGAAAACCCAAATTCAAAATCTCACAAAATTAGAATATTACATGAAATCAATAAAACAAGGATTTTAAATAAAGAAATGTCGGAGCTCTGAAAAGTACAACCATGCATAGGTACTCAGTACTTGATTTTGGCCCCTTTGCATCAATTACTGCCTCAATGCGGTGTTGCATGGATGCTATCAGCCTGTGGCACTGTGCCACAGGCTGATAGGACAAGACTGTGCCACAGGCTGATAGCATTCACAACACTGAGGTGTTGTGGAAGACCTGGATGCTTTAATAGCGGCCTTCAGCTCTTCTGAATTGTCCGGTCTCATGTCTCTCATCTTTCCCTTGGCAATGCCCCATTAATTCTGTATGGGGTTCAGGTCAGACGAGTTTGCTGGCCAATCAAGCACTGTAATCCCATGGTCACTAAACCAAGTTTTGGTACTTTTGGCATTGTGGGCAGGTGCCAAGTCCTACTGGAAAAGGAAGTCAGCATCTCCATAGAGCTCATCTGTTGAAGGAAGCATGAAGTGCAAAGGATGTCGGATACATTGATAACTGGCAAACATTTTGGGGAAAACCTGGTCTGATCCAGAGAGACGGCATCCATCCCACTTTGGATGGAGCAACTGTTCTTTCTAGAAATCTGGATGGATTTATTAGTCCTCCTAAACACTGAAAACCCAGGGCTCAGACCAGGAAGCAGAGTCGTACTTTAACCCATCTCTTTGCAGCTTCTGTACTGTTACCCACCCATTACTGCATAGTGACAGTGTTTTGCCTACGGCCAAAATCAAATTCAAACACTACTTTGACTAAACGAAAAATAAAACTATTAATTGTGGTTTATTGAACATAAGATATCTCTCCTCAAATACGTTTTTAGCAAATTACTTGATTTGTGATAATCAAATTAATTTGTTTTTCTTCAAACAAACTTGGATGTGACGTCAATTGAAACTGCTTGCGCGTTCTCGACAGCTATAAAATAGGAAGAAAAATGGTTGCAGACCTCCATTGATTTAATTGTGAGAATGGATTCTTCTCTTCTGAAACTGGGAAATGACCAAGGACGACTCACAGCCCACTAAAAGCACTAAGAAAAAGAAGTATGTCACTGTGAAGAGGTATGTTTTTTTGTGAAGCGTTTGTGTGCGCTCCAGTGCGGCTGGCTGCAGTAACTTGCAGTGCCGGCCGCGTCGCTCGTGAGTTTCGTTTCTTTATTCTGCCCCATGCTCCTTTAAGATCACTTTTGTTTGTGGTTTTGTATCGTCCACCAGGTCCTTACTCTCAATTCTTAGATCAAAACTCACATTTTTGATCTGAATTAGTATTAAATACTGATAACGTCATTATAGTGGGAGATTTCAATATTCATGTGAACACTGAAAGTGATAGCCTTAATGCAGCCTGGAATGCTATCTTTTTTTAATTTATTTATTTTTATTGGGAACCATCAGAAAGACAGAACTACAGCACCTTCCAATCTGCCACTTACATTCCAATTTTTTGAAGAAATAACAAATAAACAAAACAAGATGATTAGAAATAGGCAGTCCCAAACCACTTATACATATGTAACACCAAAGAAAACACATGTATGGGGGTAAATCCCTGCCATAAATCAAGAGCGCACTTTGTCCATTTGAGAGCATTATTTGTTGTTTTTATGCTCAGATCTTGGGCTTTTCTCTCTCAAAACACTCTGTTCACACTCAAAAAGTTCCTACTTGCTTTCAAATATGTGTTCTTGCACTTAAATTGACTCCTCTGCGTTTGAGCTTCAGTCCTCTGTGCTCAGATCTCTTCTCTGTGCTTTCAAAACCTGCTGACGCGGATTTTTCCTGTGCGCTTGGATTTCAAGCAAAATAATCCTGCCAAATGTCCCCCAGCCAATAGGAAGCCAGATATGGCGCTGACCAATGAGCTCGTCACAGTCTTCTTTGGGGTGCGCTTGTTTTAATACACCCAGCAAAACTTCTGTATCCTATTCCCACAATATTACTTGTCCTTTAACTTGCTTTTATTTTAAACCACTCCAAAAAGGAGTTTTATAACTAATATTAAATGAAGTCGTTTTTTTTCAGCACAAAAAGACATGCCTAAGACGACTGGATAACAGTAGGCCGTGTTGGAACTTTTGACTATCAGGAGCGGGAGTCTTACTAGTCCATTTACAGCATGGATCGCCCCGATAAAGAACCCCAAGTAAGTATTACTTTTAATTTTGTTTATTTCACGATGACTATACGTTTAATATAGTTCGAATACAGAAAGTATAACTAACTTTTGTGTAGAGTTTATTGATTTCTCGTGTTAGCTAAACAAATCGTCAGCTTGAGGCAAGCTATTAGCATTAGCCATTAAATCATCACCCATATAAATGTCCTTTACTCAGCTTTAGAAAGCATTCCATTATGTATAACTGCAGATATGCAGAGTAGAAACCATTCTACTCTGCATTTTTGCAGTTATCGATTTACGTTAAGAAATCATATATAACGATTATGTGACATGGATAATTCCGGATCCTGAAGGTCCAGTGGTCTGTGTTGCTTCAGGCTAATGCCTAACATTTAAATCTTTCATGACTTCCGATGAAGAACAAAACCCCCTCAACACAACATTGTTTTACACCTACAGAGTGACTCCATCTACGGAAACGTATTCCATTCACTTGAAATAATAAATAAAACGCTCTGTTTTTCTGAATTAATGAGATAATTTAAGAAAATAATAAATGAAAATCTCTGTTTTTCTGAAATAATGGAATAAAAAAAAATAAAGCTGTGTTTTTCTGAATTAATGAGATACGTAAAAAAAAAAAAAGTACCGCTCTGTTTTTCTGAAATAACGAGATAAACTGTAGGGGGCAGAACTGTTCCGCACCATGAGTAGCGTTTAGCTCAACCATTCTCATGTTCTGGTATGAGATGCTGTTGGCTGGCATCAACAAAATAATACGGAAAAGGTAATTGAATACTACTTTGGCTATATTGGAGCCTTTTTTTCTTTTACAGTAAAGCTCAGCTGTGAAGTTAGAAGTGCCAAGTTAAGTTAATGAGCATGGTTTAGTTTTATAGGTAAGCTAATATTTGCTAGCTTGTGAACTGTTGTTACGGGAAGACGGAGAGGGTGAGGGGTCATCTGGTTTCATGTAGTGAGTACGACGGCTTTCACTAGCCTTTTCATGTCAAGTTGTTAACATTACGCAAAAATGGTGCGATTACTGTCCTGTGGTACTCTATAATCATTCTAAGGCGAAAGAAAAAAATGTCATCCTAAACAGGTCATTTTTAAGACTGGCTTGCAGGGACTGCTGTTCTTTCGCCACAGGTCCGCTGACAAATTTTACCAAGACCACTAGAACAGGAGACAGATACTCACAGATTGTCTTATAGTGTTTCTTTTTGATGTAATATCTCATAAGATCACTGTGATCCTTATTACATGCTTAGATCTATGTAGTATTTGTTTAGAAATGCACCACACTATTAAGTTTTTTATTTTGATTTTTCTCTTTGAAAAATAAATACTGCAAAACAATTTGTGAGCATTTGTCATGGAATCTTTGTTCCACCGTGCTCTTTTACAGTGAGTTTTGGGTAAACTGAATTTGCCATAATTTTCTCCAGCTGAATAGAAACAAAACAGAAGTAATTATTTTTGGACCTAAAGAGGAACGATCAACAGTCAGCACACAGCCTCAGTTAATCCAGCTAGAAACTACTGATCAGGCCTGAAATCTAGGTGTAGTAATGGACTCAGACCTGAACCTCCAGGGTCACATAAAGGCAATAACAAGGTCAGCCTTCTATCACCTGAAGAAACCTGTATAGGTTATTAATCAGTATTTATTGTGCATCAGAAAATTACTTACATATACATATTTCCTCCATGCAGGACCGGCCATGCTACATTAATTAGCTCATCCCACCCACAAGATGATGACATTTGGGAATTCCTTAAAAACCGAGGGATTCCTCTGGAGAATATTCATAAAATGCAGTAGGATCGCATAAGGAAAAGCACATATATTCTTGCAACAGTGAAATTATCTGAAATTCTCCTCTGCCTCTATACATATATATATATATATATATATATATATATATATATATATATATATATATATATATATATATATATATATATATATATATATATATATATATATAAAAATAAAGAAAGTCTTCTCTTAGGTCATCTCTACCTCCTCTCTGTTTGTCCAAACAAAAGGGCCATGTGGCAATCCTATCACCATAAGCTGGAATGTAAGCAGCCATCGCACCATCTTCTAATTCTCTAACAACTGAGCTGTCTATATATATATATATATATATGTGTGTGTGTGTGTGTGTGTGTATATGAGGACCAACCTTTGATAGGCTACCAACATTGTGTGGACATTTGTAGTTGTGAGGACATTTTGCCTGGTCCACACAATGTTTAACAAGCTATTAAGCTCTACTAGCTAGGTTTCGAGGTATGGTGTGAATTGTGTGTGTGTGAATGTGTAATGCAACTATTACATATGACTTTTTGTCCTCTGTTTCAGATTGACAGCTCAGTTGTTAACAAACAAAGAGGAGGTAGAGATTACCTAAGAAGACTTTCTTTATTTGAAAGGCTTAGAGAAAAGATGGGCACAAACGGCAACAAAGACAACAGTCAAATTACTGACGAGGAGAAAACTTTGCAGCCAACAAAATTGTTGTAACTACTAATAATAAATATTAGTAGTTACAACATTAATGGTGCCTTGTGTGAGGGCGCTAGGAAAAGATAAATAAACTGCACACACTGAATAAACCGTTGTTCAGATTATTCGGCCAGATCTTAAAGCGATAAGGTTTGCAACTTTTCTTGGTGATAATCTTCTGCTTTTGGAGTTTGTCTAAGCTGATAGAAATATTTGGCAGACGTTTTGATGGGATTAATTGAGGAGCATTGTGCTGTGTTTGGCTTTTGAATGGTAATTCATCTTAACTGTTGTTTCTGATAAGTTCTGCACGTTGCCGCTCAGAAGCAGCAATTCTGCTTTGTGCTGTAGGCTATGGAAGCATGGTAGTGCTGAATTAACCTGCTGCTAATCAGATTAATTAAGATGCATTTTTAAATCCATTATTCAAGTTGTTCAATCTGCAAGTAATTGTTCATATACTTTTTGTGCTCCTTAATGTGCATTGAAAATTTCCGTGTTCCAAATTCATAAAAAATTTAAATTGCTTAATCTGCATTTAAATTAATAATTCTAAATTTCAATCTGGAAGTAATCATCTTAATTTTTTCAGTGTGTTGTGCAAAAGCACCCTGATTTTAAATTTCAGCTAAAAAATTTTTTTTAATTGCTTAACCTGCATTTAAATTAATAATTCCAAATTTCAATCTAGAAGTAATCAGCTTAATTTTTTTTTCAGTGTGTTGTGCAAAAGCACCCTGATTTCAGTTCAAGCTAAAAATTTAAATTGCTTAACCTGCATTTAAATTAATAATTCCAAATTTCCATCTTGAAAATTAGTCTCCCGGTGTGCTGTGGAAAAGCACCCTGAATTAAATTCCAGCTATTAAATTGCTTACCCTGCATTTATTCCTCATTGCTTAGGCTGCATTTGAACTAATTATACAAGTTTAAAGGAAACTCATGTTCAATTAAACGCTTTTGCTCTTGGTACTTCTGAGAGAAGTTGTTTTCTTTTTCAAGCATCTAATGTTTGTTTCCTTGTGTGTGTCCCTAATGTGTATTTTTGCCTGATTTTAACTACTGCTAACTCACTGCTAACCTTGATTAGAGAGAGTGAATCTGAGTTGCATTGCTAAGTTCCCTTAAATGAAATAAGGAGTTCATATTTAACACATAGCATTCTGAAATACTATAAAGTAGTATTGTGTAAGTCACAAGTGATTTTGGCAGCTTGTGCAATTATTTATTTTGCGCACATAAACCTGTGGAATATGCAAAGAGACCAGTGCATATTTATCTGAGGTAGTGGCAAGTTGGTGCGTGTTTTGCTTTTGAGCAATTGGTCTCATTTTATTATCTCAATTTCTTTTTTTTAAAAATCTTTTTATTTTATTCTCTTTCTGTTTCTTCTGGTGCCTTAAAAGATGGAAGCCTCAGGCTACCATGCAGCTGATGCTGTGGGCCCAGAGAACGCTGGAGACGACCACCTGCAGCAGGTAGTTGGTAATCTTATTCGCCTGCCATCACAGGAGAGACAGTACCTACACGATTATGATATTGGCGCCTGTGAAAAGAGAATACAGAATTTACTGGGATTTATGGAGAACCCAGATAAAGAAGTAAAGGTTTTCGATGTCCTCGGCCAGCTAACGTTGTTGCTTCAACGTAGATTGCAGTTGGAAAGCCAGACAGTTGCACAGTTAAAGCAAGAAAGAGACACTGCTATTTTTGAGCTTCACGAGGTTAAGATAGAGTTACAGAAGAGTGCTGAGGAACCTGTCCCACCTCCATTGGAGCAGATTCCACCCAGCCATCAAAGAGTTAAATCTCAGTGGCCGATTTCCGATCAAGCCGGTGTCACGCCACACAGTTCAGCGAATGACCCCTCCTTTCTTTCTGAAGCAGGGAGACCTCTGGGTGAAGCTGCGACCCCCCTTTCTCTGCCAGTGGTTCGAGCTGCAGCACGAGACCCAGGGCTGCACCCTGCAGGCATAGCAGAAAGAGGGGGGGCTCCCAGGGTGGACTACTATGCATCTATCCCTCGACAGAGACCATGGGACAGCAGCATGTGGACTCCAGGGGGGCCAGATTTCCTGACACACCCTAGTGCCCGACAGGTGCAGAACCCTAAGCTGCGCCCACAGCATTACTTTGATCCCGACCCGCAGGAACGCTCATCTAGTGATTCAGAAGAGAGCGCTCCCTACCGAGAATCAGGAATCCGCACGCGTCAGTTAGAGTCCCTTGCCAGAGACATGGAACATTTCGACCCAAGCTCGAATGATTCTAACATACATGACTATTTGAGAGAAATAGAAAGGGTTATCTTAGATTTACCACAGCCTTCATCTCGTGAAAAATTAAAACTGATCTGGAAGACAACTTCTCGAAGTGTCCACAGTTTTATGGAAACGTTATCGCCTGGCGTCAGAGATAGTTATATAAAGTTGTGTGGAGCACTTAGAGAAGAATTCACAAATTATGCTGACGCAGCTTCTGCAGCCATAAACTCATTTATGATCCTACAGAAGAAACATGAGTCCCCGCGTGATTATTACCGGCGACTCAGAGCTGCTTATTTCCAGGGGCAGAGCGCTCCTGGCTTAGAAGAAGACCCGGCTTTTAAGTCTCTATTTCTCCATAATCTTCACCAGTCCACACGCTTTGAAGTAACCATGCATTGTAGAGTCAGAAACTTAAAGATGCAGGAGATTAGGAAGTATGCCCAGCTCGCGTGGGAAACGCTGAGCAGGCCCCACCAAGTAGAGAAGGAAGCCAGAGTTTTGCAGGTTAGTACAGAAATGGACCCAAACCTTGCCCTGGAAGGTCGGGAAGCTCCCCCCACCAGGAACAAGGCTGGAGGTGGGTCCAGGAAACAGAACAAGTTCCCTAAACAGAACCAGGGGGGTGGAAACTGGCAAACCTCAAAACCCAAGCTGCCAGACCACACCCAGTCTGAAAAAGGTCCACCCCGTCAGCACCAGGTGAAGCATAAGGGCAACTTTGAAGGTAAGGCTAGAAATAACGCTTTAACCAAAAGAGACATAGAAGATGTTCGTCGTAGGTTTTTCTCTGAAGCAGTCGACCGTCGACCTAGTCATGCAGACCACCGTCTGCGTGGATCCGATTCCTACAGCTACAGTCTATGTAATCAGCTGGGGGAACGCAAAATCAACACCTCAGGAGCTCACTGAGACTCCCCCAGTGGACACATCACAAACACCATTTCTCACATTTCTTGGTGAACTAACTCACCAGAACCATGCACGTCGCCTTTACTGTCAGACCATTGTTGGAGGGTGCATTCAGGCTAACGCTCTGCTGGACACAGGTTCAGAAATTGGCTTAATGAGCTCAGCTTTGTTTGAACAGGTTACTCAGGCCAAGATTTCATTAGGTAAACCATTCCAACTTCAAAGCTGCGATGTACAAATCACCAGCTACACACAAAATCAGTCATGCATCACTAAGCGGGTGTGGCTAGACATCACTTTCCAGAACATGACCTTGGTTCACCCAGTCTATGTCTGCACATTAGACACAGAGCCTCTCCTCATCGGACAGGACCTGCTCGAGAGGCTGGCTCCTCTCATCGACTGCCAGCAGGGGAAACTCTGGGCCCAGGTGACGGTGCCAAAGCCACTAAGCACAGACACCAGGCACCCAGCTTCCAACCATCAGGTAGCTAGCTTAGAGGAGTCCAGAGAACCCTTGTCAAAGCTAATGCCACTCCCAGAGACGGTCCTGAACACCTCAGCTGCACCAGTGAGCTCAATCAGGCAGGGAATCCCCCTCCGCAGTCATGCATCATTTCTCTGCTCCTTAAAGAACACAGGTGCAAAGCTCTACAGCCCCCGAGTGGTTGGAGGCATACACATTGGTGACAGTTGCATCTCAGATGTGCTTCTAGCACTCTGGCTAGATAAATCAGCAGTCAGTAAGGAGGTCTTTGACAGTCAGTGTCAGGAAGACCCCCTGGTGGTTAGTGTGACACGCAGGCACAGACTCCTGTCAGCTGAATGACCTCAACTCCCCCTGAAAGCGGTTGGGCTCTGCACCCTTGGGGTGCGAATCAGGCCAAAACAGCTTTCACATGTTTTCAGCATTGTTCCCCATCTAGACCCCCCCGTGTTCATCGGAGCAGATCTACTGGTTCGGCTCGGCACACAGCTGGACACTTTCAACCAGGTCCTTTGGACGCGAGCCAGCGCACCTGCAGAACCCTTCCGGATGAACCCTGAAGTCATGCTGTCAGGCCAGACCATCCCTCATGCCTGCCAAGCTGCTAGTGAGAATAGCATGCTGTTACCACCAAGAACAGCAGGGGTGGCAATACGCTTAGCGGTGATGAAAGGCCAACAGCAATTGGGTAAGCAAGCGTTTTTCCAGCCACTCCCCTACTTCCTTGAACTGAACCTTGCTGTTTGCGGTACACCCATTCTTGAGTTGAACAATCGTTCAGCCTACCTGCTGGTTGAAAATCAAACCCAAGTTCCAGTCCCGGTGACAGCCGGAAATCCTCTTGGCATGGTTATAAACTGCTCATTTCATGATTTCAAACTTTCAGTCCCCGTCATATGGGATCTGCCTCTGTTCATGAATAACAAACAGTCCTCTTCAGACATGTTGTTCACATTCCCTTCCAAAATGATCACGGTAATCTGCACGAAGCTTTACCTGAGGAGTACATCTGCAGCGCCACCGTAAAGCCTGAAGGTAACCTAATGGTGTACGCGCTGATGACTCATCCAGCTGAGCGCAGAATCCTGTGGGATTTCCAGAAACTGTGGCTCCCTCTCTCACAAGTCCACCCCGCTGACGCCCTCTTCTGGCGACAGATGGGAATGAAAAATGAACAGCTCAGGTACGAACCTAAACACTTTGATGTGGTGAAGATGCAGGAACGTGATCCCAACAAGCTGGTGATTTACCGTTCACCACCCGGCATCGCCCACAACGAGCGAGGTCCGCCTCCATGGGCTGACCTAACAGACCAAAGGGGGGTCATCTTAACCCACACCCATGACTTTACTCCATGTGACCAGAAGAACCCCAAAGCCTCATGTGACATCTTCCAACAGGTGACATCCTGGCTTCCAAAGGCTCACATGCCCGAGACCTGCACCCAAGGATGCTTATCCTGCTGCCAGCTCCATGGATCCCAGCTGAGCAAAGATCCCTCTCAGCAAAAGGGGGTCAGATTCCCTTGGATGCACCTGAATCCAGCAGGAGTCAACAAACACCTGCTGACAGTCACATCCAGCTTCATCAGAAGTGATGAAGCCCCTCCTAAACTGAATGATACAGCAGTCATGACTGCTGCTCTTTTGTTTAACCAAGGTAAGTTTCACCTCAAGGTCTCCTCCCTGGAGGCAGAGCCTGTCTCCACACCAGTGTAAAAGGGGGACCAGTAAATAGCGTTAATGGAACAGGTGCATGCTTCAAAACTCACCTCTAGCATGCACTAACAACTAATTACATCCATAATTTTTGTTTTGTTCTATAGAAATCTGCAGACGCATAGATTAACACCTTTCAGGCTACAGTAGAAAACTTAAATACATTCTAAGTGCATTAAAATAACCCTTTCAGGTTTTGCAGTTTCTCTCTTAGGAAGTGGTTGGAAGTGATGAGTGACACATTGGTATCATTTAACACAAGACTTCATTAGAAAAGCTTATTTATCTGCATACTACCTCACTAAGTGATGGTACATTTATTCTAGTCGCGATTTAGAAATCCTACAGAAACTCCTCAACAGGAACTGTTAGGAGCACAATCTAAACCCTTCAGGACACAAAAGTGCCTGTCAATCTACGTTCTACTCTAACAACACCCTGAACACCCTGCAAGCTCTCTCAGATGTCGTAGAAAGATAAAATAATTGACTTAATGTACACACAGGTGGTGAGGGATTTAATGCAGGATCTTATTAGAGAAGTTGGCTCATCTGTAGACAGTCTGGTGGAAGGACGAATTCCTACATATTTAGTTCCCTTAGAACTTGTTCAAAATATTCTCAAAACTATCACTACAAAAACATTGCAACCTCACAAATTCACCTAGCATACAGCTTGGGTAGTGCAATTCCCATTTTTGTTAATCCAGATAATTTTGAACTTGGGTTTATGCTGAACCTTCCCATCATTGGAAAAATGAATATATATAGGCTTAAATCGGTGCTAAATGTTGGTTTTTGGAAGGGTAACACCCACCTACATTTAAAAACCCCATCCATACTAGCCTACCATGACAACGATCCCAAACTTTACCTCACTCCAAACCTAGACTTATGCACCAAAACTAAAGATCTCCACTGGGTGTGCCCAAGTAACCCGTTCAATAGAGATGTAACTGATTACCTCTGTGGTTTGAGGGATGACGCCCCTCAACAAAATTGTCAAGCTACAATGACATTAAAAGATGCAGGTATGGAAACCAAAGTTGAACGTGCAGGTAACCGATGGCTAGTGAGCACACCGGTAGCAGAAGCTTTGATGTCATATGATCAGCATGACACGGTCACCAAGGTAAAGTTGCTAAACCAAACTATGTTACTCAATATCCCACAAGGGACAGTAGTTCACATAGGAGACACAATACTCCATTATCTCGAAATCGACAGACATGACACTGAGATCGAGATCATGGATGCATTTAACGGATATAATGTCATGATTGATACCGAAATTGAGAAACAACTTTTGAAGGAGGGGACCAAATTGATTAAACTCAGCCTCACCTCTACGGCCTTGACTTTGACCCCCCTCCCTAGCTTTCCCAAGAAAGCTGATTGGACAGAAACACACACCTTGACATTCACAGTAATTGCACTTGTAATTGGGTGGGTCTTCACAGCGTTGATGGCTTACACCGCCTACAGGCAGGTCAAACAATTGCAAGCAAGAATCGACTCCATGACATTTCTCACACCGCGATTCATAGCTTCCCCCGGTCCCAAAGCACAAGCTGGTGCCAGTGCCTAGCAGTAGCTACACATTCGTGCCTTCACCCCGTCTCCTACTTAAAGCAGTGATGTGAATCATGAAGTATGACGATATCAAAAGGGGGTTGATTTATTTATTTATTTATTTTTTCTTTTTATATTACTTTCTGAAGAAAAAAAAAATGTTGTGCTTTTACCTTCTGTTGATTGTTTTTTTTACAATTATACATATTTTAGTAGAATAGGTTAGCCTCTACCAACACTAGGTTAACCTCTACACAGACCCAATTTGGATCAGTGGACCCAGTATAGCTGCAAAGACATCACAATCACAGAGTTGATAAAAGCAGCGCGAATATTGAAATCAGCGTCTCTTTTGGTCCCAGAGCGGTGCCTGTGAGGAGACGCTTTAATCCACTGCTAGCATTTTCCCCTTTTTCCATTCAAACCTGCTGGACCAGGAAGAACTTCCCTTTTAAACTTCGAAGTGAATCGGCCGATCAAACGGACTTTCCTGTACGGGTAACCAGGTAGTCCGCTGGCCATCTGAGCTCTATTGAAAACAGGCCTGAGTCCCTCAGCGCCTAAAAGTCGGACGTCCGCTTTTCCGACCTCGGTTTTGCGCAAAACCACTCCTTTAAACTGGACACTTTCTACGTTCTTCGTCGTGGACTGTGGAGAGCTGCCCCCACCAAGTAGGATTAAACTGGTTCATATCTTTGGTCTGGGTAGAGGAGAATTAGGTCTTGACGGTTAATATCCGTTTTCTGTTGGTTAAAATAAGTTTGTCAACTGGTTAGCCACTGTTATTCTTGGTCATCTGTCGCCGTACAACGACCCTGAATGTGCATGCCTTTTGTGTTTTATTATGTGACTTTGGTTGCAACCAGAAGCAGTATATTATATTGTATTATTTCCTTGTTTGTTTATTGTCCGCTGCGGTCGGCGATCTGATGAAGGATGCTGGGAGATCCAGTTCCTTCAGTAAAGGCCATAGCCTCAACAAAATGGTATCTAAAGAATAATAAAAGAGCCTTGAAGATGACAAGAAAAATCGAAATAGGATGGATACACGAAAACAGACAAGTTAGAAAACGCTGTGGAGGAGGAACCAGAGTTCTTGATATTTCCAAAAAAGCCACCAAAACTGAAATCCATACACATGCCAAAAAGCTGTTTTTTCCTAAGGATAAATCATCTAAGGGAATGTGGGAAGAGTTGAGTCATGATGTTGACTTCAAAGAAGGACATCTTGATGAGAATGTTAGTGTTGGAGAGCTTTATGAGACACACAAGCTGGGGATTATAAGGTTTTAATTGCTCACAATGAACCTGGCCAATGAAGATGAACTGTTCACAGAAAAAGAGGACACATCTGATCGACAGACAACTGAGCAAGAGGAAAACACAGACCAAAGGCAACAGAAATACACAACAGAAAAAGCTGAGCAGAAGACACAGAAAACACCGGACACAGAAATACTGATACACATCTTTGAAGATGGGGACCTGTGTGGTACAACAGCATCAGCTTTCTCTACTCAAGCTGTTCAGATTATTGATCTCACGGCTTTGTGTGAAACATCTGAAATTGTCTTTGGTCCCTCAACAAGTGGACCATTTTTGGGGGAGCTTGATGATACCCTGTTGGTTGAACCTACATTTCTCATAGAAGAGGGAGAAGTAAACTCAAACACCTTGAGCTCAACTCCTGTTCATTCGGAGATGGTGTCTGCTGCGTCGCAGAGTCCTACCAATGACACATCTCATGTCACTGTGAAACTCCACAGAGTGACTCTCTTAGATGAACTGGTTGCCCAGTTTAAAGATGAAACCATAATGAGCTGCTCTGTTAAATACAGCTTCATTGATGAAATGGGGGCAGATGCGGATGGCGTGTCCAGAGATGTGTATGCAGCATTCTGGACGGAATTTCTAGACTGTGCTGCAGAAGGTGCTGATGTGAGGATCCCATCACTATCTCCCAGATGGCAGCAAGAAGAATGGAAATCTGTTGGAAGGATCTTGGCAAAGGGATTGAAGGATCATGCATCTTTCCCTTATCGACTGGCTCAAGCCTTAACAGCAGCAATCACATTTGGCGAACACCATGTCTCACCTGACTTACTTTTTGACTCCCTAATGTTGTTTATCAGTCAGTCTGAGCGTGATCTCTTGTCAACTGCTTTGCAAAATGGTGTTGTGGGTGATGATTTAGAAGAGCTGCTTGATCTTATGGATCGCATAGGAGTAAGATCAATACTAACTCCAGACAACTTGAAGTCTGTGCTTCTCCAAGTAGCCCACAAGCAGATTATTCAGCAACCAAAATATGCACTAGACAATATTGCAGAAGTTGCAGGTCCAACTCTCAGGCAGATTTTTCCCAGTGTGCTAGATATGCAGAAGATTTATGAGAATCTTAAACCAACAACACGAAAAGTGTTAAAGTTGATAACAGCCTCTCCAACTTCTCCACAAGAGAACCAGAGTTTATGATTTTTTCATCAGTACATTCGAGGACTGGATGAAATAGGACTGTGGAAGCTGTTGAGATTTCTGACAGGATCTGATGTCATCTGCATCAAAGGAATTCAAACCATTTTCACCTCTTTAGAAGGACCAATTGCACATACATGTGGCCCAACTGTAGAATTGCCGTCAACTTACAATAGCTATCCAGAGCTCAGAGTTGAAATGGAGTCTGTCCTGTCCAGCAACGCATATACAATGGACATAGCATAAAAGTGTTTAGAGGTTCTTTTAACAGGATCCAGATACTGATTGTGTAAACCGGACCAAATAAGAATTTTTTTTCATACAAGTTATGAACGCCGATAAAAGAAATTAGGTTAAAATTAAGTAATGTTTCTCTTTAGCACAAACGCTTCCTCTCCTCATCAATGTTGTGTAAGTTGGAATCATTGTGTAAATATGGAAAAGCACATGTGGGAAATATTAGTAGCTCACTGGTGAGTATTGTGCACAACATGATTTTGTTTCCCCCCCAAGATTTTAAGTTTTTGAGTTTTATATAAAGTTATAAACAGAACTGAACTATGGCCTTGTGAGCCTCGTTGTTGCACTTGAAACACCACCAAAAACAAATGTGAGTATTGTGAAATATTTGGGGTAATGTTTTTGATTTGAACTATTAATGAAGTTTTGTTAACTTTGTTAGTCATTATTACTAGTGTTTATTAAAAGAGGCATTGTTGTTTCTCTTGATTACCTGTTATTTCTAGGAAGTCTTTTTTATGTCTTCCGCAGGTTTTTGTTTTTTTTCCAGTGAAATTGAATAACGATTAAGTGTTAATACAAAGAGATCCTAATATCAGCAAGTTTCTACCACTGCAATTGGATTGTTTAATACTTATCTGTTTTCATAAACAAAACATAACTTAGAAAGTTCAGTAATTAACCAAAAAGCTTTTTTTCTTGATAAAATTATCACAAAACATGCATTTGAAATGAAATCAGATTTCTGTAAACACCATTGGTTTCTGTTTAGAAAGATTACATTTTGGACATTAAAAGAAATGGTCCCTCAATTATATATTCATTGTCACGTTTTGATGAGTTTGATGACTTCAACTCTGTCACCATGTTTGTTGTTGCCTATGTGAATCCGTTCTTAAAGGCGCTACTGAGAAGTTATCTCAGTGTATTTTTTTGTAATTTACACAATAAAAGTAACTCTGTTCAAACTAAGTTTGAATGTATTTGTGATAATGCCATAACAGGTAGCTGATTACTTAGTAATACATTTATATATAAGCTCCCAGCTGGATTTAACAAGGCGAAATCAGAACCTAAGGTGGTTCCTTAATAGATGTGTCTATTTTTTCCTGCATGTATTGAGACAAGCTACGTTTATCGTGTATTGTTAAACTATGCAAGCACACTTTGCATCTAAACATTCCTTATATTAATTACGCAACTGTTGACAGTCTTCACAATCACAGTATGAGATTTATTCAAGCTTAATCATTTTACATAGTTACATTTATTGTAATTTAGGCTACATGTATTCAGTTACTGCACTTGTTAAAAAGATAAAATTATTGTCTATCCAAATGGACATAACTGTAGCTAATCATCTTATTTTTCAAGCAAGATTTTTAAACATGAATTGCTGAAACATTGAAATTCTCATTTACATATTTCAATTTAGACTAAACCATCTACAGATACGTTAATGAACTTTACAATTATATTTATGGTTTAAATCTTCAGGTCCTTATTCTGGACAGATACCCAATATACAGTTTATGATTTTATCTGGTATAATAGCTTGTGATATTCAAATATGAGCTTGTATGTTAGCACGCAAGAATTTGTAAAGTTCAATAGCCTCCTCCGGCGAGCTGGGTGGATGAAGACTATTTTCTGCCATGGCAATGCAACAGATGTGTCATGTTTGCAGGGTTTTAATGACTCAAAGGCAGCAACAGACTCAGAACACCAGACAGTAATTTTTGGATATGGTAAAGATGTTTATTTATAACAAAAGTGAAAGTCTCTGGTTGATCTCCGGGAAAACAGGTCCACGATGGCAGGCGAAGGAACTGCAGCAGAAAGTGGATATGAAATGATGTGACTGTATATGAGGCAGAGAGTGGATAGTTACTCACAGGATGATTGTGATGTCCGATCCTTGAGGGAAATAAGTAGGATCCAATGCCGGAGGTGAGTGGAGGCTGATGTTGTGCAAGGCTATGTGTGTTTGCAGGTGGAGCGGGCAGACGGGCAGGCAGATGGATAATAGGCAGACCAGCGGAGGTAACGGAGCAGAAGCTGACCAGGAGGGAATCCAGAGTGATCGGTAAGTTGTTTTCAGGAGGTTTCACCGTTGGAACGGAGATCAGAGGAGGAAACCAACTTCGGAGGACAAAGGAGTCTGGATCAGGATCTGAGAGGAAACCAGGAAGTATAAACGCACAGAAGTAACAAAGGATAAACTTTCAGGAGTAATGGTTGGCCATGTTACCATGCTAGAAGCGAGAACCATCTGGCGTCAGCTTGCAGCCTCTGTCCCTCTTTTGAAGCTGGAGATGATGAGCCTAAGCGATCTGCACCTGTCACCAATCAGCCACGCCCCTGCAGAGAAGGTAGGAGAGCACACACACACACACACACACACACACAGCAGAAACCAGCAAAACCCAGGATCCTAACAAGATGTCAAATATGGTATTATCACAGGGATACGGTCCTCTCTGTAAGCATTCTTCTCTGCAAGCCTGTATCTTTTGTTGGGATACTTCTTTGAGGTACTCCCTGCCACCAAATAGTTGAGGTAGGGTATACATCATCAATGGACGTCCTGCTGGTGACACAGCATTTCTGCATGGGCGAATCCGGTGAGTGTTCCAAACTTGAACAATGGCCTGCAGTTCTTTCTGAATATTAAAACCATGCAAGTAAGAACATTAGTTCACACATTTGCAGTTCCAGATTTTCTTGGAGCATAGCCTATGTGACACAACAAACAAATCAGAAAACTGGAAAACCTATTGGTTCAATTTAAAGCTTAACAATTAAAATCTAGCAGGCATACTAATGTGACAAATAAATAAAAAGTTCAGTATTGTTGGTACTCTTTTATGGGGGGGGGGGGGGGGGGTTCATTAGGGTTCAAAATGCACTCAAAGTGTACTGCTAAATACATCTATGAAATTATACTATATAAACTTTAAGTGCAGTCATATAGGCCACATTGGGAAAATTGAAAATCAGTTCTACATTTCAAAAGCAATAACGTTACATTTCTTCTTACCTCTATCATCTCAAGACATTGAAGAGATAGAAATTCTGCTAATTTTGTATGAGGGTTTAATTTTGTAGTGCATGTGGCAACACTTAGAAACCGTGAACAATCAAGAGGAATGTGGTACATCCTGTGTGCCTTGTGTGAACAAGCTGTGACCATTCTGTGAACAAAGATCTATGTGGGAGGAGTTTCCTTTTTAACTCTGGTTTCAAATAAAAACCTTATGCTGAGATAAAGCTATGCTCAGTTACTAGAACTGAGTCCAGTGAACAACGTCTCACTGTTAAAATATATAATTGTTGTTTGTTGTTCTTATTGCTCCTTTTTACAGAAATGAACGAGCACGCGGGAAGGTGAAATGAGAGCTCAGAGAGAGCCCAGGGTCATAAATTAAATGTGTCTGTTCCTTTACGATAGGCTTTAAATTAGAGTGAAAATACCTTCTCAACAATATGGTGACCCCGACGTGATTTCTAAAGGAGCAAAGGAAAACGTGAGTTTGGAAATTGTTGTGATTAACAGATACTGGAGATCGGAGGACGGAAGTGACCCAGGCCTGAAGTTATTTGGTAAGCGCTGACACACGAGGCACAAAATTGACAAATCTAAAAGTATGTTCTATCTGTAATTCTCCAGTAAATGTTGATATCTGTTTCTGCTGAGTTAAATATACGCCGACTGGGTCGGTAAACTCAGGGTGTAGCCGGCCCTAAGGTAAGCTAGGACGCTTCTTAATGAAAGCTTGCGTGTTGGACACGAGGAAGGCTGAGTGGGATCAGCTCGTGGATTGAGAAACCACGGAATGTCAAAAAAAGAAAACTCAGAGATCAGAGAGCGATTTCAACCCTGGCATTTCTTGTTCCTGTGAGCAGGATCCCAAATCTGACTGGATCTCCGGGAGGAGCCACAGGCTGCTGAGCCCGTGCGTGGCCTGGTCTAGGACCAGCTGGATCCTGGAGACCTCCAGCTCAACGTGGAGGCCGGAACATCGCGGAGTTCCTCCCGGAGCAACAGTTGGATGGGGTCTTCCTTCACAGGGACAACAGCTAGTGAGTAAAAATTTGATGCGTGAAAGAATAAAAAATAAGAGAGAAAAAATAACTCTTTAAAAACCTCTTTAATACGAGTTTGTGTTTTGCAAATAAAGATCGGGGATCTTTGCGTGATGATCCGGGATCTCACAATGAAAATTCATGTTAAAGGAGTTGGACTCCAAAGCGCGCAGAGGTCTGGTATTTCAATTAGAAATAGGCCTATTGATAAATAATATCTAAATAATAATACTAGTAATGAAAAAGCATGATAATAAATACATAATGATATTAATGTGTGATAAACCGGTTGTGTGACTGTGTGTGTGTGTGTGTGAATGGAGATTTCTTCCCTGTGAAACAGCTGTAGGCTCAACGGAGTCTCATGGTTAGAAGATTGAGTAAATAACACTGCGATAAGATAAATAGATCAGATAAAAGAGAAATAAAAGCTGAATTTACTTCATTAACATGAGAATGATAAATATTTAAAAATGAAAAATAAAAACAGTAAAATGTAACTTATGGAAATATGGGAAAAAAATAGCAAAGCAGATTTAAAGGAGATGCAAAATTTATGTAAGAGAAAAGACAATACAAAATTTATTTAAAATAAATAAAGATTATGAATTTGAAACGACGATTGACTTAGTAATTTCGCGCACTTCTTGGTAGTTGCGATCTAAAATAAAACAAAAAAGATCAAAATTGAAGAATAGACATTTGGCGTCTCAAACAAAGGAATTCCTCTTGAAGGAGCAAAGAAGGGAAATGGAGGGGTTAATGCGTGAAGCAGATGTGTTTCTTAGCACTTGGGAGGATAAAAAATGTTTTAAACTTTGTTTTCGCCTAAAGTTCCGCCGAACGAAAAATAAAAGAGAAAACTCACTTCCATGTTTTAAAAAATTCTATCAAGAGTAAGGTGAACTTTACTGTGATCTAAATGAATTATCTTACACAACCGACCACCTTCCCCCCTTCCCTTCAGGGAAGGGCTGTTCTGATAATAAACAAGACCCCCCCTCTGTCCCTCAACAATGGGTCGTTAGTTGTTCTCTTAATAAACAAACCAACTGTGAAGGGTTGCGACCGAAACCGGCAAAATGGACTTCCTGAGAAAGACTTGTTTGAAACCAGATTCATCATGCGTTTCAAAATTGTTAAAGGTTATCCAACTGCCGGAAGGCAGAAGGAAAGGAACACACCGCTAGCTGATAAGGAGGGGGATGTTTTAGCTGCGTGGAGCTCGCTCAATACAAAAGGTTGGCATTTCTTAAGTGCAGCGGCAACTTTTACTCTATAATAATAATAATAAAAAACTTAGCTAATATTTCTAATGATATTCATGGGATGTCTGTGAGATCTCTCATATAGTATAAAAGAAATGGTTTAACAATGACGGATTATGAGCAGAGTGATTTTATTTTGAAATTCAGGCGGCTTTCTACAGGTCCTGTGGGTTAGCAGCTGGGTGGCTACGTGAATTTATTCTTTGTAACAAGTGGCAGCTTCAGATGTTTGCTTCTAACATTTAAATGACAGATAAGATACATGTTGAAAGGAAACAATCTTGTAATGCGCTGGGTTAGAGACTGCAAAAAAGAGAAGAAATGTTCGTTACGGGATTACCGTAGTAAGGAATGTAGTAACGCACTCCAAAATTCAACTTTAGTTACCGTAGCACACTAAGTATAAGCGCACTTCAATATTTACACTCAATGGAGTTGTTGCTAATGGGACAAAATTATGGGTCTGATTAAGCAGGAAAGATGTCTGGACCTACACCTGAGATTGGGAGAGGATGCCGGCCATCGCCCCAATCTGATTTGAGAATGGTACCACGTTTTTGGGCATCTAGCAACAGACTCTTCCACATATAATCATAATAATAAGCTAATTTGTAGAATCTTTATGAAAGAGCAGATAAGCAGAGAGCAACTAATAGAGATGTGATGTTTTGTTATGGAAATATCAGTTGCTGATTATCTGATTGACAAAATGGTAGGAAGTTAGTGAAGCCAGATGGAGAGAAAAAAAAATTAGGAATTTTGTTTTCCACTAAAAATGAGATTGAGTTGTTAGAAAAATGAAATAAAAATAATAGATTTTGCTACAGGAAAAATCTGTTGTGTTAATCATATTATCTTCAGACTGTTTTTTAATTTGTTAGGAAGAGATTTCCTATTTCACTTGAAGTTGGGCATGTTCTCTGTAGGGGATAAATTAATAATCCAAATTTTAGATTTCATAAAATTCTTGAAATGGGACAGCTACCAAACAATTGTTCTACTTGAAAACAAAGAAAAATTAAAGTTTTAACTGAAGTTTGTAATCAGATGAAGATAAAATAATCATATCGTTGCTAACAGAAGATCCAAATTGAACTTTGCATGTTTTTGGCATTTGGCCAACAATGAGGAACAGGGGTATGGCAACCTCTAGTGGCGAACTAATTAAAGCATTTCTTACGGACAATTCAATTCTCAAACTGATTAGTTCATGGACAAGAAGTGTGTCAGATATGGAAAAAAAGAAAAGCTTCTCATATAAAATTAAGAAAGCTTTGAGCAAACGAAGGGTGTATTGAAGAAGCTCTATTTAGTAAGAAAAGATAATTTCTCCTAATGGATTTGTAATGTTAACAGTGAAACATTTAGATACACTAACTGTTGCAGAAATGTTGTTTAGAGAAATAATGCCTAGATTTGATATCCACAAATGATCTATAGTGGTAACGGAACACATTTTGTGAATTAAATAATTGATAAAATAGGACAAAGATTATAGATCATTTTTAAGAGACAATTGGATTCTAAAAGCAGATTAAGAAGGGCCATGGATAAGACTAAACAGAATTGGAGATACTGTTTGGTTATGATAAAGTTATATATGAATATAACACCAAGTAATTGAACGAATTTGATGAGACCTTATCCTTCCTACAGTTTGCTATATTAAAATAAGAGGAACAATTACAAACTGATTTATGACTTTATGATAAAATGTTGCAAATTGAAAAAAAAAAGCGATGGAAGAAACGGGACAAAATTGGATAGTCTTGATTTGGTAAATTATAAAAACATATAATACCAAATTTGAATATTGGCCTCATTCTATTTGAAATAATCTATGGTGAGATATAGAATTCCTTAGATTGGTATACTATCTTCTAAAAAACAATTTGATTAAGATCTGGTGGGTTGTCATGATCAAAATACTGATAAGTACATGAGTTATAAATGCAAACTAATCATATGCTAGATGATCCTATATTCCTACAGGAACAAGTGAGCTGGAAGTAGGTGACTGGATCCTGATTAAAAGCTGTAAACAGAAAATTGGGCATCACCCAGGTGGAAGGGGCCATTCCAGGTATTTTTGACCACACCAATGGCTGTAGAGACTGAGGTGGATACACTTAATCCATTATAAAAAGCAGTGACCATTACTAGATATAGGGAAAGCAGTCTAAGAGAAGTGGGGTTAAAGACTGATTCCAAAGGGAGGTAGATACATTAGGTTCTACTTGTCTCAACCTCAGTGAAGAGAACCAGGAGAGCCACTTTTCTATAGAGACTGTTTGAAGTGAGAGATAGTGACGATGAAGTTTTTTCTGGTTTTTCTGCTATCTAGTACTTTTATTTTTATAGTTTTTTGGTAGTGTTATTTGAATAGGAACGTTAAGACAGAAAAATGACATATTGCACATGAGAATGCTGATTTATTTTTTTGGTTTACTCAGAGAAGGACACACAGAAACCCATTCGAAACTAGTGTATGGTGACAATATGCAAGATATCTAGCAAATAAATGAAGCATTATTAACTGTTTTGTTTGTTCTCAGATGCCATATTCTGTAGGACATTTACCCAGATATGTAGAAGCTTTCACTAATCTTAATGATCTGTTTCCAGATGTTACACTCCTCTCCAGGATTTGGACAAATTCTGAGCGTGAAGTACATGAACAAACAGGAAGTTATATGGGTAAAAATGTATATACTTCCATGACAAAAGTAAGGGTAAATTGGAGACTGGGACGACATGGGATTTATCTAAATAGTTAAAGCTGGACCAGTACACTTACAACCTGACCAAAGATTTATTTGTTTTGAAAATGATAAAAATCTGACCACATTTTCACACCAATCTGGGTGCATGGGAAAAAATATATAGTATGTGCTCCATATCGTGAATGTGATGGAAACTTTTCTATCGACGACCTGCTGATTCTCTGCGGATTTTGGCTCTGACACAATTACCCTCAAAATGAGAACGGTGGATTTGCTTCTGTTGAGACTTAAAGAGCATGCTTTCTTGTATTTGCAGAGGAGATCTGACACAGCAGAAGGAGGAGGCGTGATATTTCAGCCCCTCATGGTCCCATCTGGGCTCCGATATGCCCCCTGAAAACAAATTATGGAGTGATGGAAATAGGGTTCTATTATCTTTTTCCCATGGACCGAGGTGGGTAAGGTCATGTTATGATTGGACACATGAAATTATAGATTCAGTGGTTTTGTTAATTCTTCCCTGGTAGTTTTAAAAGGTATAGCAGCTGAGATCTAGGAATTGCGCTTAACTATAAATATACATGGAGATTAATCTACAATAGAGGTGTTTATTGAACTATAACATCTTTCCGTGACAGGCTGCAAATCTAGTCACACCTGATTAACAGGAGACTTAAATACTTGGATGTTTCTGAAACAGTTCTGTTTCAGAAAAAGGGAGGAGATTCTTGGGCACTAGGGTAACTTAAATTTCAATTATTTTTTACAAAACAAAGCCTTTCAATTTGTTGCTTTAAAAGCATTTCAGATAAATGAAGAAATAAATAAAAAACAGCATTTGTTTAGGGTTCAATAGTTTTTTTCTGGTTAAATAGGTTGAAGTTATAGTTTTCTTTTATAAGTATTGGGCTTCATCAGCTCAGAAAAATGAATAACAATAGTCGGTGATGTGGTAAAAAGACTATAGGTTTAATGAACTTAGGCTGTTAGCAGTGTAAATGAATAAACTTAAACTGATCGTTTTCTGCGGGTTGAGCTTTAAAGCACCAAAGCATTTTTTTGAGCGGTCTGTCATGCTCATGATGCCATTTCCATAATCCAAAAACCAGATGTTTCCTGTTTTCCATCCTGTTTTGGCACCTTTGTGCGGTTGGTTGTTTTAGCACACAACCCATTCATCTTACCTTGTGGCATGTTTATGCATTTAGTGTTTGTTGGAAGTTTTTATTTACATTATAACCTCTACTATATATTTTGAAGAAATATTCTTTATGGTCTAGGTTGTTCCAGTGTTCCTCACTTTTGATACAGGATTTTTAGAGTGCACTTTGCGTCAATTATGATTTTTATGATTTACATACAGCAAAAGTATTAGCTTTTTGTACAGATAGACCTAGTTTCTAAGCAGTCTGGATAATAGTTTGATTTTGTGTTAGTGTGGCCAATCAGTGCGGCACTACTTAAGACTATGAGGTGAGTGAGGGATTTGATTTTAAAAAAAGGACAAATGCATAAGAAATGAATCCCAAAGTTAGATACAATTATGGATAAAGCAAACAGGAAAAAGCAAATTAGTTGCAAGCTCTTCTTTTAGGCTTTGTTGACCAGGTGAGAGACCAGCAGCCAACCAGACCACAATCTCTCAGGTAATCATACTAAAAAAAAGGCTGGAGCCAATGCACTCCCACTGAGGAGTCAGGACGAACCTGAGAGGACATCCAGGAGCAGCAAGCCAGAGCGGGAGAAGAACAGCAAGGAGCTGACCACACAACCTACTTGAACCCTCTGCTGAGAGGTTTCCAACTTCAGCACACCTGCACCATCAGGTGGCAGGGCGGCTTGGAGCACAGAGCTGCCCAGCTGGGGCAGCAGGGTTTGAAGGAAAAGAAGCTGAGACCCCTGCCAAAAGGGGCTGAACGATCCTCTGGTCTGCGTGCAGTCCTTAGAGTTTTCAAACTCAAGGCTACTGAAAAGATACACTTTAGCTGCATATAGGTGATGTGCTGGCAACCTCTCACCTTAGGTCATAGATGAGCGAGCCGGACGACCACAATTCCCGGCCAGAACAAGATGACTTGACTGCTGATCCGAAAAGTTCCAGAGAAGATGGACTCAAAATTGATATGATTCTTTGCCTGACATTTTAAGCTTATATATAGTGATCTCTTAAAATAAGAGATCAAAAGAGGGAGATGAAGAGATAGACATTCTGTTAATGTTGTATGAGGGTTTAATTTTGTAGTGCATGTGGCAACACTTAGAAACCGTGAACAATCAAGAGGAATGTGGTACATCCTGTGTGCCTTGTGTGAACAAGCTGTGACCATTCTGTGAACAAAGATCTATGTGGGAGGAGTTTCCTTTTTAACTCTGGTTTCAAATAAAAACCTTATGCTGAGATAAAGAGATGCTCAGTTACTAGAACTGAGTCCAGTGAACGACGTCTCACTGTTAAAATATATAATTGTTGTTTGTTGTTCTTATTGCTCCATTTTACAGAAATGAACGAGCACGCGGGAAGGTGAAATGAGAGCTCAGAGAGAGCCCAGGGTCATAAATTAAATGTGTCTGTTCCTTTAAGATAGGCTTTAAATTAGAGTGAAAACACCTTCTCAACAACATGTAAACTGTATGAGATTTTTATCCAGGAAGTCATTGGAGAAGTAGTCATGCTCTTTCAGTTCTGGCTCTTTCAGAGCCAGAACTGTGCGTGCTGCTTCCTTAAAAAGCCCCACAGGTGCTCAATACGTTGGTTGTGATTGCTTGAACCATACAGATAAAATTTTTTGGAAAACTCGTCCAAGTGATCATGTCTCATGAACTTCTGCATCTGCTCCACATAACGGTTTTCTGTCCCCAGGTCGGACCGGATCCGGGTGGCAGTCCCATTCCTTGAAAGCACCTCATCAACAAAGTAACCAGCAATAACCTTGGGATCACTGTTGGTACTATAAGCGTGTAGCCATATCACCATTCGTGAAAATCCATCTATTGCACCATTGATGCAGATTCCATAGAGTTTAAGTTTGGCGTAAGAATCCACATGCCATAAAAAGTTTGGGCCTGGGTTCTGATACCATGTCGCCTGAGTCGGTTCCGGTGTCTTAGTTGCACTCCCCGGGGGTCTAGAATTTTTAGCAGTCTCCTGATCGTTTCTTGTGTCACCACGTAGCCAGCCTGAATGCATTTCAAATGCATCAACTTCTAACCGTGGAGCATACCATATCTGGTCAACTGATCCTGGAGAAACATGGCCACATCCAGAAGATCTGATGGGGCTTTACATCTGAACAGGCGCAAATTCCTCAGGTGTCTGCGCAATGTCGACAAACTAATAACAATCCCATCTACATAATTTAGAGTCAAGAATATTTCCCAGTGTCTCAGCCCCAAAACAAAATAGAAGTGAATCAAACTCAACAAATGCAGCATGTTTGAGCTTGAGTTAGCCTACTAGCACTTAGTAAAAACACTGCAAAGGTAAGCTTTTATTTTTTTACTATATTTATTTTTTGTCAAATTTATCTCGTTGATTCAGAAAAACAGAGCTGTATTTATTTATTTTTTGTAAAATCTATATCGTTAATTCAGAAAAACAGAGCTTTTTTATTTTATTTTTCTTAAATTATCTCATTAATTCAGAAAAACAGCATTATTTATTTTTCTTAAATTATCTCGATAATTCAGAAAAACAGAGATTTTTATTAATTTTTTCTTTAATTATCTCATTAATTCAGAAAAACAGAGCATTTTATTTTTATTTCAAGTGAATGCAATACGCTTCCGTACCATTCAAGAGGTTGCAAGAAATCTAATCTAATCAATCATCATCACTACTGGACGCCCAGCTACAGACCGAAAGACAACAGACAGCACAGCCCACAACACAGCAGAGAACACAGCAGCAGATATCAACAAGGTCAACTGTACAACAAGAAATGTCAAGGTATTTCAAACTAGAAAAGTAGTTGTGCTTTCTTTTAGTTTAATTTACCTTTTCTGTGCAGGAAAAGTCAACAATTGCCTCTAAACATCAAACAAGTACATTAATAGAACATTTATTAGTTTAATAAACTGTAGTTTGAAATATGTATTAATAAAGCTCATTTTGACATTTTAATAACATGCATAACATTTTAATGAGTGAAATTAAACTATTTAGAACTGGGGCTTATCCCATTAGTCAGACTTTGAGTTTGGACAAGATTAGATCTGAAGTTTGACACATTTTTTTTCTTTCTTATTTTCTTTTGTTTACCTTGTCAAAGTATACATTACATATGTTTATTTGCTATAGTAGGTATAGTTTAGTTGGTATAGTAGCAATACAATATTTACAACCCAGCATATTCTCTGTGGGAAGAAAACTTATCCACTTCTCATATAGCTAACAGCATAATTAAAAGCTTCCTATTTATCCTTGAAGCAATCACTTTTTTTATTATAGATGGTTTTAGATTAAGACCTGGTGTAAAACCTAAGCTATTACTGACAATTCCATCAATGGTTGTCTAGGTGGTGTCCTGCAAACGATGTGGGCTACATTGATAACTGGCGAACATTTTGGGGAAAACCTAGTCTGATCCAGAGAGACGGCATCCATCCCACTTTGGATGGAGCAGCTCTTCTTTCTAGGAATATGGCCAAATTTATTAGTCTTCCTAAACACTGACAACCCAGGGTCCAGACCAGGAAGCAGAGTCGTAGTTTAACCCACCTCTCTGCTGCTTCTGTACTGTTACCCACCCATTACCCTACAGAAACAGTGTCTTGCCCACGGCCAAAATTAAATGGATTAAAAGTTAAGCCAACAAAAGCAAATTATGGAAATCTCATAAAGATAAATACGACTTTTACTGAACAGAAAAATAAATTTAAATGTGGTTTATTAAACATAAGATCTCTCTCCTCAAAGACTTTGTTAGTAAATTACTTGATTTGTGATAATCACATTGATTTGCTTTGTCTCACAGAAGCCTGGTTGCAGCAGGAGGATTATGTCAGTATAAATGAGTCAACTCCTTCCAGTCATTTAAATTTTCACATTCCTAGAAATACTGGGCGAGGAGGAGGAGTTGCAACCATTTTTTTGTTCTGATTTACTAATTAGTCCCGGACCAATTGATAGCTACAGTTCTTTTGAACATCTAACCCTTAATTTTCCTCATCCAAGTTGCAAAACATTAAGACCATTTTTGTTTGTGGTTTTGTATCGTCCACTAGGCCCTTACTCTCAATTCTTGCTTCAGATCTCACATTTTTTATCTGATTTAGTATTAAATACTGATAGGGTCATTATAGTGGGGGACTTCAATATTCATGTGGATACTGAAAGTGATAGCCTAAATGCAGCCTTTAGTGCTATTTTAGACTCAATTGGCTTTACTCAAAAAGTACAGGGATCGACCCACTCGGGCAAACACACTTTGGACCTTGTACTGACATACGGTATTGAGTGTGAGGAAATAACAGTCCATCCACATAACCCGGTCCTGTCTGACCACTTCTTAATAACTTTTGAATTTACTTTAACTGACCATCTTAAATCTGAAAGAAAATTTCATTATAGTAGAGCTTTATCAGACAATGCTGTAACAATTTTTAAAGAATCTGTTCCATTCTTACTTTCCTCAGTGTCTCAGAGTAAAACACTAGATTGGCAGCAATTCTATCTCTAACCCTTCAGAAATTGATGGTCTGGTTCACAGCGTTACGTCCTCATTGCGTTTGGCATTAGATAGTGTAGCCCCCTTAAAAAAGAAAGTGGCTAGCCATAAGAGGCTGACTCCTTGGTTTAACGCAGAGTTGCGTACTTTAAAGCAGAATACTAGGAAGTTGGAGAGAAAATGCTCTCTGCACATCTAGAGGATTCCTATTTAACCTGGAATAACAGTCTACTGCTGTATAAAAAGACCCTTCGACAAGCTAGAACAGCATATTTTTCATCATTAATAGAGGCGAATAAAAACAATCCTAGGTTTCTTTTTAGTACAGTTGCCAAACTTACACAGAGTCATAGCTCTGTTGAGCCAACTATTTCCCCAGCTCTTAGCAGTGATGATTTTATGGGATTCTTCATAAATAAAATTAATTCTATTAAAAATAAAATAATTGGCATCCTCCCAAACATGATTACTTCTTCCTCAGTAAATGAGGCAGCATCGGAAAGAACTGTACAACCTCATATGTGCTTAGGCTGTTTTGATTCAGTCAAGCTTTCGGAATTATCAAAAATATTAGCCTCATCTAAACCTTCAACTTGTATGTTGGACCCAATCCCAACCAAATTATTTAAAGAAGTGTTCCATTTGGTTCCTGGCCCCATTTTGAATATGATGAATTTATCCTTAGTAAACGGATACGTACCACAAGAATTTAAAATAGCTGTAATTAAACCTTTACTCAAGAAACCTTTCCTTGATCAAGATGACTTAGTGAATTACAGACCTATATCTAACCTTCCTTTCTTATCCAAAATCCTTGAGAAAATTGTTGCTAATCAAGTCTGTGAGCATCTAAACAGTAACGAGCTGTTTGAAGAGTTTCAGTCAGGTTTTAGAGCTCATCATAGCACTGAAACAGCACTGGTGAAGGTTACTAATGATATTCTCATGGCCTCAGATAATGGACTGGTGTCTGTTCTGGTTTTGTTAGATCTCAGTGCTGCTTTTGACACAGTCAATCACAATATTCTCTTAGAAAGGCTTGAACATGTTGCAGGGATCAAAGGAACAGCACTAGGCTGGTTTAAATCATATTTGTCTGATTCCAGTTGGTTCATCTAAATGATGAATCTTCTTCACTCTCAAGGGTTACTTGTGGAGTTCCACAGGGTTCGGTGCTTGGACCAATTCTTTTCACCATATATATGCTTCCAATTGGTAGAATCATTAGACAGCATGGGGTAAATTTCCACAGCTATGCCGATGATACACAACTATATTTATCCATGAATCCTGATGAACCTAGTCAGTTAGGTAGATTACAGGCATGTCTGGAAGACATAAAAACATGGATGACCCTAAACTTTTTGCTTTTAAATTCTGACAAAACAGAAGTTGCTGTCTTTGGACCAGAAGTTCTAAAAAAGAAACCGATTACTCAATCACTTCATCTGGATGGCATTAAATTGGCCCCCAGTAATAACGTAAAGGACCTCGGCTTTATTTTTGACCAAGACTTGACATTTAAATCCCATATTAAACAGGTTTCTAGGATTTCCTTCTTTCACCTCCGGAATATTGCTAAAATTAGAAACATCCTGTCCAGGAGTAATGCTGAGAAACTATTCCATGCATTTGTTACCTCAAGGCTGGACTACTGCAATTCTTTACTATCAGGTAGTCCACAAAATGCCATTAAAAGCCTTCAGTTGATCCAAAATGCGGCAGCAAGAGTTCTGATGAATATTAAAAAGAGACAGGGCCGGAGTGGGACTCATTTTTAGCCCTGGAGTTTCATGCCTCAGACCGGCCCACTTTAGATCACGACCTATTATTATTAAAATCATGTAATTGTAACCTTACATGTTAAGTCTACAATAGTGCAAATTGTTCTGTAAAGCCTTGTAATTCAGTGTATATTTCTAAAAGATTTCCAATTCAATGCAAGTAAGGGTTGCTTTACAATTTAGATTTATTTCAACATGAGTGCATATAACCAATATTATTCTTTACAGGATATCCTTTTCAACAATATCGGAATTTATATTCTGTTCAAATAAGTCATCCGAGGTATCCAAACTTTAAACATGAAATAGAAGAATAAATAATATTATAAGTATTAAATTTAAATAAATAAATAAAAAGTAAAAAAAAAAGATGTTACATATCTAATAATACTATCATATATTTTTCTTCTGCAAAGAAACTGTTCCATCACAACTTACATTTCACAAATATGGGAACATAAGTTAAAGGGCAAATCTCCAAAACTATTCTATACAACACCAGTATGTCCTTTTCTACAATATCAAATATCAATAAAATAGATAGAAAATAGAATAGAAAGATTATTGCACTGTTCTCTGCAAGTTTGTTATTCACCGTGTAACATAACTTTCTAGTGATGCCATTATCTTTTTTTCTTCTGCTTAAGAGTTATTTCAAAGAAACATGGCCAACCCTAAAACATTAATAAACGTTTGAGCAATGTACTGGTCTCTGCTACTTTGTTTTTTACGGTATCATTGTCCAAAGACATAAGAATTTGTTTTGTCAGTGCACATGAGCATGAATGCCTCAAGTTTTTTCTGGGTTAAAGTGCTCCTGAGTCTGTTTTTTATGAATTTCAAAGTTGAGAAACTTCTCTCACAGGCTACCTGTGTGATGGACAGTGTTAATAGCAACTTGTAGGCCAGTCCAATCACATGGTAGGCATCAGTCAGCAGATTGTACTGAGAGAGGATGAGATGAACACATATGACACATTTTTTACAGGAGGAACACATTTTGCTCTCTAGTTCAACATCCTGCTTTTCCACAGAAGAATCCTCCTCACTTCCTTGTGGCATTCCACTAGCTGTCCTAACAGTGTAACCCCCCAGAGGGGACATCTTTAGTCTGTCCCATTGGCATGCAAGGCTGTAAAGTTCACTACATAATGTGCCAACTGTAGCTCTGTTGTCAAACTTAAGCAGACATTTGCTTATTTCTTCCAGAGCTGAGCTGGGGAGTCTATTTTCCCTCACATGAGCAAAGTTTCGAGGGTCTAGACAGGCAAAATCTGAGCAAAGTTTTGCATTGGCAGAAAACCTTTTCTGGATACTGTCTGTCACCGTGTCTATAATGACATTGTGAACTTTGACCTTGAAGTCGGTATCAGCTGATGCTAGCTGCTCATCTTCTGCAAGCTCTCCTGGCATGCTTTTCTTTTTTCTGAACCTTCTCTCAGGAAGGGCAGTCTGAACCTCCAGCTCACACTCTTCCTCCTCTTGCAACTTTCCATTGGCCCACTTCACAAACTCATCAGCTGCACACTTAACTCCTTCAAAGTCCCTAGCACACTTCCTGAGACCCTCCTCTGTTCCCTCAACCAGGCGTTGAGCTGTGATGATATCCATTCCCCTTGTCTATAAGTATTTTATAGAAAGGGGGGATGTCTGCTCAAAAATGCAAAGGAAAATTTGCGCAGTGAGCACTGTCTCATACCTCATAAGGCCTTCTATGAATCCTTTTGCCTTGGCCCTCACAGTTGGCTGCTGTGTTCTGTCATCTACAATGGTGTGTAGAGTCATAAGCACTTCAAGATACAAGGCTCCCTGAGTATTCCCAAAGCACTGAAACACTTTACTTAGTGCCTGATCCTTAGCCCACCACCTGGTTGGCCCTATTGGGCACAGTCGCCTGTGATGCTTGTCCTGACTCATCTCTTCCCACCTCTGCATGCGCTTGTATGACTCTCTTAGGAAAACTGCTATATCATTAAGCAGGGAAAAGAGGGATGCACTTTCCACAACACTGCTTGTTGTGTCTGCCAGTACAAGATTTAAAAGATGTGCATAACACCATATATGAATCTGATTCGGGGAATGCTCAGAGAGGAGTGTAGAAAATCCCCGATATTGTCCCTGCATATTGGCTGCACCATCTGTAGAGTTGCCCACACATGTGCCAATATCAATATTAAGCTCCAATAGAACCTTTCTTACGAGCTCTGCAAAATGCTACCCTGTAGATGGCTCACAGTCTAGCATTGCGATAAGCCTTTCATGAATTACATCAGTTACATATCTGAGGATAATGGAGCACTGGTCTTTGTTGCTGATATCTTGTGTGGTATCAATCTGGACAGAAAACATGCCAGCTTGTCTTACCTCTTCGGCTATAATTGCCTTTATCAGTTGGCTGATGACATCCGCAACTTTATTGAATGTGTCTTTTGACAGCAGTGTAACTAGAGACCCTCTGCCTTTTGCACCAGTTTCATGTACATGCTGTTGCAGGCAAACGTCATATCTACTCAGAAGTAGAATCAACTCTAAGACATGGCCATGATTAACAGCAATGTTTTCTAGGCTGTAACCTGCCTCCTGCCTTCAGGGTTCTGTGGATGAGCTGCTGTAATCAGTCCCTGGATAGACTCTGCTCTCCCTGTCACACTTCCTCCAGTTTCCCTAGACTCGCCTGTATCACAATAAAAATAATAGTCTGAAAAACGTATGCACATTTGATATGGAAAAAACTTTTTGACTTAACCAAATAAGATATTTTCAATGACAAAATATGCAGGCTTATTTCTTATGACTTTAATCATATTCCCTTTCAATGTAAATACATGGGTCACTAATATTGTTTGGGCATAGAAAGTGGTTATACTAGAACTAATGCTTGCTTGTTCTCACATCCTGTTACAGCAGCTCACCTCTTTCTTCCATACTGACAGAAGCAACCCCCTCATCACGACTGGCTCTGATTCTGACACTAAATCACATTATGACAATGGTCATGATTCTCAGCACAAATCTCCCTTTTACAAAGTTTTCTGATCAATTCAGGTCAGTTTCATTAATGTAGTGCTGAATCATCTAGCATCTCAGGGCACATTTCACACTTCATTATATTAATTCTAATAATATTAATTTATTCACTCAGTGAGTAGCTAATCCTACCTTTCCAATCTGGATTTGTGGGATCATGGCTGGTGCATGGTGCTGGATCTAGCTTTTGGGGAGCTAAAAGACAAAGTTTCCCTGTTATGTGGCGTCACATTATAGGCCACTATCGTTTAAATGGTATAACGTTATGTTATATGCCACAACAACACACAATTCTTTGACATTATAATTAATCAAAGGTTGAATATTGAATAATTGAATAAAAAGCTATATTTAAATAAATAAATAAAACACCTCCACAGGGCGTTTAGAGGGGTGCAGAATAAAATTACAGCCTTTCCATGAAAATTTTATTTTTGTTAAAATAAAATGAAATATAAATTTTAACGGGCACGACAATGCCGTTATGGCGTGGATTATTTCAAGTATGCATTTTCTGTAGGTTATATAAACAGCTTTTGTGCATGTGTAAATGGTATGATCATCAATACTAGGCATGTTCCTGATTATTTTTTATATTTTTTATATGAGTCTGAAGTAATCCCAAATGCTAGTTAATTATTTAGTTATCGACGATTTGTCTACTGCTGAATGACAAATAAGCCTCTACGGGAAAAATATATCTCTTTAACAAGTGCCAATGGTGCAGAAGTAAAACTAAGAAATAAAATAAGAATCTGGAATTAAATAATTGGGGGGGGGGTGATGTGTCTGCTACACTAGATGGAGCCACATAGAAAACTTCCACGGCATCAAAACACGCAGAAACAGCTTAAACTGTCATTGAAAAATGGCGACTTTCCTCCTGGATTGGTAAGCTAACTCACTTGCTAACGTTAGCTGTCAGTTAAACTCCTCTACAACATATTCATCACTGGACGTATCAGCAGCAAACCTGACAACCCAGCGGCTGAAAATATTGTTGTATTGTTGTAACTACAACCTAGACACACTAGATGTCGCTATCGTGTTCATATACCATATCCAACTTTAAGTTGAACGGTAGTTTGCAGTTAAAGTTCAACATCTTGCCTTACCCGTTTCATCGTCCTCATTTGGTGCTAGAAACTGCGAGCTCGTTTTAGTAAAAAATGTGCCAATTTTAGCACATTTAGCTGCGTCTGTTTCCAGAGCTTTCCTCTTTTTAATTCTTGCTTTCTCCACGCCACCTTTGCTCTTTCTACTTTCCATCTTTCAACCGCTGATCCGGCCAGGAGAACTCTGCTGCGCTGACCTGGCGTTGACCCAGTGCACTGATGAGTTACGTCAGGGTGCGTCTGCCAATAATAACGGCAATAATTTTTTTTTAAACCAAAAAACAAACAAACATGAGAGCCACCAGCGGAGGCAGCACAGGGACAGCGGTAGCAGCTTATGATCAACCCAGTGGCATGACTAAGCACTGGCCCACAAAAAAACTTTAATTAAAAAAAGGGCCAAACATCATATCGGCCCACCGGGAATTGTCCCGCTCCTCCCGATTAGCCACTCCGGGCCTGAAAAGAGAGATCACATTTCTCCTGCTTTAGCTTCCCGTCATTAGCTCCCTGTTAAATCCAGAATAGAATTTAAGATCCTTCTTCTTACATACAAAGCCCTTAATAATCAAGCTCATGTTCATCTTATCCTCAAAGTTGCAGGGGGTCATTGGGCGAGAGGTGGGGTACAACCTGGACAGGTCACCATTCCATCGCAGAGCAACACAGAGACATACAGGACAAACAACCATGTACACACACATTCATACCTAAGGGTATACCTTAAGGAAGAGTAGGCGTTGCAACCATCTTTCATTCAGATTTAATAATTAATCTCAAATCAATTAATAGCTACAGTTCTTTAGAATATCTAATCTTTAGTTTTCCTTGTAGAAGTTGCAAAACATTAAAACCACTTGTCTTTGTGGTTTTGTACCATCCACCAGGCTCTTACTCTCAATTCTTGAGTCAGATCTAAAAAGATTTATGTAATCTAGTATTAAATACTGATAAGGTAATAATAGCAGGGGATTTCAATATTCATGTGGACACTGAAATTGATAGCTTAACTGCAGCCTGTAATGTCATCTTAGACTCAACTGGCTTCACTCAGAAGGTGAAAGGACCCACACACTCGGGTCAGCACACTCTGGACCTTGTGGTGACATACGGCATTGAATGTGAGGAAATAACAGTCCTCCCACATAACCCAGTCCTTTCTGACCTCCTTTTGCTAACTTTTGAATTTACTTTACCTGACCTTCCCGAATCTGAAAGAAAATGTCATTACAGTATAACTTTATTAGACAATGCTTTAACAAGTTTTTAAGAATCTGTTCCATTCTTACTTTTCTCAGTGTCTCAGAGTAACACAGTGGAGGGCAGCACTTCCATCTCTAACCCTTCAGAAATTAATGGTCTGGTTCATAGCGTTACTTTCTCATTATGTTTGGCATTAGATAGTGTTGCCCCCTTAAAAAAGAAGGTAAACAGCCATAGGAGGTTGGCTCCCTGGTTTAATGTAGTGTTCCAAACTGAAACCAGAATATTAGGAAACTGGAGAGAAGATGACGCTCTACACACCTAGAGGATTTCTTTTTAACCTGGAAAAACTGTCTGCTGCTGATAAAAAGACCCTTCGACAAGCTAGAAAAGCATATTTTTCATCCTTAATAGAGGTAAATAAAAACAATCATAGGTTTCTTTTTAATACAGTTGGCAAACTTGCAGAGTCATAGCTTTCCCTGTATTCCCCCGTCTCTCAGTAGTGATGACTTTATGGAATTCTTCATAAGTAAAATATATTCTATTAAGAATAAAATCATTGGCATCCTCCCAAACATTAATAATTCTCTCAGTAAGTGAGACAGCATCGGAAAGAACTGTAGAACCAGGTTTATGTCTTTACTTTTTTGACTCAGTTGAAGTTTTGGAATTATCACAAATATTAGATTCATCTAAACCTTCAACTTGTATATTGGACCCAATCCCATCCAAATTATTTAAGGAAGTGTTCCTTCTGGTTACTGGCCCCATTTTAGATATGATGAATCTATGCTTAATAAATGGAAACGTACCACAGGAACTTAAAGGTTTCCTTCACTGGTGTTTTTATAAATTTTTCTGTGTTCTCCCCTCTGAAAGAATGCCATCTGAGTAGGTTTCGGTGAAAAAACTTATTTCAGATCAAAGTTCCATTACCTTCCAGTTTAGTGTATGAGTGGATGGAGACACATGACAAGATGATGTGGCTTGCTCATTAAGATTAATGACATGCAAACGTCTGTCCTCTAATTGGCTAACTGCAACATTGCCCTACACCGCCCCCGCGTCATCAGTGACGCTGGTCCACCCTACACCGTAATATAATTTAAATGTAATTTAATACCAAGATGTCATCGGAGATACAGCCTTATATTTTTGATCCCGAGTCTGAGGAGGATGGGGAAGTCACAGAAGAACCCCTTTCTCAACGTTTGTCAATGAACGTTTCTGAATGGTAATTGTTGCATGTAAACTTACCTTTTTGTTGATCACCATCCTGATGGAAGTAGCGAAAACAACTTGGAAGTTCACATTCTCTGCTGCAGTAGCTACAACTTTAAGTGGAAACTGAGCTACGTGCCTCACGTCGTGGTCCTGATTGCTGAATATTAGCAAAAAACGGTCTCTGATAACGTAAACAGCCGACTGTGAACGTTTCTGTGCAATGTAAACCTAACGAAAATAAGCAATTAAATGAGCAATTCTTGTGTCAAATGTTTTCAAAATACATTACCAATGTTTTTTTTTGTTTTAAAGCCCATTGACAGATTATAGAAATATGTCCAAATGCTTTGCTCAAATGAACAGATTGCCTCTATTACGTTGACATTAGGCCTACTCATTTTATCCCCTTGATGTTAATTTGAACATTGTTTTTCATGTTCTGCATCATTTTAAACACTCTCCATTTCTTGTTCAAACTACATCCAACTAATGGAACAAGTAATAATCGTGTTGTTAATTAAAAAATATAGATATATTTATATCCAAAACACTATTTCTAATTGCTTTCTGAAATTAGATACTTTTTGAATAAAATAAGAGTATGCAAGCTTTGCATGTCAAATAATTAAATACAATTTTTTTAGCTACTTTCATGATAGATATATTTATTTTTTAATTTAAAATGAATAGTGTGTGGTTTGCTAAGTGAAGGTCAGGAACTCCCCTTGCCCAAAAGTAGTGTTGTCATGGTTCTACAGTCAGCTTCCTTTACTCGAATAGCATTACAATTCTAATAGAATGTTACCAATATAATCAGAACTCAATATACCCATTACAATTTTCAAGGTGTACTTGTGGAAATTGCATAAGGATGCCTACAGAAGCAGAAAATGTGTGCTGTAAGGAAATCCCACAGGTAGTGACAAATATAGAATGGCTTTTGTTGATGGTGTATTAGTAAAGAAAGTTTACATATATATATACACATATATATATATATATACATACACATACACATATATATATATATATATATATATATATATATATATATATATATATATATATATATATATATATATATAAATAAAATATATACAAACACACGCACACACAAAATAGAGTTAAATGTGTAAGAAAATTTAAAAAAAACATTTTTTTTTAACCTACTGCAAAATAACATGAAAACAAAATTTCTGCAAAACTATGTACATATTTTAAAATGTCTTTTCTTTTGCAGGCGTTGTCGACATCTGGCCTATAGATCCTTTGTGAGCTGGTGTTGGGGCTACTTAGGGCGAAAGGTCAGAGTTGTTATTCCGGCTTGTGTTGTGATGTGCATCCGTAGTGAATTTCCAGAATCTGAAGGACAATACGTAGGCTTCAAGGCTGGACTTGCTTAAACCGAGACGTATAGGCGGCCACAGCTTCCGTCAATGGAGGATGGTAGAAATCAGATGCGAGGTCATCAGGAATACGGATCTGCTGGGCCTCCTTGAAGTACGGCTGGGGGTTGGGTAAAATCCCTTCAAAGAGCTCTGCTGTTAGGTTGTGTACGTAGCCTGAAAGAAAATGTTATATCTAACTATGTACACAGAGTGATGGTAGAGAAACAGTTAAAAAATGCTGTTTTATTTCATTGGTCTAATAAATATTTTATTTAACAAAAACTTACACTGTGTAGGTTGTAATTTCACTCGCTTTACAGTGTGTCCTCCCTTTTTGGCTTTTGGGAAATGCAAACTGTATTTCAGTTTGCCACTGGTTGTTCTGGCCTGAGTGCGACCTGCATTTTCATTGAAATACATTGCAGCCAGATACAACCTGAAAGCACAACATGGGTTTAAATGACTCAATCCAAAAACAAAAGTATTCACATGTGTAAGAAATTCAAAAGTTCGAATTACACTGAAGTCAGGTGTGCACAGAATGTTGAGAATGGTTGTAAGATGAGACCTTGTAATTTTTGAACTTTAATAAAAATGTGATATCACACAAAGATGGATAAAGATGTTGAGGAGGATGAAGATCATAATCACATGTGAGAAAGGAAGTCTGTACAACAATTATTTAATGTCTTTATCTTTGCATACAGTATTATTTTTTTATACAACAGTTAGTTCCGATCAAGGAAATTGATTGGACAAAAAACTTTCCAAGAGTGTTGTTGGAGTACAACAGCACTGGGACTTTTTACCAACAGTATCACTCCGCCATACTGGAGTTCTAATGCTTGTATTTGAAAAAAAAAAAAAATTGTATAAAAGGAAATGTTTGTGTTGCCTGGCAACAATGTTTTCTCCCTGCCAGTTTAAACTATTTGTGTTGGTGGAGCTAAATAAATTAAATTAACAAATCAGATCATAATTTGCTGTTGTTATTGTTAAATAATAAAATGTGCTTGTACAACTGTGGCATAAAAACAATATCACACTCGAGGTCGTGCGGAATATCAGCACTGGTGTGATATCACAACTTTCTTTGAAATACCTGTTGGTCACATAAGTCACTCAATGAGTATTTGAAATACTATGACATTTATTTTTACAAACATTCAACTATAGTCATGGTACTGAGAACTTAACATCTAAATGTAATTTAAAATTGATAATCATCAAAAAATTTATTCAAACTCAAACCTTTTTCAAAATGCCAAATGTTGTAGTAGTGCGTTATGTTTTCTTCACGAAGTAATTTTTGGATCTGGGGATGTCTGTCAGTGACAATATAATCTATTGCCACACCCTTGGTCTCCAAAACCTTCAAGCTTCCTGTAAGTCCCTCTTTCTCCATATTATGGCTTCCACCAACCTCGATACTCTGTAAAGACAAAAGAAATGAAGTTGAAGTGCAGACATATAAACATGAAGAGTTTCCTTCTCAAATTCAATTCAAATTCAATTCAAATTCAAAATTACTTTATTCATCCCAAAGGGAAATTAAATGTTGTTGTAACTCATTATGCAAGTTCCTTCAAAGATTTGTTGTAGATGCTGATGGCTGTGGGTAGGGATGATCTCTTGTAGCGCTCTGCGGATCTGAAGAAGCCTCTGACTGAAGACGCTCTGTAGTTGTCTGATGTAGAGGATGCTCTGGATCTATGGCGTCTTCTTTTCAACTCATCAGGGTTTTGTGGCTGTAGTTGAGGTATTATTTGAGCTTTTGTGATGTTAATCAGCTGCTGCCAGTTGTTAACCACCTTGTTGCCATGGTTATGCATCATAACAAATGTCCAAAAACAAAAAGTATCAGCAAAAATCCTTCCAGCTGCACAGGATTCAAAACCAGAGAGAACAGTTGTCCACAAAAACAATGTTTCTACCAGAAATGGAAGAATTAAAGTTTTAAAAAAGAAAAAAATATGAACCAAAGTAACAGAGCTACTCCAACATGCTGCCACCTTGAGCGGCGCAATTCCGCAATTCTGCGGGCGGTTTCCCATTCCTTCCAAGCTCGGGTCCTCTACCAGAGGCCTGGGAGCTTGAGGGTCCAGCGCAGTATCTTTGCTGTTCCAAGTACTGCACTTTTCTGGACTGAAATGTCTGAGGTTCTTCCAGGGATCTGCTGAAGCCATTCCTCCAGTTTTGGGGTTACTGCCCCTAGTGCTCCGATTACCACAGGTACTACTGTCACCTTCACCTTCCAAGCCTTCTCTAGCTCCTCTCCGAGCCCCTGGTATTTCTCACGTTTCTTATGTTCCTTCTTTTTGATGTCAACATCACTTGGTATTGCCACATCCACCACAACGGCTTTATTCTGCTCTTTATCAACTACCACCACAATGTATGCTTGGTTTGCTACTTCAATCTTGTCTGTCTGGATATGCAAGTCCTAAAGGATTTACATTTTCTAAACTGCTTATCCTCAAGGGGTCGGGGGGGGGGGCTTGTGCCTATCTCCACCAGTCAACAGGCGAAAGGCGGGGTACACCCAGGACAGGTCACCGGTCCATCGCAGGGCAATAAATGGACAGACGGGACAAACGACAATGGACAAACACTCACACCTAAGTACAGTTTATAAACACCAATTAACCTAACAGTTATGTTGTTGGACTGTGGAAGTAAGTTGGAGTACCCAGAGAGAACCCACGCATGCACAGGGAGAACATGCAAACTCCATGCATAAAGACCCCTGGCCTGGATTTGTATGTATGTATATAGCTATCTCAACACCTGTATTTCTCTTCACATCAAATACAAGTGCGAAGAAATTGTTGCATCATTGTGAAGAAGACTCAAGGCTGTACTAGCTCAAAAGGGTACTTCTACTCATACTGAGCAAAGTGTTACTGTCTATGTCATATTTCATCATTTCAATTTCAATACATTAACAAACATTTATTCAAACTATTGTTACATGAATGTAGCATTTTATGCTATACAATTTATTTTACCTTCTTTTTTCTTTTACACTGGACTAAATTTATTCTGCCTAGGATAAAAAAAGAATTGTTAAGAGTATGAAGAAATTTAAAATGAATACTTAAATTGAAAATACTTTACAAACATCTGATATTTAGCTGAGTGGCCTTCATATACAACAGAGTGTTATTACGTTAACTGCGAGACATTAGTATTTCATTTAGATTATGAATTTAGCTTTTATGAATACAATGAAGCTGATTTGAGAGATGTAAAAATAATTGGAATGAAGTTTACCTGGTGAATCAGCTCGCATGTCCCCTCGCATGTCCCTCCCTTTTTTTGGCTAAGTTCCCCTAACTGTTCTTCCTGGAAGCTATGCCATCTGTGTATTACAGCTGGTTGGAGGTAACCTCTGGCATGCTTTCTGAATCCTGAGTAAGTGATGTTTTGGAGATGGATTGCTTGAAACACCTAAAAATAAAAAATGTTAATGTTAATGTCAATGTTAAATCAAATTATATCGCAGAACTGTTTTCCATGTCAATATGAAAGTCTAGTTTACATTTCTAAATAAGTGGGGTTACAGAGAGTTTGATTTGAAGCAAGTGTCTTTTCAAATATTACAAGAGCACCTGTCTGCTTTCCAAAAATCCGTAAAAGTAGCTAAATCACAGTTCATGTCTAATCTTGTATCTGCAAACAGCCACAGACCACACGTTTTGTTTAGAATTTTTCATTGTATTGTCAACCCAAGCAATGATGGTGGAGTTGAGCCCTCGCAGAGTTTGTGTGGTAAATTCCAGGCCTTTTTCTCTGAGAAGGTCCTGCAAGATTAGGTCCTCCATTCCCCTTTATTCTGCTTCTGATCCCAGTTCATATCCTCCATGCTCTTCGACTTGGGGTCAGTTTCAAACTGTTTCCTTGGAGGAGCAAAAAGAAATTGCCTATCACACAAACTCTGCTTATTGTCTCTTGGACTGTCTCCCTCCTTTTATGTTAAAAAGAGTGTTTGACAGCGTTGGATTTTTTATTTTAAAACTTATCAATACTTCTTTGTCTTTAGGTCAGGTTCCACAGTGCTTTAAACAGGCTATTTAAACAGGCTTTTAAAAAAGCCAAATCTTGATCAGACCTGTTTTACTAATTTTAGACCAATCTCTAAACTCAACTTTCTCTCCAAGGTCTTGGAAAAAGTTGTTTATATACAGCTTCAGGAGTACTTGTCGCTTCATAATATTACTGAAAAATTCCAATCAGGTTTTAAACCCCGTCACAGAACTGAAAGTGCTCTCTTACGAGTTTTTAACGATCTTCTTTTAATTGTCGATTCGGGTAGTTCGGCTGCTTCGATTCTACTGGATCTATCAGCAGCTTTTGACACTGTTGACCACGACATCTTCCTGTCACGTTTGGAGTTGTGTGTTGGTCTCAGTGGTACTGTTCTTCAGTGGTTCAGATCTTACCTACAGGGCAGGACTTTTTCTGTTAATCTGGGCCCTTTAAATTCTGCATCGGCACCTGTGAGATGCGGTGTACCCCGGGGCTCCATTTTGGGTCATGTATTATTCTCCCTATACATGCTCCCATTAGGTTCTATTTTTAGGAAGCACAATATTACCTATCACTGCTTTGCCGATGATCTTCAGGTTTATTTACCACTTTCATCTGGCCCAGGTGCTAAATCCACTGAGGCATTATCTGCCTGTCTAAACGACATCAAGCAATGGATGTCCATCAACTTTCTTTAATTAAATAATTTAAAAACTGAGATCCTCGCTTTTGGTAACTATGACTTAGTGAACGGCGTCGTGAGCCCCCTTGGTTCTTGCTCCTTGTTTTTAAAACCCTGTGTAAAAAATCTCTGAGTTTTTTTAGACAGTTCCTTTAAGCTTCACAAACAGGTTGTTGAGTCCGGCTTCTACCCCCTTAGGCTACTTGCTAAGGTTAAACCATATCTCCCTGCTGGAGTCTATGAGCATGTTATTCATTTGTTTGTGTCCTGCCGGTTGGATTACTGCAACTCTCTTTTTGTTGGTCTGGATCAGTCTTCCCTGCATCGTCTGCAATTGGTTCAGAATGCAGCAGCTCGCCTGTTGACTGGCACCAGCAGGCGGAAACATATAACCCCTGTTCTGGCCTCCCTTCATTGGCTTCCGGTTACTTACAGGATCCATTTTAAAATATTACTTTTTGTTTTTAAATCTTTGTGTGGTCTTCCTCCCTCTTACATTTCTGAACTGCTGACAGTTTCCTCTCCTGCCAGACTGTTGAGGTCTAGCTCTGAAGTGTTTCTGGTAGTCCCAAAAACTCACTTAAAGACTCGGGGTGATAGAGCGTTTTTGGTGGCTGGCCCGAGGATGTGGAATAGTCTACCCCCTAATTTAAAAACTTCCCAGACCTTAGAGCACTTCAAGTCTCAACTAAAAACATATGTCTTTGACTTGGCGTTTAAGACAGGATGACTGAGAACCCAATTGGTTAGAGGTTGTTTTTATGGACTAAATTGTTTCTACTTGTGCTTTTTTTTTTACTTTGTGTGTTGTCTGTCTATTTGTATCTGCAGTATCCTATGTTATTGCTGTTATAATTGTGATATGTTGTTCAGCACTTTGGGGCAGCATAGACTGCTATAAATGTGCTATACCACTCAATTTGACCTTGACCTTGACCTTGAACTTCCATTGACAAGTGTATAATTCAAGTTTGCTTATACATTAGAGAAACACGTATCATGAACACCTGTAAGTACTCTGAATGGAATTGCTGACAAAACTTAATCAAATTATAAAATATTTGGATAATTAGCATGATTTCCATTTCATGCAAGATTGACAGACCCAGTAAGCAAATATCGATTACTTTATAATCAAAACTTGAATAGAATCTTGAAATTGCATTTTACTGGGTTCTCATAACAAACACTGTTATAGTGTGGTGTACCTTTTGAACTTGAAAAAAAGATGAGCCAGTGAAAGAAATTGCAGCGGACAACTGCATGTTGCCAACAGGGGTGCTCCCTGTCACTGGCTGGCTATTCCAATGTTTTGAAAAATGGCAGTGGTGGCATTTTTGGTTAACCGATAGAAAAGTTACTCTTTTGTAAGTCTTCACTTCCGACTCACCGCAGCAGATTGGGCAGCTTTCAAAAATTTCAAGTAGATTTTTCTCAAAAACTATGTATTTTGCGTCTTTGTATCCACTGGAAGGGATGTCCCTGTTTGATAAAAGTGACATGCAGTCAAACATCAACGAATCATTGAACATGTTAGACAGAAAAAAAATTAACATGTAGTGGAAATGGAATTTCAAAAATTTGTACGTAAGATGTGATGAATCTGTAACATCTGTCATCGACTGAGCTGGATTATATGTGGAGTCATGGGGGTCAGTTGTTAAAGTGGAAAACACGCTTTCATCCTCCTCCTCTTCATCCAAAGGAGATCTTTTACTAGGTCTTTTTCGGAAATCCTGGATTGGCGTTAACATACCGGAACCCCATGGAGTATCATCAGTGCTTGTTGCAATGCTATGTCTTGTTATGAGGAGATTTGTTTGACAGGCTAAATTTGAAATTATGTAAAAATGTGAAAATTATATTGATATCCAATTACTAGATGATAAAAAAATAATTTCCCTTATTTGTAATAATCTAATCTCTCAAAAAAGTAACATATCTGAGAATAATATGAAGTGATTTGACATACATGGTTCATTTTTTTAGAAAATACTTTGAAAAACAAAATTTTCTGATTAACTTAGATTAAAATAACTTTGCTATACATCACTAACCTTTACTTCGAATTCGATGGCGTAATGTACCCATCGAAAGCTGTTTAGCCTGACATAAATGACTTGGTGGGTCTGTTTGGGTGCTGGCGTGTTGCGTGGGGTTCACAAATGTACTTGATGTGCTCTACACAACATAGACAGAGAGAATTTTATTTGAATAAAAATATTGTATTTCATTGCATAGTAAACAGCTTAAATAAATGTACACATTTATCTGAAAGCTATAAGAAAATTAGTTTAATCCTTATAATCCTTAATCATGGGTTTAACTCAGTTTGAATTAATAAAAAATATATCTTTCTAAATGTATTACAATTAAAATTACTTCTAAAAGTACATGTAAGATATCATTATATTGCGTTTTTTCCAAATCTAAAAACAGATTTTTTAATGCTTAAATATGCAGATTCACTTCATTATTTTATATTATGTACTTCCTTACTATTATTCAAATAGGACAGGCTAGTAAATTGACTATTGAATGTCCTTAGAGTCTTTGTCAAACAATTTTTAACTGAAAAGCACTCTGATGATAGCTGGCTCAGACACTACTACATCCACTGCTGATAATACGTAGCATACAACAGATCACCAAAAACCTCAATTACATAAGGCCAATTTTTACTTCCAAAGTAAACACACATCTAGAAGTTTTAACGTATTTCTTTGCGTATTTTTGGCATGTGTGATTCTCTCCTGTTTGAATTATGAATAATCAAAAACCCTTTATCACAACACAAGTTATAAAACGCACTTTGACACTACATAAGGTTACTTATCACGGCAGTGATTTCAAATAGAATTTTGTTATATTTTGACTCATCACATTTGTAAATAAAATCACACCAGAGACATAGTATGGAGTGATTATTCCTCTTTTGCTAATAGGCCAGGAAAATCGTAATGTGTTTCGCCAGTTTACCCTAGTCCGTGCACTATGATGATAAGATGGCCATCTTATTTAGCTGCTGATATTTGAATTCGTGGTTTGAAACTTATTCTAAGTGTTAAGGATAGTTAAACTAGCTGTATCTCTCCTATGTGAGATGTGTCGAGATTAGCATGTTAGCCCCGTTTTAGCACATTTCATTATCATGTCATTATCGTTTTAACAAAATACTTAAAAAGTCAAAACTGGGGAAATAATTCATTTTCTACTTGCGGAGCTGGTGTTCCACTGTTGTGACGGTACATATCCTTCTTTTAAATTCAACCTCGAGGCAAAGCCAGTACTGTAAGGTCTGTAGTTCGTGAAGTCACTCCGCTGAAAGAGATTCGAGCAAATCACTATCTGAGGGTTGTATTGCTCTGGTATTTTTCCGAAAATAAATTCCAACCATTTCCTTTTCAGTTCTTCTTCCTTGGGTAAAACATGTAATGTGGACGTTTTATCTCCACAAATAACACAAGAGCAAAAGCATTGTGCCATGTCATTAAATTGGGGGTGATACTCATTAGCGTCTAGCAGCTGCGAGATGATCGGCTTTCACCTTGACAAAAACAACATTCCCGTGGGCAGTCCAAAGCTAGGTAGGCGAGTCCATAAATGCTAAGTTAATCATTATGACGTATGGTTGTTGGGCTTTTTAAAACTCAGGTGTTTTCTGGTCTGTTTTCTTTATTTAACTGATTCAAGGATTGGAGTTTGTATAAAATGTTCATGTACACCATGCTTTTAGAACACAGAGTGACTGATTTTAATGAAAGAAAACTCAGTTTTTCAAGATTTTCAGTGAAGGAGACCTTTAAGGTTGCTGTAATTTAACCTTTACTCAAGAAACCTTTTCTTCTTTTAGTTCTTTTTTTGGGGGGGGGGGGGGTTATCAGGCTCCTCTCCTGTGGAACCAGCTCCCAGTTTTAGTCCACGATGCAGACACACTGTCTACTTTTAAGAACAGGCTTAAAACTTTCCTTTTTGATAAAGCTTATAGTTAGAGTGGCTTAGATTATCCTGAGCTATCTCTGTAGTTATGCTGTTATAGGGTTAGACTGTTGAATTTGAATTTATTTATTTGAAAGGGACAATGAGCATTAATGAACATCCCATTAATATATGTAAATACACAAGATTGTAGCCAGAGCTAATTTCCATCTTCAGTCCCTTCACTGGAAGAACCAGCAACATTAAACAATAAAAAACATCTCCAATAACAACCACAAAGCCCAAAAAGCACTCATCACCATAAAATTATGATGGTGCTTACAATTCACTTGACATTCTGTACAGATAATTCAATAATAAAAATAACGATAAAGCATATATAAGAAATAAAAGATATTATAAAAACTACAACTAAGAAAAAAGATAACAGGCACTCTAGGACTCACTCACTTGTACCACTCAATTATAAAAATCTAACGATGACATTAAATTATATTTTCATGTGAATTTAACTATGTGGGCAAATTTGTGATTCCAACATCCATGCCTTTAAATGTTTTTAAAAACAACAAAGAGAACTCATTTGTCGGATCTCAAGCGGAGTCAGGTTCCATTGCTTAGAAGCACGAAATGAAAACACTGCCTGTCCAAACGTACTTCTTCTCAATGGGACCAAGCAGTCACGCCTCTAGCTTGCCCTTGTGTTGGAGGACAGACTGACCACTTTTCTTCACTTTTCTACTTTTCTCTTCTATTACTCTTCGGTTATATTTTTTACTGGTTTTTTGGCTGGTAACCTTGTTGTAGAAAGTACTCCTACATCAGTTCCTTTTGTTCTTTCTGTGTCTCTACTCTGTCTTCTCAAACTACCACACAGTTGTGGCAGATGGCCGCTTGTACTGAGCCAGGTTCTGCTAGAGGTTTCTTCCTGTTAAAGGGGAGTTTTTCCTCTCCACTGTCGCTACATGCTTGCTCAGTATGAAGGATTGCTGTGGTTGGAAGTCTGCATCAATGCGGCACAACCTCACGTCAATGACTGACGCAATCTGCTGGAATTTCTTAAAATAGAAAACTTTTTAACTGATTGGAATGTTTGTATAATTGTATTGAAATTACTTTTCTTGGTAAGGGCCTAGAGATTACATCTGTTGTGAATTGGTGCTATTAAATAAACTGAATTGAGTTAAATTGAATTGAATCTGGAGAGAACGTTAACCTGACAGTCATGTTTTCAGACTGTGGGAGGAAGCTTGAGTACCCTGAGGGAACTTACGCATGCACAAGGAAAACATGCAAACTCCAAGCAGAAAGACCACACCCCAGAATTTGAACCCAGGACCTTCTTGTTGCAAGGCAACAGTGCTACCAAACACACCACTGTTTAGTCCATCTATTTTAGTAATTAATTACTTAACCAATTACAAAAACAAACTTTCACCAAAGTGAGCCACATACTGCTTTTAGCATTGCTCATTTGCATCACAGCATTTATCAATAACTGACACAACTCTTAGATTAATCTCTGTAGCAATATTACAATTACTTAATCATTATTTTAATTTTAGGTGGAAGCAGCCATTGAGACAACATTTCAAGACTTCACAGAAGAGATCCTGAACTGTGGATACACAGGATCAGTAACCTTTGAAAAAAAGGGGGAAATAATCAGGTATTATAAATGAAAACAGATAATGGGTGTGTGCAATAAACAGCAAGTTTTTGCTATGTAATTAATGTGTTTATTTCAATGTTATGCAGTATGTGTATGTGGGACTTTGTGATCTGCTTAAAAACAGAGCAATCGTCCTTCATGCAAATCTAAGGCTGCTTCCAATGCTGCAGGAGATAAGGGATGGACTGAAGCTGTATGGTTTGAGTGATATTATGGCCAAACACCCAGGGATTTGTGAGCCTTTGTTTGTGCCAGGGTTAGAAATGAAAGTAAGTGCACTATAGATAAAACTTTAAGATAAGCATTTTGTTTTGTATCACAACATATAATCACTAATTTGTTCATTTGAGAGCCCATGCTGATTATGCAATATGGGTGTTTCTGTCATAATACACAAAATATTGGTAGGAGAACAGGCAAAGAAATAGCCATTCAAGGCGCAGTGTGATTTACTAAACATCAAAAATGTTTGCGCCATCTATTTTAGCGTCTATTTGTGCTGCTTCTGAAAGGCATGTCTTAACTTTGCGCCACCACATTCAACATAAGTTTATTACTGACAAATGAAAAATGTAATTCACACAATATAACCTAATATTAATTGACACTAATGGCCAAAAACCTGACAGTTATGTAAATATTTACCTATTTTTCCCCCAAAGACACATCATAATTTTAAACAAAATTCATACATTTCAGATTACACATTTTGAAGATAACACTTTTTCTACTGCAACTTGACATTTAATGAAGCCCATGATAAAGTACGGTACATTTCAACACTAGCAGAATATGGATGTAAACCACTTTTATGAAACCCTTATTTTGAATAATACAGTCAGACAGGATGTGGTGCACAGCGCTTTTATTGTGAAGACCGGAAGAGCGGTTAGGGGATAGAGTGCTTGACTGCTGGATGTGAAGTGATGGCGGTGTAAAAAATAAAGTGCCTCTCGAGTTCACGACTGCCGTCCTTTCTTCATATATCACGCATTACCGTCCGCATTTCCTGCTGCTCGCGTCAATATGAAGTGGCCGTGAGAGCATTAGGGTCCGGTACCGGCGATGATTATGACTACGAACTGGCCCGGATACTTCCTACCAGGGTATCCAAAGCTGATTTTCTGTTATGGGACAGTCTGCCTGCAGCTGTACAGGCGGACTACACTACTGTGAAGGAGCAGCTGCGAGAAACCTTTAGACAAAGACATTTCCTGGACAATTTCAGAGCTAACCTTGCTGCTCGTCGTCGCACTCCGGGTGAGAGCCTGGATGTCTATGCGGCTGATATAGGGAAAAATTAGGAGACGAAGCCTTCCTTAACTACGGCGAAGCAGCTCAGAGGGAGGAAAAGTTTAGCAGATTCCTTGCTGGACTTGACCCCGCCCTAAAAGCCTAATGTCAAGAGCAGGGAGCAACGGACTTAGATGAAACCCTTATTATCGCAGGCCGCTGTGACATGGCTCGAGAGACTTTAAAGAGTGAATATACCTACCCTGCGATCGTTGCCACTGCAAGTAAAGCTGCCACTGCCCTGGTGCACTCAGTCTCCGAGGAGTCTCGCTGGCAGCGTACAATGGAAGGACTTGCTGAAGATATGAAAGAAATGAGGAGGGACATTAGAATTCTGTCGGATGAAAACGAAAGACGGAAGAGTCATGGCAGGAGCACAGAATCCTTTTCACCCAGGCCTGCCCAATGTCTGTGCCAGTGTGGGAGCCTGGGCTGTCAGTCCCTGCGTTCCTGGGCCGTGCCGCGCGGATGTCCTTCTGCTCCGAATGGGCGAGGGTACTGTGACGAACAGTATGTCGGACCAGACCGTCGCTCTCCATCTCCCTGCACTGATCGCTCCTCTTCTCATCGGGGCCGGAACCCGAGACCAAGCAGTAACACCTTTTACGGTGATCCAGCAAGACGACGAGGGGTGAGGTTTCTCTCCCCAGACCGAGAGGACCCAGTCAACCAGTCGGGAAATGGGATGTAGCTGTCGTCGCGGCCCGGACCTCAGCTACATCATCTGCAGGGCCCCTGATGGAGGAAACCTCCCTGCCTTTCCAGAATCACCTGGTTGGTTGTTCCTCGGCTGCAGAGCAGAGATCCTCCTATGTGCGAGGCACCATTGAAGGTACTGAACTTAATATCTTGATAGACCCTGGTTCCACTGAATCGTTTATCACTGCAGATTTTCGCCATTCCATCCCGGCCCTCCGCCAACAACCCCTCGGTGCGGATATTATTGTGGCCAGGGCCGTAAATGGACAGCTACTGGACACTCTAGGGACCATTACCGCCACCTTACGTTTGGGTGATCAGTCATGGCAGCATGTGTTCCATGTACTCCGTAAGTCCACTCAGACAGCTCTTCTGGGCCTGGACTTCCTGACAGCACATCACACGCTTTTGGACTTCTCCCGCGGTAGGCTGCAGCTTTGGGGAATGGACATTAGGTTGCTGAATAATAAGGACTTGATCCCAGTATGTTGTAATGTGTCCCTTACCTCTACTTTGACATTGCCACCACTCAGTGAGATGTTGGTTGCAGTAAATGTCTCTCTTTCTGGGCCGGTCGGCCATTTTCCAGCATTTACTGGTTATCTTGAGCCTAATCCTCCAAGTAAGAGTGAGTGTGTAGTGGCCCATACTCTCACCTCAGTAGAGGATGGTGTCACTACAGCCCGACTGCTTAACCCTACGAACCAAGACATAACACTACGGGAAGGCACGCACCTTGGGGAATTTTTCTTTGTAAGTGAGGGGGACCTTTCAACCCCCAAGCGTCCCCTGTGGTGACGAACGACGTGCCGCCAGTGTCACTGCCTGACTCTCCCACCAATTCATCCCAACTTGGACAGTTGAAGGCCCTGTTAGCCGAGTACAGTGGCATTTTTAGCATGTCCAAAGCGGTGACTGGTAAATGCACCCTTATCAAGCATTGCATCAATACTGGTGGTCACCCACCTGTAAGACAGCGTGCCTACCGGACCTCTCCCGAAAAAAGAGAGGAAATTGACAGACAGGTGGCAGCTCTGCTGGCCGACGGGGTGATTGAAGAGAGTTGCAGCCCCTGGGTCTCACCTGTCGTCCTTGTGAAGAAAAAGTCTGGTGAATGGAGGTTCTGTATTGACTATCGACATTTGAACAGCATCCCCGTGAGAGATTGCTATCCCCTGCTCCGCGTGGACGACACCCTCGACGTCCTGCTGGTTTAGTACCCTGGATTTTTCGAACGGCTACTGGCAGGTTGAGGTGGCCGAGGAGGACCACCAGAAGACAGCTTTCACATGGGTCGGGGCCTTTACCAGTGGAGGTCCATGCCCATGGGCCTCACTAACTCACCTGCCACGTTCCAGCGCATGATGGAACTGGTTCTTCGGGGGCTCCCATGGCAAGTGTGTATGGTGTATCTAGATGATGTGTTAATATTCAGCTCCACCTTTGAGGAGCATGTGGACAGCCTGCGGGAGGTGTTTTCTCGTATTCAGGCAGCTGGCCTCAAGCTGAAACCTAGCAAATGTCACCTTGCCCGGGATCATGTAGTATTCCTGGGTCATGTTATTTCCCACCGTGGGTTGCATGCAGCCTGATCCCAGGAATACGGACAAAGTTAAGACCTGGCCCACACAGCAATCGTCCACGGAGATGAGAGCTTTTCTGGGTCTGTGCTCACATTATAGGCAATTTTTTAGGGATTTTGCCCGTTGTGCTGCCCCATTGCATCGCTTGACATATAAAGATGTTCCTTTTGAATGGACTAGTGACTGTGAGGCAGTGTTTGAGCATTTGAAATCTGTGCTCACATCAGCCCCAATTGTTACCATGCCAGATTATGCTGTCCCCTTTAAAGTGTACACCGATGCCTCAATGGAAGCTGTAGGGACAGTGTTGACTCAGGAGAAGGATGGACTGAAAAGAGTAGTGGTGTATGCCAGTCAGTCCCTGACTGGTGGACAGAAACGTTGGTCCACCTTTGATAAGGAGCTGTGAGCTGTTCGGCAGTTTAGGCATTACATTGGGTCATCTTCTTTTACTATAATAACTGACCATAAACCTCTCTTAGGGCTACGACGCATGGCGATTGACGAGGATCCCTCTGGAAAGAGAGCCAGGTGGATGCTGGAACTGGATCCCTTTAATTGGGCCATGCAGTACAAAGAAGGACGGCGACATACTAATGCTGATGCCGTCTCTAGGCGTCCCACTGGGGGGGCAGAAGGTACTGCCATCTCGGTTAATATTGTGGACACTTATACCATGCCCAGTGAATCTTACCCGCAGGTTGGAGTCCCTCAGCCTGCGGACCCTGATACTGGAGGACAGCACTTGCATGTGCTTTTGAATGACACTAGGGCCCTGACGTTACAACAGCAGGATGATCCAGATATTAGTGTGGTATTGCACTGGATCGAGAGTGGGGGCTCCCGTCCACCCAGAGGGCAGTTGAAAGGTGGCTCCCGGTTGCTCCGGAAGTTTTGGACTGAGTTCCCTAGGTTGTCATTGGTGAATGGACTTTTATGCAGGATGGTGAATTCATCTCCCCTGGGGGGAAGTCACCATCAGGTGGTTGTACCTGCATCGCTTGTCTCTGACATCCTGTTTCAACTGCATGGGGGCCCTGTTTCAGCACATTTTTCGGCGGAAAGAGTGTGGGAACGGGCTAGAGAACTATGTTATTGCTACACATGCTACACATTAAGAAGACTCGTACTATACCTTATAACCCTAAGTCTGATGGTATGGTCGAACGTTTTAATCGTACGCTTATCGACCAGCTGGCGAAATCCCTGCTGTCTTGCGGGGGTGAATGGGATGACTATTTAAAACATGTGGCTTTTGCTTACAACACATCGGTGTATGCTAGCACTGGGTACACTCCCTACTATCTTACTCATGGTCGGGAGGCGCGTGTCCCTGTTGATGTGTTAGTACCGAGTCAGACAGGTAAATTGCCAATCCCTTTGCTCATGATGACTTTGTCTCAGCAATGGGGGAACGCCTAGAGGTGGTCTTTGTAAATACTAGGCACAATGCAGCTGTTGCCCAGGAGAGACAGAAGCTGTACCATGACTCTGATGCCCGGCAAAAGCCTTACACATTGGGGGACTTAGTATAGCTTTACAATCCCAGGGAAGATAGGATGAAGTTGGCTCCCCACTGGAAGGGTCCCCTTAAGATCAGGAATGTTTTGGACTCTGAGGGTGTGTTGGGTCACACTTATCGCATCGGTGACCCCCCGGCTGATGATGCACCTTCCCAGGTTGTTCATTATGACACACTAAAGCCATACACGGTTGGCCTTATCCCTGGGCACCCCTCATGTACCCGCCTTTGTCCCACTCCTGGTTCGACTTCGCCGTGGGGTGATTTGCTTACTTTATGGATTTTGTCACCATGTGGGTTTTTTTTTTTTGTGGTTGTTTTGTTTGTTTACTCTTCCTGTGTTAATGCACTTTTGTTTGGGGTATGTACTGTAATGTTAATTGTTTATTATACTGTGCAATGGTTTTCTTTGTGTGTACTGTTGCTGGGCTGTTTTGCACAATTTTTTTTTTTTGTTCTTTGTGATGTAAAACGGGGACTTTTTTTGTTGGGGGGAGGCATGTAAGCCACTTTTATGAAACCCTTATTTTGAATAATACAGTCAGACAGGATGTGGTGCACAGCGCTTTTATTGTGAAGACAGGAAGAGCGGTTAGGGGGTAGAGCGCTTGACTGCTGGATGTAAAGTGATGGCGGTGTAAAAAAATAAAGTGCCTCTCGAGTCCACGACTGCCGTCCTTTCATGATATATCACGCATTACCGTCCATGGTTATCACCAGAAGACGCTCGGTTACATAGACATCTTAGTGACCTTGTTCTGGACAATACGCTGTGTGCATGAAGCAGAGAGTGGCGCATGTACATCGCACGCATTAAATATATTGACGAACGAGAAATATAATTTGCAACATTCTAGCCTTATAGTAATTAACTCTGTAACAGCCATAGACTTGATATGTATGTTGTTTTTTCCCCTTTATTTTGCCAAACACGCATCATGAATCCATGCGCATATTTCTCTCTAACCGTGGCACAGCTCACAGCAGTGACGCAAAGTCCTCATTTGAACACTGCTCCTTGCGCCTGTTATGAATTGCTCACACAATCTTGGTAGATCACCTGCAAATGAAGGACAACCCGCTATCACAAATTTTTAACGTGGCATGGAATTCTGCCTCTCCCTCTCCCTGGGCTGCCACCTTATCGTGGTGGAGGGGTTTGAGCGTCCCAATGATCCTAGGAGCTATGTTGTCGGGGGCTTTTTGCTCCTGGTAGGGCCACCCATGGCAATTTGGTTCTAGGTGAGGGATCAGACAAAGAGCAGCCCAAAACACCCCTATGATGAGTAAAACAATTGGAATCAGTGTTCCCTCGCCCGGACGCGGGTCACCGGGGCCCCCCTCTGGAGCCAGGCCTGGAGGCGGGGCACGTAGGCGAGTGCCTGGTGGCCGGGCCTTTACCCATGGGGCCCGGTCGGACTTAGCCCGAAGAGGTAACATGGGTCTCCCGTCCCATGAGCTCACTACCTGTGGGAGGGGCCATAGGGGTCGGGTGCTGTGTAGGATGGGCGGCGGCCTAAGGCGGGGACATTGGCGGTCCGATTCTCGGCTGCAGAAGCTGGCTCTTGGGACGTGTAACGTCACCTCTCTGGTGGGGAAGGAGCCGGAGCTGGTGTGCGAGGTTGAGAGGTTTCGACTGGACATCGTCGGACTCACCTCGACGCACGGCTCTGGCTCTGGAACCCGTCTCCTCGAGAGGGGTTGGACTCTCTTCCACTCTGGAATTGCCCCTTCTGAGAGGCGCCGAGCTGGGGTGGGCATACTTGTTCCCCCCTATCTCGGCGCCTGTACGTTGGGGTTTACCCCGGTGAACGAGAGGGTAGCCTCCCTCCGCCTACGGGTGGGGGGACGGGTTCTGACTTTTGTTTGTGCTTACGCGCCAAACAGCAGATCAGATTACCCACCCTTCTTGGAGTCTTTGGAAGGGGTGCTGGAGAGTGCTCCTCCCAGGGACTCCCTTGTTCTGCTGGGGGACTTCAACACTCACGTGGGCAATGACAGTGAGACCTGGAGGGGTGTGGTTGGGCAGAATGGCCCCCCCCGATCTGAACCCGAGTGGTGTATTGTTATTGGACTTCTGTGCTCGTCATGGATTGTCCATAACAAACACCATGTTCAAGCATAAAGGTGTCCATATGTGAGTTGGCTGCGATGGTGGGGGAGGACGCCGGACAGACCTGGAAGGAACAAACGTGTTGTGAGGGTCTGCTGGGAACGTCTGGCAGAGTCTCCTGTCAGAAGGAGCTTTAACTCACACCTCCGGCAGAACTTTTAACACGTCCAGGGGGAGGCGGGGGACATTGAGTCCGAGTGGACTATGTTCCGCGCCTTCATTGTCGAGGCGGCTGACTGAAGCTATGGCCCCAAGGTGGTCGGTGCCTGTCGTGGCGGAAACCCCCGAACCCGCTGGTGGACACCGGCGGTAAGGGATGCTGTCAAGCTGAAGAAGGAGTCCTATCAGTTCTTTTTGGCTTGTGGGACCCCTGAAGCAGCTGATAGGTACCGTAGGCCAAGCGGGATGTGGCTCGTTTGGTTGCTGAGTCAAAAACTCGGGCGTGGGAGGAGTTTGGAGAGGCCATGGAAAACGACTTCCGTACGGCTTCGAAGCGATTCTGTTATAATAATAATGGCTTGCATTTATATAGCGTTTTTCAAGACTCTCAAAGCGCTTTACAACTCCATTATTCATTCACTCTCACATTCACACACTGGTGGAAGCAAGCTATGATTATAGCCACAGCTGCCCTGGGGCAGACTGACAGAAGCGAGGCTGCCATATCGCGCCATCGGCCCTTCTGGCCAACATCTGTTGTGTTCCCCGGGTGTTTGTCTTTTGTTAGTGATTTTCCTTATTTAGTTCTATTTTCATGTTTAGTTATTCTTAGTCTTGTTATTTCTGTACTTTCTGGTTTCCCCGTAGTCTCGCCTTAGTTTCTTAAGATCCTTCTAGTTTCCCAGTTTTCTGTCTCCCAGCCATTTCACCTCCTGTCCCTGCTCACTCCCCCTCAGCTGCAACCGCTTCCCTTAATTGGTCCTGCTCCTTCTCTGCTTCACTCTTCACTCTCCTCCCTCAGTATAAATATGGCCCTCTTTCAGTCACAACTCGCTGGTTCGTCCGTCTTTCTTCCCCGCCTGATTCCTGCCTTCCTTGTTGCCCGTCTGGTTCCTGTGTTTCCCTGTTGCTGCCTGTACCCTCCCGAGTTTCTGTAAGTTCCGTGTGGTTTTTTCATTAAATCCTTTTTGTTTTCAACTCTGCTGCTTTTGGGTCCAGTTTAAACTACAAAACATGACAACACCAGTACAGGTCCTTCTCAAAGAATTAGCATATTGTGATAAAGTTCATTCTTTTCCATAATGTAATGATAAAAATGTAACTTTCATATATTTTAGATTCATTGCACACCCACTGAAATATTTCAGGTCTTTTATTGTTTTTAAACAGATGATTTTGGCATACAGCTCATGAAAACCCAAAATTCCAATCTCAAAAAATTAGCATATCATGAAAAGGTTCTCTAAACGAGCTATTAACCTAATCATCTGAATCAACTAATTAACTCTAAACACCTGCAAAAGATTCCTGAGGCTTTTAAAAACTCCCAGCCTGGTTCATTACTCAAAACCGCAATCATGGGTAAGACTGCCGACCTGACTGCTGCCCAGAAGGCCATCATTGACACCCTCAAGCAAGAGGGTAAGACACAGAAAGAAATTTCTGAATGAATAGGGTTTTCCCAGAGTGCTGCATCAAGGCACCTCAGTGGGAAGTCTGTGGGAAGGAAAAAGTACCCACAGTCAGTGATGGTCTGGGGTGCCATGTCAGCTGCTGGTGTTGGTCCACTGGGTTTTATCAAGGGCAGGGTCAATGCAGCTAGCTATCAGGAGATTTTGGAGCACTTCATGCTTCCATCTGCTGAAAAGCTTTATGGAGATGAAGATTTAATTTTTCAGCACGACCTGGCACCTGCTCACAGTGCCAAAACCACTGGTAAAGGGGTTTACTGACCATGGTATTACTGTGCTCAATTGGCCTGCCAACTCTCCTGACCTGGACCCCATAGAGAATCTGTGGGATATTGTGAAGAGGAAGTTGAGAGACGCAAGACCCAACACTCTGGATGAGCTTAAGGCCGCTATCGAAGCATCCTGGGCCTCCATAACACCTCAGCAGTGCCACAGGCTGATTTCCTCCATGCCACGCCGCATTGAAGCAGTCATTTCTGCAAAAGGATTCCCGACCAAGTATTGAGTGCATAACTGAACATAATTATTTGAAGTTGACTTTTTTTTGGGTCGGATGAAATATGCTAATTTTTGGAGATAGGAAGTTTGGGTTTTCATGAGCTGTATGCCAAAATCATCAGTTTTAAAACAATAAAAGACCTTACAATGCACAAGCAATATACCAGATACTTATGTTCATGTGCTTTGGTTCTGTCCACCTGTCCCAGAAATGTGAGGACTTATCAAAGTGTCTGAAATGTAACATCCCACCATCTCCTTCAATTTGCCAGTTAGGAAATTTAAATGATGTCACCATGGACACAAAGTCAGTTCCAATGGTTCACATTGCCTTATGCATCGCTAAGAAAACTATCCTCCTGAACTGGAAAAATAAAAAACTCTTAATATTAATCAGTATAGAAATGTCTTGTTGGACCATATAGGTCTTCAGACGGCCTCTGGCTCCATATCTGATCAATCTCTCTGGGCTCCTTTGATCGGCTCCATCACCTAGTGGGGGTGGGGGGCACTTGGTTTTGTCGTTTGGGACACTGTTGCGGATGTGGGGGTTTTGGGATTGGAGGCGTCTGGGGGGGACACCGGGGGTGGGATCACTGGGCGGATGGGGCGCTGGACGTCGTGGCCGGCCTGGGGTTGGGCTTTGGGTGGTGACTCCTGATGGCTGCACGCGGTGCCTTGGGGGGGTTGCACTGGCGGACATGGGTTACTGGCCTGGTGGCCGTGCTGCGCCTGGGTAGGGTCTGGGGTGGGCCTGGGGATTCGGGGCTCAGGGGCGCCGTGCCCCCTAGCTGTGGTCCTTGCTGGGGGTCGGCCGGCGTGAGGTCTCTGTTGGCTGTGGGGGTCGTGGCCGGCCGGCGGCCGGCATGTGCAGCCGCCTCTCTCTTTTTCTCTGGGCCGATTGTCATTGCCAGTCCCTGTATGGCGTCTCACCTTGTTTGCTGGTTGGGGTGCCTGGCTGCTTGTCGCGGCGGCTGGGTGGCGTTTCTGGGCCGGATCAGTCCTTTTTTTTGCACTGGGGTGTGCGGGGGGGGGGGGGGGGGGGGGGGGGGGGGACTGCCTTGGGGTCCGTGGGGCTTTGTGGTGCTGTGGCCGTGGGCCCCGGGTCGAACGTGCCATGGCCTCCCTCCTCGCTATCCCGTGGTGTCCTGGGTCCCAATTTTACTATACAACTTAGACACTCCCACTTATAACATTTTCACACGACACATATGTAGGGACTTTGGGGTGGGCACACTTTTCGGCATCCAGAGGGGGGAGCGGTACAATAAGCTTCAACTCTGGTGCCGGTGCCCACTGTTAATCCACATATAAACACTGAGGGCTCGGGGTGGGGGTTGGGGGATTTGTGGCTGCCTCCCCCACATCCCACCCCTCTGTTTTAAATGCACATTATAACAACACGCATCAACACCATACTCGAGCGGGAGGATGGAGGCTAAGGGTCTTTTCACACCCCTGTTCGCTACGGGCCATCAGGGGTTGGGGTCCGGAAGAGGAACAGGCGGTCTGGTCGGGGTCCTGGGCTGTCGGGCTGCTTTGCCACTGTGGGGCCCCTGGCGGTCTGCTTGTCTCCATCCTAGAAGGTAGGGGGTCCACCTCCCGGGTCCGGGGGCTGGTGGCTCTACTGGGGCATCGGTACCTGGACCTGGGAGCATAAAGTGTGCATGGGGTGTGTGAGTGAGGGTACAGCATCATTTTTTTGGGTGTCTTGGTGAGTCAGTGAGAATGTATGGGTTTAAGAGGGAGGGAACGTATGACTGTGTCTGTATGTCTTTGTCTACCTGTCAGGTTGGATCTTGGTCTGCCCCCTCGCCTGGCGCACCTCAGGCCTTACACTTAATGGGGGGCCTATTTCCCCTCCATCACTCCCCGCCGGTGACGGGAGTCCCTTCCTGCCGGTGCGCCGGTGGTCAATCCGGTTCGGACCTGGTGCGTGCCTGGCCGGGCCTGGGGGGGCCGGTGTGTCGGTCGCCGATGCGCTGGGCCAATATCTTCTTTTGGTTGGTTGGGGCACCTCTTTTAGAGGTGCCAGGTTTGGGATTGTTGGGTGGTGCCTGCTCGGTGGCTCGGCGGGATGCGGATCCGGCGTCTCTGCTCGTTTGATCACCTGTTCTGTGCGCACCGTGCGCGGCCGGTTGCCGGCGGGGCCCGTGGGCTCGTCACTGCTGCCCCCCAGGCCCCTGTGTAGTGGCCGCTGGATGTTCCCCTGGGGTTCTCCTTTGCTCCTCTCTTGGGGGATGCGGTCGGCCCCGCCCAGGTCCGCCTGGGGCTCTAGCGGTCCTTTGGACGTCTTTGCTCCGATCTCCTTCATGTCTGCATCGATTCCTGGGAGACGGATTGATGTCTGCTCACACCAACTATCGAGCACTCTTATGGAGAAACCTTATATGCACCAGCATGCTAACACACACACATAGATGTGGGGTCTCTGGTGTTTAAGGAAATATTCTTGGGCTGAGGTTATCATTACTAGAGCTTGATTAATCGATACCATGAGTTTTTCTGTGACATTGTTGTTGTATTTTTATATCTATTTTTGTGTGATGTGGTTGTGTAATTCTTAGTTCACAATGTTTGGTTGGTTTTGTCGATGTTCCTTTTTCGTGTTTTGTTTTGTTTTTCCCCCTCTCTCTGCCGTCCTGTGGGCATGGAGGCAGACTTCAATGTCTTCCTGTATTTTTTTTGTTCCCCTTCCTCTCTTGTATTTTCAACTCACCCTCTCTCATGACATTTTGTTTCCTACCTGTCTTCTTCATCTTCCTTCTTTCTTCTCCTTAATTTTCCGTCTCCGTGTCCATAACATCAGGAAATAAAAACCCCAACAATTCATAATAAAGATTTTTCACACATAAATCAAGTGGAGTACTATGGCAAAAACTGTACTGCTCCGCTTGTGAAAGTAAATCTGTTGGGCTTCTACTTGGTACTCAGACACCAATTCTGAGCTCCACACTGCCAAACAGGACACGTTTATAAAAAAAATAAAAAAATAAAAAAATAAAAGACCTGAAATATTTCAGTTGGTGTGCAATGAATCTAAAATATATGAAAGTTTAATTTTTATCATTACATTATGGAAAAGAATGAACTTTATCACAATATGCTAATTTTTTGAGAAGGACCTGTAGGCAAGGTAGGTGAAGTGTCTTGCCCAAGGACACAACCACATGTAGCAGGTGGAAGCTGGAATTGAACCCACAATTTATGGGTTGCAGGCTGACAACTCTACCACTGAGCTACAGTCGCCCACCATCTGGCATCTCAGGGGAAGCGGTCTGCCACCAACACTATTTAAAGTGGGGCTGGTGTGCTGCTGACCTCGACGCGGGATGTTTTGGGTCGGTGGATGGAATACTTCGAAGACCTCCTCAATCCCACCAGCACACTTCCAATCTGGAAGCAGGGTTTGGGGACTTTGGGTCGGGCTCTACAATCTCTGGTGTTGAAGTCACCAAGGTCGTTAAAAAGCTCCTCGGTGGCAAGGCTCCAGGGGTGGATGAGATTCGACTGGAGTTCCTCAAGGCTCTGGATGTTGTGGGGCTGTGTTGGTTAACGCGGCTCTGCAATATTGCGTGAACATCGGGGGCAGTTCCCTTGGATTGGCAGACCGGGGTGGTAGTCCCCCATTTTTAAACAGGGGGACCACCGAGTGTGTTCCAACTACAGGCGGATCACACTTCTGAGCCTCCCTGGTAAGGTCTATTCAGGGGTTCTGGAGAGGAGGGTCCGACGGATAGTCGAACCTCGGATCCAGGATGAACAATGCGGTTTTCGTCCTGGCGGTGGAACATTGGACCAGCTCTACATCCTCAGCAGGGTCCTGGAGGGTGCGTGGGAGTTCGCCCAACCGGTCTACATGTGTTTTGTGGACTTGTAGAAGGCGTTCGACCGTGTCCCTCGGGGGGCCCTGTGGGGGGTACTCCAGGAGTATGGGGTACCGGGCCCCTTGATACGGGCTGTTAGGTCCCTGTACGACCGGTGCCAGAGTTTGGTTCGCATTGCCGGCAGTAAGTCGGGCTTGTTTCCGGTGAGAGTTGGACTCCGCCAAGGTTGCCCTTTGTTACGATGCTGTTCCTAACTTTTATGGACAGGATTTCAAGGCGCAGCCAAGGTGTTGAGGGGATCCGTTTTGGTGGCCTCAGGATCGGGTCTCTGCTTTTTGCAGATGACGTGGTCCTGTTGGCTTCATCGGAATGTGATCTACAGCTTTCGCTGGAGCGGTTCGCAGCCGACTGTAAAGCGGCTGGGAAAGCGGCTGGGAATCAGCACCTCCAAATCCGAGGCCATGGTCTTGAGCCAGAAAAGGGTGGGGTACCTTCTCCAGGTCGGGGATGAGGTCCTTCCCCAAGTGGAGGAGTTTAAGTATCTGGGGGTCTTGTTCACGAATGAGGGAAAAATGGAGCGGGAGATTAATAGACGGATTGGTAGGGCATCTGCAGTTATGCGGGCGCTGTACCGGTCTGTTGAAAGGCGAAGCTCTCGATTTACCGGTCGATCTACGTTCCTACCCTCATCTATGGTCACGAACTCTGGGTGGTGACCGAAAGAACGAGATCCCGGATACAAGCGGCTGAAATGAGTTTCCTTTGTAGAATGTCTGGGCTCTCCCTTAGAGATAGGGTGAGGAGCTCAGTCATCAGGGCGGCTGTAGTTCAGTGGTAGAGTTGTCAGCCTGCGACCCAGAAATCGTGGGTTTGATTCCAGCTTCCACATTTCGTTGTGTCCTTGGTCAAGACACTTTACCTACCCGCCTACTGGTGTTGGCCAGAGGGGCCGATGGCGCAATATGGCAGCCTCACTTCTGTCAGTCTGCCCCAGGGCAGCTGTGGCTATAATCATAGCTTGCTTCCACCAGTGTATGAATGTGAGAGTGAATGAATATTGGAGTTCTTGTTGTAAAGTGCTTTGAGGGTCTCGAAAAACGCTATATAATTGCAAGCCATTATTATTATCCGGAGGGGGCTCAGAGTAGAGCCGCTGCTTCTCCACATTGAGAGGAGTCAGTTGAGGTGGCTCGGGCATCTGGTCAGGATGCCTCCTGGACGCCTCTCTGGTGAGGTGTTTCGGGCACGTCCCACCGGGAGGAGGCCCAGGGGAAGACCCAGGACACGCTGGAGGGACTATGTTTCTCGGCTGGCCTGGGAACGCCTTGGGATTCCTCCCGAGGAGCTGGAACAAGTGGATGAGGAGAGGGAAGTCAGGGTCTCTTTGCTTAGGCTGCTGCAACCCCGAATAAGATTGATGGATGGATGGAATTTTGCGGTCATTATCAGGTATCTTGGTAAATCATGCAGGACACCAATGTAGTAAACCTTGACGAGGGACTTAACATTTCTAACTCTTATTGCATCCGCGACAGACAAACTGAATTATCAGAGGTTATACCAGTATCATCTACTGATTTTCATTAACCTTTCACAAGAGATCAAAGCTGGTTTTGCACATCCATCCCAGAGTTATGTATTCTAGAACTATTTTAAGCATCTTCCCTGAGTTGAAAAAATGTCAAAATGTTATCATTTAAAAACATTAAAACGTTGTAAAAGCATATGCATATTTAAGCTTATAATTTAGATTGTCCTGTAAGATTGTCCTGTAAGATTGTCCTGTAAGATAAGTATTAAGATAACGGTTGGTTAGACGGAACTTGCTACTGCTGTTATGTTTGTGTATTTTAAAGACCCAAAGGCAGCAACAATTAAACTTAAATGATTTAATAATTAACAAAAACAAGGAACAAAAGCAGCCACCATACTCCACCATAAGAGTCCAAAAACAAAACAACAGAAGGCTAAAGTCCAGAGGCCGGCGACAAAGGAGCAGGAACCTGGGAGGCCGGCGACGAGGAACCAGGAGACGAGGAGGCCTGTGACGAGGAACCAGGAGACGAGGAGTCCTACGACGAAGAACCAGGAGACGAGGAAGCCTACGATGAGGAACCAGGAGACGTGGCTGGCTGCGGAGCGGAACCTTGTGCCTGGGTGGCCGGCTGCGGAGCGGAACCTTGTGCCTGGGTGGCCGGCTGCGGAGCGGAACCTTGTGCCTGGGTGGCCGGCTGCGGAGCGGAACCTTGTGTCTGGGTGGCCGGCAGCGGAGCGGAATCTTGAGTCTTAGGAGAACCTTGTTTCTTGGGAACCGGATGCAGAGAACCTTGTTTCTTGGGAAACGGCTGCAGAGAACCTTTGTCTTGGGATACGGCTGCAGAGAACCTTGTGTCTTGGGATACGGCTGCAGGGAACCTTGTGTCTTGCGAAACGGCTGCAGGGAACCTTGTGTCTTGCGAAACGGCTGCAGAGAACCTTGTGTCTTGCAAAACGGCTGCAGAGAACCTTGTGTCTTGGGAAGCGGCTGCAGAGAACCTTGTGTCTTGGGAACCGGCGTCGACTAAGGGGACTTTGGTAGGATGCTGGGAACCCTCGAGAGGACAGAGTAGAGGACCCACGACATGGCGCTGAAGACCCACGACGTGGCGCTGAAGACCCACGACGTGGCGCTGAAGACTCACGACCTGGCACTGAAGACCCACGACTTGGCGCTGAAGACCCACGACTTGGCGCTGACCCCGAGGTTGTGTCCCTCTGGAGAACCTTGGCAGAGTCAGGAGCCAGAGGCGTGTTCTCCGGAACACCCCCTGCAGAGTCAGGAGCCAGAGGGGTGTCTTACGGAACACCCCCTGCAGAGTCAGGAACCAGAGGCGTGTCCTCCGGAACACCCTCTGCGGAGTCAGGAACCAGAGGCGTGTCCTCCGGAACACCCTCTGCGAAGTCAGGAACCAGAGGCGTGTCCTCCGGAACACCCTCTGCGGAGTCAGGAACCAGAGGCGTATCTTCCGGAACACCCCCTGCGGAGTCATGAACCAGAGGCGTGTCTTCCGGAACACCCCCTGCGGAGTCAGGAGCCAGAGGCGTGTCTACCCAGACACCCTTGACGGAGTCAGGAACCCGAGGCGTGTCTTCCCAGACACCTTCGGCGGAGTCAGGGGCGTGTCCTTCCGGACACCCCCTGGGAAGACAGGAATCAGAGGCGTGTCCTTTCGGGCACCCCCTGTGGAAACAGGAATCAGGGGCGTGTTCTCCCGGGCACCCCCTGTGGAAACCGGAGTCAGGGGCGTGTTCTCCCGGGCACCCCCTGTGGAAACAGGAGTCAGGGGCGTGTTCTCCCGGGCACCCCCTGTGGAAACAGGAGTCAGGGGCGTGTTCTCCCGGGCACCTCCTGTGGAAACAGGAGTCAGGGGCATGTTCTCCAGGCCACCCCCTGTGGAAACAGGAGTCAGGGGCATGTTTTCCCGAACACCCCCTGCGGAAACGCCGGCAGGCCTGAACCCACTGGAGAGGTCGACGGGCTTCTGCTGGTTTCCGCTGGAGAGATCAGCGGGCTGCTGGCACCTGCTGGAGGAGTTTGCAGGCTGAGAGACCACTAAAACTGACTGGGAATAGGCAGAGGTTGACTGCGGTGGCTGAGAGGATTCTGAGGTGGAGATGACGTGCTTAGAGCGTCTCTTACGGCGTGGTTTGGAGGTTAGAGGTGAAGTAGCAACTGGTGGAGAAGATGAGCAGCTGGAGTGGGAGTTAACCTATTTAAAAGGTCTATGAGGATTAAATGGAAAATAGTCCGGTATGTCATGGTAGAAAAATTCCTGTAGACCCGATTCATTAATGCCAGGAGGGTTGGTGGCTGTTTTGGGGTGAAAATTGTCTGTAGAGGTTTGGACTAAGTGATCACCAGATGTGTACCGAGAGTCAACAAGATAACGAGGGATACGGATAACTGAGGGAACGGATGAAGATGAGGTGGACGGTAAAGTGATTTTAGCAAGATCAGAAATGACCTGGTGTCTGTGGACTTCAGCCTCATTTAGCATTTCTTCTAAATCCAGTCTCTTTAAATGGGGCTTTACACTTAACAAATGATAAATGCTAAGCTCAGCCACCCGCAGTCTAGTCCTGGGATTGGATGTGGTAGCCATGGTGACAAAGAAAAGTTTAACTGTAACATGCAATCTGTTCCAGTCTTTATCGGTGAGGTGAGCTGCTGGGTCCTGTAACTGGCTGGTTCGTTCTGTCATGTTTGTGTATTTTAAAGACCCAAAGGCAGCAACAATTAAACAATTAATGATTTAATTATTAACAAAAACAAGGAACAAAAACTTACAGAACTCGGAGAATCAAAAATGCTGAGATGAGGGAGGAACAACCGGAACTGGGCAGGAATCAGGAACAGACAGGGAACGAATGACGACAAACCAGCGAGTAGTGACTGAAGGAGAGTTGAATATAGACTGAGGAGGGAATGAGGAAGTGACAGAGAAGACCAATGACCAATTAGTGAGAGCAGATGTAGGTGAGAGGGAGAGAGCAGGTGGAAATAATCAACAACTTGGACAGAAGGTAGAATGGCTAGGGAGACAGAAAAAAACTAAAGAAACTATAAAGCAAAGATAATATGTCTGGGGAGGAATCTTAAAGGAAACACTGGAGAACAGAAGGGAGAAATAAATAAGGAAACTATCTAAAGAGAAATACAAATAAGAAGGTGGACACAGAAGCAAAGGGTGAAAAACATCTAAGAGCAAGGAGAAATACAGAAACAAGCAAGTGCCAGAAATAACTAATAAATATAAGGAATAACCTAACATGCTAATATAACTAAATAAGGAAAAGAACTAACAAAACACAAACACCTCAGAACTATGACAACTGCCAACATCAACATAGTTCACGTTTGTATGTTTCCAAGTTGCACAAAAGATTTACCAAGTGGATTAAGTTCCGCTTCCACAGGCTCTCTTTCTGCAACCTGCTCAGACTACAGCTGCAATGGCGCATGGCATTGATGTCATTGAAATCGCGGGTTGGTGTAAGTTGGAATAAAAACCTGTAAAACACCATGAAGACAAAAACAAGGCACCTTCGAGACACTCCGAACTCACAGGGGAATAGTGCTAGCAATTCATAACAAAACATTGGTGAAATGAAGGAGTATGGTGGCAGATAATGTCTTATTCAGAGGCTGCACTTTTGCTGCCCCATCAACTCCCATTATAGGGATATACGCTGATTGTGAATGGATCTAAACATCTCCTGAAGGACTTCAAGTGGCTCCAAACTTGTCTGAGTGAGTAAATGAACATTTTGCATGCTATAAATAAGATCCCAGTTTCAAACAAAACGATACTTCCCCTTTAAATAAACTTTGATGATGATGAAGAACATCATACTTTTTGTGGTTTACATTTTACAGTGCATTGTAGCATGCGAAAGTATTTGAGTTACATAAAGTTCTCAATAGTGTAAGAAGCATGAATCTTATTTGTAAATACTACAACTTTTTCTGGCCTTTGACCAAAATCATCCCTAATTCTTATTTACAATGTGGACCATAACTATGACTACTGTCATCATAAGATTATTCCCAAAAATAATTTGCTTTTCTTATTGGATGGCCAATATTAGTCATACGTGGACATTATGAACATATATATACATTTAAGGTACATTCTAAATATTGGCTTATGTTAACCAGATGTTTTTTCACAGGCTGATGCAGACTTCATCATCTCTGTGTACCAGGCAGAATTAAGTGAGAGAGGTTCAAACAAGGAACAGGTGGAGATGACTTTAATGAATCATCTGCAGGATTTTCTGCAGGAAATGGAACAGGGTACAAACATATCTTTGTCTATAACAGGATCTTTTAAAGTCTTGATTTGATACTGTTATCAAACATTGTTTACAAAACAAAATACCATGTCAGTACATCTTGTTCACTTCAATTAAATCATAACAACTTTCACCGCATGCTACTTTTGTATGGTGATCATTGCATCTGCAATAACTTTATCAAATCTTGTACACAATATAGCAGTGGTAATCTGTTAAAATATTTTTTTTGTCTGATGTTAGATGACAGTGCTTCTGAAATGGAGGAAGCGACGACTTTGTCTCCAGGGACATTTCTTCAATGGGTGACAGGACAGGGCCACATTCCAGTCCTACAAGAGGACAAGAGAAGTTTTAAAGTACATGTGAAGTTCAACCACAACTGCCACTCACAATATGGCGAACACAAAATATGTTATCCACCTGTGTCAGCTTGTATTAACACCATCACCTTCCCTGTTGCACACAAGAATTTCTATAATGATTTCAAAGAGGTCCTGAAGGAAGCGTTGTATTTGGGACAAGAGTTCTCAAAGGTATAAATAAATGTACCTTTTTGTAAGATGTGACAACTTAAATTGATTCATTTATTAGCTAATGTTTACCCAGACTGATGTTAAAATGTGTTGCATATGAGCCACGGAAAACATTTTACAAAGTCTGTGATTGCTGATATATATCAACAGATTCAGTTGCTTCTTTAAAATAGAAACTATATGTGAAAGGGGTAATTTCTTTGCAGTTGTCAAAAAAAACTTGTTAATAAAAGCAAAGGCTTATTGTGAAGCAGTTTGATTCATATATATCCTTTATGGCTACATTTATTTCAATTTCAGTCTCATAAGGTTGAATACTGAAAGTATCCTCAGGATTAGATAAAGTGTTAAGAAATCTGAATGTGTGACAGTTTTTTTTTTCATACTCACTGTTGTGACTGTTTACTGAAAGATTTGAAGACATTAGTGAAAAAGGTCTTGCCTATGAGAGATGGATGGGCCTGTGGGATCCACAGCAGCCTGAAGATCTGCCATCTCTTGATTTTAAAGGGGGTTTTGAATATTGGGAACAACACCACCGTATTTCATATCAGAGTCTGCACCAAATAACACACTCTCCCAGTCTATGTTGAGGTCTTGCTGAGCCTTGGATTTAAACAGTTTGATTTGAGTATGCAGGTTAATAAAACGATCATTCAGGGGAAAAATTCAGTAAAGTAACCATGTACCTCACATTCATATCCTCAGATGTGGTGTGTTGCAGCAGGCCTGATTGTCACAGCTGTTGAGGGGTAATTTTTCCCTCAGTTTGAAGGGGGTGATGGTTCCAACCCTCAGTGAAGGTTTGAAGGTCATTTTGGTGTCGGGGGAAGAAACACATAATGCAACAGAAAGATATGCAAAGTGTTTGAGATGTCCAGTAGTCCATCTTCTTTAAGGCTGTGTAGGATTTCATAGTACTTGCTTGTTACTGCAGTCCACACATCACACCAGAGTCGTTCGATCCTGTCAAAATGAGATGGTTAAATCATGCAAATGTAACCATGTCCCTTTATCTTACAAAGAGATCTGTACTGCTAATCCCAGTTATAATATCTACAAAGCTAAATCTAGGGCTTGCATCAAAAAAAATCTTAGGCCTAGGACCTCTCCGTTCAGAAATTCCACAGGTTTACTCAGATTCATGCTTATTGATCTACTAGGCTTGGGAAGGAGATTGGTAGTAGCAGGCTCTGGTGAGAGTAAATTAACCCTCCAATCCACACAACACACTGGACTCAGATTTATAGAACAGAAAATTAGCTTTATATAAGCATCATGTAGGAATGTTCAGTAGGAATACCTTAAGTAAAATAAATAACTCAAATATACCACAAAGTAATTTAAATAATCAAGATGAATGTGAAACAAAATACCATAAAATATTTCAATACCCCAAATAAATTTGGAAAGGGGAAAAAAATTTGAATTGTGGTACCACTCCTATTTACTGGTTGCCAACCTTCAGTTTCCTTATGGCATCAGTTTTATTCGGTTATCAGTTTATCTTGTGTATCTTGGGCCCAAGAACAAAAAACAACCTGAGTCTCAGGTGGAGAAAAGTAGCAAAATAATTAATAAGGTGGCTCTCAGGTGGACATCTGTTTGTTCTTTGTTCTCTTTTCTGCAATTGGAAAGCAGCATGCTTCACAGCAGAATGGAGTTTCTCCTGCCCTCTACTTTCCTCCCGTTCTTTTTTCTGTCCCACCCCTTCACACTCACCGCATGCTGCAGGTGATGCGTTCAGGACAAGCCCGTAAATAAAATGATCAAACGAGAAAACTACGATACAGGAAAACTACGATGCATTCAAGGAAATCAATATTTCCGAGTGCTATAAATATGATCATGTTTACACTCCCCCTCTAGACTGCATAAGTCCCTTCATGCATACCTGCTCCTACAGGCGCAGATACGTGTGAAATAGCAGCTCCTAAAGCCTGAAAGAACGAACCGATGGCCCAGGTTAAAGGCTCGCTCAGCCCATCATAGGTAAGTTTCCGAGTCAGACGCCTCTCCCTAACGGAACGCCTGACATTTCTGTTCTCAGACTCCAGACTCTCAGATGCTACATTGTCAGTGTCTGTGACTACAGGGTCTGAGGTGATGAGGTCTGTGTTCTCTTCAACAGGTAAAATGTGTGCCATATCAGGTTTTGGGATATCAATAACAATATAGTCTGGGGCCCTACAGTGTAAAGTAGGATATGTAATGGAACCACTACTCTCAGAGCTGGTAAGAGAAGTTCCTGGTAGAAGCTCGTGGGTAGGTATCTCAGATAAGTGTGTGGAGCTTTGGAGCACAAAAGAAGGGGGGTATGAGTTTAATACCCTGGAAACTAGCTGAGGCTCATTGAAGCCTCCGTCCCTCTATAGGAAAGGACCCCTAGTAATTATTTCTGGCACCCATGTACTAGGATACAAGTCATCCTCATTACTGTACAGCCCGTCCTCCTGACCATCGTCATCCTCGTCTTTTGTTGTTTTGTCCCTCAGTCTGATTTTCTTTGATGCGTCAGTGGAAGAACTTTGCTCTCTGATCTCTGTTACAGGTAGGTACCCGCATGGCAAAAGAAGATCTCTATGCAATGTAAGGTGTGGGCCCTCCTCTGCTTCAGGTTTGACTACATAAACAGTAAGTAACAGAAATGTTCTCCAAAGGCGCAGCCTTTTGAGGCACAGCCTTCCTCCTGAAACAGCGTTCACACTTTTGGCATTTCTCCTCAATGTCTCTGGCCATCCTTGGCCAGTGGAACCTGGAACGAGCAAGATGAAGTGCACGCACAGAACCAAGATGGCCAACATCATTATGCACTCCCTGCAGTGCCCTCTCTCTGAATTGTTCAGATAAGACCAACTGATAGACCAGATTGCCTCGCTCAGACCACTTCCTGTACAGGACATCATCCCTGAGTTCAACTTTTTCCATTCCCTAAGAAGAAATTTGACATCGGGATGTTTAAGGTTTGTCTCTCTGAACCTGGGTTTTACAGCTCCCCTCACAAAAGGGATGACATGTGAGAGAGATGGATCATTATTTTGAACATCACACCAGTCAGAGTTAGTCATGGGTGGTAAAGTGTCCTCACCGAAAACATCAGGCATTACAGAAGGGTCGAAAACAAGAGACTCCGCAATTACAGGTTGCTCTAAATGAGGGTGATGTTCATCTTTAAACATCACAAGATGACGTTGACATAATGCAGAGAACACTTCATGATCCATGTCATCTCTTGCTTCCATGAACCGTTTTTTCATGTCCTCTATTCTTTCTCTTTCTTTAGTGAAAGCTTCATCCTCAAGAGCAGGACCAAGAGGCCGCCGGGATAACCCGTCTGCATTGCGGTTGGCCTGCTCTGCTCTGTACTTGATGGTAAACTGGTAAGTGGAAAGAGCGGCTAACCAGCGATGTCCAGCACCATCTAGCTTCGCAAATGTCAAAATGTATGTGTGGGGGTGGTGTTCAGTAAGTACAGTGAAACTTGATCCATAAAGGTAATCACTGAACTTCTCACAAACAGCCCATTTTAAGGACAAAAATTAGAGTTTGTGAGTGGGGTAGTTTCTCTCGCTCTTAGAAAGACCTCGACTGGCGTACGCGACAACTCTGAGCTTTCCCCCCTGCTTTTGATAGATCACTGCCCCCAACCCGTCACGACAAGCGTTATTATGTACCACATATGGCAGCTGTGGATTCGCAAAAGCAAGGATGGGTGCAGACGTCAATTTTTCAATCAGAATTCTGAATGCGCACTCACACTCGGGAGTCCACTCCTCACCAAACTGTGCATTAGGGCTCACAAGAGGCGTGAAGCGCTCCCTCTTGTACACTTTCCCTCTCTTCTTCGGTGGATGGTAGCCTACTGTCAGGCTATTAAGAGGTTTGGCTATCTGAGAATATCCTTCAATGAACCACTGATAATACCCAGTGAAGCCTAAAAAGCATTTGAGCTCTTTCCTATTTAAGGGACGAGGCCAATCTCTCAAGGCGGATATCTTGTCAGGGTCAGTATGAACTCCCTGTGCATCAAAGACATGACCAAGATACTTGACTGAGGGTTTAAAGAAGTGGCATTTTTCCGGAGAGCGCTTTAGACCATAATCTTTAAGACGGTTCAGCACCTTCATGAGCCGTGCTTCATGTTCTTCCAGTGTATCTGAAAAGACAATTTAGTCGTCCAGAAACACCAATACCTCATTGAGGTGCATGTCACCGACACAACTCTCCATAAGGCGCTGAAAGGTGCTCGGCGCGTTCGTGACACCTTGTGGCATGCGATTGAATTCAAAGAAGCCTAGGGGGCACGTGAAAGCGGTTTTAGGCTTATCCTCTTCAGCCATTTCAACCTGGTAATAACCAGATTTAAGGTCCATGACGGAGAACCATTTAGCACCACTTAGGGCAGCAAAAGTCTCCTCAAAGTTCAGAAGAGCATATGCATCTCTGATGGTTTGAGCATTTAGCTTCCTGTAGTCGATGCATAGCCTGATAGAGCCATTCTTTTTTCGGACCAAGACCACTGGTAATGCAAAAGGACTCTGCGACTCTTTTATGATTCCCGCATCAAGCAGTTCTTTAAGATGTTGTTTGACTGCCTCCCTGTCGCTGGGATGAATAGGCCTTGGCCTCTCCTTAAAAGGAGTCTCATCATGTAGCCTGATGTGATGTTTCACCGTAGTGGTGTGGCCATATGACAGGTCATCTACAGCAAAGACTTCTGAAATGGATCTAAGTTTGGCGATGATACGATCTTTCCATTGTTCAGATATTGGTGAATCATCAAAATTGAACTTCAGGTTGTCACTGTCAGGTTTGTTGGACAAGAGTCACCTTGCTCTGGTCTAAGCGGTGTGACCTGCTGAGCTGCACACATTTGAGCAATGATGCATTTCGGCTGCAGCGTATCATCATGGTCACTAAGATTACGCAGGACGACAGGGACCTTGCTGCTAGATTTAAAGGGAATGTCCATCAGCGCAGCTTCACGGAACACGCCGCCCGGCAACCTGTGACGTTCATTGGGTTCACGCACAAGTGTGGTTTGACTGTTCTTTTCCAGCCTGACGTCACCTGTGACACAGCACTTTTGTTTCGCAGGGATGGTGATAGGATTTCCACCATGTAACCTGACATGATGTACATGGTTGTTGAAGTCATGGATCTGGGCAATATGCTGGAAGATCACTGCAAGGTCTCTAGAAAAGTTTGCAATTGAACTCTGGACCATCTCGTTCAAGTACTTGCTCATAGAGTCGCAATAACTCATTAGTACCAATCAACAGGGGGGTCCTGCTGTTGAACTGACACTCCACAAGTGCCAACACAACTAGTTCCTCTTCCCCGCCCGGAACGGACAGCGGGAAAGTGACACGAGCTTCTATGTAGCCAAGAAAGGGGACCTGCTGTCCACCAGCTCCCTCGATTTCAAGAATGGAAAGTATGGCACAACTGTAAACCTACCAAGACAAGTCCGTCCACCTAAACTCACAGGCCGAACAAGGAGAGCGCTGATCAGAAATGCAGCCAAGAGGCCCATGGTGACTCTGGACGAGCTGCAGAGATCTACAGCTCAGGTGGGGGAATCTGTCCATAGGACAACTATTAGTCGTGCACTGCACAAAGTTGGCCTTTATGGAAGAGTGGCAAGAAGAAAGCCATTGTTAAAAGAAAACCATAAGAAGTCCCGTTTGCAGTTTGCCACAAGCCATGTGGGGGACACAGCAAACATGTGGAAGAAGGTGCTCTGGTCAGATGAGACCAAAATGGAACTTTTTGGCCAAAATGCAAAACGCTATGTGTGGCGGAAAACTAACACTGCACATCACTCTGAACACACCATCCCCACTGTCAAATATGGTGGTGGCAGCATCATGCTCTGGGGGTGCTTCTCTTCAGCAGGGACAGGGAAGCTGGTCAGAGTTGATGGGAAGATGGATGGAGCCAAATACAGGGCAATCTTGGAAGAAAGCCTCTTGGAGTCTGCAAAATACTTGAGAATGGGGCGGAGGTTCACCTTCCAGCAGGACAACGACCCTAGACATAAAGCCAGGGCAACAATGGAATGGTTTAAGACAAAACATATCCATGTATTAGAATGGCCCAGTCAAAGTCCAGATCTAAATCAAATCGAGAATATGTGGCAAGATCTGAAAACTGCTGTTCACAAATGCTGTCCATCTAATCTGACTGAGCTGGAGCTGTTTTGCAAAGAAGAATGGGCAAGAATTTCAGTCTTTAGATGTGCAAAGCTGGTAGAGACATACCCTAAAAGACTGGCCCCTGTAATTGCAGCAAAAGGTGGTTCTACAAAGCTTTGATTTAGGGGGCTGAATAATTACGCACACACCACTTTTCAGTTATTTATTTGTAAAAAATGTTTGGAATCATGTATGATTTTTGTTCCACTTCTCACGTGTACACCACTTTGTATAGGTCTTGCACGTGGAATTCCAATAAAATTGATTCATGCTTGTGGCTGTAATGTGACAAAATGTGGAAAAGTTCAAGGGGGCCGAATACTTTTGCAAGCCACTGTATATATATATATATATATATATATATATATATATATATATATATATATAGTATATGTATGTGGTTGTTGACCCCTAACCCATATGTCCCTCCTCCTGACCCCCTCTATGTCACACTATTATATGAAAGAGGGGATCCCACCATTTATCAGGAACAATTTGAAACACATCTAGAAGGCCGTAACTGGCCCATCACCTCTGGCCCCTGCTATGTGGGACCAGAGGGGGTGGCTCTAGCAGCCAAATTAACCCCACAACAGTCACAATATTACATGATGGGCACTGAAGCGGTTCCACACGTCTCCCTCCTGTTACACCTTAAACACCAGACCAAAGACTTAGGGCCAATGGTTAAAAGAGGAACAGAAACTTCAGATTGGGTTGCTACACAGCTGCCTCACATTCTTTCTCTCCCTCCACTGAAATGTACAAAATCATTGCAGAAACACACGGTGACTCTATTTTAGAACATTTCTACCTGACCCGTTCTTGGCAGAGAAAAAACTGATCACCCCGCCGCTGCTGAAGGGTCAGGCCGGGTTCGGGCTTAATTTCTATCATTGTCCACGGGCTCGGGCCGGGCTCGGGTTTTAGCGGTCAGCTGATCATCTCATTAGCGCGAACAAGATGTTTAGTATTCATCTTGATTTACGTTGTTAACAAAGTATTTTTTTCTCCAAGTTCTAAGTGAATAAATGATGTTAAAATGTATAAATGGCTCATTCTTGACAAAAAAATCAAGCTTTGTGTGTGAATGAGTTTCCGTTGATGTTAATAAAATTCCCGAAAATGTCCAGGTTTTGCTCAGTTTTACAGACCAAGAATATTTATAATAAAGCGCTGCACTTGGCCACTAATATTATTCCGATCTACCTGTCAAGATGTTGCATGCACACCGCATGCGTGTAAATGCTCAATTACCAGACATCCCAAGTCTCAAGTTGCAGAAGTCTCCCGCATTTATATAGCAGCTCCCTGATGCCCACAAGTCAGATAAAATCTCCTGAAATCTAGAGCAAGTGGTCAAGAGCGCACACAGAAACGCATGCAGGCGAGACATTTGTGCAGTAAATTGAAAACCTGCCGGTCACATTGTCCGGTGCCATTTTGTTCTAGCGGAAACCCTGATGTGTGACTTTTGAATAATGTCGGGCTGTAATCTGGTTCGGGCTTTAATAAGCTGTCAATCAAAATATACTCTTCGGGCCGGGTCGGGCCCAACTTTTAAGGCCCAATTACAGCTTTAGCATTAGTTAATGAACATAGCATGAAACAACTCAATGCACAGCTTAACTGGATAGTACCAGCTGAAGAAGCGTTCATTAAACTTAAACAACAGCTCTCGACGGCCGCTGATCTCTCAATACCTAATTACTCAGCTGATTTCTTCCTGGATGTTTCTGAAATAAATGGGGTGGTGAATGGCATTCTGTTTCAGAAACAAAGGGGAAATAGGAAGGTTGTGATGTACATAAGTGTAAAATTTAATGCCACAGAAATCAGACACCCATCGTGCACACGTCACGCAGCAGGAATAGCTCACCTGCTTCAGAAAACAGCACACATAGTGAGAGGACATCCGCTGCAAATTCTAACAACAGATGGAGTTATGGCAATAATAAACTCAGAGGCATTTACACTATCTACATTGAGACAACAGAGGCTCAATACAATTTTAGAGTCACCAAACCTTACGTTTGTCCACAAAGGAATCAACATGGCTGATTAGATGAGAATTTCAGGAGAGCCACATGACTGTTTGGAAAGGACAGTGAGAGAGAGTAGAGTCAGAGAAGATCTGAAACAGGAACCATTAGCAGAAGGAGTAAAGTTATTCACAGATGAATGCTGTTTTAGGTCACCTAAAGGAGATTTGAGAGCAGGTTATGTTGTGATGGAACACGGGGAACAAGGATATTATATAAGGAGCCAGGGAAAGCTGGAAGGAACGCAGTCAGCTCTGAAAGCTGAAATCAGGGCTCTGATTGAAGCTTGCAAATTAGGAGAAGGAAAAAAGATGACTGTGTTCACCCCTATGGGTGGGAGGCAATCCATGTGGAATTGTCTCAGTGGAGGAGAACAGATTTCCTCACTACTCAGGGACAGCCTATTCAGCACCAACAGGAGATGGTAGACTGGTGTGGCCAGCAAGCATGAAACCGAGTATTTTTGAAGAAGTGCATGGTTTAGGACATGTAGGACAAGCACAGATGAAAAGGAACCTGTGTTTCTGGTGGCATCCTTTAATGACAGACAGGGTGAAACATTTTTTGTGTGAATGTATGAGTGGTGAATATAATCCTAAACCAGCAATCAAGCCTGAGATGGGCTCTTTTAAAGAGCTCTTCAGGCCAGGCCAGGAAGTTGTGATTGACTACACTGACATGGGGAACCCTCTAAGGGGTTACAAGTACCTTCTGGTTCTGACAGATCCACTGACTGGATGGCCCGAGGCTTGGCCAGCCAAAAGAGAGGATAGCAAGACAGTTGTGAAATGCCTGGTGAATCATTATATTCCCTGGCATGGTCTCTCAGAAAGAGTGAGCACCCACAGTCTCAGGGAGCAGTGGAGAGGATGAACCAGAACCTTAAGACCAAAGTAGCCAAAGTTGTGGCTCAGACCGGACTGACTTGAGTTGACGCACTTCCCATCGCATTAATGATCATTAGATCCTCTGTGTGTATGACTGGACGACTATTTCCAGGGCCAGCTGCAGGAATCAGGACTCAGACAGAACAAACCTCCCTGGATCTAGCAGGTGACCTCCAGGCCTTGAAGGCACTCATTAGGGCCTTCACCACCGCACCACCAGTAACTCAAAGGCCAGCTCCAGAGCCATCTGAGGTTAACTGGGTGTGGCTACGTGTCATAAAGAGGAAATGGAATGAGCCCAGGTGGACAGGCCCATACCAGGTTACAGTCAGAACCACCCACGAGGTCCAGCTTAAAGGAAAAGGGTCAACTTGGTACCATTGGAGCCAGTGTACACCAGCACCAGAGCCAGGGTGCACCCAATCAGATTTAAGAATAAGAATATAAGAATAAGAGATACTTTAATAATCCCTGTGGGGAAATTAGGTTTCAGTTCAACCAATCCCAACAGGATTTGGAAGACCGCAGAAGGAGCCAGGCTTTTCCTAGCGCCCCTTTGACGAAGGCTCTACAAGATCAGAAGCAGGCAGAGGAGCAGGGTCTGGTTTAAAAAAGGTGGTTATTTGAAAAATATCACCTCAAAGGGGGCGTCTTAATTTTGAGGCCTAAAAATTGTAGAGGACGGTTAAGTACACCCTGAAGCTTAACTGAAAGGCAAAGGCATCTGGTTTCTGCAGCAGCCTGGAGCCAATGGATGACATCAGACAGAAACCAAAGTTGAAGAGGAAACTTTAACCTTAAAAACTTTAACATTAGGTCGAGGTTGTTAAGGTAATTAAGTGAGCTGAGTGAAGGTTCCAAGGTTCCTGGGCGCGCAGTACGACCCCCAGTACAAGTTATTACCATCTTAACAAAGAAAGAGAGTTTCCAAATTTTAAAAACATTTGTTTATCATTAAATCAGCTAGTAGATTAAAAAACTGAGCTGTAAATAAATATGTGCTTATTGGTCTTTTTCACCATTTTTTACAAGAGGGCGAAAGAGGGAATTGATGATTTAAAATATATTCTTCTACATAAAGGTTGACATGGTTGAAAAAACTTAAGGCTTATTGAAGGAAGAGTATGACTTTCACAGCTCCATAGTGTCTGTCATAGGAACTTAACGAACAAGAAATAAGCAGGAAATTGCTTAACGGCAAGCCTGCCAGTAAATGTTGCGTGACTAACTGAAAAGGCTATGTTTGTTCCGGTCAGAAAATGGTTAATATTGTGTTAAAAGCAGCTGAAGTACCGGACCGGTTCGAACAGGTTTAAAAGGTAATAGGTACTCTACATCCTAAGTTTTTCACTGAATAACTATGCATGCAAACTGATAGTGACAACCTAGCAACAGATCGATAGGAAGGGTAAGAACCAATCACAGATGTTGTGATTCTGTGTGTATTCCTGATTAGCTGAAATGTGCGGAGTGGGTGGGACCGCCCAACCCCTGCAGGGTTGGACCTTTTGCTAAATGCTTCAAAAAAAGGCACGGATGACCCAGAATATTTTGAATAACGTGGGGTCATGCTATGATAACGCTCTAATCCTGACACACACTCAACAAAAATATAAATGCAACACCTTTGTTTCTGCTCCCATTTTTCATGAGATGGACTTAAAGATCTAAAATTCATTCCAGATACACAATATTACCATTTCTTTCAAACATTGTTCACAAATCAGTCTAAATGTGTGATAGTGAGCACTTCTGCTTTGCTGAGATAATCCATCCCACCTCACAGGTGTGCCACATCAAGATGCAGTTTTTTGCTTTATTGGGGGTCTGGGGACTCAGAACCGGTCAGTATCTGGTGTGACCACAATTTCCCTCATGCAGTGCAACACATCTTCTTCGCATAGAGTTTATCAGCTTGTCAATTGTGGCCTGTGGAATGTTGGTCCACTCCTCTTTAATGGCTGTGCGAAGTTGTTGGATATTAGTGGGAACTGGTACACGCTGTCATATACGCCGGTCAAGCACATCCCAAACATGCTCAATGGGTGACATGTCCGGTGAGTATGCTGGCCATGCAAGAACTGGGACATTTTCAGCTTCCAAGAATTGTGTACAGATCCTTGCAACATGGGGCCGTGCATTATCTTGCTGAAACATGAGGTGATGTTCATGGATGTATGGCACAACAATGGCCCTCAGGATCTCATCACGGTATCTCTGTGCATTCAAAATGCCATCAATAAAATGCACCTGTGTTCTTCGTCCATAACAGATGCCTGCCCATACCATAACCCCACCACCACCACGGGCCACTCGATCCACAACATTGACATCAGCAAAGCGCTCACCCACACGACGCCACACACGCTGTCTGCCATCTGCCCTGAACAATGTAAACCGAGATTCATCCGTGAAGAGAACACCTCTCCAACGTGCCAGACGCCATTGAATGTGAGCATTTGCCCACTCAAGTCTGTTACGGCGACGAGCTGGAGTCAGGTCAAGACCCTGATGAGGACGACGAGCATGCAGTTGAGCTTCCCTGAGACGGTTTCTGATAGTTTGTGCAGAAATTGTTTGGTTATGCAAACCAATTGTTTCAGCAGCTGTCTGAGTGGCTGGTCTCAGACGATCTTGGAGGTGAACCTGCTGGATGTGGAGGTCCTGGGCTGGTCTGGTTACACGTGGTCTGCGGTTGTGAGGCCGGTTGGATGTACTGCCATATTCTCTGAAACGCCTTTGGAGACGGCTTATGGTGGAGAAATGAGCATTCAATGCAACAGATCTGGTTGACATTCCTGCTGTCAGCATGCCAATTGCACGCTCCCTCAATGCTTGTGGCATCTGTAGCATTTTGCTGTGAGACAAAACTGCACATTCCAGGGTGGCCTTTTATTGTGGGCAGTATAAGGTACACCTGTGCACTAATCATGATGTCAGATCAGCATCTTGATGTGGCACACCTGTGAGGTGGGATGGATTATCTCAGCAAAGCAGAAGTGCTCACTATCACACATTTAGACTGATTTGTGAACAATGTTTGAGAGAAATTGTAATATTGTGTATCTGGAATGAATTTTAGATCTTTAAGTCCATCTCATGAAAAATGGGAGCAGAAACAAAGGTGTTGCGTTTATATTTTTGTTGAGTGTGTATGCCATAATAAGAGCTTGTGTGTGTGCGCGTGTGTGTGGGTGTGTGTGTGTGTGTGTGTGTTCTTGTATTACTATCCTATGTAGGACCTTTTCTGGCATATTCGCTAACCTTCTAAAGACCCATGGACCTTGTAGGGACCAAAGCCCGGTCCTAATATGGTGGACCCCCTTTTTTGGGGGTTAGGGGTTAGGTTTAGAGGTGTGGTGTGTATTATGTTTTGGTTAAGGTTAGGGTTAGGAAAAAACTGGTAATGGTTAGGGTTAGGGTTAGGGTTAGGGTAAGGGTTTGGGTTAGGCATAAATGGAGGTATTAAAATGAATGGAAGTCAATATAAAGTCCCAATATGGGTAGCAATACGGACTTTTGTGTGTGTGTTTGTGTGTGTGAGTGTGTGAGCATGCTGGTGCATATTAGGTTTCTCCATATGAGTGTTCAATAGCTGGTGTAAGGGGTCATCGATCCGCCTGCCAGGAATCTACGCAGACATGAAGGAGATCGGAGCCATAGCAACCCAAAGGACCCCTGGAGCACAGGAACTACAGGCGGACCAACGAAGGGCTGACCGCACCCCCAAGAGAGGAGCAGAGGAGAGCCCTGGGGGAACATCCAGGTACTACAATGCATGGGCCGGCGGGGGCGCAGTGACGAGCCCACAGGCTCCGCCGGCAACCGGCTATGCCAGGGCGGATCTAGCCATGGGCCCGGAGGGCCAGGGCCTGAGGGCGCCCCACCATCAGGCACCCGGCCAGGGACCGGCCGCAGGGGCGATGGCCAGCCAATGGCTGACAGGATATTTATTTTTGATCCCAGGTTCTTCACTTGTAAAGAAGGATTAAAAGAAAGGGATTGTAGTTTTGATAAAAGTTTCTCTCTCTGAGCCAGGACTAATGACTATAACTTCCTTTTCGTCCTGGTTGAGCTGGAGAAAAATTTCTATCATCCAGGATTTGATGTCTAAAATGCAGTTAAAAAGTGCATCCATTGGCCGTGTGTCATCGGGAGACATGGAGATGTATAACTGTATATCATAAGTATAACTGTGAAAGTTAACTCCATGTCTACCGATGACACCCCCCAAGAGGGAGCATATAAAGGTTAAAAAGCATCGGGCCTAAAATTGAACCCTGGGGCACACCTCATGTGATCTTGAGGACCTTAGGTATTTAAACTTACCATAAAAGTCCTGTCTGTAAGATATGATGTAAACCATTTGTGAACAGCACCAGAGAGGCCAGTCTGTTTTAGACGGGTTAAAAGAATAGTGTGGTCTACTGTATCAAAGGAAGCGCTTAGATAAGATAAGAGATACCTTAATAATCCCTGTGGGGAAATTCCGTTTCAAGTGGAACCAATCCGAGATCATACAAACACTTACAAGCATTAACACAATAACGGATTTGGGAGACCGTGGTTGCAGCCGGCTTTACTAGCGCCCCTTTAGCAGATAGAAATGATTCACAATAGGTAGGGGATGGGGATGGGGGATGGAGAAAAAAATGCATTTAACCCCTGCTTTCCACTGGACGCATAACGGGCGCGTAACCTCTATGAAGCTTAATATGCAGCCATTAGCCGGCATTAATTTCAGGTTCCATTTACACCGGGCGCGAAGCAGTGCGAATCAGACGCGTCTCAAATCTTTGTGTCGCGGCCCCTTTCCCAGGTCTTTTTTTTATGCTCTACACATCTAAAACGCATCAATTTCAGCAGTTTAGATCGGGCGAGACAGGAAATCAGGCAAGGAAGCAGTCAAAATAACCCAGAAATTTTCAAATTAAAAGACACATGCAGATTTCTGATTGCTTAACTACGAAAAAACAAAACAAAACATCACTAACTGTGACACCAGGGTTGAAGTCAGTCGGTCTGTGGGACTAATTAGTTTTTATCATGGACGACTAGAATTTAAGCCTTGAAGTGGAGAATCACCCAGTTTATCTGATACCAGTGATAATTTTTACAAGGACAACATGAAAGATAAGAAGACATGGACAGAAACATCTGCAGTTTGGGGAGTGGATGGTGAGTTTAAGATAAATATTAACATAGAATTATACTTTCTTGTGGATACTGCCCTTTAAGTTATGCAATTGCAAATCTCCTGTGATTTTGTGATCTCCCAGGACCAGCTGTGTGGAATGCTTTCGCGAGTGATACGCGTCTAAAATGCACCTGGTGAGAAGGGATGCTCTGTTGAATTCGCGAATAAAACACGTCTATTACGTTACACGCCCATTATGCGTCCAGGGGAAAGCTGGGGTAAGCCCTGGCCCCACATTGGATGACACAGCTTGGGTGCTAAAAAAAACCCACCTCAACACATAGAAAACACATATATCATTCACAACACATGATAACACAGGGCAGGAAGGGTGGCTCTGGGTTCACGGCTTAGCACGCTCCACTAGCCCACTTTGCGGGAGTGGGAGCGAGGGTCTTAGGGTACCGCGAGCATGTTGAAATCCAGGAGCACGTGCATGTCTGTAGCTGTGGCGTGACCGTGCATGGATGTACGTGTGCATTAATGTGAGACCATGACACTCCTCTCAGTTCAATCCCAGAGTCTTGTCACCTGTGATGTAATATATGACCTTGGGGCTGAGTCAGGGAGTTCACAGGCTGATGTGGGGGATGGGGGAGTGGGGTGGGATGGAGCGTCCTTTTGCACACACAAGGGAGTTTTTTTGTTTCGTCTACCAAGACCAGGGAGTCGAATTCCAGTAGATAAGAAATTGTTTTAGAAACAGACTCTAAGGCAAGAAAAAGTTATCTTCGCCTGTCAGTGGTCCGAGTTCAGTCCAAATGGCCAAATCGTAGGTCAGATTACCTTCCAGCTGGCTGAGAACTTCTCCAACTTATTACCCATGCAGCGAAAGACTCCAATTTTGCTCGCACATCGCAAATAGTCTGAGTGTTGACAGCACAGCAACCTTCCTGTAGCTCGGGCAGCCTGCCAATTGCTGCCTTTAAGCTTGAAGTTTAAGATACCTCAGAAAATCCACCTGCGATAATCAGCAGATATCCGGTTATCATGAATCCAATTATATTCATGTTTCCAACGTCCTTGATGGTCAAAAGTGATAGATACAAGATCCTCCACGATGTTCCATCGGAATAACTCGGCTCTCCCTTTTAGCCGTTCTTCGGGAAAACTTGATTTATTGTATTAAGAGACCAGCTGAGCAGAACCAGATCCAGAACCATGGTTGTTCTTTCCGGAGGAGAATGTAGAGACACAAGATCCTCCAAAAATAGTTGACAAGACAAAAGAATGTAGAAGTACTGTAGACAAAAGTAGGGAGGCAAAGAGAAAAGCGTCCATCCACGTGGAGAGCAGGAAGTGGACAGATCCAGTAGAACCAACAGTCACCTTCTGTGCATCATAGTTTAATGTAAAATTATTAAAATTATTCAAAAGGGCCGTCTCTGTGCTGTGGTTCACCCTACAACCAGACTGAAGTTTCTCCAGGACATCGCGTTCATTATAAAATCATTACGTTGAATTTAAACAACCTTTTCTAAAATTTTACACTGTTAAAAAGATTTTCAATGGTGAAAAAAAGGATTTTGGAAATATTTTTATGTTCTCAGATGATTTTGGAAAAGTATGTGTTTCTTGAATTTCTTACTGCGTTATTGTATAATTTGAGAATATCTGTGTCTATTTGTTGTTTTAGCGTTGTTTTACTTTTCCTCCATTTTCTCTCTGCCACCCTACAATCTCTCTTTATTTTTCTGAGATTTTCATTTCTCCACGGCGGTGCAGCTTTAGAATGTAAACTTTTAACTTTTAGTGGATCAAGCAAGTCAAAAGCAGACTGAAGCCTACTGTTAAAATCATTGACAATAAAATCACAGGGGTAGGTAAAGCTATAGGAGGATTCTTTTCAAAAACTTCCAGAAAATCTGCAGCCACTTCAGGGGTTAGATGGCGCTTCCTGACAGTTCTCACAGAGGTCTCCTGCTGGATAAAACTGGTGATGTTAAAAAACACACAGTAGTGGTCAGAGACAGCCAAGTCAAAAACAGAAGACACACTGATGGACAGGTCATACGTGATGACGAAGTCCAGGGCGTGTCCTCTGTTGTGAGTTGGCTGCCTGACATGTTGGTTAAAATCCATATAAGTCAGAATATTTAAAAAAATCTGTTGATAAAGGGTCTAAAAGGTTATCCATGTGTAGATTAAAATCACCAGCCAATGTGATCATTTCAAAGGAGCTGTGGAGAATTGATAAAAACTCAGAAAATTCTTGAATAAAAAGTGCACTCATTTTAGGAGGCCTATACATTGTGACACATAAAATCTGAGGAGTGCTAAAACAGTTGCATTATATTCAAAAGTAAAATAGTTAGCAAATAAAACAGGTTTGGCAGAAAGTGTTGATGAACTTATAAAAGCAGTTCGCCCTCCCATTTTGCTACTTGTAGAATAAGAGAAGTTAAAATTTGGTGAGGAGGCCTCTGTAAGAACAACAGGGGCATCGGCACTCAGCCATGTTTCTGTTAAAAATAAAGAACGAAGATTATGGTCTAAAATCAGATCATTTATTATAAAAGTTTTGTTCAGCAGAGAGAGAACATTAGTGTGCCATATTAATAGTGATTGGAGATGGAGTGACTGTATGATTTACTGAATGTGGAGCTTTTGGTACCTATTTGAGATTATTGGGGTTGCATTTGTTCGTTTTATGATTTTTAGTCCACTCTCTGCTGATAATAACAGGTATGAATGATGTGGAACAAGGTCCAAGTCCAGTATGTGAGTTACTGTTAAAAATCAGGGGTGAGTTCATAGGAGCAGGGACCATTAGCACATCAGGATGTGGCGGAAAGGGCAGAGGCAGCTGGGGCCGGTGTAGTAGACGGGGGGTGGACATGTCAGACTCAATGCCAGCATCCGGATGCCCTGTCTGTTAAGCTGAAGCCCATCTGGTCCCAACAGGTGCTTCCTGCCCCAAAAAATGTTAAAATTGTCTATAAAACCAATATTGTGAATGACGGTGGCATAGGAGAGCAAAGTATTCAGGGATAAGATTCTGCTAAAACATCCACCTCCTCTGCTGACGTTGGGGGTGGGGCCAGAGATTTAAACAGAGACATGTGTGAATAAAATCACATTTCAGGAGCTCAGACTACTGTTTATGAGTGTCACTGGTGCCAACGTGAATCACAACTTTCCTCACATATTTGTGTAGTTCAATGAGCTGCAGGATCTGTTCAGCAATGTCCGTGACAGTGGCTCCAGGGAAACAGTGCGAGGGCTCCTTTCAACCTCACATTTCTGATTATGAAGTCCCAGGTGATTAGTGTGGTGGGCGGCAGGTTTGCAGGTGGATGTTTGCGCTGGGCAGAGGATCTTTCACCATCCAGGACTTGCTGTATACCAGGTGGAGAAGCATCCCCAGGACTGCAGCGATGTTTGAGCGACGCCGAGGGCTTGTTCCGTGAGTTCAGGGTGAAGTGGAGCACTCCTCGACAAGTTCTGGCTGCAGCCCGGGATTTGGCACGATGTGGAAGGCTGGCAGAGTCAGACTGTCGCTCCGGCTGCTGGGAGGGATTGGGCGGTGATCCTATGGAGCTACGGGGACCAGGGGCTATCAGAGTAGGAAAATCTGCATCCAGGGCGCTGAAACATTTTGATAATGGCAGGCAGGTTGGAGGAGAGCGGTGGCAGCTGCTCCAAGCGCCCCCACCGCGGCCAGGCCAAACCGTTAACCGGGCACCCTGGAGCACCAGAGTGGAGCTGATGTGGGCTTTTAGTTTAGCCCCCTGCTGGAACCAGCATTCCTCCTCTGCAGCAGATGACATGCGGGCGTTTGGCACCCTGAGTCCGCTTGGAGACCTGGCGATGGATCCTCCTCCACAGCTTCGCAGGGCTGGCAAGGAATAGTGCCCGCCAGCTGTGCACTGTAGGCGGCGCTGAGACTCCGGTTGAAGATTATGTCCACGTCGCGCTCGTGGTCCTGGGTTTGGTGGAGTGTTGAAATCCTCTGCTCTAGCTCCCGAACCCTCTGGCTGAGTTTTGCGCAGCCATAACACCCAGGGCTGCAGGTGAGTAGAGGCATGGTGTGGGGAGAGAAGTAGTCCTCGCTCCCTACCGATTAAAAGATCTGATAAAAACATCCAGATTATTAATAAGTAAGTGGTGTTAAAATCGGTTAGAACCAGTCTTTAAAAATACTTAAAACCAGTTAAAAACCATGCTTGTTGGGGAGCCGGTCTTGGTGGGTCTGACAGACCCTGACGCATGCACAATGAACCCGAACGAGCCCCAACGACCTGCATGGGTTTGGGTTCTGAGGATGATGTTCTGGGGATGTTGAGGGGAAGATAAGGGCAAGGCAGAGGAAAATTGGTTGAGTTTGTTTTGGGCAAAGTCCTTTTGTCTTTATTATGTTCCCTCAGACAGTTGTCCTATAGGATGGTAAAATCATTCAAGGATTTGGATTCATTGAGCAAGTCTAGTTCATCTATAAAAGAGTAATTTAAGCAGAGGTGTCAAAAGTATTCACATTCAAAACTCGAGTAGAAGTATAGATACTAGGGTTTAAAAAGTATTCTGTAGAAGTTAAAGTATCAAGTCAAGTTCTTTACTCAAGTAAAAGTAAAAAAGTACTTGATTCAAAACTACTTAAAGTATAAAAGTAATGTATTTTAAAAAATGACATTAAAGAATAAAGCTTAAGCCACCCCCCAAAAGAAAGGCCATAATTATAATGTTATATAAAGATTTTAATTTTGAAACATTTGGGACACACTAGGCTACCTGTTTCAGCTGCATATATGCCCATCCATCCATTTTATGTACCCGTCCATCCTAATGCAGGGTTGCGGGGGGGCTGGTGCTTATCTCCCGCGGTCAAGGGGCAGGGTACACCCTGGACAGGTTGCCAGTCCATCGCAGGGGAACTCAGAGACATACAGGACAAACAACCATACATGCACAGACTCATACCTAAGGACAATTTAGAGAGACCAATTCACCTAACAGTCATGTTTTTGACTGTGGAAGGAAGCCGGAGTACCCGGAGAGAACCCACGCATGCACAGGGAGACCATGCAAACTCCATGCAGAAAGACCCCAGGCTGGGATTTGAACCCAGGACCTTCTTGCTGCAAGGCAACAGTGCTACCAACTGCGCCACTGCACATATATGCCCATTAAAATGTATTAATTTTAGTGCAATGCATTTACATTACAGAACCATATGTGGACTACTGAGCATTAATAAGTATATATATATATATATATATTTATATATGTATGTATGTATGTATGTATGTATGCATACAAACATACACACACACGTGAAAACATCATGAAACACACTCCACCCCATTTGCAGTTTGTGGAACATCCTACTTTTTTTAGACTTGTTAGCCCATCAGAGGGACTAAAGGTTGCTGTTTTACACTATACACTCTCTACACACACGGAATAACCTAATCCTCAACACAGCGAAGACCAATGAGCTGGTTAATGATTACAGGAGGAAAAAGACTGGCATTGAACCACTTATCATCAGCGGGGATCATGTGGAGCAGGTGTTGGATTTTGCTTCCTGGGTGTGTACTTCGAGGAGGACCTGACCTGGAGTGTCAACACTGTGAAGGATCTTGAAAAGGTCCAGCAGCAACTGCACTTCCTGAGGGTCCAAAAGAGAAACATCACACAGAGACTGCTGTTATCCTTCTGCAGGTGCTCCATAGAATCCATCCTCACATACTGCCTATGTGTGTGGCTTAACAGCTGCACAGCAGCCCAGAAAAAGGCTCTCCAACGGGTCATTAACACGGTCTGGAGGATAGTCGGTTATCCCCTCCCCTCACTGGACGATCTTCACAGTGCTCGCTGTGCTAAAAAAGCAAAGAGCATTGTTAGAGACGCTTTCCATCCCGTTCACTTTTGTTGAACTGCTGCCATCAGGCAGACGATACCAGGACAATCAAACAAAAAACAAACAGACTTAAAAACATTTTATATCTGACAGCAATAACCACCCTCAATGCCATAAAAATCTTTTCTTAACACTACACTATAGAATGGGATAGTGCAATAACAGAATGAATGGTGGTATGTGTGTATTTTCGGTAATACCAGAAGGAGGTGTTGATTGTTTATTTATTCTTAATGTTGTATTTTATTGAAGCACTAACTGTCTGGCACTTTTTTAATTTTGTTGTACAGGTTACACTGACAAAAAAAAGGAGATTTGAAACTTACAGTATAAATACAAGATTTCAGCTCTGCAACCATCAATGGTAATGCAATGCAATACAATGGTTTCAGTCAGGTTTTAGAGCTCATCATAGCACCGAAACAGCACTGGTGAAGGTTACTAATGATATTCTCATGGCCTCAGATAATTGACTTGTGTCTGTTCTGGTTTTGTTAGATCTCAGTGCTGCTTTTGACACAGTCGATCATAATCTCTTCGAAAGGCTTGAACATGTTGCAGGGATCAAAGGAACAGCACTAGGCTGGTATAAATCATATTTGTCTGATAGATTCCAGATTGTTCATCTAAATGATAAATCTTCTTCACTCTCAAGGGTTACTTGTGGAGTTCCACAGGGTTCTGTGCTTGGACCAATTCTTTTCACCATATATATGTTCCCAGTTGGTAGAATCATTAGACAGCATGGAATAAATTTCCATAGCTATGCCGATGATACACAACTATATTTATCCATAAATCCTGATGAACCCAGTCAGTTAGGTAGATTACAGGCGTGTCTGGAATACATAAAAACATGGATGACTCTAAATGTTTTGCTCTTAAATTCTGACAAGACAGAAGTTTAACATAAAGAACCTCAGCGTTATTTTTGACCAAGACTTGACATTTAAATCCCATATTAAACAAGTTTCAAGGATTTCAGAATCAGAATCAGAATCAGAATCAGCTTTAATGGCCAAGTATGACACATACAAGGAATTTGACTCCGGCAACTTTTCTCTCCAGTACAGAACTTAAATAAGTGAAATAAAGAAATAAATACAAATAAATAATAAAGGATAATATATACACCAAACCGGGGTTATTTTACAGTGAGTATGTACAGCAGTGCAGAGTTATAGTTTATTGTTATGTGAATGGACTCACACTCTGTGACTACACAGAGTTCATCAGAGCGACAGCCTGGGGGAAAAAACTGTTCTTGTGTCGGGTGGTTTTGGCATACAACGCTCTGTAACGCCGGCCTGACGGGAGGACCCTAAACAGATTGTGGCCAGGGTGTGAGGGGTCTGTGGTGATTTTTCTGGCCCGCTTCTTGACCCTGGACTGGTACAGGTCCTGAATGGAGGGAAGATCAGTACCTATGATCCTCTCTGAGGACCTGACTGTTCTCTGCAGTCTGTCCTTGTCTTTTCTGGTGGCGGATCCGAACCAGACAGAGATGGATGAGGTCAGGACAGACTGGACTATTGCTGTGTAGAAGATGGTCAGCAGTTCCTGAGGCAGGTTGAACTTTCTGAGCTGACGCAGAAAGTACAGCCTTTGCTGGGCCTTCTTTCTTATACAGTTAATGTGGGAGGTCCACTTCAGGTCCCGTGTGATGGTGGATCCTAGGAACCTGAAAGACTCCACTGTGGGGACTGGCCCCTTTCTTTCTTTCACCTAAAATTAGAAACATTCTGTTCAGGAGTGATGCTGAGAAACTAGTCCATGCATTTGTTACCTCAAGGCTGGAATACTGTAATTCTTAACTATCAGGTAGTCCACAAAATGCCCTTAAAAGCCTTCAGTTGATCCAAAATGCGGGAGCAAGAGTTCTGATGAATATTAAAAAGAGAGATCACATTTCTCCGGTTTTAGCTTCCCTTCATTGGCTCCCGGTTAAATCCAGAATAGAATTTAAGATCCTTCTTCTTACATACAAAGTCCTTAATAATCAAGCTTCAAGGTCATCCTGAGCCAGCTCTGTAGTTATGCTGCTATAGGCTTGGACTGCTCAAGGACAGACTAACCAATTTTCTTCACTCTGCTACCTCCTTTTCTCCTACGACTCTCCAGTTGTATTACAGTACATTCTGTTATTTCGACTGTTAACTTTGTTTTCTCTCAGTATTTTTCTTTCCATAGAAGATATACCTGGTCTGGTATCCTGCTTGGCTGCAATGCCCTGTTGGACGGGGGGCATCGACTGGGATGATGCTCCCAGACACTGAACATCCACCGTGTCATCTTCTGTTCCTACTGTGTCTCTGCTCTGTCTTCTCAAACCCCCAGACGGTCATGGCAGATGGCCGCTCCTACTGAGCCTGGTTCTGTTGGAGGTTTCTTCCTATTAAAGGGGAGTTTTTCCTCTCCACCGTCGCTACATGCTTGCTCAGTACAAGGGATTGCTGTGGTTGGACAGTCTGCATCAACGGGGCCCAACCTCACGCCAATGACTGACGCAATCTGCTGGGATTCCTTAAATAGGAAACTCTTAAACTGATTGGAATGTTTGTATAAATGTATTGAAATTACTTCTTGTTAAGTGCCTTGAGATGACATCTGTTGTGAATCGGATCTATATAAATAAAACTAAATTGAATTGAATTAAATTGAATGCTGTCTGTTTCCTGCTCATTGAAACATTGAATAAATTTGAGCAGAAGTCACTCTAAGCTATATTCAGACAGGATCTTACAACTACCTTTATTCTTTTGTCTTGCCACACTAAAGCTGTTTTTAAATCAGAAAGTGTTGGCAGTGATTAGGAAAAAAAATCCAATATATCAGTTGCATCTTTTTATGAACTTATTGTAAATTTGCTCAGGAGTGTAGAGTCATGATCTATCTATTTCCTTGGTGTGAATTGTGATTGTTGATGAGGCAGGCAGAGCATCATCACATTGACCCACATCCTTGCTGCTAAATTACTTTTGACTTAAACAACAAATGGTTTGAGTCTTCATTAAAATGTGGTGGTTAGAGCCTCAAAAGTCAGTAAAAGTCAGGCTTTCCAGTTGTTTGTACAGAGACCTGAGTGAGCTGGGTGAACTAAGTTAGAAAAGCAGACAGAAAGAATGTGGTCTTGCCACTTTACTTCTCTCTTTCTTTGTTTTCTGACTCAGCCTGTCTCTGTCTCAATTTTTACGAGAAAGCCTCTCTAGAAGCTCAACCTTTAGACATTAGGGGAGTGGTTGGAATGCATTTAGCTTTTTATAGTTGATCAAGATGTGTTGTGGTTCAAATAGAAAGAAGTTCATGGCGGCAGTCATTGTGTGGAAAAAAAAGGGTTTCACTAAAGACTTCCAGATGTGGACTGAGTCATCTGCTGACCGTGAGCTGTGCCTGAGATTAATCCTGAAGCAGATCTCACAGGTCACCTTTACAACGTTCATGCATGAGAGTTTGATTCATTGGAATGATCCAGTTGGCTGGTTTGTTGCTTCAGTGTGGTAACCTGTCGGAGTTGCGACAGCTCCCAGCTCCTCCTACCTGCAGAGGGAGGTTCCAGGAGAGCTGCCAACTGGTGACAGAGGCAGTATTCCTCTGACACACAACAGATTCTACAGGAAGACACTCCGTACAGCCGACATGTCTGCGGTAAGAACTAGAACTATTCGATCATTGTCTTTAATTAAAAGCTGCATGAAGCTGTTACTATTCTGTGTTAGAGGGTTTAATAAATGGGACGTTGTTAGCTGCTGGGCTTTTTAACTTCCACACATCTACTCGGCTCTTTGTCAGATTACCCCGCTGAAAATAGAAGCAGAATTGTTTTTAAGCGGTTCGGTTTATTGGAGTTTTTAAAGTTCTTAGAGTCAGCCCTACTTTACAAAGTTTCTTCCTGAACTTTTGTTACGACTAGAAACTTTCCAGATGTGCGTGTGTGCTTGTGTGTGTGCAACCAGCGGCCCCTCCCTGAGAAGAGGCTAAGCAGCGTCAACCGCTCCTGTAGGCCAGGAGTGCGTAACAACGCGACCCATGCAAATATTCCACTGTAATGTGGCCGCCGTGCTGTCCATGCGTAATGGAAACCTTAGGATTGTTCAATACTCAGTCGATCTTGAAGCAGGGTGTGAAACTACGTGAGCTCCTTAGTAACCTGGCTGTGCGTACTACAGGCCTTCAGCGAATATGACGCATAACGCAGCGCAGCTCCTTCCATCTCAGGGCGTTTTTCAGGCGGTTTTATATGATTAATGACAGGTTCATAGCCAAGCAAAGAAAAAGATCTAAAAAACTGTGTTTCGAACACATTCCTTATCCACGCTGTAACTTCAACCTTATAACTTGGAGTTGGTGCTCAGCCGGTGGTTACGCCCTGAAGTTTAAAATAAATCATAGGGGGAAAAATTATGTAAGATTGCTAACTTTATTGAATAAGGGTTAAAATAAACTTTCCCAAAACTCTTCTAATATCTGAATCTGTAAAGTACACACCGGTGTACACAGAAGTGCACCGGTGTATTTTTTCAGAGAGCAGCCACTTGGATTTGGGTGTGGTTGACACTAAAACTGTTGGCCAAAGTGATGCACTCAAAATGTTCAGAAACTAAACTGTTGTACATGTGACAATATAAGGAAGAAATTTATTATTTTGAACTAAAAGGTGATTGGTTTAAGGGAAATGATATTTGTGGAATAAGAACAAATACAGCCTTGTAAAAATGTGAAGCTTTGCCACAGAAGCGCTTTGAGAAAAAGCCTAAAATAAAATAAAGACGCTTTGCTATTAGAAATTCATGTTCACAGAAGTGGGACGTTTTTTGTGATTCATCAAGTGTTGTTGCCTTCAGCAATATAATCAGTTAAAGAAATGTGAACATTTTTGCAGAAAATTCTAAGCCAATAAATATTAAAACAAAAAGGGAAGATATACAAATGGATTCAGAATATGCTCATTTAGTCAGTCAGTAATTATTCTATTAGTTTGATTTTAAGGTAAAGAGAACATATTAACCAAAAACATAGAAAAATGCTTCAAATCAAAAGTCAGTAAGTAACAATATAGTTGATCCTCAATAAAATTTATTTATTTATTTATTTTAGAGCTTAGATTAGAATAACATTCATTGGCAGTAGGGATGCATGCTTTTTATTAAATATTGCAACAATATTAGTTGCAATATCTGGCCTTTTTTCTTTCCTTGTTATCTGTTCTTCCATCACTCTGTGACTGTTTGCATTTTGGGTATTGTCATGAAAAGAAAAGTTCATAACACATTAAGTATATTAGCCAACAATTATTGCACCCCAAACAGAACTTTGCGATATGAATATTTTTCACACTGATATTTGTGATTATGACATATTCGCACAATATATTGTGCAGCCCTAATTGGCAGTCTCTAAATTGTTCACAGTATTTGGTCCATCTGCACAAATTTCAGGAGGGATGCTGTGACATCCTCTGCTTCAGTGAAACTCATTCAGCGCTCTCTACAGAGTTCCTGTAGGATTCATGTTTGAATACTGATAAACATCACCATGGCTTTGTGTGGTTCTTCTTCAGTCACTCCTTTGCTCCTGGATGTACAGTTTTGGGTGACCAAGACCAAGAGGAGTATAAGTAATAGAGTGATTTATGGATATACATGCACCATGTGTATATAAATATTGGTGTGACCAGAGTTCTGGCACAGTGAAAGGGAATAAACCTTTTTTAATCAATGACAAGCATTTCAGTTTTGATCTTTAATGTAATGTTTTGTTTCTAGATTTTTGGTTGATAACCTGACTCTTCCCAATAAACTAAAACAACTGCAACCATGTTTTTCATATGTGAGCAAACATACAAAATCAGCAGAGATTTAAACAATATTCACCCACTGTTTGCTCTTTTTAGCTCAGTTTATATCATTTAATTATTGTTTTGCTAATTGTATATTTTTACAACAGATAAAAGTGTAAACAACTGCTTTCTACTGGAGCTCCTGCAACCCTGGATTGGTTAGCCAATATAAAGTCGGAAACTAGACACTGGATCAGCTAACTTTGGCTCAGGAAGATGTGGTGCTGAAAATGTTTGCTGTTTGGACCCCAGACACTCCATAGAATAGACTAAGCGTTTAACTTAAACTAGACTAAAACACAGGAGGTGGTCTACAAGCATCTGTGGTGCGTAATTTTGCACATGCAAAGTTGGATTTCAATCATTTTAAACCAGATCATTAAGATGGTCATGCTGTTGAAATTAAGCATAAAGTAGCATTAAATCATTGTCTTTGTTTTCAAGATTAGATTCAAAGCAGTGCAGCTGATATGTCTAGTTGATAACTGAAGGTGTCTAACCAGCCAGATGTACATGTATTCACAGAATGCAGATAAACATCAGATTATGTTTACTGTCATTTACCAGGAATGTTTATGGCATTCCAAACAATTCATGTGGTATTTTTGTCCTACTGGTTTAGTGGTATCTACTTTTCATCATGTGTCTGACAGGAGTGTTAAATAAAGACAGCAGTGGGTTATGATCTACAGACATGGTGGGATTTATTGTTTACTTGTGCCCTTGGAAACAGTTGTCACGGAAAACAGCCTTACTTTCCTGTCTCAGCCTCCGAGCTGGGTTGCATTAACTTTTTATTGGAGCCTTTCAGTGGTCTGTTTTCTAAACTTGATTAGCCAGTGGGTTTAGTGTGATTATTCTTATAAGAGCCAAAGGATATGCTGATTACTTGCAAAAACTGTGATGAATGTTTTAATTTTTGTTTTTTTTTTAAAGAAAGAAAGAATCAATCTATGTTAAAGATACTCTCAAGGTTTGGAGTAAAGAATTGACCCAGTTACTGTTTAGTTCCTGTTTTGTCTGTTCAGTGGGCTGTTATGTTTGAATTTGTTGTTGAAGCTAAAGATGATTAATCTTTTCATTTTGTCACTTTTCCTGTATTTAGTATTCTGACCTGGAGAAGGCCATTGACACACTGGTCAGCCAGTTCCACTCGGCTTCAGTGGACAACAGTCCAACACTGAAAACGGAAGAATTCAAAGGTCTTTTGTCCTCCCAGATGCCTAACTTGGTGAAGGTAAAACTGCCATCAGAGTGCATGTACCTCTCCCTGAGCCAAGTCTGACTGTTGACTGTAGAACATGGGTGTGGCAACCCGCTTCACCTTACTCAGCTCAAACAAAGGCGGTCAGGAACATACTCAGCACAGTTAGGCACCAGCAAACAAAGAAATGATGACACAGATGCCCTCTAATTTTCAGTCATTATCAACAAGTAGGAACTTAACCTTATCTTTCTCAGTACAAATAAACAAACCCCTGAATTTGTCTTATTCTCCTAATAAAAAAGGAGTAACTCACATTATTGTAGACCATTATAACTAGGGTTGCACAATTTTAGGAAAATATGTAATTGCAAGGCTATTACTAAAAATTACGACAATATCAATAATTAATCAACATTTTCTGACACTTGCCTTTCTTTCTCATTACACAATGTGCTTACCCTTTTCCATGAGCTTTACTATTCTAAGCCACTAAATGCCCTGTTTAGTGGACACTAAACACTGCACATCACAATAAGCACACCATCCCCACTGTGAAGCATGGTAGTTGCAGCATCATGCAGTTAGAATGCTTCTTGGCTGCAGGCCCTGGAAGGCTTGTAAATGATGAAGGTGAAATGAATGCATGCACTTTTGGAAAACATTTATTTTCTAGCAAGACAATGACCTGGAGGCATCCGGCTAAAGCTACTCAGAGATGGTTTGAAGTAAACTAGGGGGATGTTCTGGAGTGGCCCAGTCAAACCTCAAACCTCAGTCTGATAGAGAATTGGTGGTAGAACATGAAAGTGGCTGTTCACAGCCAATCCCCACACAACCTGACAGAGCTGGAACAGATTTGCAAGGAAGAATGGAAGAAAATTGCAGCATCCAGACAGATTCCATGCTGTGATTGTCATCAAAGTACTGAGTCAAAGAGGGTAAATATTTAAAAAAATCACTTATTTTATCTTAAATATTTTTATTTAGGCACGGCAATTTTATTTGTACAGCACACTTTCAACAACAGGGTAATACAAGGTGCTTTACATGATTTGGTGATATAAAACCCCCCCAGAGAATATAACATTGGAAATTAGAAGTAGGAAATTAGCATGAAACACACAGAACACATGATGCACAATCAACATTCACAACACATGATACACAGTAATGCAAGAGAAACATCAATAAAGCAAGAGAGCATGAACATATTTCATACATATGACATCAAGCATTTACTCGAAGGCAATTCTAAACAGATGGTTTTTAGTCTCGATTTAAAGCAGTTCAGCAGCCCTGCACTCATCAGGAAGTCTGTTCCAAATTAGAGGAGCACAGAAACTGAAAGCTGCTTCTCCATGTTTGGTTCTGAGTCGAGGGATGTTTAGTATAGTTGTGGCCAAATGTTTTGAGAATGACACAAATATTAGTTTTCACAAATATTTGCTGCAAAACTACTTTTAGATCTTTGTTTCAGTTGTTTCTGTGATGTACTGAAATATAATTACAAGCACTTTATACGTTTCAAAGGCTTTTATTGACAATTACATGACATTTATGCAAAGAGTCAGTATTTGCAGTGTTGGCCCTTCTTTTTCAGGACCTCTGCAATTCGACCGGGCATGCTCTCAATCAACTTCTGGGCCAAATCCTGACTGATAGTAACCCATTCTTTCATAATCACTTCTTGGAGTTTGTCAGAATTAGTGGGTTTTTGTTTGTCCACCCGCCTCTTGAGGACTGACCACAAGTTCTCCATGGACCAGGCCATGGACCCAAACTTTCAACAATTTTGGTCCCCGAGCCACTTAGTTATCACTTTTGCCTTATGGCACGGTGCTCCATCGTGCTGGAAAATGCATTGTTCTTCACCAAACTGTTGTTGGATTGTTGAAAGAAGTTGCTGTTGGAGGGTGTTTTGGTACAAGTCTTTATTTATGGCTGTGTGTTTGGGCAAAATTGTAAGTGAGCCCACTCCCTTGGATGAGAAGCAACCCCACACATGAATGGTCTCAGGATGCTTTACTGTTGGCATGACACAGGACTGATGGTAGCGCTCACCTTTTCTTCTGTGGACAAGCCTTTTTCCAGATGCCCCAAATAATCGGAAAGAGGGTTCATCGGAGAATTTGGCTTTGCCCCAGTCCATTCACCATACTTTCTGCAGAAGATCAATCTGTCCCTGATGTTTTTTTTGGAGAGAAGTGGCTTCTTTGCTGCCCTTCTTGACACCAGGCCATCTTCCAAAAGTCTTCGCCTCACACCTGCCTGCTGCCATTCCTGAGCAAGCTCTGCACTGGTGGCACCCCGATCCCGCAGCTGAATCCTCTTTAGAAGACGATCCTGGCGCTTGCTGGACTTTCTTGGATGCCCTGAAGCCTTCTTAACATTGGGCACCCCGATCCCGCAGCTGAATCCTCTTTAGAAGACGATCCTGGCGCTTGCTGGACTTTCTTGGATGCCCTGAAGCCTTCTTAACAAGAATTGAACCTCTTTCCTTGAAGTTCTTGATAATCCTATAAATTGTTGATTTAGGTGCAATTTTAGTAGCCACAATATCCTTGCCTGTGAAGCCATTTTTATGCAACACAATGATGGCTGCACACGTTTCTTTGCAGGTCACCATGGTTAACAGTGGAAGAACAATGATTTCAAGCATCACCCTCCTTTTAACATGTCAAGTCTGCCATTCTAACCCAATCAGCCTGACATAATGATCTCCAGCCTTGTGCTCGTCAACATTCTCACCTGAGTTAACAAGACGATTACTGAAATGATCTCAGCAGGTCCTTTAATGACAGCAATGAAATGCAGTGGAATTTTCATGGCAAAGAAGGACTATGCAATCCATCTGATCACTGTTCATAGCAATCTGGAGTATATGCAAATTGCTATTATAATAACTTAAGCAGCAACTTTTCCAATTTCCAATATTTATGTAATTCTCAAAACCTTTGGCCACGACTGTAGACTAAAGTTGGAGGACCTGAGTGATCTTGGTGGATGGTACGGTGACACAACAGGTCTTTAACATATTTTGGTTCTAAGCCATTTAATGATTTATAACCTAGTAAGAGTATTTTGAAGTCTATTTGAGCTATAGGGAGCCAGTGTAAGGACGTTAGAACTGGGGTGACATACTATATTTTCCTGGTCCTAGTTAGTACATGAGCAGCAGTGTTCTGGATCAGCTGCAGCTGTCTGATTGACTTTTTAGGCAGACCTGTGAGGACGCTGTTGCAGTAATCAATCCGACTGAAGATTTTAAAAAATGTATGAGTTTTTCGAGGACTTGTTGCAACATCAGTCCTTTAATCCTAGAAATGTTCTTCAGGTGATAGAAGGCTGACCTTGTGATTGCCTGTATATGACCCTGGAGGTTCAGGTCTGAGTCCATTACTACTCCTAGGTTTCGGGCCTGATCAGTAGTTTCTAGCTGTATTAATTGAAGCTGTGTGCTGACTCTTGATCGTTCCTCTTTAGGTCCAAAAATAATTACTTCTGTTTTGTTTCTTTTCAGCTGGAGAAAGTTATGGCACATCCTTCCATTTATTTGGTCGATGCATTGATTTAGGGTTTGAATGGGTTCAAAGTCACCTGTGACATTGTAATGTAAAGCTGAGTATCATCAAAACGGTTTGTCATTGTTAGGAAGCCATTTAATGTAATTGTCATTAGCTTGTAGAAATCAGTTTTCACTTTGACATTTAAGTTTATTTGTATTGTCTTGTCAAAAAAAATTATGTTGATCATTATTGATTTTTAAAAGCAATAAAACAGGTCAAACATCAGAGTGTGTAAATACTTTTCATACATTTATTGATAAAAATATGTTCTATATGTGTTGATATAATGTTCACAAAGATTTCAGGCAAGCTTTCCATCTTCATAATTAGCCATTTAATATAGCTATTTATGTTATAAACAAAGTCCTGTTGTACATGTTGTAAAATCAAAACAAAACAAGGCAAAGACAAAACAATCTTTGCAATGTTTTTTTTTACTGCCCCAGCACCTGATTTATGTGAAAAAAATAACAATCAAAAAACTTTTTTTCCCCGGGTCTCAGGAGGTTAAAACACTTCATACTAATTGGTGCCTGAATTTAAAGCAGGAAGAATCATTGTTTTGAACTATACTTTGTTTATAAGACAGCTACTTCAAACTCTATTAGCTTTTTTAGGATTACTGGATTGTTGAAGTACGTAGGTCATAGGCAGTACCACCTTGAAATCCTGGAACATCCTTCTCAGTCAAATAAAAATAAATGGGAAAAAAAACTACAACTCCCAGTAGTTATGTGACTGCATGGGGTCACATGATGTCCTTCTTTGTTTGGTAAATGCCAGAGAGATTTCCTGTTTACACTTAAAACTGATGCTGGCGTTTGGATGAACACTAACATGTTTTGTACCCTTTGTTAAATTACTTTATGTTTAGTGTTTTTGAAAATAAACATTTTAAAGAAGTTTACCACTACCTGAATGTTTAAATTAAGCTCCATAGAAACAAAGGTAGTGCATTAAACATTTTTAACACTTTCAAATTTAAGAAGTTTCCATCTGTTTTAGGGTTGTAACCAGATATTTGTAGGAACAGGGACTTGATGGTGTAACTGGTTTATTTAGTGTTTCAAATTATTTACAAACACCATTTAAACACAATATTGGACTACGCACCTGACATTGAGTAGGCCCCTCTTTGGCTCTTAAACATTAACTTATTAAACTGCGACGAATCTCTGTAAGTTTTCTTGGGAATCTGGTTCCAAGCAGTCAGTACCAGATTCTGGATGCATCCTGAAACTGAAGTAGGGCCTTCACCAATAAACCTGTCAAGCATTTCACACATACGTATTCAAGGCTGACTGAAATCTGGAGAATTCAGAAATAAAACTTTGAACTTGATGTGTTGGTCTTTAACCATTTTAACAGTGTGCATTTTTCATTTTGACAAAGGCCACCATCATGACTGAATACAGTTTCCATGAAAGAATGTACTTACAGCAGTAATGTGTAGGTAGATGGTAATGACAGAAAACCACCCACATAAAGGTCAGAACCCAGAATTTGTTATCAAACTCTACACAAACATTCCCTCTGCTTGTCCTAGTTTGGAGTATATCGGGATGTCAAGTTTTTTTCCCTAGTTAAAGAAACGTACATAGATAGATAGATCTAAAGAACATTATTGTTTTTCTCAATACATATACTTCATCCATCCATTATCTATACCCACCCATCCTCTGCAGGCTTGCGGGGGGCTGGTGCCTATCTCAAGCAGTCACAGTGCAAAAGGCAGGGTACACCATGGACAGGTCACCAGTCTATCGCAGGGCAACACAGAGACATACAGAGCAAACAACTATGCACACACACAATCATAAGGGCAATTTAGAGAGACCAATTAATCAATCACGTTTTTAGACTGTGGGAGGAAGCCGGAGTACCCAGAGGGAACCCATGCAAACTCCATGCAGAAAGACTCCAGACTGAGATTCAAACCAGGGCCTTCTTGCTGCAAGGCAACAGTGCTACCGACTGTGCACTGTGCAGCCCTCCATATATTTCTTGTTGGTTTTTGACACAAAATTCACACCAGATATCAATAACAACCAAATCCACACAAATTAGTCCATAAATGTAGATGTAATAGGGTGGAATGACATAGGTCATAATTATTGGACTTGAAAGCTTGTAAAATTGCCATTGAAAGCCCATACATCAGCTATCCTGCTTGTAGCAAATTTGTATCAGATGATTTAGTCCTAGTCAATGACCCATAAAAATGTTTCTTACTACCAAGATAATGTGCAAGAAGAAGAAGAATGTAATGATGGGAAAAGTAAAGCACTTTACCCACCTTGCTCTATATATGAATTCTAACTGTAAAGAAAGTCAGAACAATATTTAGAAAACATTTCCAAAAGCCAAAGATCATTTGAAAAGAGCTTCTGAAAAACCCAGAATTTCAAAGTTCATTTTGCTTAGATAAATCAAAAAGCAAACTCACCTGCCAACGCCTTGATTCACAATCACCCTACAAGACTCCAGTGCTGAAGAAAAAGCATATTGGAGCTTGTTTTTTTGCTGTAAAGCTCTGATTAGTGGCTTGATATTTAAATGTTTATGTTGTTCTCTTCACACAGGGGGTCAACACAGAACAAGGACTGGGAGAGATTCTGCGGAAGATGGGTGTAGGAGAAGGCGAGGGCATCTCTTTCAAACACTTCTGGAGCCTAATCGAGTCAGTAGCCTCCAGCCAGCATAATATCCTCAGCCGGGCGGGTTCATCATGCAGCTGCATCCTCCTGTGAAGGGCAGGCTCTCAGCTCATCAGCAAGCTTTCCGTCTTAAGTTCAAAAATGTACCTAACTGTCATACTTACATATTAAGCAGAATAACAGATGCTCAATCTTATTTTGACCGTAACATATGGTTTCCATGCCTTATCAAGGTTAATTATAAAATCGTGTAATCTCTGTGTAGTAATTATCACTTCTCTGTCATTGTCATGGAAATAAAATAACATTTTATGAGATAAAAAACAACTGGAAAATGTACTCGCCTTACATAAAATGAAGCAACTCACAGATTTCTTTTGCTGTTTGAGGTGAATATTCTGAAGAAACAAATGTGTGCAACTCCCCAGCCATGTCTTGCTTTACATTAACTTTAACAGAAAATACAGTAATGTCATTTTTTAAATAAAAAAACATAAGAATAAAAAAAATCTTTTATGTGTATTTTTACATTGTTTTATCACATATCAACAAATATCTTAAAAACACAAATTGAGACCCTTTGTTTAAAATAGAAAAAAATGTAGTTCAACTTCCTGTTAAATGAAAATGAAATGTTAATTCTCCGTACTTACCTTCATGCATATGAAAATGAAAGAATACATTTTATGGAATTCACTGCTGTTCAGTAAATTTATACACATTGATTTAGAGCGGTGGTTCTCAACCGGTGGGGGGTGCGATTAGGCTACAGGATGGGAGGAAAAAAAGCTGAAAAATAAAAATGGGTTGCGTTGGCCTATCCACGGATGGTGCGCAGGGAATGACGGGGTGTGAGCCTGGCATAGCTGCTCGTGTTCAGCCAGTAGCTCCACTTGTGAAATGGACACATTGCACGGTCCATCGCGAAAAAAATGCCGGCTCTCTTTGACTCCGTGCTGAACCAATCTGTGAAAATGATCAATCTCATCAAATCACGGCAGCTAAACTCTCGCTTGTTTGGGGTCCTCTGCCAGGAGATGGGTTTAGGGCACGAACAGCTGCTTCTGCACACTGAAGTTCGCTGGCTCTCCAGGGGGTGGGTGTTACAGCGGTTGTATGAGCTGCGAAAGGAGGTGAAGTGGTTTTTTAACAGAAATCAAATCAGATCTGGCGAAGCTTGCGTCTCTGTCCTATTTGATCGATATATTTGACTGCTTGAATGGCCGTAACCTGTCTTTGCAAGGCTGCGAAACTCATATTTTGGTCCTTGCAGACAAAGTGAATGCCTTCACACAAAAACTGCAATGAACCAGCTTTGGGGCGACCCAGCTTGCAAAAGGTAGAGAACCCCTGCTTTAGAGTGTAACAATGAACCGGTGCTTCTATTAGTTTCAGGCCTTGCTGTAGCATTACAAGGGTCTGTTCTTTCTCGGCTCTCAATTAATATATTTGTGACATATTTGCTGTTGAAGAGTGGGTTAAATCGGATGTAACTTAACATAGAATGAGACTGATGTCAGAGTTTAATATCTGGATTTTGAAATAACCATGATAGGATTAAAATGATTGTGGTAGAACAATAAAACCAGCCAAGCCTTCGTTGTGGCCACACCCCATCCTGCTGGTGCTGGGGGGCATTCCCCAATGACAGCTTTATTCCAGTTTTGTCGTCCACAGTGCAACAAAATAAGACCAAAACCTTTAGCAGATATTTTGAATACTACTTCTTCATCTTTTTAGTCTGGCTGTTTCCAGTTGAAATTTCCGTCACTTGGTCACGAGTTTTACCAAGTTTCAAGTCTAAAACAGTTGATCTGGCATGCAATGTGAATAAAGAGAATGTGTTTAAAAAGTCATTTAAAGATTCCTCTTTTCAATAAGTGTTTTACTTTCATTGTCCACTTAGATAAAGGTTGCAGAAGACTCCTCTGAGCCTCGAATGATCTGCAACTTCTCAATACAGATAGCTTCTACTGCTCCTTGGCTCATTTTCTTCTGCCTCTACTTGTTGTGCCAGACCCTGAGATTTTACTGCACAGTGGAAAGGGCTGACCTGTGACCCTGCACAGGGAATATTACATATTTAGGTATCAATGTCTCACCAAGACTTGCATATTTAACAGAGCTAAACTACATTTCACTTTTTAAAAAAGTGGAAGATGATCTTGTTAGAAATTCCTACCCATATTACTTATGGGAAGGGTTGCATCAATAAAAATTATGGTTTTGCCCAGAATCAATTATTTCTCAATTATCCCAAGCAAACCATCACCGGATTGGTTTAGATCTCTGTACTCTTCTGTCTCTAAACTTCTTTGGAAAGATAAACCCCCAAGTATTGGCATAAAAACATTAGAGAAGACCATAGATGAAGGAGGTCTAGATCTACCGAACTTTCATCATTATTTCTTAAGACAACAGGCTCCAATGCATCTCAAGATGGTTAAAACATAGTACCTTCATGTGTCCTGGATAGACATAAAAACAGACATTATGCAATAAGATTAAAAATGGTCTGACCTACCATTTATAAGCTTAAATATAAAACGACACAAAGGCTTTAAAAGCATTAATATCGGCTCCTCTCAGCGAGCATGGTGGGAGTTTCTAAAAATGACAGAGTCCTCACCTAACCCATGCAGACGCACACCCATCTGGAATAACTCCGACATCCTGAAAAAGAATTTATAATACCTTTACAGACTAGGGGAGTAAAAGAATTGAATACCTGGAACACATATTTGAAGGAACAGACTTTATCCCATTTAATACATTACACAATATGGGATTCACAAAATACATTTTTAGAATATCAACAAATAAAATCTATGATTAAAGGTAAATTGAGGTTCAACATGGTTGAGTTACAAATGCCAGCAAGAGTTTTAGATTTTTTTTATCTCAACCCCCCAATTGCTGTCTAAAATATACAGGATAAGGAGACGGAAAATTAAGGGGAAGAAAGAAAGAAGGTGACGAGAGGTAGGAAAAAGAGTTAAGAGGGAGAGGGTAAGTTGAAGATACAAGAGAGGAAGGGTATTGCTTCAATTTAGTGCGAAAATCCGAGCGCGTTAAAACTATAATTAGCGTGCATAAAGTCCACTCTGCCCGCTCGCGGTCTCTCTATACGCGCTCGCGATCTCTTTATACGCGGTCTCTCTATACGCGCTCCGGATCTCTTTATACGCGGTCTCTCTATACGCGCTCGCCGTCACTCTCTGCACGCTCGATGTCACTGTCTGCGTGCTTGCCGTCACTGTCTGTGCGCTCGTGGTCTCTCTGTGCTGTCTACGCGCTCGCCTTTGCTGAGTTTTGGCACTTTGGGGGCGGGCATTAAATAGACGGCCCCGAAACCCCCCTCCTTTCTGATTGGCCACTACTGTCTCCAGGTCAGAGCCAATCCGAGGCAGAGTAGGGCGGGTCATCATAGTGGATCGAGATGTCAGAGAAAAAAGATCTAAGTTGAGGAACAGACAGATATGCAATGCTAGGCTATAATAGCAGTGGCTACGTTTAAAGTTGTCACGAAAAATTGCTGTCCCAATACATAACATTCTCATAACCTTCCGTTATAGTGGTCGGATCACGGTGAAGGAGATCTGGCAGTTTCCTGGGGAAAAAAATATTTTCAAGGGGCTATCATGGCTGAGCAAGTTAGTCTTACACAGTTCAAGACTCAGATTTCCTTTTGATGTGATTTGATTTTATGACGGAACCAGTGGGGTAGTAGGATTTTTTTTTTTTGTGGGAGGTATGTTTATGAGTTTCACATAAGTCACCAAAGTAAAAAGTGTTTGATTGTAGCTTATACATTGTCACAGATGTTGTTTACCCTGGTTGCCATGGATATTTGGTGACAAAAACCATTGCGTCTAAAATATCAATTTGCCATTGTTAAAGTGTCCAGCAACCATGTAGAAAACTTCCTGGCCCTCGTTCTCACCAGAGAATGTCTAATAGGAGACAGGCTTTGTTCTCACCTGATACAAGCAGAGTCACCCCAAGCACTATCTTTTTTAGATATCTATCTTTTTTTTATCTGACATTTCGATCTGCTATTAAATTCTGCCACCAACCGCAATGATGACTTGCCCTACTCTGCCTCGGACTGGCTCCGACCTAGAGACAGTAGTGGCCATTCAGAAAGGAGGAGGGTTGGGGGTCCGTCTATTCAATGCCTGCCCCCAAAGTGCAAAAACTCAGCAAGGGCGAGCGAGCAGAAGGCACAGGGAGAGACGGCGAGCGCGTTGTGAGTGATCGCGAGCGCGTAGAGTGGTCTTTATGCTCGCTAATTATGATTTTTATGCGTGCAGATTTTAGCACTAATCAAACACGATAGAAGGGGAACAAAGAAGACACAAGAAAACATCCCATTCTCACCCGGAGGACGGCAGGGAGAGGTAAAAAAGAAATGACAAGACAAATCAAACAATGCAAACCGAAAACTACACAACTACAACCCACAAATAGATATATAAATACAATAACAGCGTCACTGAAAAGCTAATGGTACCAATTATTACAAGATTTAGTAATTGCAATCTAAGCCCAAGAATGCATTTGTAAACACCAGAATCCCCACACCTGTGTTTGTGTGTATTAGCATGCTGGTGCATATAAGGTTTCTCAATATGAGTGTTGAATAGCATCCTCAGACCAAGACCAGCCAGCACCCCTGGAGCGAGGGATTTCCCACCTCCCTGTGGCTAACCTCCTTTAGCATCCACATCTGCACATGTCTTTGTCCTACCTACGGGAAGAACTAGTGCATGACTTTCCCCCTCCCTTTTTATAACAAACAGTGTTTTGAAGGGATTTCCTGTTATTTTTGTTTGTTCCATCCACATAATATTCATTTTCTAAGATTGGTAGTAGTTAGTTGCATGCATTAGATTAGATGGGAATTATTGACGAAATGTTTTGGCTGTAAGGTTGATCTATTTTCTTAATAAATTCCCCTTAGCTTAAAGAGAAGTTTTCTGTGATTACTTGGTGTATGTGTACAGATATTGTCCATGGCGTTTTGAACTTATAATTTTCAGAAGAGACTGGGTGTCTGGGATTTCAAACACTTTTTGTGGAGAAGCTGATTCTCCAAACATGAGATTAATAGAGTTAATGAGTTAATAGATTAAAACTTGAACTTCATCAATAACTATAATAATATTAAATTATTGATCATAATCATTGATGGTTATGTAAACTAGACAACGGATACACAGGAATACACAAACAGTCATATGTTCCCTCCCTCTTACACACCTACACTCTCACCTGCACACCAAGTCACACAAGAAAATACGCTGTACTTACTCAAACTCCCCATACATACTCTAAACTCCCAGGTCCAGGTTCCAATACCCCAGCAGAGGAACCAGCCTCCGGACCCAGGAGGTGGTCCCCTATGGAGCTAGAATTGGGACTTTAGTTTTGTACCTGTAACTTTTAGTTTTGTACCTGTAACTTATGGTTTGTACTTGTAACTTATGATTTGTACTTGTAACTTGTGTTTTGTACTTGTAACTTAGGTTTTGTAACTTGTACACATTTTAAAAATACAGGTTTCAAGTTTCAAGTTTCAGGTTTCAAGTTTCAAGTCACAGGTTACAGGTTACAGGTTTCAAGTTCCAAGTTCCAAGTTACAGATCATTTTATACCATATTTGGTAACCCTTGTGTGATCTGGGAATCTGCATGTGTTAACATTAACAGAGCTCATGTTTACCAAATTTACTTTCTAACAAAATATAAAGAATGTACTTAAGTCTGTAACCTCACGTTACTCCGTATCAGAGATTTACAGGGTCGAGTGTGCCTAAGCGTTGCTATGGTAACGTTTCCCTTGCTATTCTTAGTTTAGCTTTAATTCAGGCAAATGTATCAATCTCAAAACTTACACCACAGTGGACAAAAGTCAGTTATACTTTCTGGACATGCTTATAACTATTTTTATGAGTAAAGGATTAACTACATTTTAAATTTGAGTACAGCACCTCCTCCTATCTGAATTTGCAGCCTTTGCAATACATATGTTAACAAATCTAAAATAACTTTAATATAATGTTTTAGCACTTTCAAAAGTATACAACTAAATACATAAGGAAACACGCTTAACTTACCATCATTCCAGGGGTTGACGCCGAGGGAGAAGCCCTCTGAAGAGCTGCCATGACGGATTTCTCCTGCTTGGATAGACCTGATCGGCAGCAGCCATGTTGCTTCAGTTGTGCCTGAGTCACCTGGGGGCGTGGTTTGAAGCGGCTGTGGTGGCTGCAGATAGAGTGTGAATGTAATCATTTTGGTTGTAAGCAGTGCAGAGCCCTACCTTCCTCTCGCCATGACTGGATAGAAATAGCAGGAACATGATTTGTTGGTCAAAATCAGCAAGCTACTCATTGGTTCTTCTAGGCAAACCAAATATGGTAAAAAATGATCTGTAACTTGAAACTTGTAACTTGAAACTTGAAACTTGAAACCTGTAACTTGAAACTTGAAACCTGTATTTTTTTAAATGTGTACAAGTTACAAAATGTAAGTTACAAGTACAAACACAAGTTACAAGTACAAATCATAAGTTACAAGTACAAATCATAAGTTACAGGTACAAATCATAAGTTACAGGTTCAAAACTAAAAGTTACAGGTACAACACTAAAGTCCCAATTCTAGCTCCATAGTCCCCCTACCCTCTAAGATGGAGACAAGCAGACTGCCAAAGCCCACACAGTGGTGAAGCAGGCCACCAGCACATGCCCTGACCAGACTGCCGGTTCCTCCTCCCGGACCCCAACCCTTGATGGCCAATAGGGAACAGAGATGTGGAAGGACCGCTATCCCCCCTCTAAAGTATGGTGTTGATGCATGTTGCCGTAATGTGCATTTAAAACAGGGGGGTGGGATGTGGGGAAGGCAGAAACATTGGGACCCAGACTGCCACGGGGTAGCCGACATGGAAACCCCTCCCCGAACCACAGTGACTTGCCTACACCCCAAGGACCTACATGAGTGGTAAAGTGGTGTAACGGGCGCACAGAGGTGTCCGGAGATGGGGAGGGAAGGACTGGGGGACAAAATGCCTTCCCAGGGAACCAACTTACTCCAATAGGGACCCCCGTTCACCAAGATTCACCAAGGGAGGGAGGCCACCTTGGGGCACCCAAGGGCCCATGGCTGCACCACCAAGCCCCACCCCAGAAGAAGATCTATACCCAGCCTAACATTTGGTCTACTATCAGAGCACAAAAGTGCAGTCCCCCCAGCCCCATCCCAGAAGAAGATCTATACCCACCATAACATTTAGCCTACTATCAGAGCACAAAAGACATTAGACCCCGAGGTTGAGCACAACCCCCCGTCCAAGTGCACCCCCTAGGGGGAGAGCAGTAGTAACAGCCTCCCGCTAGTAAAGGAGGCCCCCAGCCCCAACCACGCATCGAAGGCCCTTGTGCCCACGCACATATAAAGAAAAATGTCAGGCATCACACTTATACAATCACATCTATTTTGAGTTCTTTTTCTCTGGAACTTTTTCGGATCAGCAGTCAAGTCATCTTGTTCTGGCCGGGAATTGTGCTCGTCCAGCTCGCTCTTCTATGACTTAGGGTGAGAGGTTACTAGCAAATCACCCTTATGCAGCTAACAGTGTATGTCTTCAGTAGGCTTGAGTTTGACAACTCTCAGGATTCTGCACGCAGACCAGTTGATTGTTCTGACTCTTTGTGCAGGGGTCTCAGCTTATTTTCCTTCGAACCCTGCTGCCCCAGCTGGGCAGCTCTGCGCTTCAAGCTGCCCTGCCACTGGATGGTGCAGGTGTGCTGAAGTTGGAAACCTCTCAGCAGAGGGTTCAAGTGGGTTGTGTGGTCAGCTCGTCGCTGTTCTGCACCCACTCTGGCTTGCTGCTCCTGGATGTGTCCTCTCAGGTGCGTCCTGGCTCCTCAGTGGGAGTGCATTAGCTCCAGCCTTTTTCTTTAGTCTGACGACCTGAGAGATCCTGGTCTGGTCTCTCACCTGGTCAACAAAGCCTTAAAGAACAGCTCACAACTAATTTGCTTTTTCTGTTTGCTTTATCCATAATTATATCTAATTCTAGATTAATTTCTTATGCATTTGTCCTTTTTTTTATCCCTCACTCACCCTATAAGTTCTAAGTATTGCCACACTAATCCGCCGCACAAAGTATGGAGCACATACGGTATATTTTTCCTATGTACCTAGATTGATATGAAAGTGTGGTCAGATTTTTATCATTTTCAAAACAAATAAATCTTTGGTCAGGCCTTAAGTGTACTGGTCCTGTTTTAACTATTTAGATTAATCTCATGTCGTCCCAGTCTCCCATTTACCCTTACTTTTGTCATGGAAGTATATACATTATTACCCATATAACTTCCCGTTCGCTCATGTATTTCATGCTCAGAATTTGTCCAAATCCTGGAGAGGAGTGTAACATCTGGAAACAGATCATTAAGATTAGTGAAAGCTTCTACATAAATGGGTAAATGTCCTACAGAGTATGGCATTTGAGAACAAACAAAACAGTTAATAATGCTTCATTTATGTGCTAGATATCTTGCATATTGGTACCATACGTCAAATGGGTTTCTGTGTGTCCTTCTCTGAGTGAACCAAGACAATAAATTAGTATTCTCATGTGCTATATGTCGTTTTTGTGTGAGTCCTAATGTTCCTATTAAATAACACAACCAAAAAGCTGTGAAAATAAAAGTACTAGGTAGCAGGAAAACCTCCATAGTCACTATCTCTCCCTTCAAGCAGTCTCTATAGAAAAGTGGATCTCCTGGGTCTCTTCACTGAGGTTGAGACAGGTGAAACCTATTGTATTCACCTGCCTTTGTAATCAGTCTGAAACACCACTTTTCTTAGACTGCTTTCTCTATATCTAGTAATGGTCTCTGCTATTTACAATAGGTTAAATGTATCCAACTCAGTCTCTACAGCCGTTGGTGTGGTCAAAAATACCTGGAATGGCCCCTCCCACCTGGGTGATGACCAGTTTTCTGTTTACAGCTTTAATCAGGATCCAGTGTCCTACTTTCAGCTCACTTCTTCCTGTAGGAATATAGGATCATCTGGCATATGATTAGTTTGCATTTATAACTTATTTACATTTCAGTATTTTGATCATGAAAACCACCAGATCTTAATCACATTGTTTTTCAGAAGAGAGTATACCAAACTAAGGAATTCTATATCTACGCCCATAGATTATTTCAAATATAATGAGGCCAATATTCAAATTTGGTGTTATATGCATGTATAGTTTACTAAATCAAGACAATATCAAGACAATTCTGTCCTGTTTCTTCCATTGCTTTTTTCAAATTGCAACATCTTTGTCATAAAATCATAAATCAGTTTGTAATTGTAAGATGTAATTTGTATAAATGTATTGAAATGACTTCTTGTTAAGTGCCTTGAGATAACATCTGTTGTGATTCGGCGCTATATAAATAAACTGAATTGAATTGTTCCTCTTATTTTAATATACCTAACTGTAGGAGGGTGTAAGGTATCCCATAGATTGTTTCAATGGTGTAAGGCCTGTTCCACTCCTTTGGCTGATATTCATATGTAGCTTAACCCTAACCAAACAGTAAATCCAATTATGTTTAGTCTCATCCATGGCCTTTCTTAGTCTGCTTTTAGAATCCCATTGTCTCTTAAACATAATCTATAATCTTTATCCTATTTTATAAATTATTTCATTCACATAATGTGTTCCGTTATCACTATAGATTATTTGTGGATCCCAAATCTAGGCATTATTTCTCTAAACAACATTTCTGCAACAGTTAGTGTATCAGAATGCTTCACTGGTAACATTTCAATCCATTTGGAGAAATTATTTTTTCTTACTAAACAGAACTTCTTCTCTTCGTATTGATTTAGTTCTAGAAATCCATGCATATCACTCCAGAAAAATAATTTGTAGTTGGAAATTACCTCTTTGTGGTCTTATATATCTTTGCAGTCTAGGTTTTGCACACATTAAACAGGCCAAACAAAAATTTTATGTGACTATTATCATATCCCCCCTTGTTTAGACATGACAAGGCTATATCTCAATATTGACACCCATCTGTATAGGATTTTTAGCAAAACATATTTCGGGTCAGACGGTGAGACCATCTTCTTCAGTACAGCCTTTGTTTCCTCAAAGCTGTTTCTTAATTTTATATGAGAAGCTTTTTTTTTCATGTCTGACACACTTCTATGTATACATACTAATCAGTTTGAGAATTGAATTATCTGTAGTAAATGCTCTAATTAGTTCGCCACTAGAGGTCACCATACCTCTGTTCCCCATTGTTGGCCAAAAACATGCAAGGTTGAATTTGGATCTTCTGTTAGCAATAATATAATTATTTTATCTTTATATAATTACAAACTTCATTTAAAACTAAAAAAATTTCTCCCCAAGTAGAACAGTCCTTTGTTAGCTGTCCCGTTTCAAGAGCTTTATGAAAATCTACAATTTGGATTATTAACTTATCTCCTACAAATAACATTCCCAACTTCAAGTGAAATGGGAAATCTCTTCCTAACAAATTAGAAAACAATCTGGAGATAATATAATTACCACTACAGATTCTTCCTGTAGCTAAATATATTATTATCATTTCATTTTTTTAACAACCTAATCTCAGATTTTGTATGAGTGGAAAACAAAATTCCTCTAAATTCAGCACTTTCCTCTCCATCTGGCTTCATTCACTTCCCCTACTTCACAATCACATAATCAGCAACTGAAATTTCCATAATAAAACATCACATCTCTATTCACATTCTCTATTCCTTGCTCTCTGCTTATCTGCTCCTTCATAAAGATTCTACAAATTAGCTTATTATTATGATTATATCTGGAAGGGTCTGTTGCTGGATGTCCAAAAGCGTGGTCCCATTATTCAACTCAGATTGGGCCAGGGCCAATCTCAGGTGTAGGTCCAGACATCTTTCCTACTTAATCAGACCCTTAATTTTATCCAATTAGCAACAACTCCATTAAGTGTATATATTGAAGTGCGCTTATACTCAGTGTGTTATGGTAACTAAAGTTGAATTTTGGAGTGCCTTACTAAATTCTGTACTACGGTAATCCCGAAACGAAAAACTCCTCTCTTCTTTGCAGTCTCTAACCCAGCGCATTGCGAGATTGTTTCCTTTCAACAGGCATCTATCTGTCATTAAAATGTTAGAAACAAGCAATTGAAGCTGCCGCTTGTTACAAAGAGTAAAGCCACGTAGCCACCCAGCTGTCGCTACCTCACAGTACCTGTAGACATCCGCCTGAATTTCAAAATAAAATCACTCTGCTCATAATTCGTCATTGTTAAACCATTTCTTTTCTACTATACGAGAGATCTCCCAGACATCCCATGAATATTATTCAAAATATTAGCTAAGTTCTTTTTTTATTATTATTATTATTATAGAGTAACAGTTGTTGCTGTACTTTGGAAATCCCAACCTTTTGGAAGCAACGCTGCACGCAGCTCATAAAACATCCCCCTCATTATCAGCTAACGGGGGAGGTGTGTTGTTTCTCCTCTGCATTCCTTTCGTTTACTGGCAAGTTTGGATAACCTTTAAAAATTTTGAAACAAATGATGGATCTGGTTTTAGTGCAGGAATGCTAGGAAGGCAATAAAAATTAAAACACAAGTCTTTTCCCTCAGGAAGCACATTTACCGGTGCTGACGCACCCCACCACAGTTGGTTTGTTTCTTAAGAGAACGACTGAGGGAAAGAGGGAGGGGGTCTTGTTTATTATGAGAACTCTCTTCATTGAGGGGAAGGGGGGAAGGGGGTCCCTTGTTTGAGATAATTCATTAAGATCAGGGTAAAGCGGTTTACCTTGCTCTTCATGGGATATTTTTAAAAATATGGAAGTAAGAGTTTTCTCTTTTACTTTCTTTCGGCGGAATTTTAGGGGAGAACAGAAAGTTTAAAACATTTGTCATCCTCCCGGGTGCTAAAAAACACATCTGCTTTTTTATCAGTCGCTTATTACCCGTCACGACCCCCCTTTTTTTTCCTTTTCCTTTTTGCTTTGCTTCTTTAAATTATTCTTTTGTTTGAGACGGCCAATGGTTTTTCTTTAATTTTTGATCTTTTTTGTTTTATTTTAGATCGCCACTACCAAGAAGTGCGCAAAATGCCTCAGTTAATCGTCCTTAAAATTCATAATCTTTTATTTATTTTTAAAGAAATGTTGTATTGTCTTTTCTTTTACATACATTTTGCATCTTCTTTGCCATTTACTCCCCGTATTTTGATAAGTTACATTTTGCTGTTTTTATTTTTCATTTTTAAACATTTATCATTCCCATGTTAATGAATTTAATTAAGCTTTTATTTCTCTTTTATCTGATCTATTTAGCTTATCGTAGTGCTATTTACTCAATTTTCTAACCACGAGACTCTTCTCAGTCTTCTTCAGCAGCTTCAAAAGGAAGAAATCTCCATTCACACACACACAGTCACACAACCGGTTTATGACACATTAATATCATTTTGTATTTTATTATGTTTTTTTTCATTACTAGTATTATTATTATTATTATATATTATTTATTATTATTTCTAATTGAGATCCCAGACCTCTGTGCGCTTTGGAGTCCAACCCCAGTCATATTTTGTTTTACCATGGATTTTCATTGTGAGATCCCCGATCTTTATCTTTATTTGCAAAATCCCAAACTTGCATTAAAAAGGTCCCGGACCTATAAACCTAGTTCTCTTTTCTCTTATTTTTTAAAAATTCTTTCACGCATCAAATTTTGTACTCACTGGCCTGTGTCCTTGTGAAGAAAGACTCCCTTCACCAACTGTTGCTCCTGGGAGGATATCCGTGGGTCTGCCGGCCTCCTAGACCTAACGCTGAGCTGGAGGGCTTTGATCCTGGTTCCAAACCAGCCAATGCGCGGGCTCTCAGCAGCCTGTGGTTCCTCCCGGAGATCCAGTCAGATTTGGGATCCTGTTTGAAGGAACAAGAAATGCCAGGGCTGAAATCGCTCTCTGGGTTTTGTTTTGTTTTCAGACATTTTGTGGATCTCAACCACGGGCTTATCCGCACTCGGCCTTCCTGCTGTTCCCAACACGCAGGCTCTCAATAAACGACGTCTCGCCTTATCTATGGCACGCCACACCCTGAGAATACCAACCCGGTCGGCATCTATTTACCTCAGTAGAAACAGAAATCAACATTTACTGGAGAACAACAGACAGAACATAATTTTAGAATAGTCAATTTTGCGCCTCGTGTGGCAGCGCTTACCAAATGACTTCAGACCCGGGTCACTTCCATCCTTCGGTCTCCAGCATCTGTCGATCACAACAATTTCAACCAAATCCTATTATTCCAAACTTACGTTTTCCTTTGCTCCTCCAAAAATTATGTCTGGGTCACTAAAATTGTTGGAAGTAATTTTTCACTATAATTTAAAGCCTCTCTTAAAAGAACAGACATCCACTTAATTTTATGACCCCTTTATGACCCCTAGCCTCTCTCGGGCTCTTGTTTCACCTTCCAGCGTGCTTGTTCATTTCTGTAAAGAGGAGCAATAAGAAACAACAGACACAGTTACAGATTTTAACAACGAGACGTCATTCGCTGGGCTCAGTTCTCTTAACTGACCGCAGTTCTATGTCAGCACAGAGTTTTTATTGAACCACGAGTTGCATTAAACCCCTCCCCTCAGGTACAAAATTTTTATCTCTTCACTATCTATCTATCTATCTATCTATCTATCTATCTATCTATCTATCTATCTATCTATCTATCTATCTATCTATCTATCTATCTATCTATCTATCTATCTATCTATCTATCTATCTATCTATCTATCTATCTATCTATCTATCTATCTATCTATCGATATTTTTGTTGTTTTTCTCGTTGTTCTTCGAATGGACTGAACTGTTAAACCTTCCGTACCGCAGAAGGACAGCAACATGTCTTGGTTCACATGGAAAATGAATCAATTTCTAGTTCCAAAGACTGAACATTGGTTCAACTCTTCAGAACTAAGGGGGAATGTTGGGCTCCATTTTTTATAAGATGAACTGAAAAGACTGTTGGATGGCTGGAAAACATTTTAAAGATGGACTGAGCAGACCACATTTCCCAACAATCCTAGCGGTGACCCCCAACACACTCCTATTGGTCCGTTACCACCAATGGTGACATCAACAATGACATCACGGCCAAAGGCCTATAAGAGTGGTAGTGGTGGCCATTTTCAAACTGTTCTCAGCAGAGGTTCTTAGCAGAAACTCCTGCTACACAGAGGACATCTCACCGGTAAAGATTCTCTTTTATTCTGACCCGCTGGACCGGGAAGAACCCTCATTTCAAAGCTTCAAAGTGCTCATCCTGTTGGTGTATCTAGTCTGAGCTATATCAGAACTGTTCCAAGACAGTTCGTTACGACGTTGACCAGCAGGCCATCCAGCCTGCAGTTGGGACACAGTCCTAAATCCTGTGCAGGTTTTTACAACTCTTCCTTTTCTTGCTCAACTATGGACACATTTTGCTCTCCTCCCTGGACCGGACTTCCCTCAATGCAAAGTAGGACTGAACCGGTTCATTTATGCTAATCTTGTGTCTGTAGCGGATCCCACTTTTCTTTCTTTTTCCTTCCTCTCTTTTCCTCTCTCCTCCGCTCTCTGATCACCTGGTCGGCTGAGTCGGACTTGGTCCGGCTTGTGTTAGCTGGTGTTAGCTGAAAAGTTAACCTCATTGTTCCTTTGTCTTCTTACACTCCATGTGCTCCAGAACGAAGTTTATGACCCTTTGTCTCCTTACACTCCATGTGCAGTTCTCCATCTTGCCACAGCACTAGTTTTATGACTCTTTGTCTCCTAGGCTATCTGTGACTTGACCCCCCTGGAGTGAGGGCCACCTCCCTCCCTGAACAAAGCCTGAGGTGTCTGTTTCTCTCTGATCCATTTCATGTTAATTGTGGTTAATTTTCACATATTATTGTTTTCTAAGATCTGTAGTAGTTAGATGCATGTGTTAGAATAGATGGGAATTATTGACTAAATGTTTTGGCTGTAAGGTGGATCTATTTTCTTAATTAATTCCCCTTAGCTTAAAGAAAAGTTGTCTGGAGTAATGCGTACAATTAATGTCCACAGCGGAAGAATTTATTCCTTAATGTATTGTTTAAATTACTCAGCCTTACCAGGCAGGTAATAGGTTGTGCGTAATTGTTCAGTCCCCTTTGGTCTGAGTGCAGTCAGTTGCCCATAGACATTGCCTGATGAGTGCTAATGACTACATTGAGTGCACCTGTGTGTAATCTAATGTCAGTACAAATACAGCTGCCCTGTGACGGCCTCAGAGGTTGTCTAAGAGGATGTTGGGAGCAACAACACCATGAAGTCCAAAGAACACACCAGACATGTCAGGGATAAAGTTATTGAGAAATTTAAAGCAGGCTTAGGCTACAAAAAGATTTCCCAAGCCTTGAACATCCCACGGAACACTGTTCAAGCGATCATTCAGAAATCCCACCTAAACTCACAGGCCGAACAAGGAGAGCGCTGATCAGAAATGCAGCCAAGAGGCCCATGGTGACTCTGGACGAGTTACAGGTCCATAGGTCAACTATTAGTCGTGCACTGCACAAAGTTGGCCTTTATGGATGAGTGGCAAGAAGAAAGCCATTGTTAAAAGAAAACCATAAGAAGTCCTGTTTGCAGTTTGCAACAAGCCATGTGGGGGACACAGCAAACATGTGGAAGAAGGTGCTCTGGTCAGATGAGATCAAAATGGAACTTTTTGGCCAAAATGCAAAACGCTATGTGTGGCGGAAAACTAACACTGCACATCACTCTGAACCCACCATCCCCACTGTCAAATATGGTGGTGGCAGCATCATGCTCTGAAAACTGCTGTTCACAAATGCTGTCCATCTAATCTGACTGAGCTGGAGCTGTTTTGCAAAGAAGAATGGGCAAGAATTTCAGTCTCTAGATGTGCAAAGCTGGTAGAGACATACCCTAAAAGACTGGCAGCTGTAACTGCAGCAAAAGGTGATTCTACAAAGTATTGACTCAGGGGCGTGAATAATTACGCACACCCCACTTTTCAGTTATTTATTTGTAAAAAATGTTTGGAATCATGTATGATTTTTGTTCCACTTCTCACGTGTACACCACTTTGTTTTGGTCTTTCACGTGGAATTCCATTAAAATTGATTCATGTTTGTGGCTGTAATGTGACAAAATGTGGAAAAGTTCAAGGGGGCCGAATACTTTTGCAAGCCACTGTATATATATATATATATATATATATATATATATATATATATATATATATATATATATATATATATATATATATATATATATATATTCCTGGAATCCAGGTGCCCCCTAGCTTGCAAATTTTTACATAAAATTATTAATCTTATTAATAATTGCCCTAGGCAATTCCTGAATATTCGTAATTCCTGAATATGTTTGTTTTCTATTTTCTTTTTATTTGATGAGAATGAGATTATTTTACCTCTAAGCACAGCTTTTCCTGCTTCCCAGAGAATAGTTGGTGACGTACCAGAGAGGTCATTATACTCCAAATAAAAACTCTTTTTTGAAATATTAAATAAAATCTTAATCCGTAAGCAATGATGTATTGAATCTCAAATTCCTTCTTTGTGGAATTTATTTTCTTCTTTACCAGAGTTAAAGAAACAGGAGCATTATAGCTTACAGCTATAGGGTGTATCTCAGTGTCTGAAATGTCAGTCAACAGTGAGCTGCTGACTAAAAAATAATCCAGTCGATAATAAGAATGGTGGGAAAAAAGTAATTTGAGAAAAAAGTATATTTCCTATCATTGGGGTGAAGAGAATGCCATGCATCGCAAAGTCCATAATCGCTCATGTACTGTTTGACTATATCTATAGAGTCCTTGCTGTGCTGAACCTGTCTATTTCTTCATTTAAACCAAAGTTCAGGTCGCCCCCAAGAAGAGGTTATCAATCCAAGTGTTCAGAAAGTGCAGAGAAGAAGTTATAAAAGAAAGAGGGGTCATCAACATTTAGGTCATATATACTGACAATACATAAACTTTTGGTTATGTATGGATAGTTTTATTATTATAAATCTACCCTCTGGATCTATAACTGTGTCTAATACTGTAAAATTAACTGTTTTATTTATTAATATTTCTACTCCCCTTTGTCTAGAGTTATAGCATGCAGAAAACACGTTAGGGAACTCAGGTGATTTAAGATCATCAGCAGCTGAGGTAGATTTATAATTCTCTTGTAATAAGACAACATATTCCTTCAATCTTCTTTTTTTCTATGTGTGAAAAATCTTTATTATGAATTGCTGTGGGTTTTATTTCCTGATGTTATGGAAATGGAGACGGAAAATTAAGGGGAAGAAAGAAAGAAGATGAAGAAGAGAGGTAGGAAACAAAAAGTCCAGAGAGAGGGTGAGTTGAAAATACAAGAGAGGAAGGGGAACAAAGAAAACACACGAAAACATCGAAGTCATCGAAGAACAGAAAAATGGATATAAAAATACAACAAAAATGTCACAGAAAAACTCATGGTACCGATTACTCAAGATCTAGTAATGATAACCTCAGCCCAAGAATATATCTGTAAACACCAGGAGCCCCACACCTATGTGTGTTTGTGTGAGCATGCTGGTGCATATAAGGTTTCTCCATAAGAGTTTTCGATAGCTGGTGTGAGCAGGCATCAATCCGTCTACCAGGAATCAATGCAGACATGAAGGAGATCGGGGCCAAGACGTCCAAAGGACCCCCAGAGCCCCAGGCGGACCAGGGCGGGGCCGACCGCATCCCCCAAGAAAGGAGCAAAGGAGAACCCCAGGGGAACATCCAGCGGCTACGATTCAGGGGCACGGGGTGCAGCAGTGACGAGCCCACGGGCCCAGCAACCGGCTGCGGGCCGGTCCATAGACCGGGAGAGCCGGGGCCCAGGGGCGCCCCATGCCTTCAATCTTTTAAGCTGTTTAAAAATCCTAATTCTTTTCTCTCTAGTGCCAGTTCCATGAACCTTACATGTGACAAACCTTACAGTAACCATAGTTGTGTGACTAAAGTTATGTGTATAACATCATGTGTATGTCATCATAGAAACCGATAAACACAAGTGGAGTCATAGTTAGTGCTTGGGGTTGCCTGATTGAAAGTCCAAAAGTAGAGATGTAAGAAAGAGAAAAATAGAAGAAAGTTAGGAAGGTGTTGGGGGTGAGAGGCGGGGAGACATATATGGTTATGTTATGAAAAAATTATGTGTGTGTGTGCGTGTGTGTGTGTGTGTGTGTGTGTGTGTGTGTGTGTGTGTGTGTGTGTGTGTGCGTACATGTATAGCTATATATGTGTGGACCAACCTTTGACAGGCCACCAGCATTGTGGGGACATTTGTAGTTGTGAGGACATTTTGCCTGGTCCACACAATGTTTAACAAGCTATTAAACTCTACTAGTTAGGTTTAGAGGTATGGTGGGAATTGGGTTTAGGTTTAGGGTTAGGGGTTAGGTTTAGCGGTATGGTGTGAATCAGGTTTTGGTTAAGGTTAGGGTTAGGAATAAACTGGTAATGGTTAGGGTTAGGGTAAGAGTTTGGTTTAGGCATAATTGTAGCTAATAAAATGAATGGAAGTCAATATAAAGTCCTAATATGGGTAGAAATACGGACTTGTGTGTGTGTGCGTGTGTGACAGAAGTAAAAAAAAGAGAGTGACAAAGCTATTTGGTGATAGACATGTGAAGAGGAGGAAAAAAAAGCCAATATCCCAGTGCCCTGGGTCCACCCACATCGAACGACGTAAACTTTACTGAGCTGTGCTTACATTAGATTACAATTGCTTGATAAAACAACTCTTATCTAAACCGTGACACATGACTCAGACTAACCTGTTGTTGCTCCTAATAAAGCCACGGGGGGATCTGCTGAACTCTGAACAGCTAACCATACAGCCCCTGTAGCTCTGGTGCCTTCACTGATATAAACTCAGCAAAAAAAAGAAACGTCCCTTTTTCAGGATTGTGTATTTCAACAATAATGTTGTAAAAATCCAAATAACTTTACAGATCTTCATTGTAAAGGGTTTAAACAATGTTTTCCATGCATGTTCAATTAACCATAATCAATTAATTAACATGCACCTGTGGAATGGTCGTTAAGACCTTAACAGCTTACAGAAAGTAGGCATTTAAGGTCACAGTTCTAAAAACGCAGGACACTAAAGAGACTTGTCTACCGACTGTGAAAAACACCCAAAGAAAGATGCCCAGGGTCCCTGCTCATCTGCGTGAACGTGCATTAGGCATGCTGCAGGGAGGCATGAGGACTGCTGATGTGGCTAGGGCAATAAATTGCCATGTCCAAACTGTGAGACGCCTTAGACAGCGCTACAGGGAGACAGGAAGGACAGCTGATCATCTTCGCAGTGGAAGACCACATGTAACAACACCTGCACAGGATCGGTACATCCGAACATCACACCTGCGTGACAGGTACAGGATTGCCACAACAACTGCCTGAGTAACACCGGGAACACACAATCCCTCCATCAGTGCTCAGACTGTCCACAATAGGCTGACAGAGGCTGAACTGAGGGCTTGTAGGCCTGTTGTAAGGCAGGTCCTTACCAGACATCACCAGCAACAACGCCGGCAATGGGCACAAACCCACCTTCGATGGACCAGACAGAAGTGGCAAAAAGTGCTCTTCACTGATGAGTCATGGTTTTCTCTCACCAGGGGTGATGGACGGATTCGTGTTAATCGTCGAAGGAATGAGTGTTACACCAAGGCCTGTAGCCTGGAGCGGGATCGATTTGGAGGTGGGGGGTCCGTCATGGTCTGGGGCGGTATATCATCACCATCGGAGTGAGCTTGTTGTCATTTCAGGCAATCTCCATCCTCCTCCCTCATGTGGTACCCTTTATGCATAGTCATCCGGACATGATCCTCCAGCAGGACAATGCCACCAGCCATACTGCTCGTTCTGTGTGTGAGTTTCTGCATGACAGCAATGTCAGTGCTTTGCCATGGCCAGCGAAGAGCTCGGATCTCAATCCCATTGAGCACGTCTGGGACCTGTTAGATCGCAGGGTGAGGGCTAGAGCCATTCCCCCCAGAAATGTCCAGGAACTTGCAAGTGCCTTGGTGGAAGAGTGGGGTAACATCTCACAGCAAGAACTGACAAATCTGGTCCAGTCCATGAGGAGGAGATGCACTGCAGTAATTCAAGCAGCTGGTGGCCACACCAGATACTGACTGGTACTTTTGATTTTGAGCCTCCCTTCATTCAAGGACACATTATTCTATTTCTGTTAGTCACATGTCTGTGAAACATTTTTAGTTTATGTCTTATGGTGTTGACTCTTTTAGTGTTCATACAAATATTTACACACATTAAGTTTACTGAAAGTAAAAACTGTTGAAAGTCAGAGGACGTTTCTTTTTTTGCTGAGTTTATTTCTTCCTGACTGGGAATAAAACTCACCTTCTATCCAGGATCTCTTTTGGATATTGATTGTTAACCCTGTAATTCGTTCCACGTAGCTCTCGGCCCCGGCTTCTGACCTGCTCTTTTTGCTTGCAGTGCTCGAATTTGGCAACAACTGGTCGTGGGTGGCTGTTGTTGGGCCTCTTATCTCCGAGCCGGTGGACATATTGTAAAGTTATGTTTTTTACCATGTCGCTTGGGAGTTCCAGCTGAAGTTGGAGAAATTCTCGGACTGTGGTTTCAAAGTCGTCCTCGGCCTGTTCTGGGATCCCAGAGAAAACAAGGTTGTCCCACATGCCCCAGGCCTGGATATTCAGGATGGTTTCCTTCATCTTTTTGTTTTCTCCGGTCAGCTGGTTCAACCCATCAGTGAGTTTGCTTACATTGTCTCTCAGCGTTTGGTATTCCGCAAGTGAGTGATGCCACTTGGCTAAACTCCAGAGACTCCCTCAGAGCTTGGAATTCCTTGTGGAGAACCTCAACCAGGGCGAGACAGGTGTCTAGGCTGATTAGCCATTACCAATTGAATCCAGGACATTGTTGTAGCTTTTCTCTGGAGAGATATTTGCTTCAGAATGGACACGTTTCTGTGATGGAGTGCTTGTCAGCATGGTAAAAGTGGAGTTTTTGTGGTTTGCCCATAACTATGTTGTCAAAACACTCGTCCAAGTAGCTCTCCAGGCTGTTCTAGGTTTCCTCGTCCAGTTTTTTTTAAAGGAGAAACACAATATAATTTTTTTTTTTTTTTTATGATTGCTATATTTGGCTCCAATTTATTGCCTTGTTTTACCTGAGTTTGTTTATTTTACCAGTATCCCGCCATATTGCTGACGCACAGCTTTCACGAGATCTCAGCAGCTCATCCTTTCCGGGTTCCTTCCCTTCCCTCACAATTCACCATATCTAACATGCGTGTGGCCAGGCGTTATTGGAGATACTGCTTTGGCTGGCATCAGTACACATGAAGACAGCAACAACCTGCTTTACTTATAAGCAGGGCCATCCAGTTTTCACAGTACAGTTTGCAAACCTTTTATTCATAAGTGTAACAACATAATTTTAAGAGGATGTGCTTGATTCAATTCCGTTTATTTATATATTTATTTCTATATTAAAGAACGTAAAAAGTTGATAACAGGACACGGGAGATGTTCAGCCACCGAGACCATCGTCCCAGTCGATGCCCCCCTTCCAATCGGCATTGTAGCTAAGCAGGATACCAGACCAGGTGTAGCTTCTATGTAGAGAAAAACCCTAAAAGAAACAAAGTTAACAGTCAAAATAACAGGATATAATGCAACTAGAGAGTAGTAGAAAAGAAAGTAGCAGAGTGAAGTAAGATGGTTAGTCTGTCTTCCAGCAGTCTGAGCCTATAGCAGCATAACTACAGAGATAGCTCAGGATAGCTTAAGCCACTCTAACTATAAGCTTTATGGAAAAGGAACGTTTTAAGCCTTGCCTTAAAAGTAGACAGGTGTAGACAAGTACAAAAGCAAAAGGAGACCTCTGTGCAGCAGCCCGCATCCCCCATCCCCCCAGATTGCAATTCACAGGATCTTCATGCATGATCAACCCCAGAATTGTATCATTTATTTCTTTGCAAATTTCTAACATTTCCTGAAAGTTTAATCCAAATCCGTCCATAACTTTTTGAGTTATTTTGCTAAAAGACAGACAGATGCCAACATAAGTTCCTTGGCGGAGGTGATAAACTGATGAGATAAATATTACATCAAAGTAAAACTGTTTCAGTGTTGCATTTCTCCTGTTCTACAACTAGATGCTGAGTGTATGCATGTTCAGAGCTGTTTTTATATTTAGGAACATTCCTACAGACAAGTACAAAATGATACATATACCACACAATGCGTAAAATTGTTCCTACACACAAAATATGCACATCTGCGTAAGTATGGTTGATAAATGAGAGCCCAGGAATGATGAAAAACCAACAGGAGAAGACCACAGGAGAAAATGAAATAGGACGGGATGACAAGAAAAGTAACCAGTGGAGAACTAAAGCACAGGTGACATATGTATAAATCTTCTTCACTCTCAAGGGTTACTTGTGGAGTTCCACAGGGTTCTGTGCTTGGACCAATTCTGTTCACCATATATATGCTCCCAATTGGTAGAATCATTAGACAGCATGGGATAAATTTCCACAGCTATGCAGATGATACACAACTATATTTATCCATAAATCCTGATGAACCCAGTCAGTTAGGTAGATTACAGGCATGTCTGGAAGACATAAAAACATGGATGACCCTAAACTTTTTGCTTTTAAATTCTGACAAAACAGAAGTTGTTGTCTTTGGACCAGAAGTTCTTAAACAGAAACTGATTAGTCAATCACTTCATCTGGATGGCATTAAATTGGCCCCCAGTAATAACGTAAAGAACCGCGGCGTTATTTTTGACCGAGACTTGACATTTAAATCCCATATTAAACAGGTTTCTAGGATTTAACTTCTTTCACCTCCGGAATATTGCTAAAATTAGAAACATCCTGTCCAGGAGTGATGCTGAGAAACTAGTCCATGCATTTGTTACCTCAAGGCTGGACTACTGTAATTCTTTACTATCAGGAAGTCAACAAAATGCCATTAAAAGCCTTCAGTTGATCCAAAATGCGGCAGCAAGAGTTCTGATGAATATTAAAAAGAGAGATCACATTTCTCCTGTTTTAGCTTCCCTTCATTGGCTCCCTGTTAAATCCAGAATAGAATTTAAGATCCTTCTTCTTACATACAAAGCCCTTAATGATCAAGCTCCATCATACATCTGAGATCTAATTGTTCCATATGTTCCTAACAGAGCACTTCGCTCTCAGACTGCAGGTTTACTTGTAGTTCCTAGGATTTCTAAAAGTAGAATGGGAAGCAGATATTTTAGTTATCAGGCTCCTCTCCTGTGGAACCAGCTCCCAGCTTTAGTCCGTGAGGCAGACACTCTGTTTACTTTTAAGCACAGGCTTAAAACTTTCCTTTTTGATAAAGCTTATAGTTAATAGTGGCTAAGGTCATCCTGAGCTATCTCTGTAGTTATGCTGCTCTAGGCTTAGACTGCTGGAGGACAGACTTACCAATTTTCTTCACTCTGCTACTTCCTTTTCTCCTACGACTCTCCAGTTGTATTACAGTACATTCTGTTATTTTGACTGTTAACTTTGTTATCTCTCAGTGATTTTCTCTCCATATAAGATATACCTGGTCTGGTATCCTGCTTGGCTGCAATGCCCCGTTGGACGGGGGGCATCGACTGGGATGATTCTCCCAGTAACTGAACATCCACTGTGTCCTGTTATCAACTTTTTACATTCTGTAACATAGAAAGTTCTCTTATATCAGATATTCTATTCCTTCTGTGTCTCTGCTCTGTCTTCTCAAACCCCCAGACGGTCGTGGCAGATGGCCGCTCCTACTGAGCCTGGTTCTGTTGGAGGTTTCTTCCTGTTAAAGGGGAGTTTTTCCTCTCCACCGTCGCTACATGCTTGCTCAGTATGAGGGATTGCTGAAGGATTGCTGTGGTTGGAAAGTCTGCATCAACGGGGCCCAACCTCACGCCAATGACTGACGCAATCTGCTGGGATTCCTTAATAGGAAACTTTTTAACTGATTGGAATGTTTGTATAAATGTATTGAAATGACTTCTTGTTAAGTGCCTTGAGATGACATCTGTTGTGAATTGGCGCTATATAAATAAACTGAATTGAATATATACACACCGGGTAATGAGGAAACAAGGAACAGCTGAGGTAATTACAGAGGGAGGTGACAATGGGATGAGGGATGAGGCAAATAAGAAAATAATCACAGGAGAAAACACTGAAAGAAACCTGAAACTGAAACAGATCCTGAGATAAACAGGCTACTCTTCCGGTCGGGAAAAGGAGGGATAATTCTCCAATGCATAAAAACAGAAAAGTGAAAACTCAAGTCCTACACACACAAGTTGCAATAAAGGAAATGCTTTGTGCACTAACCCACACACACTGCTCACAGATGCTATAAAGTGGCTTGCAAAAGTATTCGGCCCCCTTGAACTTTTCCACATTTTGTAACATTACAGCCACAAACATGAATCAATTTTATTGGAATTCCAGGTGAAAGACCAAAACAAAGTGATGCACACGTGAGAAGTGGAACGAAAATCATACATGATTCCAAACATTTTTTACAAATAAATAACTGAAAAGTGGGGTGTGCGTAATCATTCAGCCCCCTTTGGTCTGAGTGCAGTCAGTTGCCCATAGACATTGCCTGATGAGTGCTAATGACTACATAGAGTGCACCTGTGTGTAATCTAATGTCAGTACAAATACAGCTGCCCTGTGACGGCCTCAGAGGTTGTCTAAGAGAATGTTGGGAGCAACAACACCATGAAGTCCAAAGAACACACCAGACAGGTCAGGGATAAAGTTATTGAGAAATTTAAAGCAGGCTTAGGCTACAAAAAGATTTCCCAAGCCTTGAACATCCCACGGAGCACTGTTCAAGCGATCATTCAGAAATGGAAGGAGTATGGCACAACTGTAAACCTACCAAGACAAGGCCGTCCACCTAAACTCACAGGCTGAACAAGGAGAGCGCTGATCAGAAATGCAGCCAAGAGGCCCATGGTGACTCTGGACGAGTTGCAGAAATCTACAGTTCAGGTGGGGGAATCTGTCCCTAGGACAACTATTAGTTGTGCACTGCACAAAGTTGGCCTTTATGGAATAGTGGCAAGAAGAAAGCCATTATTAAAAGAAAACCATAAGAAGTCCCTTTTGCAGTTTGCCAAAAGTCATGTGGGGGACACAGCAAACATGTGGAAGAAGGTGCTCTGGTCAGATGAGACCAAAATGGAACTTTTTGGCAAAAATGCAAAATGCTATGTGTTGCGGAAAACTAACACTGCACATCACTCTGAACACACCATCCCCACTGTCAAATATGGTGGTGGCAGCATCATGCTCTGGGGGTGCTTCTCTTCAGTAGGAACAGGGAAGCTGGTCAGAGTTGATGGGAAGATGGATGGAGCCAAATACAGGGCAATCTTTGAAGAAAACCTCTTGGAGTCTGCAAAATACTTGAGAATGGGGCGGAGGTTCACCTTCCAGCAGGACAACGACCCTAGACATAAAGCCAGGGCAACAATGGAATGGTTTAAGACAAAACATATCCATGTATTAGAATGGCCCAGTCAAAGTCCAGATCTAAATCAAATCGAGAATATGTGGCAAGGTCTGAAAACTGCTGTTCACAAATGCTGTCCATCTAATCTGACTGAGCTGGAGCTGTTTTGCAAAGAAGAATGGGCAAGAATTTCAGTCTTTAGATGTGCAAAGCTGGTAGAGACATAACCTAAAAGACTGGCCGCTGTAATTGCAGCAAAAGGTGGTTCTACAAAGCTTTGATTTAGGGGGCTGAATAATTACGCACACACCACTTTTCAGTTATTTATTTGTAAAAAATGTTTGGAATCATGTATGATTTTTGTTCCACTTCTCACGTGTACACCACTTTGTATAGGTCTTGCACGTGGAATTCCAATAAAATTGATTCATGCTTGTGGCTGTAATGTGACAAAATGTGGAAAAGTTCAAGGGGGCCGAATATTTTTGCAAGCCACTGTAGCTCATTTAGAAAGACAACAATCAGCACCAATGGGCATGTACACCCATTTCACATCTGATGCTTACAAAATTTGCAGATGCTAACCCTGAATGTCTTAGGGACAGCTGTCGACTTCATGGTCGACTCAGGCGCCACTCATAGCATCGTGAAACACACTGCATTAAAAACCATGCCAAAAATTAACGGTAACCATGTTTTTTCTCTGTCTGCATCTGGCCAGGTGGTGAAAGAGCTGTTTTCCAGTCCTCTTTGCTGCCACTTGGAAGAAAGGCCTGCGTTCAAACACTGTTTTTCAGTTTCTCGACAATGTTCAGTAAACTTGTTAGGAAAAGATCTTAGGTGCAAACCTAATATTTCTCTTATCTCCTCAACAGAAGGCATCCAAATTGTACCTGTTCAAGAGACCCCAGGCCTGACTGCAGTTAAGTACAGCCCTCACGACCTCAAGTATGCAGATGACTGGATATTGGCAGCAGGTACCTTCTCAAAATTCCTACTCGAATCTACAAAGGATTTGGTGAGTCCTGTATCTGTTTTTAGGTCCTCAGACGGCAGTTTTTGCTGCGAAGGGTGGAGCAAGTAGTTATGAGACTGATTTGAGACCTCTTTTTTTACACAGAATATGATTGTTTTAGATAGCTTCTTACACTTCATCAGTTAAAACTGTTATTTTATTTACTCAACTTATCTGTGTTGGTAATTTAAAAAAAGCAAAAGCAGAATAAATCTGTAAAAGGCCAATACTTAACAAACTATAGCCCTATAGACTCCTTGCTGTCAATAGAAGAGCTGCACAAGTTCTCAGATGGAATGGTTTAATAAAATTTACTTCACAATGTAATATTATTCTGAACAAAAACTTCTGGAGTTGTGATGGATGATAAATAAGAATTAAACTGTTGCAAAAGGCTGCCATACAGTTAATTATGTACCATTAAATCTTGCCCTTTTATAAATTTTGTTTTTATGTTTTCAATGCAGTCATACCTTTATGACACCAGTAAAACTAATTTCAAATACAACAGAAATCCATGGCTCAGAAAATGACAAAACAAAACAGATAATTTCAAGTGTTTATTCTTTAAAGGCTGACAACAGAAACATTCCAAAGTACATGCCAACCATATATTACTTTATGATACTAACTAAACTGCTTTGAATTAGGAAGCTTAGACAGGAATGAAAAAAATGTGGCGTGGGAGACAATTTAGCACTGAATGATATCCCAAAAAACTGTAAAACTACGAAAGACACCCAAAACAAATTTAATCTACTCATTTAATCAAAGTCATGTATATCAGTTCTCATAGAATGAGGGAGTGCATCCTCTCTTGAGTTTCTTGCCTTCAGATGTACCACGAAAGTATTCCAGAAAAGATGAGAACACATACTTGTTCATGACTTTGATCCTCCCAAAGATTTCCAACTCAGTTTGGTCAATGTGATTAACAGCATCCATCATTTTCTTTGATTTTATGTACAGAGAATTTTCCTTTGCAACAACTTGATCCAACCAGATCTGGCTGTTCGTTGGTGCCATCTCATAGTTGTCAACAGTGCAACCATAAAATCCCCGTTTCATATGTTCAGGCCAGGGCTGATCAGTAATCATGGGATGGTCTCCGACAAATGCCGTGCACAGGGGGCTGTCACGTCCTCGAGTACGTCCTACTTCACAGCCTATAACACTCATGAGAAAAAGTGAGAAGGTTCGGAAGTTACGTACTGATGCTGAGAACACTGCTGCCATGAAGTAACGCCCCCACCTTTCACAGTTGTAGGTACACTGCTGGAACTGAAATGTCTGGCGGCAGAAGTCAGTAAATTTGGATGCTTTAAGACCTTGTTGCAGTTCCTGCAGGGAAGATTCCCCCTGCTGGCCACTAAAAGTCTGACGAAAAAGTTCAACTTCAGCTTCATTGTCAGTCCTCATGAACTTGCCCACCAGACTTACGCTCAGATTTTTCCCATGGATTTTATAAATACAGTCATTTAGAACATAGTACAGGTCTGAGACCACCTCCTCTCTGGCACTGTAGCGGATCTCCACAAGAAGGTCCCGTATGTTAGAGATATGTTTAAGGACAATCCTGTTCTCTTCTGTCGCTTCAAGCCAAGCGGCTTTCAGGTAAACATTGTTGGCATTATAATCTGGGGCACGTCTTTTTTCATTTTCCTCAAAAAACAAGCTCCAAGTGAGGCCCTCCAAGCAATCAATAGAAGGATACTTTTTGCGCAGCTCCGTTGGGACGAACATTTGAGGATGTCTTGGCCACTCCAGACTCTGAAGATACAGGATATTTCCTTTATATTTTGGATATACTGAACCTGCACAGCCAAACGTTTTCCTTGTCAGCAGGTCACCTGTTATGCTGAGTTCAGCAATAACACTACTGCTGTAGTCATGGGCCCTCCAGACACCATTTCGTCTACTCATTATCCCCCCATCAGAGGCAACTGATAGGACCGTGTTGTGTAGATGCAGCGTTGTATCCACTTTCAGAGAATGGAGAGCTTGAAGTAGCTTCAAAATAAAGTTCTGATTATTTCCAAGGTTGCAGCTGATTAGGCTGATGGTGCCAATGGGATCAATGAGAGTTTTGGTCTTTAGGCTATATACTAATCTGGCAACTTCCTCTGCACCATAGCCAGCGAGGTAGAGTTCTCCTGCAGAACCCTCACTACCATGGCCAACAAATACAATATCATAACTTCTGGTAGAAATCAAATGGCCTCCTCTCAGGATATGCAGTGCCCCCTTGTGGTACTTCACCAAGGTGGAGGAATTTGAGTTCCTATCAAACAGATAAGTAGCTGATACAATCACAGCAGGGTCTTCTTCCATTATAATGATAAACTGGTGGTTGGATGTATTGTCATCTTCCCTAAAAGTGACATGAAGTTGGTTAGACAGCCTCCCTCCGTAAAATGGTTTGTTTCTATTCAGGAAATCTATGGTTGCGTTGATTGGAGTAGTTTGAATTTGGCGCAAACATTTTACTTCATAACACTCATAATATTCAATTTTCTTTTTAAAGAAATGTTTTGTTTTTTATTTGATTTTTCTTTTGTCTGTCTCACATTGAGGAAAGCTACTACATTTTTAAACACTACCATTGTTTTACATCAGATATTGTCAGATTTAAATAGTTTAAAAAGAGTAGCACTGTATTGTGTGGCTCACCTGTTTCCTAGAGTGAAGCTCAGTTGTGTTCTCTCAACTTTCCAATCTGAAATGATACATTTAGATACACAGTAAATTAAGATATATTTATTTTCAATTTAAAACTTATCACAAAAGTAAAAGTATCCTAAATCTAGTTGAGATGCAATGTCAAAGAATATTTAACTTTTACATCAAGCATATTTATAAGGAATAACAACACATTTCTACTCAAAAGGAGCTTTTACACTGATGGATTGCAAGTTAAAGAAAACCATAATTACATTTTTTGATATCTCTCTATCACACGATAAAACTACCTTTCAAATGTTTGAAAAAACAAGGTTTGTATCAAGGGCGTAGAATTAGCATGGATGGAAGGGACATGTCCCCACCAATATCCAGCGATTATTGAATTCTCCCCACCAATATGTTGATCTCCTCGAGAAAAGAAAAACAAAACCGGTAGAAAAGCAAAAAAGGAGAAAGAGAAATACCGATCTGTCAACGTCTCATTCACCTAGAGGTGCAGAAAGAGTTTATTTACGTTCTCCACTGGAGTCCTACCTCCCATAACATATATGGCCAATGTGATTGGCTGTGCCTTTCCCTGCTGTCAGGTAAGACTCTGCAGCTATGTTTGGCTGTTAGCAGCACGAAAACTGCAAGGAGAATTTCCAATCCGCGAGAGGACTCAGGTGCAACGTGGGCGACACATGAGTGTCAAAAGCGAGTTCGGATGGCAGCAAACAAGAAGAATTTGGACATGAGGAGCTATTTTTCAAAGAAACCTGTAAGTCACTTAAAGTCAAGTTTGCTAATGAAATGTGTCCTTCATACTGGCAATGCTACGCTTTGGTGCACATCTTACAGTCTAAAATTGTATGCAACTATGAATTACGTGGTTTGGAAAATAACTGCACAACAAGCTGCCCACAATTAGTTATCTTACACCATGCATATAAGGATGGCGTATGTGTGTTCGCGCTTCCCCCAGGCGGCAAGGTGGGCATGCACTGTGTGATTTCTATCATATATTTTAGCCCATTTCCCAGTCATGCAACAATTTTTGCGATCGGTTCGTCTTCAAAGCTGTATGAAAATAAATATTGTCTCCCCAAGAATTTTTGCTTGCATATCTAATTTCCCTCACATATGTTTTAAATGCAAAATAATTGCAGTAAACTTATACAGTTTATTGTTGTGGGGTCCTGCACTGATCCAATTTTACCAACCCGCATGCATTAAGAGGATATTTTAACCCGACCCTTTACACACAGTTATCTCCAGATTAAATCCCAACCCAACTCGCCCGTTGATTTAAAACCACCGTTGGTCTGTGTCTGCCGCAGCTATGTGCTCCAATCCCACCTTAACTCTCCATGGTGGTGTCATCTGAGCTGTCAGATAGCGATGTTTTGAATACATGTCTGAGATGATAATCAGTCAGATGCTCTCATAGGAATCTTTTTTTGAGTGATTCAGTTACCTGAACTCTGTGCGTAAAGTTGAAAATGTCTGCGTGTCTGCAATAAGTGATCAGGGATGTGAACATTAAATGATTTCCCGTTTTATTTCTCTGGAATGTTGCACAGCTGGTACTTATTTTATGCAGAACTGTAGTGAAGTTACAGTTGAAGTTGCGCACAGAACGGCGAGGGTTGCAAGGGAAGTGCGTTTGTTTTGTTTGTTGCACATTTTTCGTCTGGGGCGAATATATTATTAATGTAGCCAACATTATTCTTTGTGCTACGATGTGGATAAACATGATTTTTCCCAGACAACAGTATAATGATGGTTTTCAGCGCCGTATGAAAAACAAAATAAAACACAATGGACTTTCAATTTTTACACCACAGTGTATATTATAATAAAATGTCAGAAGAATAAATACTTATATATGAATGATTATTTATTGTTCCCAGCAATTTTAAAAACAAACCTACGCCCTCGGTTTGTATAACTTACAAGTTGTAATTAGGGCTAAGACACTATTACTGCACGTTTTCAGACACCATTTTGAATCTGCAGTTCTGCTCAGGAGCACTAGAGGTCTTAATTTCTTTAATCTTAAACACAAGTTTCCTGTTTCTGTGTCGCATCACGCGTGTTTTTGCGTTTTTCTACCTAATTCGCGTGTCAAATTTGCACAAATGAAGCGTTTGACGTGCGTCAGAAGATACGCGCATCATTTTATGTGGTGCATTTTGGCACACTCTATAGTCCCCCTTTTTAAATAGGGGGACCACTACCTGCCAATCCAACGGAACTGCCTCTGATGTCCACGCAATATTGCAGAGGCGCGTTAACCAACACAGCCCCACAACATCTAGAGCCTTAACGAAATCCGAGCAAATCTCATCCACCCCCGGAGCCTTGCCACCGAGGAGCTTTTTAACCACCTCAGAGACTTCAGCACCAGAGATTGGACAGGCCGACCCAAAGTCCCCAGACCCTGCTTCCAGATTGGAAGGGGTGCCAGTAGGATTGAGGAGGTCTTCAAAGTATTCCATCCACCGACCCAAAACGTCCGGCATCGAGGTCAACAGCACACCATCCCCACTGTAAACAGTGTTGGTGGGGGAGCGCCCCCCGAGAAGCCGGACGGTGGTCCAGAATCAAAGCCACAAGGAAGTAGTTCTCCATGGCCTCTCTAAACTCCTCCCATGCCCAAGTTTTTACCTCAGCAACCATCCGAGCCGCACTCCGCTTGGCCTGCCGGTACCTATTGGCTGCTTCCGGGGTCCCACCGGCGCAAAAGACCCGATAGGACTCCTTCTTCAGCTTGACAGCATCCCTCACATCTGGTGTCCACCAGCAGGTTCGAGGGTTGCCGCCACGACAGGCACAGACCACCTTGCGACCACAGGTCAGCCGCCTCGACAATGGAGGCACGGAAAATGGCCCATTCGGACTCAATGTCCCCCGCCTACCCAGTGACATGTTCAAAGTTCTACTGGAGGTGAGAGTTGAAACTCCTTCTGACAGGAGACTCTGCCAGACATTCCCTGCAGACCCTCACGACACGTTTGGGCCTTCCAGGTCTGTCTGGCATCCAACCCCATCGGAGCCGACTCGCCACCAGGTAGTGGTCAGTGGACAGCTCTGCCCCTCTGCTCACCCCAGTGTCCAAAACATGCGGCCGAAGATCAGATGAAACGACACCCAAGTCAATCATTGAGCTGCGGCCTAGGGTGTCCTGGTGCCAAGTGCACAATCCATGGCAAGCACACAAGTCCAATAGCAAATCACCACTTGGGTTCAGATCGGGGAGGCCATTCTGCCCAACCACAGCTCTCCAGGTCTCACTGTCTTTGCCCATGTGAGTGATTGAAGTCCCCCACCAGAACAAGGGAGGCCCCGAGAGGAGCACTCTCCAGCACACCCTCCAAGGACTTCAAAAAGGGTAGGTAATCTGATATGCCATTTGTCGCATTGGTACAAACAACAGTCAGGACCTGTCCCCCCACCCGTAGGCGAAGGGAGGCTACCTTCTCGTTCACAGAGGTAAACCCCAATGTACAGGCACCGAGATGGGGGGCAACAAGTATGCCTACCCCAGCCCGGCGCCTCTCAGCGAGGGCAACTCCAGAGTGGAAAAGAGTCCAACCCCTCTTGAGGAGACGGGTTCCTGGCGGAGGTAATTAAAACAAAACAAAATATCAGTGTACCGTCTTACTGTGTAAATATATAAACGTGTGCCTTATATTCAGTGCCTCATATATATATATATATATATATATATATATATATATATATATATATATATATATATATATATATATATATATATATATATATATATATATATATATATATACAACATTTATTTTGTTTTTAAAATGTAGCTGTTGCAGCCTATTTTCAGGTGCGCTCAATAGTCAAAAAATAACGGTAATGCTTAAGTGAAAGTTTTAAAGAGGGCTGGCGGGAATACAGAAAAGGAATAGATAGTGAACACAAAGTTGTGGTTCTTTTATTTACCAAAACGATAACTGAAGCTGTTTTTAATCAGTCAAATATAGTGTAGGACCAACTTCTGATTTGGGTCTAAGAATATTTTTTTATGGATGACTGTTTATAATGTAGCTAAAGGACAACTCTGTTATATAAATCTCCTACAGTGCAATAATTACCTGTCTTCTTATTCAACCTTAACACATTGTTGTGATTATTGCATGGCAAAAAAAATATCATGCATGCATCTTAGCCCAGGGTTTATAAGAACCTTTTGCACTGCTGAATACACTGTCCATATCTCTCAATAAATAACTCCTTTGGTAAACATGACAGTATTGTACTTTTAACTGCCCATCTGATTTTTTCCTTAAAATCATTCAAGGAAATGTTGTACACTTCCACAATAACATTACTATTAACTGCTGTGTGCACTACAGGGAGCCACTATGATTTATTTAATGTGATACAGATCCAAATCCCATTTTCAGCATTTTTCATGACAGCATAGTAGGATTCAAATAAAAGATTAAATTCCAATTATATTTAAATGTGAACTGATCTTAGGCTTACTCATGAAATAGTCACTGCATTGTTGGTTGTTGATCTTGCAGTTGCAAAATCCACCATGTCTTAAAGGCTTTACCAAATGACACAAACAAAAGCAGATAGGAAAAATCAAAACAAATCTATGCTACGTGTTTATTTAGAAAGTAAAAAGTATCCTACCAGCTCTCAGCCCTTTAGCCAAAGACACCAGAACAATAATGGCACAAAAGCCATAGAGTTTCATGTTGGATCTAATGTAGTGTGCAGCACAGCTGGAGAGATGATCATAATGAATTCTGAAGCCAGAGAACCTTCAGGTCATATCTCAGTGCAAATTTGGTTAGATAAAAATGCAAATTACAAGCTGGCTGTTCATCAGCTAACATTAAAAAGCTGCCTATTTTGCCTTGGTATTCCAGTAAAAGTCTAATTCACTGTGTAGTATAGACATCACATACTGCTTGCTTTTGATCGTATTTTTGTGAATATGAAAATATTTTGGAGGTTTGAGATAATGTATAACTCCCAAAGATAAAAGATAACTGACTTTTAATAGCTGTTATAATTATAACTTTTTCTGACAGTTTCAAGAAGTTATGAATAAAATGAATTATTTGCAGAGAAAATTCCATTTCATTACTGTTTTTTTGGGGGGGACAAATGTTGTTCTGCTAAACAACAAAAGAACACTGTTAGCTCCGATAAATCTTCTCCACACACCCCTTTTGTGTCACTATAGCATAAATCTGTACAAATAATTTTGTCTTTTGCTTTAAAGTGCCCCTGGCATGAAATTTGCATTATTTAAGTTTTTTTTGGCCTTATTTTTTAGTTTCCCCAGCCTGCCTATGTCCCCTAAGGGGTTAAAACTACTGATTAGTGTTTCCTTTGTCCGTGGGTATGTCTGCCTACATAGTGAAATTAGCTCTCAGAAACGGGCTGTTTTGCAGTTCGGCATATGACCACATGTTTTGCCATATGTCGTCACTGAGTTCCAGCCAATTACCCCCTTCTCTGAACTACACTCTCCAAGTCCCGACCCCACGGCGCGTATTACAACCTAAACAATGAGAGCTACGCTAAAAGGCAAACAACAAACCGACAGCATGGAGTCCAGACCACGGTGACATTGTCCTCCCCACTGAAAGCTTGTGGATGGACTTTATTTATGCAGGGAATGTACCCGACCAACTCCTGAAGCGCGTGGTCGTTTGTGGCCAACATTTCTCTGACGAATGTTTTATTATTATTTTTTATTATTATTATTATTGATGATCCTCCCAGTAACTGAACATCCACTGTGTCCTGTTATCAACTTTTTACTTTCTGTAACATAGAAAGTTGTCTTATATCAGATCTTCTGTTCCTTCTGTGTTTCGGCTCTGTCTTCTCAAACCCCCAGACGGTCGTGGCAGATGGCCGCTCCTACTGAGCCTGGTTCTGTTGGAGGTTTCGTCCTGTTGAAGGGGAGTTTTTCCTCTCCACCGTCGCTACATGCTTGCTCAGTATGAGGGATTGCTGAAGGATTGCTGTGGTTGGAAAATCTGCATCAACGGGGCCCAACCTCATGCCAATGACTGATGCAATCTGTTGGGATTCCTTAAATAGGAAACTTTTTAACTGATTGGAATGTTTGTATAAATGTATTGAAATGACTTCTTGTTAAGTGCCTTGAGATGACATCAGTTGTGAATTGGCGCTATATAAATAAACTGAATTGAAAAATTAAATTCTTTGTGAGGCAGGAAAAGCTGTGATTAGAGGTAAAATAATCTCATTCTCATCAAATAAAAAGAAAATGGAAAAAAAACGTGTTCAGGAATTAGAAGAAACTATTAATTCTTTAGAAGCTTCTCTAGATGAGGAGAGACTAGGCAAAATCCGTAAAGCAAAGCTAGAATTAAATCAAATTATTAATAAACAGACCCAGTTCTTAATTCAAAGATTTAGGATAGAAAACTTTGAACAAGGTAATAAATCAGGTAGATATTTGGCTAACCAGCTAAAAATTAATGAAGAAAAAGCAACTATATCTGCTATTAAAGATCAGACCGGGAATACAGTATATGATCCTGGAAGAATAAACAACACATTTAAAGAATTTTACAAGGCTTTATACTCACCAGAGATAAATCCATCGGATCATGAAATTGAACAATTTTTTGATAACATAACACTACCTAAATTATCTGAAAGTCAAGCGATGGCCCTGGATTCACCACTAACAGCGGCTGAACTCCAGGAGGCCCTCCAAAGCATGCCCAATAACAAGGCTCCAGGCCCAGATGGATTTCCAGCAGAGTTCTATAAAGAATTCTGGAATATTCTGGCACCAACATTCCACAGAATGCTGCAGGAAACCAAGGAAAATGGCCGACTCCCACCAAATATGAATTCTGCCTACATTAGTCTTCTACTAAAATCAGGTAAAGACCCTTTGTTTCCTACCAGCTATCGTCCCATATCCCTCATTAATGTTGATCTTAAAATAATCTGCAAAGCCCTCGCAAAAAGGATTGAGAAAGTAACTCCTCTTACATCCTGATCAAACTGGTTTTATTAAAGGGAGACATTCATCCACAAATTCACGTAGATTAATAGATTTAATAGATTTTTTTTACTGTAAAAACATTAAAACTAATATATCTTTAGATGCAGAAAAAGCATTTGATAGAGTTAACTGGAAATTCTTATTTGTTACCTTACATAAATTTGGCTTTGGAAATTCTTTTATAAACTGGTTGAAAATATTATACAGTTCACCAACAGCATGTATCACGACAAATACCAAACATCATCTAGGTTTTATCTTCAGAGAGGTACCAGGCAGGGATGTCCTCTCTCTCCCTCCCTGTTCGCTATTTTTATTGAACCACTAGCTGCAGCAATCAGGCAAACTCACAATATTAAAGGCATAAAATGCAATAACATAGAACATAAAATCCGTCTTCATGCAGATGATGTATTACTTTTTCTCCAGCATTTACAAACCTCTTTCTCTCAGGTAATCGGGTTGATAAACTCTTACTCAAATGTTTCAGATTATTCGATAAATTGGTTAAAATCTACAGTTCTTCCATTCAATTGTTCTGTCCAGAATCCAACTAATACACAACTGCAGTCAGGGAATATTACCTATTTAGGTATCAATGTCTCACCAAGACTGGCAGATTTAATAAGGCTAAACTACATCCCACTTTTTAAAAAAGTGGAAGATGATCTTGCTAGATGGAAATCTCTACCCATATCACTTATGGGAAGGGTTGCTTCAATAAAAATGATGGTTTTGCCCAGAATCAACTACTTATTCTCAATGATCCCAAGTAAACCATCACTAGACTGGTTTAGATCTCTGGACTCCTCTATCTCTAAATTTCTTTGGGAAGATAAACCCCCACGTATCAGCTTAAAAACACTGCAGAAGACCAAAGAAAAAGGAGGTCTAGATCTACCAAACTTCCATCATTATTTCTTAGCCAACAGGCTCCAATACATCTCAAGATGGTTTAAACATAGCTACCTAGACGAGTCCTGGATAGACGTAGAACAGACACTATGTAATAAGATAAAACTTTCAGACCTACCATTTATTAGCTCAAATATAAAACAATATGAATGCTTTAAAAGCATAAATATCAGCTCCTCTCTGACAGCATGGTGGGAGTTTCTAAAAATGACAGAGTCCACAATAATCCCATGCAGACGCACACCCATCTGGAATAACCCCGACATCTTGCAAAAAAAAAATGTATGATAAGTTTCCCAGTCTGGAGGTGCAATGGAATTGAATACCTGGAACATATATTTGAAGGAACATACTTTATCCCTTTTAATACATTAATTACACAATATGGAATTGATAAAAACAAATTCTTAGAATATCAACAAATTAAATCTATTATTAAAGGTAAATTTAGGCTCAATACAGCTGAATTACAAATTCCAGCAAGAGTTTTAGATTTTCTTAATCTCAACCCCCCCCAAATTGCTGTCTAAAATATACAAAACTTTATCTACATTAGATGAATCAATAGCAATCCCTATTTCAAAATGGGAGGTGGATTTATCAGCCAGCTTTGACCAAAACGTCTGGTCTCAGATATGTTTAAGAACCTTTAAAATAACAAAAAAATCCTCATTTGCAATTAATACAATACAAAATCCTTCATAGAGTACACTATACAGGTCAACGAATGTTTAGGATGGGTTTTACATCGTCTAATACCTGCTTACAATGCACAAGCAATATACCAGATACTTATGTTCATGCGCTTTGGTTCTGTCCACCTGTTAAGAAATTTTGGTGCCAGATATGTGAGGACTTATCAAAGTGTCTGAAATGTAACATCCCACCATCTCCCTCAATTTGCCTGTTAGGAAATGTAAATGATGTCACCATGGACACAAAGTCAGTTCTAATGGTTCAAATTGCCTTATGCATCGCTAAGAAAACTATCCTCCTGAACTGGAAAAATAAAAAAGCTCTTAATAATAATCAGTATAGAAATCTCTTGTTGGACCATATTGGTCTTGAGACGGCCTCTGGCTTCATATCTGATCAATCTCTCTGGGCTCCTTTGATCGGCTCCATCACCTAGTGGGGGTGGGGGGCACTTGGTTTTGTCGTTTGGGACACTGTTGGAGGCGTCTGGGGGGGACCCCGGGGGGTGGGATCACTGGGCGGATGGGGCGCTGGACGTCGTGGCCGGCCTGGGGTTGGGCTTTGGGTGGTGACTCCTGATGGCTGCATGCGGTGCCTTGGGGGGGTTGCACTGGCAGACATGGGTTACTGGCCTGGTGGCCGTGCTGCGCCTGGGTAGGGTCTGGGGTGGGCTTGCGGATTCGGGGCTCGGGGGCGCCGCGCCCCCTGGCTGTGGTCCTGGCTGGGGGTCGGCTGGCGTGGGGTCTCTGTTGGCTGTAAGAGATCGGGTGTAAAAACACAAACGGCAGAACAAAACAGATGATCGCACCCTAGGTGGATCAAGGAAACTAGGCACGAACATAATCTTTATGGATGCCAGTCCAACCTGAAACCTGACGGTGTTAACGTACGATTTGACGGGCAGTCCAAGAGACGTTCTGTGCGGATTTATAGGACCTAGGAACATTTCTAGGTTAAAAGTCCTAGCGTGACTCAAAGTACTTACACAAATGGACATAAAACAGAAAATGTAAAAATCTATACGATCCAATTTTGCGCTTTAAAATTGAATAAAATTATCCCAAAACAAGGTATCGATGCCTGAACTCACATAAAGAATTAAAATTGATTTCTTGGTTGCGTTTTCCCTAGGTCTAATAATAATCATATTCTTAATTGTTCTCGAAATTGTTCGCATTTTGCCTCCAGATTTTATTAAACCCGTGAATATTACCTACTAAAATAAAAAACCCTAGTCTTGGTTGCAACCATGGGGAATGATCTGTCCTCAATCAAACTTGAGGGAGATCTCAAGTACATGTACAATCGAAACCCTGACTTTCTTAAGTTCATGAGGAAATAACACTGCGATATGATAAATAGCTGAATTTACTTCATTAACATGGGAATGATAAATATTTAAAAATGAAAAATAAAAACAGTAAAATGTAACTTATCGAAATATAGGGAAAAATAGCAAAGAAGATTTAAAGGAGATGGAAAATTTATGTAAGAGAAAAGACAATACATTTCTTTAAAAATAAATAAAGATTATGAATTTGAATTGACTGAGTAATTTCGCGCACTTCTTGGTAGCGGCGATATAAAATAAAACTAAAAGATCAAAATTGAAGAATAGACATTTGGCGTCTAAAACAAAAGAATTCCTCTGGAAGGAGCAAAGAAGAGAAAAAGGAGGGGTTCATGTATGAAGCTGATGTGTTTTTTAGCACCCGTGAGAATGTAAAACTTTGTTTTCTCCTAAAGTTCCGCTGAAATAGCTCTGTATACAAAAGGTTGGGATTTCTTAAGTGCAGCGGTAACTGTTACTCTATAATAATAATAAGAAGAAAAAACTTAGCTAATATTTTTAATGATATTCATGGGATGTCTGTGAGATCTCTCATATAGTAGAAAAGAAATGGTTTAAAATGACGGATTATGAGCAGAGTGATTTTATTTTGAAATACAGGCGGATGTCTACAGGTCCTGCGGGGAAGTGACAGCTGGGTGGCTACATGGATTTATTCTTTGTAACAAGCGGCAGCTTCAGATGTTTGCTTCTAACATTTTAATGACAGATAAGATACCTGTTGAAAGGAAACAATATTGTAATGCGCTGGGTTAGAGACTGCAAAAAAGAGAAGAAATGTTCGTTACGGGATTACCGTAGAAAAGAATGTAGTAACGCACTCCGAAATTCAACTTTAGTTACCGTAGCACATTGAGTATAAGCGCACTTCAATATTTACACTCAATGGAGTTGTTGCTAATGGGACAAAATTAAGGGTCTGATTAAGCAGGAAAGATGTCTGGACCTACACCTGAGTCTGGGAGAGGTTGCCGGCCCTCGCCCCAGTCTGAGTTGAGAATGGTACCACGTTTTGGACATCAAACAACAGATTCTTCCACATATAATTATAATAATAAGCTAATTTGTAGAACCTATATTAAAAAAAAGCAATGAATAAGGATTAAAGATGTGATGTTTCATTATAGAAATATCGGTTGTTGATTGTCTTATTGACAAAATTGTAGGAAGAAATTAATTATGAATTTGGAGAAATTACGACTGAGTTGTTAGAAAAATAAAATAATAATCATATGTTTTGCTACAGAAACACCTGTTGTGTTAATCATACTTTCTCGAGATTATTTTCTAATTTGTTAGGAAGAGATTTCCTATTTCACTTGAAGTTGGGCATGTTCTCTGTAGGGGATAAATTAATAATCCAAATTGTAGATTTTCATAAAACTCTTGAAATTGGAAAACTACCAAAGAATTGTTCTACTTGGAAAAAGAAAAAGAAAGTTTTAACTGAAGTTTGTAATCAGATGAAGATAAAAAAATCATATTATTGCTAACAGTAGATCCAAATTGAACTTTACATGTTTTATTGGCATTTGGCCAACAATGGGGGAACAAGGGTATGGTGATCTTTAGTGACGAACTAATTAAAGTATTAAAGCATTTCTTATGAATAATTAAATTCTCGAACTGGTTACTAAATGGACAAGAAATGTGTCACACAGGGGAAAAAGAAAAGCTTCTCATAAAATTAAGAAATAACTTTGAACAAACAAATGCTGTATTGAAGAAGCTCTATTTGAACTGAAACATTTAGATATACTATGTTGCATAATTATTGTTTAGAGAAATGCTGCATAGCACATGCAGCACACACACACTATGTTTCCTGTGGAAACAAATTGCTGATGAAATTGTAGTCCGTTGCACAAGGCAGTTTGGTTCCTCTGATCTTTATCTACAACACACCGAAGAACAGGAACTCATTGATCACACTGTGTTACAAGACATGCAGAACCAAGCACCTGCCACTGAGAAACAGCTTTGGAAAACAAAAGGGGCCTCACTTGATAAAAAAAGGAATTATGTCTGTCTGTGGAAAACCGATCCTACCTAATTCATTATTTAAAACAGCTGCAATTCTGAGCCATGGCCCATGCCATGTCTCCACAGGGGGGATGGTATCAATAATACAGCAACATTTTACAACATACAATCTAGAAATCTATTTAAACATTTTTTGTAAATCCTGCATTGTATGTATCAAATACAACCCCCAGGGGAACATGAGACCTAAACGAGGACAGTTTCCACAGCCGGCTTACCCCTTCCAAACAATCCATATGGATTTCATTGAACTAACCCAAAGGCCCTTATCAAGTTCTACTTACCACTCCCACCGCTGTAAAAATCGCTGAGCGACCATCTTGGATCCATCTGTCTCACTGCAAACTACAGAGAATATTGGGAGACTAGACACGGGGCAGTGGGGAAGTCTGGGCTTCAAAGGACAAGGAAACCCATAGGGCCCTCGGTCTCAAACCCAGCAGCAAAAATATCCCTGCCTCCTAGCGGTAACCCACCAGTTTGGGGCTAGTCTCCAAATAACCTGTAAACCTGCCAGAAATGGCATCCCTACACCCAAAATGGATCCTCAGCGCCACCTGGTGTCTACTGATAATCTTCACAGTCTTTCACGTAACACCAAACCTCAACAAGGTGTCCAGAAGAGCTAAGGTTGACCCCCATTCACCGCTGGAAAACAAATGGTATTGCATGGCCAACCTCACTGCAATGATGCTAGGTTTCAACACAAGTTGTTACGTCTGCTCCTTCATCCCTCATCATTCTGGAGAAAACCCCATGATGACTGCAACTCCCATAGACATGAATAACACAATTTGTCTGTTACATGCTCTAACTTTACAAAGTGGGAAAAAAATGCACACTCACTCATTGCTGCGACCCCCAGCATCAGAACAGGACTTGGTCTCAGCCCATGAAGTATTCCAAGATGACCAATCAAACTGTCGCTCAGGGCGTGCATCTGCTGCAACTAACTGGACAAGACCCTTTCTGTTTCTCCATGCCATGTGGGGTTGGAAATACCCCTTTGGGAAACTCTCCCTGCGAAGAGGTAATGCCTCTTTCCAATTGGAACAGCACGAATGCAAACACGGCAACGACTCGCCACTGGCTTCTGACTTCATAAGGCGGCGATACTGGTGGTATCGTGACCCTGAATCTCACTACCTTGTCCCAAAGAGTTGGAGGGATCAAACCCAAACGCACCACACACTTATTGGAAGTGCCCTAACAATGGGGTATGGGCACCCCTGAAGGTTACATATGGAAGTGTGGAATGACCTTCTACCTATACCTGCCAAAGGGTTGGTGTGGTACCTGCAGCCTGGCTCGACTGCAACCATCTTCTTACATCATCTCTGCTGATGGTGTAAATCACAAGAACCGAGAGCTGAAGAAAAGAGACTTCAATCTTGTACAAAGTTTCAACCCCTTCACAGATAACGGTGGAAGGACCCCTCTCTTCGGGGACGTGAAGGGCATTTTCAACACCGTCTTTCCGATGGTTGGAGTAGCAGACCTCATGCAAAGGATGAATGAAGTTTGGACCCTGGAGAATATAACTGATATACTGAATGACGTAACTTTCCACCTCTCCAACGACCCTGAGAAAAATGCCATGCGTTCCATGCTGATGCAACATCAACTCGCCCTGGACACCCTGTTTGCAGCAGAAGGAGGTCTCTGTGCCATGGTTGGCCCAGACCACTGCTGCACATTAATTCCTGACATTTCAGTTAATTGGACTGAAATCCATGGACGAGTTGCGGACATATCTTCATTCCTGAAATCAAAGGAAAACAGTAAACTTTGGGACTTTATGTCATGGTTCACCTCTGGCCCCTGGTGGCACCTTCTGATGAAGATCCTGACTCCGCTTCTTGTTATTATGTTCCTTTTCTGTATTTTTACTAGCTGTATTATCCCCTGTTTGAAGAACATGATGACTAAGATATTTGTAAATACCATGGTCCAATATACACTTTTAATGCAAAAGGGTGATCGTGATAATTACGAAGAAGACACTGCTTAACTATGACTATTTTGGACCTGATCTCAAATTGACCATTTTAGATGAAAATGTTGTTTAACATCTTTGGGCTACTACTTACTTTTGTAACCTTTTGTTGTATGTCCCCTGACCAGCTCTGACGTAAAAGTTCAGAAGCTGTTTATCCGTTTATTTACCCTTTATTACTTTTCTTACTCATTTAAAAACCGCATTTCAGGGGGAAATGTTGGAGTTTTCCACTTATATTAATGTGCTTTTAAATGTTTTTCATCTAACCAGTTCAACGTAGCAAGACATGAAGTTGTTTTGAGTGTTGGGTGTGTTTTATGGTCAAACTGTTTCAGGAAAAGTGATAAGAAAGTAGCAACTCATTTTACTCAGTCTGCCTCGTTCCTGATTGGTTGAACTCATGTATCTTGATCTCCTTCTCATGAAGCCGTTGTAATAAAAAGAACTGCAAGGAGCTGGTTCTTCAGAACTTGGGACGATACACGGTCAGTTTGTTCTGTTTTCTGATTAACCCAGTTCTCCTCTGCAGAGCCAAAAATACTCCATCTCTCCGTCTCCTGTGTGTGATTCTTTTAGGTAACCTGAATTTACCTAACAGGCACTTTAAAAGTTTATAAAAGAATAATGACTGTTTGGGTGAACTGCCGGGCTGCACAGTGGCTTGCACTGGAGCCTTGTAGTAAGAAGGTCCTGGGTTCAAATGCCAATCTGAAGTCATTCTGCATATTTTAGTTGTTATTGTCCTTTTCCCCTGATTTTCTTCCTACCGCAACCTCCCTGATTATCCCTGGGAAGGAATAGGATTCAAACTGGGAGCCTCCAGGGCCACGGCCAGGTGCTCTACCACTGGAGACACTGCCACTCCCTCCAATGCATGGTATCCCTTTGGGTACTTGGAGTTAATTGGACTCTCTAATTTGCCCTCGGGGGTGTCATGAGCTATTTGTGTTTCACCTTCCCTCAGCCTGTCAGCCTCCTTCCCTTCCTAGCTGTTTCCCATCTCCTAATTTCCCTCTGGTAGCTGTCTCTCTCAGCTGCCTCTGCTTAACCATGAATAGCCCCTCTACTTTTTCTGTTATTTCTTCACTCTCTCCTCTCCTCAAAAATTGACAGGGGGTGAATGAGTGTGTGCATGTTTGTTTGTCCTGTGTGTCTGTGAACATTTGAAACCACTCCAAAGTGTTTTAAAGATTAGTTTAATTAGAGTGTCACTAAGACTGTTGGCACAGCTTATGGCTTTATTGTTGTATGTGTATTTAATTGATTGAAAAAATCTAATCTCCACTCTATCCTATAATGGCCACTTTTTGAAATGCTCAAATATCCATACTTCCATCCTTCCATCCACTTACGCTTAATCCATGGTCGGGTCGTGGAGGCAGCAGCCTAAGCAGACTGGCCTAGATTTCCCTCTCCACAGCAACTTAGGCCAGCTACTCTGGGGGAATCCTCAGACATTCCCAGCCCATCAGAGAAACATAATCTTCCCTGAACAAAAAAATAAATCTATTAAATGTGGTTTATTAAACAAAAGATCTCTCTCCTCAAAGACTTTGTAAGTAAATGACTTGATTTGTGATAATCACATAGATTTGCGTTGTCTCACAGAAACCTGGTTGCAGCGGGAGGATTATGTCAGTATAAACGAGTCAACTCCCTCCAATCATTTAAATTTTCACATTCCTAGAAGTACTGGGCGAGGAGGAGGAGTTGCAACCATTTTTCGTTCTGATTTACTAATTAATCCCAGACCAATTGATAGCTACAGTTCTTTTGAACATCTAACCCTTAATTTTCCTCATCCAAGTTGCAAAACATTAAGACCATTTTTGTTTGTGGTTTTGTATCGTCCACCAGGCCCTTACTCTCAATTCTTGGATCAGATCTCACATTTTTTATCTGATTTAGTATTAAATACTGATAGGGTCATTATAGTGTGGGGCTTCAACATTCATGTGGACACTGAAAGTGATAGCCTAAATGCAGCTTTTAATGCTATTTTAGACTTTATTGGCTTCACTCAAGAAGTACAGCGATCCACCCACTCGGGTAAACACACTTTGGACCTTTTACTGACATACGGTATTGAGTGTGAGGAAATAACAGTCCACCCACATAATCCGGTCCTGTCTGACCACTTCTTGATAACTTTTGAATTTACTTTAACAGACCATCTTAAATCTGAAAGAAAATTTCATTATAGTAGAGCTTTTTCAGACAATGCTTTAACAATTTTTAAAGAATCTGTTCCATTCTTACTTTCCTCAGTGTCTCAGAGTAACACAGTGGATGGCAGCAATTCCATCTCTAACCCTTCAAAAATTGATGGTCTGGTTCACAGCGTTACTTCCTCATTGTGTTTGGCATTAGATAGTCTAGCCCCCTTAAAAAAGAAAGTGGCTAGCCATAGGAGGCTGACTCCTTGGTTTAACGCAGAGTTGCGTACTTTAAAGCAGAATACTAGGAAGTTGTAGAGAAAATGGCGCTCTACACATCTAGAGGATTCCTATTTAACCTGGAACAATAAGTCTACTGCTGTATAAAAAGACCCTTCGACAAGCTGGAACAGCATATTTTTCATCATTAATAGAGGCGAATAAAAACAATCCTAGGTTTCTTTTTAGTACAGTTGCCAAACTTACACAGAGTCATAGCTCTGCTGAGTCAACTATTCCCCCAGCTCTTAGCAGTGATGATTTTATTTTCTTCATAAATAAAATTAATTCTATTAAAAATTAAATCATTGGCATCCTCCCAAACATGATTACTTCTTCCTCAGTAAATGAGCAGTATCGGAAAGAACTGTAGAACTTCATTTGTGCTTGGGCTGTTTTGATTCAGTCAAGTTTTTGGAATTATCAAAAATACTAGCCTCATCTAAACCTTCAACTTGTACGTTGGACCCAATCCCAACCAGATTATTTAAGGAAGTGTTCCATTTGGTTCCTGGGCCCATTTTGGATATGATGAATCTATCCTTAGTAAACAGATACGTACCACGGGAATTTAAAATAGCTGTAATTAAATCAAGAAACCTTCCCTTGATCAAGATGACTTAGTGAATTACAGACCTATATCTAACCTTCCTTTCTTATCCAAAGTCCTTGAGAAAATAGTTGCTAATCAAGTCTGTGAGCATCTAAACAGTAACAACCTGTTTGAAGAGTTTCAGTCAGGTTTTAATTAAATTAAATTCAATTCAGTTTTATTTATATAGCGCCGATTCACAACAGATGTCATCTCAAGACACTTACCAAGAAGTCATTTCAATACATTTATACAAACATTCCAATCAGTTAAAGAGTTTCCTATTTAAGGAATCCCAGCAGATCGCGTCAGTCATTGGCTTGAGGTTGGGCCCCATTGATGCAGACTTTCCAACCACAGCAATCCTTCAGCAATCCCTCATACTGAGCAAGCATGTAGCGATGGTGGAGAGGAAAAACTCCCCTTTAACAGGAAGAAACCTCCAACAGAACCAGGCTCAGTAGGAGCGGCCATCTGCCACGACCGTCTGGGGGTTTGAATAGACAGAGCAGAGACACATGTAACCCAGGTGACCTAAAGCAGGAGGAGTAGTGCTCTTCATTTTGGGGACACGCCTCTTAAAAGGTGCTTGCCCCAGCTGATTAACAGCTGCTGCTTCTCAGGTGTTGAGCCAGGCATTCAGCTCAGCTTCTCCAGCTCTGTTGCTGCTCCAGAGATTGGCTGCTGTTGGTCCCGAAACAGACATTACTCAATGTTTCTGTAAATCGGTCCATGTTAATGTGGATTATAGTTGCTCCACGCTACCAGGAAGCAGGGAGTTTTTGGTGACAAGAGCACCGGTAAGCCATACAGCTTTGCTGTAGCTCCTCATTTGTGCTCTGTCTTCATCATTTTGACCTCAGTGTATTCATCACACCATCACAGATTCGACCTTTGGCAGTAATTCCCTGCTACCATGTGATTGTGATTGAAAACCCTCTACCTCTCGGTGAGTCAAACCAGTCTTGTTTTTTTTCCCTCACCAAATGAACTTAGTTATGAAGTTACACAACTTCGAAACTGGATCAGCATGGTTTTAAAATGTTCTTTAGTGCTCAGCCACTTAACAGAACCAGGGTGTAATTCTGCTCATTACAGCATTTTTGTTTATTTGAATTGGAACCATTTTACTCATTTTAAAATTAGTTTTCTTTGAATTTGGCTTTTTGCCTGTTTGACTTTTGAATTTTGTGCACAATTCGAACTTTGACCTTGGAAAGTTTAACAAGCAATAATTTAATTAAGTATTGGATCATTGGCCTTTGATAATGCAACTTGAACTTTGAAATAAATTGCTTTATTCTTTATAACATTTGAATGAATTCATATTTGTTTGTTTTTCATGTTCATATTCATGTTTTTGATTGCTTGATTGACTTCATTTAACTTTGAAGTATTTGACCTTTTTATTTTTTTTTCTTAAAGAGTTAAATGCTCTGAATTATTGGATTTGACTAATTGTGTCTTTCCGTATTTCAGGTCAGGTTTTTTTCCCCCCCTCAAAAACCATTTTTTCCTCCAGATTCATTTTTTTCCTTTCTTCCATTTTGTGTTGGTTCTCCCTCGTTGGATCTCCCTCAGTTCACCTGATGATGGCGAGCTACCCACAAAGAACCTTGTGAACTGCAAATTCAACAAGACTGTAAAAACTTGTAATTATTGAACTGGAAGATAAAAGAACTGAGCGGGGTCTTGAGAATCCTGAAAACCAAATTCAGAGATGCTGTCCCTTTTTTTTTTTTTTTTTGAATTTGCATTGTTAGTTGTTTTTTTTTTTTATATATCACTGATAATTTACTTTATTTGGATAATTTATTGTTTAAAATTTCTCAATACAATTTATTTGAATCACATCCTTTGTCCATCCTTTTATTCACACTACTTTTTTGACTCAGTAGTCGAACCTGCTTCTGGTACCAACCATTCCATCTGTTGGGTTGCAGTCAGGTTGTGCCTAGCTTAATTTCTAAAAAGCGTTACACACAGTAGGAACAGAAGATCTGATATAAGAGTACTTTCTATGTTACAGAAAGTTAAAAAATTGATAACATGACACATTTTAGAGCTCATCATAGCACTAAAACAGCACTGGTGAAGGTTACTAATGATAGTCTCATGGCCTCAGATAATGGACTTGTGTCTGTTCTGGTTTTGTTAGATCTCAGTGCTGCTTTTGACACAGTCGATCATAATATTCTCTTAGAAAAGCTTGAACATGTTGCAGGGATCACAGGAACAGCACTAGGCTGGTTTAAATCATATTTGTCTGATAGATTCCAGTTTGTTCATCTAAATGATAAATCTTCTTCACTCTCAAGGGTTACTTGTAGAGTTCCACAGGGTTCTGTGCTTGGACCAATTCTTTTCACCATATATATGCTCCCAATTGGTAGAATCATTAGACTGCATTGGATAAATTTCCACAGCTATGCCGATAATACATAACTATATTTATCCATAAATCCTGATGAACCCAGTCAGTTAGGTAGATTACAGGCATGTCTGGAAGACATAAAAACATGGGTGACTAAACTTTTTGCTCTTGAATTCTGAAAAGACAGAAGTTGCTGTCTTTGGACCAGAAGTTCTAAAAAAGAAACTGATTAGTCAATCACTTTATCTGGATGGCATTAAATTGCCCCCCAGTAATAACGTAAAGAACCTCTGCGTTATTTTTGACCAAGACATGACATTTAAGTCCCATATTAAACAGGTTTCTAGGATTTATTTCTTTCACCTCCGGAATATTGCTAAAATTAGAAACATCCTATACAGGAGTGATGCTGAGAAAATAGTCCATGCATTTGTTACTTCAAATTCATTCAGTTCAATTCAATTTCAATTCAGTTTAATTTATATAGCGCCGATTCACAACAGATGACATCTCAAGGCACTTAAAAAGACATTTCAATACATTTATACAAACATTCCAATCAGGTAAAGAGTTTCCTATTTAAGGAATCCCAGCAGATTGCGTCAGTCATTGGCGTAAGGTTGGGCCCCATCCGACCTCAAGGCTGGACTACTGTAATTCTTTACTATCAGGTAGTCCACAAAATGCCATTAAAAGCCTTCAGTTGATCCAAATGCGGCAGCAAGAGTTCTGATAAATATTAAAAAGAGAGATCACATTTCTCCGGTAGCTTCCCTTCATTGGCTCCCTGTTATATCCACAATAGAATTTAAGATCCTTCTTCTTACATACAAAGCCCTTAATTATCAAGCTCCATCATACATCAGAAATCTAATTGTTTCATATGTTCCCAACAGAGCACTTCGCTCTCAGACTGCATGTTTACTTGTAGTTCCCAGGATTTCTAAAAGTAGAATGGGAGGCAGCTCTTTTAGTTATCAGGCTCCTCTCCTGTGGAACCAGCTGCCAGCTTTAGTCCGTGAGGCAGACACTCTGTTTACTTTTAAGCCCAGGCTTAAAACTTTCCATTTTGATAAAGCTTATAGTTAGAGTGGCTAAGCTCATCCTGAGCTATCTCTGTAGTTATGCTGCTCTAGGCTTAGACTGCTGGAGGACAGACTGACTACTTTTCTTCACTCTGCTACTTTTCTCTTCTACTACTCTTCAGTTGTATAATTTGCTCTTATTTCAGCTGTTAACTTTCTTGTATCGAGGACACATCAAAGCATCCTTCTGCAGACTTAAGCCAGCAAGGTATCCCACAATGCCTTGCACCACCAGCAGCAGCCACCAGTAGCAGTAAATGGAGAAGGTGAGTGCTGAAATGTATCACTCTTATACCACTATTATCTCGTCACAAATAGCAGTTTTAAGATGCTTTTAGGCAAGAAATAAACGTCAAAACTTCAGCCATATGGTTAGTTCATTTAGAATATGCCTACTTTGAAATGTGCCCCGTTGTTTTTGGAGTAGCACAGCTCCGCTGATAGGCTGCAGGCTCAGTGGGTGGTTGGAGTGTGTTTTCCCCGGTAACCCCAGCCTGATCCCGCTACCTGTTATCATTTAGTAGCAGCTAAAAGTGAGATATAAAGGGTTTTAGTATCTTTGGTGGATAACTGCAAGTACCAGAATATAGAATGCTATTTTTTTCTAAGGGATTTTTTAGATTTATTTAGTTAATATAGGTATTTTATGAACTGTGTTGCCACAGTTTAAAAAATACCAATTACTTGTATTTGTTTCCCAGCCATTTTTGGCATGTAAATTCATAGCAAGAAAAATATTTTAACACAGCTTTAACCTTTAATTCAAATTAAAATTCAAAAAAACTTTATTGATCACAGAGGGAATTTAAGTGCTGGTATAGCTCATATAATTAATTATTTAAGGAGTTGTTGTAAATGATGATAGCTGTGGGCAGGAAGGATTTCCTGAAGTGGTCTGTATTGCAGCGAAACTGAAGAAGCCTCCAACTGAAGACACCTGTTGTTGTATTATAATCTCATGAAGAGGATTCTCAGGGTTGTCCATAATTTTTTTGATTTTATGAAGAACCCTTCTTTGCATTATCATCTCCAGATTTTCCACTGTTGTCCTAAGAACAGAACCAGCCTTCTTTATCAGGTTGTTTAGCCTTTTTAAATCCCTGGCTCTGATGCTGCTACCCCTACAGATGACGGCTGAAGAGATTACACTCTCCACAACAGACTTGTATAAGATTTGCAGCATATTGCTGCAAACTTTGAAGGACCTAAGCTTCCTCAAGAAGTACAGTCTGCTCTGTCCCTTCTTGTAGACGGCTTCACTGTTGCGCCTCCAGTCCAGTCTGTTGTCAAGGTGAACTCCGAGGTATTTATATTCCTCAACCACCTCCACTTCTTCTCCCATGATGGAAACAGTGTTTGACTTATCCCTGTTTCTTCTGAAATCTACAATCATCTGTTTTGTTTTGTTCACATTCAAGGTGAGACGATTGTTTCCACACCATGTCACAAAGCGGTCCACCAGCTCTCTGTATTCAGCTTCTTGTCCATCTCTGATACACCCGACAATTGCAGAGTCATCTGAGTATTTCTGCAGATGACAGGTCTCTGATTTGTACTGGAAGTCTGAGATGAACAGAGTGAAAAGGAATGGTGAGAGTACGGTCCCCTGTGGTGCTCCTTTGCTGCTGATCACCTGGTTTGACACAGAATTCTTCAGTCTCACAAATTGTGGCCTGTTGGTCAGGTAGTCATTGATCCAGGCGATTTTTGAGGGCTCCACCTGTGTCTTCAGGAGTTTCTGACAAAGCAAATTAGGCTGAATTCTGTTAAATGCGCTGGATAAATCAAAGAACATGATCCTCACAGTGCTGGCAGCTTTGTCCAGATGACAGTGGGTTGGTTGAAGCAGGTGTATGATGGCATCTTCAACTCCAACTCCACAGCGATGAGCAAACTGCAGTGGGTCCTGATATGTTCTTGTTTGCTTACTCAGGGGTGCCAACAGGAGTCTCTCCAGAACCTTCATGTTGTGGGATGTCAGGGCAACAGGTCTATAGTCATTGATGACTGATGGGTGAGTTCTTTTTGGTACTGGAACAAGGCAGGATATCTTCCACAACACTGGAACCTTCTCCTGAGTTAGGCTAAGGTTGAATCCCACAGAGCTGCTCAGCACAGGCCTTCAGGACTCTTTAGCTGACACCATCTGGACCTGCAGCCTTGTTCCGGTGCAGTTTCTCCAGCTGCCTCTTCACCTGACTTTTGGAGACAGAGAAGTGGGAGGGGGAGGCAATGGGGGTAGCAACATTTCCTGACTTGGTTGAAGTCAAACTTGTGGAATCAGAAGGGTCCATGGCTGAGGTGAAGGATAAAACATCCGAGGTGTAACAGAAAAGCTGTTGATCAGAGGAGAGTGGGATGTCTGTTTGGCTGGGAACAGGAGAGAAGGATGCTGAGCTAGTTCCTGAACTGAACTTGTTGAAGAATGTGTTCAGTTCATTGGCTCTGTCAAGACTTCCATCTATCCAATCCTTTCTGTCCTTAAAGCCTGTGATCGTTCTCATTTCTGACCATCTCGGATATTGTCCCTCTGTAGTTTGTTCTCTAGCTTCTTCCTGTATGCCTCCTTGCTGTCTTTAAACTTGACCTTAAGTTGCTTCTGTATACTCCTCAATAATTCCCTGTCTCCCTCCCTGAAGGCTCTTTTTTTTGTTTGGCAGTTCCTTCAGCTCACTGGTGATCCAGGGTTTGATATTAGGGAAGCATCTCACTGTTCTGGTGGGGATGATGTTGTCCACACAGAAGTTTATATAGTCAGTCACACACTCAGTCATGGCATTGATGTCCTCTCCATGGGCTTGGCAAAGAGTCATCCAGTCTGTAGTTGCAAAACAACCCTGCAGGGCTTCTTCAGCTTCCTGTGACCATTTTCTCACAGTTTTCTTTGTAACCTTGTTGCCTTTGATCAAGTGGTTTGTATTCTGAACAGAGAAAAACAAGATTGTGATCTGATTTTCCCAGAGGAGGTCTTGGTTTGCATAAAACAAATCCAAGGTCCTGTTTTCTCTTGTAAAGCAGCTGACAAACTGTTGAAATGTTGGAAGTGTAGTAGAGAGCGAGGCATGATTAAAATCACCAGATATTGCCGCAAATGCATTGGGGTGCTGTGTCTGTAGCTTAGCAACAACGGAACTGATGACATCACATGCAGTGTCGGCAACGGCTGAAAGTGGAATGTAAACAACTGCCAAAATTATACTGGTGAACTCTCTTGGTAAATAATAGTGACGAAAACTCACTGCAAAGAGTGTGACATCTGGGCTGCAGAGATGACACTTCACAGTAACATGTCCTGGATGACACCATCTGTTGTTGACAAGCACTGCTACTCCACCACCTTTTCAGAGGTGCAGAGGGGAAATGTAATTCTATGTAAGGAAGTAGCATAAACTCACCATCTAGGTGAGTCCTTTGGTGTTTCTCAATGCCAAGGAACCTCGCCTTGATACCTTGGTCCCGCCCGGGTTGCCTAGGAGACACGTCATCAGGGACCACCAAGGCGTGTTCCAATGTTCATGTACTACCAAGGCGTCTGTCCTCCGTTTGTCTGCCGTTTAGCTAACTGACCGGGGATACATGGTACATGGGAGGTTCCTTGATGCCTTCCCTCTGTCAAAAATTTCCCAGAATACATCGCGGTATTTTCGAAGTTGCAGCTTCGGTTGCTAGCAGGTACTAAATCGCTTTCACATTTGATTTAACCAATTAATACACAATTTAAAAAGTAAAACTCTCGTTATACATCTATAACGAAACTTATACGTAAAAAATATAACGATAGGCGGGACGTAAACAGAGCGCGTACGCAAAAGGCGGGCCCTAGGCAGCCGCGTTCACGTGTTGTAAGTCTGTTCCATTTAACAGTTTTCTTCAACCAAGGAAGGACAGTGTCCTCGTAAGCAAGGCGCCTCGCATACCGAGGAATTGCCTTGGTAGGCGAGGCGCCTTGACATTGAGAAACACCCCTGGTGTCACAGGTAGTAATGATTTGTTTTGTTTTTTTCACAGTTAAGGAGACAGAAATCTGCATGCGTCTTTTATTTTTACAATGTCTGGATTATTTTCACTGCTTCTGTGCCTGATTTCCTGTCTGGCCCGAACTAAACTGCTAAGCTTGACACGTTTCAGAAGCGTAGCACATAAAAAATAGTCCCGCCGCATAAATTTAGAAGAGGGCCGCGATACAACGCTTCTGACACGCAACCGATTCTCGCTGCTTCTCACCCGGTGGAAATGGTCCCATTGACTTCAATGGTGGATATTAGCTGCGTATTATGCTTCTCAGATGTTACGTGCCGATTACGCGTCCAGTGGAAAGCAGGAGTCAGTCTCTTATGAAGGAAATTAATTTGACGCCGTGGGACGACTTAATTGCAAGCATACACCAGAGTAAGCACAAACTACTTCTCTCTAAAATATGAGAATTTATTGATAAAATAGATCGTTACAGCCAAAGTATTCAGTCCATAAATCATATACCTACACTACCAACATGCAAACTAAACTACTAAGCCAATTGAAAAAAATGGTTGAACAATGACAAACATCAGAACACAACTTAACAATCACAGCTGTAACATATAATGATGAGGGAAAGAAAGGAGGAGGAGTCTGTGTAAAAGAGGGATTCACCACCCAGTTGCTCTTAGATGGTTGTTAATGCTTAGCTTTAAGGAGGTGAACAAAGGAAAGACACATGATCCAACAAAAGGGGGTGTGCAGCAGCTGGACAGAGTCCAAATATTGTGTGGATATGATAACAAGGAGACAAGAGGGGAAGAAGGACAGAAGAAACGATCAGTGGGAACAAGGAACACAGTCCCAGCACTTTTTTGCTGTAAAGATTAATATTCAAACTCTACTCTGGATTCAAGGAGTTAACACACAGCACAATTCACAGCACACATCAGCAGCCCCAATGAAAAACAGTTGCTTCAGCATTCAACACACATAAAACCAACTCTATGAAATGATATCTAAATCCTTATTATTTATCTCTGCCCGGACACATAAAAAGGGAATTAGAATAAAGGTTCGGTCCTACTTTGAGGTGAGTCGCTGCATGATCGATCCCAACACCACAGTGGTCAAAGTCCACTCCAAGAAAAAAGCTAGAAATAAAATTAAAGCCGCAGCTTGTGCCCCTCTCTACTTGGGTCGGCCCGGGCCTAGTCGGGTCTGCCCATATTTAGCGCATTTCCACTACCTTTGTCTCGGCCAAGCCGATGCCTTTTTTCTGACTACCTCTGGCTCAGTCTGAAGCTGGCCGAGGTGACCCAACACACCCACCTATGAACTGATTGGCCAGGCAAAGTGATGTCACTCTCACCCCTACCTACACAGTGGTAGCCACTGCCCTGCCACTTTGAGTGTGAAGTAATGTCAAAGAATGGCAACGCACAGCTTTCACTGGAGTTCAAAACATGGCTGAAGGAAACAAAAAGAAGTAAAAAAATCGGGCCGTGAAGAATCACAACGGCCAGAGTGGGGCACACCGCAAAGCACTGTAAAGCGGTTAGCAGAAATAGACGCCATTTACGGTTAACAGGAAATAGATAGGGCAATATACAGGCTCCAGCATCGGTAATGTTGGAAAACGGTGAGTGATGACTGATTTTAAGCACTTGAAATACTTTGATGAAGCTCATGAAAAAGTCTGGTAGTGTGGAGGAAAATAAGCAATTACAGGTATGTTAAACTTTGTTTAACTTGTTAAAGGAACCCCCTTAACGTTACAAGGGCCCGCGGGCGGGCCCAGCCCATTTCCTAGTTTAAATCCACCGATGTTCTGACTTCTAACTTCTATGAACCTATACAAATTTTATATCGTTGGAAAGCTGAGAGTCTTGTGATTCCAATTATGTCTGGCGATCAAGGATACAATCATAACTGAAGACACAGTGAGCGCTTTTGCCAACTCAAACGTTCTCCTGATGGAGGTATAAGAATATGGAACTCACCACTTTGTAGTCCAATAAACGTGACAAAACCGATCCATTTCGAACAAAAATTATCTTTTTAATTCAATTCAATTCAATTCAGTTTATTTATATAGCGCCAATTCACAACAGATGTCATCTCAAGGCACTTAACAAGAAGTCATTTCAATGCATTTATACAAACATTCCAATCAGTTAAAAAGTTTTCTATTTAAGGAATCCCAGCAGATTGCGTCAGTCATTGGCGTGAGGTTGGGCAGACTTTCCAACCACAGCAATCCTTCAGCAATCCCTCATACTGAGCAAGCATGTAGTGACGGTGGAGAGGAAAAACTCCCCTTTAACAGGAAGAAACCTCCAACAGAACCAGGCTCAGTAGGAGCGGCCATCTGCCACGACCGTCTGGGGGTTTGAGAAGACAGAGCAGAGGAACAGAAGATCCGATATAAGAGTACTCTCTATGTTACAGAAAGTAAAAAGTTGATAACATGACACAGTGGATGTTCAACCATTGGGAGCATCATCCCAGTCGATGTCCCCCGTCCAACAGGACATTCCAGCCAAGCAGGATACCAGACCAGGTATATCTTCTATGGAGAGAAAAACACTGAGAGAAAAAAAAGTTAACAGTCGAAATAGCAGAATGTACTGTAATACAACTGGAGAGTAGTAGTAGAAAAGGAAGTAGCAGAGTGAAGAAAATTGGTAAGTCTGTCCTCCAGCAGTCTAAGCCTATAGCAGCATAACTACAGAGATAGCTCGGGATGACCTAAGCCACTCTAACTATAAGCTTTATCAAAAAGGAAAGTTTTAAGCCTGGCCTTAAAAGTAAACAGAGTGTCTGCCTCACGGACTAAAGCTGGGAGCTGGTTCCACAGGAGAGGAGCCTGATAACTAAAAGATCTGCCTCCCATTCTACTTTTAGAAATCCTAGGAACTACAAGTAAACCTGCAGTCTGAGAGCGAAGTGCTCTGTTGGGAACATATGGAACAATTAGATCTCTGATGTATGATGGAGCTTGATTATTAAGGGCTTTGTATGTAAGAAGAAGGATCTTAAATTCTATTCTACTTTTACATCAATAAGGGTCCGATTAAAGTCTCCAATAAAGTAATTAGTCCCGGACAATGGCAAAACCGATAAAAAATGTAAACGAACAGTGAAAATGCGCTACCGAAATGTCTGTGGCCATTTTTGTAGTGTTTACAGCTTTGTTTCTGATTCCTTCGCTTCCACTTCCACCTACAAAGGTCACTGAGCATGCCCAGAAAAAAATAAAATAAAAAATTAATCCGGTTTATTTCTTACGTAGTGTAGATCTCCAACCAATGGCGCATGGATGGAAAGTCACGTTATGGTAAGTGACTCGAACCAATCGCGGCCCAGAACTCTGATGATTGACGCATCGAATAGCCAATGTAAACGCAGATATATAACTTGACCGGGCGGACTTATTCACTGCCATAGTATATGATGTGCGTAAAATGTCTTATTCATGAAGAGATTACGCACAGTGCGTACCAGTAACATACTGTTTCAGCACAGTGTCCAAACACCCTTTATAATCAAAATACAACATTGAAGGAAGCCGTGGAGCTTTATATGGTAAGATTCAGTTTTGATTCTGATTATATTTTTTATGCAGTGAGGACTACAGCATTTACCCGGGAGATGGCGCATATGGCACACTTTTGACCAACTTCAAGCTGTAGTTATAAAAATGTGTGCAGAAGACTCATTTTTTGGTATATTGCTGTCAAATTTGGTGTGGATGAAGGTGATACTTCAGGCTTCAGACCCACAGTGACTTTTAGGTCACCGCCTCTTTTTAATGCCATTTTACAGCATGTATTTATATAAAATAAATAATCGGACATAAAAAAAAATATTTTTCATTGTATTAAAATTCATATTGCTTGGTAACAATAGCACTCAGAGATCTTAACACAGTTCTGGGATAAATTTTAGAGTGTTTGCTTTCCAAAAAGACTCCAGACATGTCTCTACTCAAAATGGTTCAGAACAGCTTTAAGTTAATTTTGGGTATGCGTTTTCTTAAAATGTATGGCGGAAATTGCAGGAATTTTAAGGGTAAAGATGCTCTCTGGAAGGGACACTTACTGTCATGATGTTAGGTGTTTGTGTTTTTGTTCTTTTCATTATTTAGTTTTATGATCATGTTAGGTTTTCCAGCCTGCTAATATTTGGCTCAGAAAGGTAGCGCTGGACCTCCACAGTGGCATCTGCTGTGAAATTTTGATTACGCTTTGCCTCCTGGACACTGACATCTAAACGACGCCACAGTTTGCTACCTAAAAGGAAAGCAGAGATCATGTTAGTGTTCTAATAGGAATTATTGATGTCACAATGTCAAATGGTAGATTACCTCCAATTACATCATGAGAGGTGGAAGCCTGGGGGATTTCCTCTCTGCTTTGTTTCGACCGTATCATTGCTGCACACTCAGAGGTTAGTCGCTTTATCGCTTCAGATGCCTTCGTTGGACTGAAAACTCCTAGCGCCTTAAGTCGGGGGTCCAAGAGGGTGACATTATGCTCATTGACTGCAAAGTGTGAACCTTCTCTCTGAGTTGCCTGATGAGCCAGTCCCCCATTTCTAATGCAACTGCAGATGCCGGTTTTGTAATTTCCTCCTGAAGTGCTTGCTCCAACATTTTCATTAAGGGGATAACTTTGGATGCAGACACGTTTTCCTCTGCCGACAGCGCTACAGTCGCATCATAGAATGGAGACAACAAAGCAATGCACCCTACAGCAACGGTAAAGTCATCCGATGTTAAAGAGGGGATATCGTGTTGTAGGCCAGCTAATGCTGCTCCTATTGGCTCCCTAAGCTTTACCAAACGTTCAAGCATCAAATAAGTGCTGTTCCATCTAGTCTCCACTTCTTGGATCAGCTTCAAGTTTTCCATCCCCAGATGATGCTGCACTTGAGTAAGCTTCTCCTTTAAAGATACAGATGAGTAGTTCATTATTCCACTGCAGTTGAAAAATAATAATGTTAATTGGATCAAAGAATAATAACATACCTTTGCAGTGGTGCTGCTCCTAAAGTAGCCAACCAGCTTTCTTGCTTTGAGCCGAATGCCAGAAAGCACGGGATGCTGGTCAAGGGCTTTCTTCACAACCAGGTTCAGCGTGTGCGCAATGCAAATATGGTGGCGATGCTTCAGCTCTCTCACACAGGCAACCATATTTGGAGCACCATCAGTGACCATACATGCCACCTTTTTAGTGATTCCCCATTTCTCCATCATGGAGGCTTTCACACGAGCTATATTTTCAGCAGTGTGTGATTGGGGGAATGTCTGCACTGCCAACAGCACTGAACTGAGCCTGGTGTTCTCATCCACAAAATGGCAGGTTACAGCCAGGTAGGCATCCATGTTGATGGATCTCCACATATCGGAAGTAAGGCTAACAGCAGCCACCTTTTCCACTTTAGCCTTAGCCTTCACCTTAGCTGACTCATACCTGGCCTCCACCGCCTAAAGAGAAATATACATACTTTTTATACTTTATTTATATATATATATATATATATATATATATATATATATATATATATATATATATATATATATATATATATATATATATATATATATATATATAGCTAAATTGTGAGACATACAATTAAAAAATAATTTATAACATACATGCACCCACCCATACATACCTGCCTTGTGGGAAGAACATAATTTGGATCCAGTTTGGACGCAAATGTCCTGAATCCAAAATCTTCCACAATACTTAAGGGCTGTGTGTCCTTCACTATCATGGAGACTAGGGCCTCATCCAGCTCTTGTTTTCTGGTGGCTGGTTAGAAGAGAATAAATAGTGTTTGTCACTATCCACTGCTACATGTTGATTCAGTAAAAAGAGTCAAATATGGACCTTTCTAAGTAAAACAGTTCACTTCCTCTTCTCAGGGGGCGGGGGTTTGGTGAAATGAACAAATAAACCTATGAAAATGTTGAGTGATGGCAGGCGATGGGACAGAAAGCTTGGTAGAGCTGTGACCTTGTGAATGGAAGTTATTACACTTTCTACTGTTATGGCGAGAAGCCATACTTTGAAGCTTGGCTACAACCACATGCTCTGACACAGCAAAAACCCTTGAACAACTTTTGATCCTCAATGGCTTAAGACTCTCCTCACTCATTTTGAAATGTGTGAGTCTAAAGCTCTAGAAGGAGATTATTCAAATACGACGTGAATAAATGGCACAAAATGGCGGGTTTAACTCAAAATGGCCGACTTCCTGTAGGGTTTGGACCATGGCTCCAAGAGACTTTCTTTGTAAGTCCTGAGACCATACATATTTGTACTGCCAGGGTTAAACACCTCTAACATCTGTAAAACACAGAAATACCAGATCACAAGGAGAACGAGATGCCAGTAGTGTATTAAATGAGTTTTTACTTGCAAAAGAAAGGAGACGGTTGTACAAGAGCACACTGTAAATACACACTCTGCCTTCAAACAGAATCCAGATCAGTTATATAGCATTCTCCTACATTCCTGGTAGTCATGAGGCGATCACACCCCTTCTTGACCCCTCCTTATCCTGCTCAGGGGGGGCAGAGGACATACCACATGTTTCAGAGCATGTGAATACAGATCACTCATGGATGCATGCACAGAAGGTTCAATGGCTATTTTTAGCTTCCCTTCAGATGTTTTATCGTAGCCTTCTTCCCTGTACAACAGGTTAGAATGAAAGGATCCATGCGTGGAGAGTCTCCTATACCAAGCAACGCTGCAATGGAAAGACCAAGATGACTGTTCATCACTGGCTTTATTGAACTTTGTGATGTCATCATTGTACATGGACAACTAGGAATGTTAGGAAACAGTCCGTTCAGTCCGTTTTGTAAAATGAATCCCAACTCAGGAATAATGATGTTTTGAGGTAGTATGGGGTCTATCTTGACAAGAGAGGCTTGAAGGGATCTTCACATAGGGTCACTTGTTCTTCATTCAGAGCAAATAATCTCAGACCCATTCAGGGACTATTCCCTAGTCCATGACACAATGAGACCTGTGGTCAAGTACCCTTGCAGCTCATCTAACAGGGGACTGTTCAGAATGGAGCAATCATCAATATGGCATCTACCCAAAGAATGTCAATTTTGTGGCTTTCTGTGACTCTTCAATCTCATTGTATCTCTGTTGCAACCTGCATTTAAATAGCGGGATTTAAATAGTTTTTTCCCCCTAAATTCTATCGTTGTGAATGTTTCACTACACTGTAAATTAAATCAACCAACTCCCCCCTCTCAGAAAATTAAACACACTCAAATGAATTAGCAATTGTGATCATCACTGTAAACAGAACCGGGACCTGGACTATCGGGCTGGGAGTTTGACGTCAGAATATATCGCAGCAGAACAAAATAAGATGAAGTAGCCGCATTATCAGAGATTCCATCTACAATGGACAAATATCTAAAAAGATCAGGGAACGTTCAGAGTCGGAGAAGTCACATGGTCAACCACGGAGGAAATAAAGGGATGAGTATCTTGCTCTTTATTGTATTTTATATTGTATTTTTGAAAGCTTTGTATTTGTGATAAAACTACAACTTTTATTTTCTCCAACTGTGAGCTGAAGTTCTACATGTAGCAACTACTGACAGCATATATTTCTGAGCCGGTTTTATAACAGTGCGCAACCCCTTTTTCCAATTAATTTATACCCTTAACTTGTAGACTAACTCGGCTATTTAAATAAATAAAATACTTTAAAAATCAGGCGGGGTCACCATTCTGTTGGGGCGATAAAAGCAGGGGGGTGGCTTGTGTATGCTCCTTTGTCCAAAGTGGGGAATGATTAAAAAAAGTTTGAGAAACACTGCTCTAGGCTCAGTGGACTCTTACCTATTTTTCATGCCTCACAATTGTCAGATTTTGCTGATCAACAGTAATGTGTCATCTTGGTCACATGAAGTCAAAATGTGAACATTGTGACGAGGAGGACCATGGTAGATTGTCATCAAACTAGAACATTTAGTGGTCTATTTATGGATCAGACAGTAGATCCAACACAGAACCTTTGGGATGTAATGGAATGGGAGACTCACATCATGGACAAACAGCTGAAAAATGTGCAGCAAGTGCAATCTATGCTAAGAAAAATGGAATGAAATCTGAAGGATAGAGTGGGAGACCTTGAATTTATTGTAGATTTTCTCTTATCCACTTGGGGACAAATTCATAAGCACAGGCTCAAACATAACGTATCAAAACCAAATATTGCAAATGTAATAATGTGGACTTGATTAGATTATTTTAAATTCTGGTTTACTTTGTCGTGTTTAGTTTTGTAATTTTGTCATTCTTGTTTTTCCCATTTCCTTTACTATTAGTGTTTTTGTTAGGATTTGCTGAATGGATGAATTTCTAAAACCATTATGCTCTTTGACTTTCTGAACCATTTTAATGTGGCTGTTTTGTTTTTCTAGTAAAAAATCTTTGACAGACACCACAGAATAACTGATCAAATGCATTATACTTGCCTCATAATATTGTTGTTCAATGTCAACTATGTGTCAGCAGCTTCATGTTTGACACTGGAAGGGATACAGCCTGTAACACATGGCTGTTTCCAGGTCATTGCTAATCCTCTCCAAGCTTCTTTTCTCCTTATTAGCCATCTTACCCTCTCCATTCCTCACTACACTCACTGTAAAGTCATTTAAAGGTTTATTCCCTGCTTCTGTTTTTTATCATCTATTGTCTGAACATATACATTTGGACCCTATTTTGGAATTCCATGGTGTAACCAGGAGCAATGACAGGTGAAAGTGATATCCTAACACCGGGATGAAGTGGGATGAAGAAGAAGTGGAGTTACCCTTAAAATAAGCCAAGAATATACTGTCTTCCAAGAAAAACCCTTTGTAGGTAGAAGACCAACAGAGAGCTCGGCAGTATGGTTTCATCAGTTCCACGAGAACAGCTCATTTGTGTGTGGAGATAACGGAACGGATGAAAACTTGAAAAAAAAGAAAGAAGCTGTGGGGAGGCTGTGTGACTGAAGTCAGATTAAAACACTTCAAAGACAACGCAGAAGGTAACAAGCTACTCAACACAAGGTACTCTAGCTTTTTTCATTTTATTATATTTAGTTGTATCCCTGCATATATTAGATGTTTATTGGCTCATTATGGGCTCAAATATGTACCATGGAAATGAAAACTTTAGGTTTGCTTGTTAATATATTAAACAAGCTTTGCTTGTTAATACATTTATGTTTCCATTATAATGCTGGCTCTATATTTTCTATACCTACGTACTCCTGCCCTAACAGGAGTTAGGGTACTTTTGACAATAACTGAACAAGACTCCAAATCTGTAAATTACGGCTGAGATATCTGGGTCTCCATGATCCTCACAGGAGCTTGAAATATTTATGTATTTCTTTCATATGAGAATAAGACACAAATACCTACAATTTATACTGACCAATGTTAGTAGACATTGACTACTGGTAAAGTCTTCCAGCATGTTGTGATTCTGTGAGGTATGAGGTGAGAACATTCGTTGACAAGATGTGCTTACTGAAATGGCAAAAGAGCTTTACTAGGAAAAGTGGCAGCTCTGATCAACTGCCAGAAACAGTTGGCTGAGTCATCTGTTGGAATTGAATTATTATTTTACAAAGTTTCTAAAATTTTGTTTAGTTTCATTCATGTTCATTACCACCCAATCCTACCAGAATTTTCAATGTGTTGGGTTTGGGGGTTTAGAGCGCTAACTATTATGCACAGTTTTAGACTTTGGAAGTATTCCAGAGGTATCCAAACAAATGCATGGACTAGTTTTTCAGCATCACTCCTGGACAGGATATTTCTAATTTTAGCAATATTCCACAGGTGAAAGATAGAAATCCCAGAAACCTGTTTAATATAGACATTCATTATCACACATCACCATTTCATTGTAACCTACTCCTATTTATTAGCTGTAAAGAGACCATCTCTTAACCATGCGCCTAACTACTGACTGATAGCTTCCTCCTGTCACATGTCGATGTGCCCCGAGTCAAGCACCCTCCAAGGTGCTTACCAATGTTGTGTCAGTCCATGAATGTGTGTGTGTTTGTGAGTGGGATTGGGTGAATGTGACTTTAGTAAAAAGTGCTTAAAGACCCACTTCGATTAAAATCATGTTTTTCTAGGTGTTAACATGTTCTTGTGGCATTTTTCTGATGCTAGAGGATATATCTTGAGAAAATTAAGCTCAAAGTTGTATTTCTGAGTATTTCTGCATTCAATAGCTGGGTTTCAGTCACGTGATTATGATAACGCAGGAAGACGGCGCGAATTCAGATGGAGGGCAGGAAGTAAAGAATGGAGAATACGTCTATGGAGGAAACCGTTGCAGAGAGTCCGTATTGTACGGATTTAGATCCCGTTTCAAGAAATAGGTATAAGGAGTTAATTGTCAGATATGTGGGACGTGACCCGTACCTCATGAAGATGAGTGAGTTTTTGGTAGGATTTAAAGATTTGCCGACAGTCGAGGCTGTTGACATCACCAACTATCTGGTCCTTCAGACGTCTTACTACACCCGACAGCAAATGAAGGCCTATAAAAGTCTGGAGGCAAACAGCTTTTTTGTCAGCGGGTGGGTCCACAACCTCGGTACCAAACTGCTTCACGATGATCATCGTTTGGTCTTCGCCAGGGTGAGTGTTTGTTCTTATATTGTTTTATGTGTTAAGATGCTAGCAGTATAATACCCGTTACACATTAGACATTAGTAGCCTATAATGTCAACAAACATGCAACACATCTTAAGGACGACGTTAGCCTGACAGTATTTTATGTTTCAAGGTAAAACACTCTCAGAGATCAAGCGAAACACCTCTGAAGACCTGGATTATTGCGAAGAAGGATGGAGAAGTCATTGCAGCTCATTGTAATTGCATGGCAGGGTAAGTCATTTATGTAGGCTAGGACGTTTACCACGAGATCTTACACACACACACACACACACACAGACAGACACGTACTGCTAGCATACTGGCAGTGTACTTAAGAACCAGCGGAGAGAGAGCTTTGAGGGATAAACATGTTAATTAATGTAAAGTGCTACTGCATATTAGTATAAGTAGGCTATATTGCACATCATCAAAATGTGCTGATATAGATTGCACTTTGCCCCTGGTGTAGATTGCATTTGAGGGGCAATGAGGCAATGAGCTAGGCGCATAACTGCCTCTAAGCTGAAACAAGTTGTTAAGACCAACCCCGAGCAACCATCTAAGAGCTTGATCAAGGCCATATGCTACCCAGAAGCACATAGGTTCACCACAGTCGCTACAAGGTATTTAGGGTTTGAATTAGGGTAAGGGAGAGGTTAGGTTTGGGGTATGAGGCTGTCCACATTAAGAACTGTAACTAAAAAGTGTTCTATGAAGTGGGAGGAGAGTCCATACCACAACTATAAAGCTGTGGTCCATACATCTACTATAGACCTTCTTCAGTTAGAACAAATGTTTACTGTTTTCATAGGTACCTTATTTTCCGGATCATAAGTCACACTTTTTTTCATAGTTTGGCTGGCCCTGTGACTTATAGTCCGGTGCGACTTATATATGAAATAATATATATGAAATAATTTGTATAATATATGAAATTTAACATGTTTTTGAATAATTCTGAAATTAAAGAGTAAACATTACCGAAGAGTAAACACTCCTCTTCTGTGCCCCGCAGAAGAGGACACAGCACTTAATCTTCTCCGGAGTTGGCGGAGATGTTCAGAAGCAACACGGAGGACGAATAATTTAATGGATGGTGAACTTGCCACTAGTAGCTTGCCTGTTGGACTTGCCTGTTATGTTAACTTATTAATATTAAATTCCGTGTTATATTGTGTTTATCTTGCATTTCCTGATTAAATGTCTGTTCTTGGACGCTGTGAAATACATTAAATAATCCTCCCTCGCGTATTTGTTCTGCTGCCGGCCAGTGACTCCACATCGCCCAAAATGCTTGATTGCATTGTATTCTCCACATGTTTAGTTAAATGTTCGTGTACCACATCAGCATTTTCGTTCACTGATTTTCATCAACATCTTCATTAACATTACTCTTTTTGGCCTCAATAGTCTAGTTAGCCTACATATTCTCTGTTTTTGTGAAATACATTTCTAAATAAATGCAACTTATGTTTTTTTTCCTGTTCAAGACGCATTTTTTTGACTGATGCGATTCATACTCAGGAGCGACTTATAGTCCGGAAAATTGATAATTAATAATAAATAATTAATGGTATGGACAGCCCTGAAGGGTCAACATTAGTTATAGGGTTATAAGGCTAGGGTTATGCAGCAGTAGAACTAAGTATAGGGGTTAGGGTAATGGCATTTAAATCACTGAACTGCCTCTACACATCCAATACTAAATAATAATTTCCTTATCATGTTTTGCATGTGTACCATGTATAGTTATGGATGCAAACATGAAGCACAAGCCAGAGGAGCGTATGAGAAGCTGATGGGTCGGGAGCATGCAGGTTTCTCCTGTATGGACAGTGGTCTCTGGCTGAATCCCAAGTGGCAATACATGGGGTCCTCCCCTGATGGGATTGTTGCTTGTGACTGTCACGGAACTGGCATCTGCGAGGTTAAGGTGATATTACAGTCCTCAACTGAGCAAAAAGGCAGAAAATATCTTTGCCAATCTATTGTTCACATGTCCTTCTCACTGTGATTTCAGTGCCCACACTCACCAAGATGAAGCCAATCTGCGTTTGTGTGCTCGGAGAAAGGGCTTCTGCCTCATCAGTGATGGGGATAAGGTCACACTGGACCGGAGTCACGACTACTACTACCAAGTTCAGGCACATCTTCACATTGTAGATGCTGAGTACTGTGACTTTGTTGTGTGGAAACGCAATGACATTTTTGTTGAAAGGATTTTGCCTGATCTTGAACTTTGGGATGATGTGATTCCTAAAATTGAGAGCTTTTTTAGAAACAGTATACTTCCAGAAATACTGGGACAGCAAGTTACAAACATACATGTGTAATGTGATGTAAGAATGTTTACTGGAAAGATTAAATGCCATTAAGACAGAATACATGGTGGTTTATTTACAAGATTAGATTTTCCAACAGTTGTTATAATAACTACAAGAACAGAGTGCAATAATACATTGGAATCTTTATTTTTATATATATATATATATATATATATATATATATATATATATATAAAAGATTTCAGAAACATTAACATTACATATTTACAGACTGATGTGTGTCAGGGCTCAGTTACTGGACTGACTGAGTATCCCTCCCTCCCTCTCCTCCTTACTCCAATGGGACGACAGACTCCGAAAGATTAGACAAGACACAGCAAATAACCCCAATCTTGTCAATCAATGCTAGTGCCTCACCTGGTTTTGTAGCCATGTGCTCAATGGGCATAGCCCTGCTTTGCAGAATCTGATATTTTCTTCTGACTAAACCGATGACTCTCTCAACATGAATACGCAAGTTAGCTATTTTTCTAGTCTCTGCCACCTCATACGCTGACAGCTGTTTTCTCCCCTTGGTAAATGCAGGTATCTGTAGTGAAGCACAGTAAAATCCCACACTATCGCCAATATTGAATCCACGGTCTGCTAGGACAATATCTCCAGGTAACAGGTTTTTTAGGAGGCCACTCCCTATTGTGATCTGTTTATCGCTGACTCTCCCTCCCCAGGCACAAGATATGTAAGTTACATAGCCCTGTGGTGCAACAGCAATCAGAAATTTTACAGTATGGTGATGATCAACTATCACAGCAACTTTACATCCAAATGCCTGTCTGAATCCCATTGGCATTGTAGCTTGAAGTACATGTCGCTCTGGCCACTCAATTTGAAATTCTAACCTTTCATGAAGTATGTCAATTATTTTATGCCAAACTCTAGAAGCAGTGGGGAGAGAGATCTTGAACCTGAAAGCTAAATCTTTCAGTGGGAGATTAAGTCGCAGCTTCAGCAAAACTAAGATTAACTGTTCAAATTTTGACAGCACAGACCTAGGACCACAGGTGATGTAGGGTTCGCACAGCTCAAAAATCTGAATTTAACACTAAGAAGTTGGGGAGCCCCGTGTAGAACTTTGTCTTATCTTCATTTTTTTCAAAGGACTCCTGGTTGAACTGTGTGTCCCGGCTTTGGCTCGAAGATCTCCAAGCTCTGTTGTGTTCTGTCTCAAAACATCCTCCATCTTCTCAATGTCATCCGTCGTTAGCTCAGTCTGGCATCCGGCATCTCCATGGCCTGCAATATAGCAGTGGGGAGCATAATTAGTTAATTCATGAATATGAATTATGTGGATTGTTGTGAAGTCTTTTTGACAACCTTTTTACAAACATGCAAGTTCTCTGGCCCAATTATACAGGGTGATTTTCTGACAATCGCATTTGTAACATTTAATAATAATACTGGTTACACATCAGTACAGTAATTCACCTTGATCATGTAATGTCCCATTCCTGCTGATGCCCTCTGATTGTGGGTTGTTGTCAGCCGACTGCTTCGGTTCGGAGCAGTCAGCTGTCTGCGTTAGACCTGGGCTCTCAGCTGTCTGTTGAAGATCCAACATAGCCTCTGCACATCCCGACTGTCTTTGTTGGTCTTCCTTGAGCTTCATCCTCTGCTCTCGTTGAAGAGATGCCTCTGATTTGGGCTTAGTTTTTTGGTAACCGAGGTTGACCGTCGGAGCCCAGTCTACCGACTCAACGTCACCCAAAGTGCTAGGACAGCCTAAAAAGTCCCAATGAAGTCCATATTAGACTACCAGTAACTGTGTAATCATTACTAAGTAAAGGAGAATTTAAAGACAACCTAAGGCTATATAAACACAGCCACAAAAACCAAGTTAGCTAGCTAACATAACTTACCTCCGATGAAGTGGTCGCTGCAGACACGGGCATTAGCAGACTCTGCTCCTCCGGACCGCAGACGTACGTTCAAAATCCATTTTTTACGGCGTTGTTCTGTGAGCTTTCTACATTTCTCACCTTTATGAACGACTATCTTTGGTACTCTATAAAACCCTTTCCCTTTTTCTCGGTTTGAACGATTGGAGCAGCCGTAAACTACACAAAACAAAAGATCCTCAGTTACTTCACTTCCTGCCCTCCATCTGAATTTCGCACGCTTGCGACGCAGCATTGTGACGTCATGTGAAACCCAGCTATTGGCTGTGAATCAGTAGGAGAAGTTAAAATGCCAGCTAAAATAGACTGGAGTTGTTACGTAGTAACTCCACTGGCCAGGGCCACAAGCTCCTCCTCCGCTCCGCCCCGCCCGCTCAGGTTCTAAGGAGTAGAGAAGCCGATGGCGGATCAACACCTGCGTGCTGTAGCGGGTTGCAATACATTGCTGAATAAAACAGCCCCTTTCTTTAAATCTACTGCCTTGTGCTGTTACTGCTTGGTACTACTAGATGTCCACCACATATAGCTTCAATACTGGCGTCATTTGTGGGTATGTTTCTATGAAAAAAATCAGAGAAAAAAAGGTTTGAAACCCGACACCAGCTGTCAGCACGCCCAGCTGCTGAGCGGGAGCAGAGAGAAAAGCGATAGAGAAAGATAGAGAGACAGATAGCAATTTTATAACCAAAAACAAAATGCCCAGATGACTTTAGAGTGCGGATGAGGTACGTGCACTGATCTTTGCCGATCATGATTCAGAAGGGGACGATTTGCCCTCTGATGATGATTGCTCGTCACAGACAAGTGACTCTGACGACGCATCTGGAGCTGCACATACTGAATATGTGAATGTCACTTATTATTATGAAATAGTGTCACCGGATGTGTATTGATCCCTGGACTGTAAGATGTACTCATAGCAATACATGTCTGTTCATTTTTTCACAGAGCTCTCTGGGGGGGAGTGGGGAGATGGGGGGGGGGGGTCTCCGTGCAAATGGCTCCGCCCACAACACAGAGGCGAATTGCTAATGAGCTACTGCAGCAAAGTCCCAGAAAACGGCACAGGTTTGTGATTTTGGCTAAAAACGGCACAATCATAATTTAAAGACCACTGAGAATGTTTAAAAATAGCTCAAAATATGATTGGAGTGGGACTTTAAAGTGGTTGGTATGACTAGAAAATCACTAAATATTCAGAGTGTTTGCCATATTAATGCTAAAATATTATTGAAATTTGATCTAACTAAATATTATTTTCTTAAGAGTTATATAGTCATTTTATATATTATGAGCCATGTTGGGAGGGGGAAGAATGCTGAGTGGCATCCCAAGAACACCATTCCTACTGTGAATGTGTTTTTAAATGTGTAGCCTCCCTAGTTAGGTAGCATGAGCGGTTAGGGAGCATGAGCTGCTGCTGAGATCTCGCGAGAGCTGTGCATAAGTAATATGGCGGTAAACTGGTAAAACAAACAAACTCAGGTAAAAACAAACCAATACATTCGAGCCAAAATGTAGCAAACGTTTAATAATAACAGTTGTTTTATATTTCTCCATAAAACAAACTGGATGAGGAAACCTTGGACAGCCTGGAAAGCTACTTGGACAAGTGCTTTGACAACATTGTTATGGGCAACCCACAAAAATCCACCTCTGCTGTGCCGACAAGCATACGCACCCGTTCTGAGGCCAGCACCTCCACCATCTCGCCAGAGAAAAGCTACAGCGATGTCCTGGACTCAATAGATAAGAAGCTAACCAGCCTAGACGCCCGTCTGGCCCTGGTTGAGGTTCTCCACAAAGAATTTCAAGCCCTAAGGGAATCTTTGGAGTTCAGCCAACAGCAGGTAGTGTCGCTCGCTGCAGAAGGGTTAGAATGGGCAGCTGTTCAGGGACCCCCAGCTTACTCCTTGGCTTTATTAGTCATGTGACACTGGTCAGATAAGAGTTGCTTTATCATCAACTATAATCTAATGTTAGCACAGCTCTGTTAAGTTGTCTTCATTACTCGATGTGGGCGGGGCTAGGGCTAAGCACTGGGATACTGGCTCTTTTTTCTTTTCTCATCTTCACATGTCTATCACCAAATGTCTTTGTCATTAATTTTTTCTTCTTTTATCACTCACACAGACACACAATTCTTCATAACATAACTATTTATTTCTCTCTCACCCTTAAGACCTTCTCAACTCTCTTCTATTCTTCTCTTTCTTATATCTCGGCTTTTGGATTTTCAATCAGGCAACCCCAAGCACAAACTAATAATGCACTTGTGTTTATCTGTTTCTATGGTGATATGCACTTTCCAACTTTAGTTTCAAAACTATGGCTACTCTAAGGTTTGTCACATGGAATGTTCATGGAGCTGGCACCAGAGAGAAAAGAGTTAAGATTTTTAACCAGTTTAAAAGATTGAAGGCAGATGACGTCTTTTTACAAGAAACCCATAATTCTACCTCAGCTGCAGTTGATCTTAAATCCCTTGAGTTTCCTAGTGTGTTTTCTGCATGCTATAACTCTAGACAAAGGGGAGTAGCAATATTAATGAATAAAAATGTTATTTTTACAGTAATACAGTTACAGATCCAGAGGGTAGATTTATTACAGTAAAACTATCTATACATAACCAAAAGTTATGTATTGTCAGTATATATGGTCCAAATGTTGATGACCCCTCATTCTTTCATTCCTTCTTCTCCGTGCTCCTTGAACACATGGATTGCTCACTTCTTCTTGGGGGGAACCTCAACTTTGGTTTAAATGAAGAAATAGACAGGCTCAGCACAGAAGGGACTCAGATGGAATGGCGCAGATGGAAATCTATAGATATAGTCAAACAGTACATGAGCGATTATGGACTTTGCGATGCATGGCGATCTCTTCACCCCAATGACAAAAAATATACTTTCTTCTCAAATGTCCACCATTCGTATTCTCGACTGGATTATTTGTTAGTCAGCGGCTCACTGTTGACTGACATTTCAGACACTGACATACACCCTATAGCTGTTAGCGATCATGCTCCTGTTTCTCTAACTTTAGTAAATAAAAAAGAAACACCTCAAAGCAAAGATTGGAGATTTAATATATCATTACTTAAGGATAAAGAATTTATTAAATATTTTGAAAAAAGTGGGCTTCTTATTTGGAATATAATGACCTACCTGGTACGTCGCCATCCATTCTTTGGGAGACAGGGAAAGCTGTGATTAGAGGTAAAATAATCTCATTCTCATAAAATAAAAAAAATTGAAAAAAAACGTATTCAGGAATTAGAAGAAACTATTAATTCATTAGAAGCTTCTCTAGATGAGGAGAGACTAGGCAAAATCCGTAAAGCAAAGCTAGAATTAAATCAAATTATTAATAAACAGACCCAGTTCTTAATTCAAAGATTTAGGATAGAAAACTTTGAACAAAGTAATAAATCAGGTAGATTTTTGGCTAACCAGTTTAAAATTAATAAAGAAAAAACAATTATATCTGCTATTAAAGATCAGACCGAGAATACAGTATATGATCCCGGAAGAATAAACAACACCTTTAAAGAATTTTACAAAGCTTTTTACTCACCAGAGATAAACCCATCAGATCATGAAATTGAACAATGTTTGGATAAAATAACACTACCTAATTTCTCTGAAAGTCAAGCGATGGCCCTGGATTCACCACTAACAGCCGCTAAATTCCAGGAGGCCCTCCAAAGCATGCCCGATAAAAGGCTCCAGGCCCAGATGGATTTCCAGCAGAGTTCTATAAAGAATTCTGGAGTATTCTGGCACCAACATTCCACAGAATGCTGCAGGAAACCAAGGAAATTCAAATTCAATTCAATTCAAAAATACTTTATTGATCCCAGAGGGAAATTAAGTGTTGGTATAGCTCATATAATTAATTCTTTAAGGAGTTGTTGTAGATGATAATGGCTGTGGGCAGGAAGGATTTCCTGTAGCGGTCTGTATTGCAGCGAAACTGAAGAAGCCTCCGACTGAAGACGCTCTGTTGTTGTATGACTGTCTCATGAAGAAGATGCTCAGGGTTGTCCATAATTTTTTTGATTTTATGAAGAATCCTTCTTTGCATTATCATCTCCAGATTTTCCACAGTTGTCCCAAGAACAGAACCAGCCTTCTTTATCAGGTTGTTTAGCCTTTTTAAATCCCTGGCTCTGATGCTGCTACCCCAACAGATGATGGCTGAAGAGATTACACTCTCCACAACAGACTTGTAGAAGATTTGCAGCATCTTGCTGCAAACCTTGAAGGACCTAAGCTTCCTCAAGAAGTACAGTCTGCTCTGTCCCTTCTTGTAGACGGCTTCACTGTTGCGCCTCCAGTCCAGTCTGTTGTCAAGGTGAACTCCGAGGTATTTATATTCCTCAACCACCTCCACTTCTTCTCCCATGATGGAAACAGTGTTTGACTTATCCCTGTTTCTTCTGAAATCTACAATCATCTCCTTTGTTTTGTTCACATTCAAGGTGAGACGATTGTTTCCACACCATGTCACAAAGCGGTCCACCAACTCTCTGTATTCAGCTTCTTGTCCATCTCTGATACACCCGACAATTGCAGAGTCATCTGAGTATTTCTGCAGATGACACGTCTCTGATTTGTACTGGAAGTCTGAGGTGTACAGAGTGAAAAGGAATGGTGAGAGTACGGTCCCCTGTGGTGCTCCTGTGCTACTGACCACCTGGTTTGACACACAATTCTTCAGTCTCACAAACTGTGGTCTGTTTGTCAGGTAGTCATTGATCCAGGCGATTGTTGAGGGCTCCACCTGTGTCTTCAGGAGTTTCTGACAAAGCAAATCAGGCTGAATTGTGTTAAATGCACTGGAGAAATCAAAGAACATGATCCTCACAGTGCTGCCTGCTTTGTCCAGATGACAGTGGGTTGGTTGAAGTAGGTGGATGATGGCATCTTCAACTCCAACTCCACAGCGATAAGCAAACTGCAGTGGGTCCTGATATGTTCTTGTTTGCTTACTCAGGGGGGCCAACAGGAGTCTCTCCAGGACCTTCATGATGTGGGATGTCAGGGCAACGGGTCTATAGTCATTGATGACTGATGGGTGAGTTCTTTTGGGTACTGGAACAAGGCAGGATGTCTTCCACAACACTGGGACCTTCTCCTGAGTTAGGCTAAGGTTGAAGATGTGCTGCAGAATCCCACAGAGCTGCTCTGCACAGGCCTTCAGGACTCTGGGGCTGACACCATCTGGACCTGCAGCCTTGTTCCGGTTCAGTTTCTCCAGTTGCCTCTTCACCTGACTTTTGGAGACAGACAAGTGGGAGGGGGAGGCAAAGGGGGTAGCAGCACCTCCTGACTTTGTTGAAGTCAAACTTGTGGAATCAGAAGAGTCCATGGCTGAGGTGAAGGATAAAACATCCGAGGTGTAACAGGGAAACTGTTGATCAGAGGAGAGTGGGATGTCTGTTTGGCTGGGAACAGGAGAGGTGGATGCTGAGCTAGTTCCTGAACTGAACCTGTTGAAGAATATGTTCAGTTCATTGGCTCTGTCCAGACTTCCATCTATCCAATCCTTCCTGTCCTTAAAACCTGTGATCTTTCTCATTCCTGACCAGACATCTCGGATATTGTTCCTCTCTAGTTTGTTCTCCAGCTTCTTCCTGTATGCCTCCTTGCTGTCTCTGATCTTGACCCTAAGTTGCTTCTGTATACTCCTCAATAATTCCCTGTCTCCCTCCCTGAAGGCTCTTTTTTTCTTGTTTAGCAGTTCCTTCAGGTCACTGGTGATCCAGGGTTTGTTATTAGGGAAGCATCTCACTGTTCTGGTGGGGATGATGTTGTCCACACAGAAGTTTATATAGTCAGTCACACACTCAGTCATGGCATTGATGTCCTCTCCATGTGCTTGGCAAAGAGTCATCCAGTCTGTGGTTGCAAAACAACCCTGCAGGGCTTCTTCAGCTTCCTGTGACCATTTTCTCACAGTTCGTTTTGTCACAGGTTGCCTCTGAACAAGGGGTTTATATTCTGAACAGAGAAAAACAAGATTGTGATCTGATTGTCCCAGAGGAGGTCTTGGTTTGGACATGTATGAATCCTTTAAATTTGCATAAAACAAATCCAAGGTCCTGTTTTCTCTTGTAGAGCAGCTGACAAACTGTTGAAATGTTGGAAGTGTAGTAGAGAGGGAGGCATGATTAAAATCACCAGATATTGCCACAAATGCATTGGGGTGCTGTGTCTGTAGCTTAGCAACAATGGAACTGATGACATCACATGCATTGTCGGCAACGGCTGAAGGTGGAATGTAAACAACTGCCAAAATTACACTGGTGAACTCTCTTGGTAAATAATATGGACGAAAACTCACTGCCAAGAGTTCGACATCTGGGCAGCAGAGACGGCACTTCACAGTAACATGTCCTGGATGACACCATCTGTTTTTGACAAGCACTGCTACTCCACCACCTTTCCTTTTTCTGCTCGTCTTCAGATCTCTGTCTGCTCGTACAGTCAGGAAGCCTGGCAGACAGACGTTGGAGTCGGGGATATGATCCAGTAGCCACGTCTCCGTAAAACACATAACACTGCATTCACGGTACTCTGGCTGAGTCCTTGTAAGGGCTTGGAGTTCATCCATCTTGTTAGCCAGTGATCTTACGTTGCCCATTATGATCGATGGAAGAGATGGCTTGAACTTCCTCTTTCTCTGTCTCCTTTTCGCTCCTGCTCTGCATCCACATCTCCTCCTTATCAACTCATCAGGGATTTGTGGCTTCAGTTGAGGTATTATTTCAGCTTTTGCGATGTTAATCAGCTGCTCCCGGCTGTAAACCACATTGTTGCCATGGTTACGCATCATAACAAATTGTTAAAAAGGGAAAAATTTACAGCAACAATCCTTCCAGCTTCACAGCACCAAAAACTAGAAAGTATACAGGTAAAAAAATGTAATCTTCTTTAAGAAAAAAGAGGAACCAATGTACAAAAAAACATAACTTAATATGTAACCAACAGAGCCACTCCAACATGCAGCCACCCAGAGCAGCGCAATTCTAGAATCGCAATTCTAAATGGCCAACTTCCACCAAATATGAATTCTGCCTACATTAGTCTTCTACTAAAATCAGGTAAAGACCCTGTGTTTCCTACCAGCTATCGTCCCATATCCCTCATTAATGTTGATCTTAAAATAATCTGCAATGCCCTCGCAAAAAGGATAGAGAAAGTAACCCCTCCTATAATAAATCCTGATCAAACTGGTTTTATAAAGGGGAGACATTCATCCATAAATTCTCGTAGATTAATAGATTTTTCTTACTGTGAAAATATTGAAACTAATATATTATCCCTAGATGCAGAAAAGGCATTTGATAGAGTTAACTGGAAATTCTTATTTGCAACCTACATACATTTGGCTTTGAAAATTCTTTTATAAACTAGTTGAAAATATTATACAGTTCACCAACAGCATGTATCAGGACTAATAACCAAACATCATCTAGGTTTTATCTTCAGAGAGGTACCAAGCAGGGATGTCCTCTATCTCCCTCCCTGTTTGCTATTTTTATTGAACCACTAGCTGCAGCAATCAGAAAACTCACAATTTTAAAGGCCTAAAAGGCAATAACATAGAACATAAAATCAGTCTTTATGCAGATGATGTATTACTTTTTCTCCAGCATTCACAAATCTCTTTGTCTCAGGTAATCGGGTTGATAAACTTTTACTCAAAAGTTTCAGATTATTCTATAAATTGGTTAAAATCTACTGTTCTTCCAATCAATTGTTCTGTCCAGAATCCAACTAATACGCAACTGCAGTCAGGGAATATTACTTATTTAGGTATCAATATCTCACCAAGACTGCCAGATTTAATAAAGCTAAATTACATCCCACTTTTAAAAAAAAGTGGAAGATGATCTTGATAGATGGAAATCCCTACCCATATCACTTATGGGAAAGGTTGCTTCAGTAAAAATGATGGTTTTGCCCAGAATCAACTACTTATTCTCAATGATCCCAAGTAAACCATCACTGGATTGGTTTAGATCTCTGGACTCCTCTGTCTCTAAATTTCTTTGGAAAGATAAACCCCCACGTATCAGCTTAAAAACACTGCAGAAGACCAAAGATAAAGGAGGACTAGATCTACCAAACTTCCATTCTTATTTCTTAGCCAACAGGCTCCAATACATCTCAAGATGGTTCAAACATAGCTACCTAGATGAGTCCTGGATAGACGTATAACAGACACTTTGCAATAAGATAAACTTTCAGCCATTTATCAGCTCAAATATAAAACAACATGAACGCTTTAAAAGCATAAATATCAGCTCCTCTCTGACAGCATGGTGGGAGTTTCTAAAAATGACAGAGTCCACAATAATACCATGCAGACAATTCAATTCAAATTCAATTCAAAATTACTTTATTAATCCCAAAGGGACATTAAATGGTGTTGTAACTCATTATGCAAGTTCCTTCAAAGATTTGTTGTAGATGCTGATGGCTGTAGGTAGGGATGATCTCCTGTAGCGCTCTGCAGATCTGAAGAAGCCTCTGACTGAAGACGCTCTGTAGTTGTATGACAGTCAGATGTAGAGGATGCTCTGGATCTATGGTGTCTTCTTTTCAACTCATCAGGGTTTTGTGGCTGTAGTTGAGGTATTATTTGAGCTTTTGTGATGTTAATCAGCTGCTGCCAGTTGTAAACCACCTTGTTGCCATGGTTATGCATCATAACAAATGTCCAAAAATAAAAAGTATCAGCAAAAATCCTTCCAGCTGCACAGCATTCAAAACCAGAGAGAACAGTTGTCCACAAAAACAATGTTTCTACCAGAAATGGAAGAATTAAAGTTTTAAAAAAGAAAAAAAATATGAACCAAAGTAACAGAGCTACTCCAACATGCTGCCACCTTGAGCGGCACAATTCCGGAATGACGTTCACCCATCTGGAATAACCCCGACATCTTTATTGATCATTTATGATAAGTTTTCCAGACTGGAGGTGTAATGGAATTGAATACCTGGAACATATATTTGAAGGAACATTTAATACATTAATTACACAATATGGAATTGATAAAAACATTCTTAGAATATCACCAAATTAAATCTATTATTAAAGGTACATTTAGGCTCAATACAATTGAATTAAAAATTCCAGCAAGAGTTTTAGATTTTCTTAATCTCAACCCCCCCAAATTGCTGTCTAAAATATACAAAACCTTATCTACATTAGATGAATCAATAGCCACCAATAGGCTTTCTGAGTGCTACCAGCTGATTCGACGGGGGTAAGCCGTATCGCGTCATTTCCTGTTGTCACTGTTGCGCTCCCTGTAAACTGTTTGGTGTTCAGACTCTCTTGAATTGGTCTTATTTTCTCTGTGCTGAGCCCTTTCTACGTTATTTTAACACACAAGCACACTAAAACACACGTTTTGTGGTGGTGTACTTTACGTTTTGGGAACTCCTTGTGTTTCACACAGCTTTCTTGGGGTGGTAAGGTCTCGCTAGCTCAGTTAGCTTAGCTTCATTGCGGCTATGGCTACTCCTCTTTCTCCTGTCTCTAACTCTTCTCTTCTCTCTTGCTCTCTCTGTCAGATGTTTAGTTACTTCCCTGCCTCCTTTAGTGATAATGGTAACTGTAATAAATGTAATATTTTTGTAGCTTTGGAGGCGAGGGTATCAGAATTAGAAGCACGGCTCCGCGCTGTTGAAAAACCAGCAGATAGCCGAAGCCCATTAGCCAGCACGGAGCCAACAAGGATAGAACCCCTTAGCTGTCCTCTGGTAGAGCCCGCGCAGCTGGGACCTCAAGCCGGCTGGGTGACTGTACGTAGGAAGCATAGTTCTAGGACCCAGCCCCCGGGCCACCACCAACCGGTCCGCGTTTCTAACAGATTTTCCCCGCTCAGCGACACACCCGCTGAGATGCCGACTCTGGTAATTGGCAGCTCCATAGTCAGAAACGTGGCATTAGAGACACCATTGACCATAGTCAAATGTTTGCCAGGGGCCAGAACGGGCGACATCAAATCCTACCTGAAACTGCTGGCTAAAGATAAGCGTAAATACAGTAAGATTGTTTTTCACGCTGGCGGTAAAGATACCCGGTTACGCCAATCGGAGGTCACTAAAATTACTGTTGCTTTGGTGTGTAAGTTTGCCAAAACAATGTCAGACTCTGTAATCTTTTCTGGTCCCCTGCCTGATCGGAGCAGTGACGACATGTTTAGCCGCATGCTGTCATTCCATCAATGGTTGTCTAGGTGGTGTCCTGCAAATGATGTGGGCTACATTGTTAACTGGAGAACATTTTGGGGAAAACCTGGTCTGATCCGGAGAGACGACATCCATCCCACTTTGGATGGAGCAGCTCTTCTTTCTAGGAATATGGCCGAATTTATTAGTCCTCCAAAACACTGACAACCCAGGGTCCAGACTAGGAAGCAGAGTCGTAGTTTAACCCACCTCTCTGCTGCTTCTGTACTGTTACCCCCCCATTACTCTATAGAAACAGTGTCTTGCCCATGGCCAAAATTAAATGGATTAAAAGTTAAGCCAACAAAAGCAAATTATGGAAGTCTCATAAAAATAAATACAACTTTGACTGAACAGAAAAATAAATCTATTAAATGTGGTTTATTAAACATAAGATCTCTCTCCTCAAAGACTTTGTTAGTAAATGACTTGATTTGTGATAATCACATTGATTTCCTTTGTCTCACAGAAACCTGGTTGCAGCAGGAGGATTATGTCAGTATAAATGAGTCAACTCCTTCAAGTCATTTAAATTTTCACATTCCTAGAAATACTGGGCGAGGAGGAGGAGTTGCAACCATTTTTCGTTCTGATTTACTAATAAGTCCCAGACCAATTGATAGCTACAGTTCTTTTGAACATCTAACCCTTAATTTTCCTCATCCAAGTTGCAAAACATTAAGACCATTTTTGTTGGTTTGTTGGTGGTTTTGTATCGTCCACCAGGCCCTTACTCTCAATTCTTGGATCAGATCTCACATTTTTTATCTGATTTAGTATTAAATACTGATAGGGTTATTATGTGGGGGACTTTAATATTCATGTGGATACTGAAAGTGATAGCCTAAATGCAGCCTTTAGTGCTATTTTAGACTCAATTGGCTTCACTCAAAAAGTACAGGGATCGGCCCACTCGGGCAAACACACTTTGGACCTTGTACTGACATACGGTATTGAGTGTGAGGAAATAACAGTCCACCCACATAACCCGGTCCTGTCTGACCACTTCTTAATAACTTTTGAATTTACTTTAACTGACCATTTTAAATCTGAAAGAAAATTTCATTATAGTAGAGCTTTATCAGACAATGCTGTAACAATTTTTAAAGAATCTGTTCCATTCTTACTTTCCTTAGTGTCTCAGGGTAACACAGTGGATGGCAGCAATTCTATCTCTAACCCTTCAGAAATTGATGATCTGGTTCACAGCGTTACTTCCTCATTGCGTTTGGCATTAGATAGTGTAGCCCCCTTTAAAAAGAAAGTGGCTAGCCATAGGAGGCTGACTCCTTGGTTCAACGCAGAGTTGCGTACTTTAAAGCAGAATACTAGGAAGTTGGAGAGAAAATGGCGCTCTACACACCTAGAGGATTCCTATTTCTACTCCTTAAAGAATTGATTATATGAGCTATACCAACACTTAATTTCCCTCTGGGATCAATAAAGTATTTTTGAATTTGAATTGAATTGAATTGAATTTAACCTGGAATAACAGTCTATTGCTGTATAAAAAGACCCTTCGACAAGCTAGAACAGCATATTTTTCATCATTAATAGAGGCGAATAAAAAAAATCCTAGGTTTCTTTTTAGTACAGTTGCCAAACTTACACAGAGTCATAGCTCTGTTGAGCCAACTATTCCCCCAGCTCTTAGCAGTGATGATTTTATGGTTTTCTTCGTAAATAAAATTAATTCTATTAAAAATAAAATCATTGGCATCCTCTGTTCAGTCAAAGTTGTATTTATCTTTATGAGATTTCCAATAATTTGCTTTTGTTGGCTTAACTTTTAATCCATTTAATTTTGGCCGTGGGCAAGACACTGTTTCTATAGGGTAATGGGTGGGTAACAGTACAGAAGCAGCAGAGAGGTGGGTTAAACTACAACTCTGCTTCCTGGTCTGGACCCTGGGTTGTCAGTGTTTTGGAGGACTAATAAATTCGGCAACACTCATTTTTGTGACCTTCGATTGGCGTAACCGGGTGTCATTACCGCCAGCGTGAATAACAATCTTACTGTATTTACGCTTATCTTTAGCCAGCAGTTTCAGGTAGGATTTGATGTCGCCCGTTCTGGCCCCTGGCAAGCATTAGACTATGGTCAATGGCAGTGTTGGGAGTAACGCGTTACAAAAGTAATTAATTACTGTAATGCATTGATTTTTGCTGTAACGCGGTAATGTAAGGCATTACTGGGGAAAGAAATGTAATATTTTACTCGATACAAATGTCAGTAACGCGCGTTACAATGCATTGTTAACCCGGAATAAAGTGGTAGGTTTTCTTTTTCTTCATACAAATTCACCAAAATCACTGCGAGATCAGCAGAGGAGAAACGTCCCCGCAAAATGTTTCACTTCCTGTAGTCAGACAGAGCAGAGATGAGTGAGCCTGCAGCTGATCTAACATCGGATAGTACATTCTCCAGATGCGATTGTTCCTTGTATTGCACCATGAACCATCACTGTGGCTATTGTATCTTACTGTTTTTAACCACAATCCAAGCTCAGTCGGATTCCAAATCCCCTTCTACTGGATGTGTATTAAGCTAATTGAGCATCATGAGCTACATTTAGATTTCCAAATCCATATTTGCATTTTATTTTGGTGAGAGTAACTTAAAAGTAATGCAATAGTAGTGTAATGCCTTACATTTTAAATACAGTAATATTGTAATGTAACAAATTACTTTGAAATTAAAGTTACAAGTAATAAATAATGCATTACAGTTTTGAAGTAACTTGCCCAACACTGGTCAATGGTGTCTCTAATGCCACGTTTCTGACTATGGAGCTGCCAATTACCAGGGTCGGCTTCTCAGCGGGTGTGTCGCCGAGCGGGGAAAATCTGTTAGAAACATGGATGGGTTGGTGGTGGCCCATGGGCTGGGTCCTAGAACTATGCTTCCTACGTACAGTCACCCAGCCGGCCTGAGGTCCTGGCTGCGCGGGCTCTACCGGAGGACGGCTAGGGGGTTCTATCCCTTTTGGATCCGCGCTGGCTAATGGGCTTCGGCTATCTGCTGGTTTTTCAACAGTGCGGAGCTGTGCTTCTAATTCTGATACCCTCGCCTCCAAAGCCACAAAAATATTACATTTATTACAGTTACCATTATCACTAAAGGAGGCAGGGAAGTAACTAAACATCTGACAGAGAGAGCAAGAGAGAAGAGAAGGGTTAGAGACGGAAGAGAGAAGAGTAGCCATAGCCGCAATGAAGCTAAGCTAACTGAGCTAGCGAAAACACAAGGAGTTCCCAAAATCTAAAGTACACTACCACAAAACGTGTGTTTTAGTGTGCTTGTGTGTTAAAATAACTTAGAGAGGCCTCAGCACAGAGAAAAAAAGATGAATTCAAGAGAGTCCTAACACCAAACAGCTCCACGGAGCACAACCAACACTGCCTCCAGTGGCTACTCCACTTAATATATATGTCAAGTGGAGTACCATAGCAAAAGCTAGTGCTCTGCTTGGGAAAGTAAATCTGTTGGGCTTCTATTTGGTACTCAGACACCAATTCTGAGCTTCACACTGCCAAAAAGGACACGTAAAAAAAAAAAAAATTATAAAAATAATTTTTTTTAAATACATAAATAAATGTGTATCTTTTTAGAGAAAAAAGATGTGCAAAGATAAGGTTGAGTTTTTGAAGAAATCTGGACTTTGCTTCAGCTGTTTAATCAGAGGACATCTTAATAAGGACTGTAAAAGAAAGAGGTCATGTCAATTTTGTGCTCAAGGACACCCAAGTCTTCTTCATGTTTCAAGGCTTGAAGATCCAACAACCTCAACCAATGATGAAAATGAATCACATGTCTGATCAAGTGCTCTTGTCTCAGTGCTGAAGGAAAATCATTTGTTTAAAGAAGCAAGACAAAAATAAGAATTGTTGTAATAGTGCCTATTCAAGTCAAACCAAATAAAACTCCACAAATGGTTGAAAAATATGTCTTTATTGACCCAGGGAGTTCTGGTATATTTTGTACCGAAGATTTAGCACGAAAACTCCATCTAACCAGCAGAAAAACAAAGCTCTTTTTTATCTCTATGAATAAACAGGCCAGTGTTGATAGTCATATGTTGACTGACCAGGGGCCTGTACCATGAAGCCGGATTAGGTGGCTAGCCAGCTATGTTTCAGCTTAGTTTCCGCCAACCCTGGGTTTTAGGTACTATGAAAGTAGCTCGGCTTTGATCGGTGTTCGTTGCCATGGTATCTTACACTGCACGGCTAACCTGCTCCGGGGCAGGTTATGTTCTGGATTCAAGATCTCAGACTGAAGTTTGACCAATCAGCTGTGAGCAAAGAAACATATATGTGACGTAACTAATTCCCAGCGTCTGTTCTCTGTTGCAATGGCTTCACCTTTTTTCCCAAATCCTGTGGACATCTCCGCGCAAATTGTTAGACGAGCACTTCGTAGAGAACGAGTTTTTAGGGACAGACAAAATCCATTTGACTTTCCTGATGCGTATTTGTATGAAAGATACAGATTTTCCGCGGAAGGATTGTCTTATCTCGGTGAGCTTCTTGAGCCGCACATAAAAAATGTGACTCGTCGAAGCCATGCCCTGATTGTACCGCAAATGGTATGTATTGCGTTGCGTTTTTTGCAAGTGGTACATGTATGCGGTCGGGGATGCAGAGAATCTAGGGAAAAACACAGTCTGCCGAACCATTCGAAAGGTGGTTCTCGCTCTGCAGGGGTACATCAATAGCTTCATTGTGTTCCCTGGACATTTATCGACCATGTCCATAAAAGAGGGCTTTTATAAAATTGCCGGTAAGATATCTTGATAGGGTGACATCACATGAACAAATGTAACATTTCAGACTCATTTTTATTTTCTTCAAAAAAGCATATTTCACATCTTTTTCTGTTTGCTGCAAACAAGTGTTTGTGATTAAATGTTCAAAGAAAATAATAAAAGGTTATGGTAAATACTCACCACTTTGAATTATATTTTTATATTTTGTCTTGATCTGCTGCCAAGAACGTTTGGAGTTGGGGTTGCATCTAAAAATCAATGAATATCATTCTTTCTTAGGATGTAATAGCCTATACATTCACATTGTACATACATCTACACACATATACAATATATATATATATATATATATATATATATATATATATATCTCAACACAAATACATTTTCATTTTAGCATTTAATATATTTTTTATATGCTAAGCCTACATAAATGTACATTAATTGTTTAACCCACGCATTAACGCAATCAGCAATCTTCCTCCACGATTGTTCTCTTGCTTTGGCAGCAGATACAGTGTTACTGCGTGCTTGAAAAATATTTCGAAATTCCTCATATTTCTGGAGAATAATCTCTTGCTCCTCCGTTGAAAAGTATATAGCCCTCGCTCTATCCATATCGAACGCGATTGGTTGTTCAGTGTCGTCGTCACTCTTTTATGTGCACTTGCGTGTGGATTAATCATAGCTTAAGGATCAAAGCCTGAGTTGACAGAGAAAGTTGATAAGCTGCGTCATGGTACCAATAAAGCCTGATTGCATTGGTTTGGTTTTGTCGACTCAAAACCAATCCTGTAACCCCGAGTTTGTTCAGCTACCTTCATGGTACAGGCCCCTGGAAGTGAGTGGTTTAGAAGGTTTGTTTATTGACATATCAATGGTGTTTACACAAAAGGAGATACCGTTAAACAAAGCAAACATCCCTCTGCAGGAAGAGCTGGATAAATGGCCTTAACTAAAGGATGTCAAATTGCCATGCAAAAATGCTGATCTGAGTCTTTTGATCGGAAATAATGCATAAAAGCTCATGGAACCATGAAAAGTGATTAACGGTCAGGACAGCAGACCATTCGCAGTGAGAACCCTATAAAGCCTGCTCAGAAATGGAAAAGCAACAACAGGTTACTGTCAACAGAGTTAGCCTGCAAGCAATAGAGGAACTTACAAGACTCAGTTTTGGACTGATAGCACCACAGTGTTATCTTAGATCACATCTGAAACGCAAAGATTCAAAACATTTATTACAAATAGAATTGCAATTATAAGGGAAAACACCAAGCTATCCCAGCTACATTACACTTCCCTCAATCCTTCAGACTGTGCATCATGTTGGCTGACAGTAGAAAATTTTTCTAAGAAAATAGAAATGGATTAATGGCCCAACATTCCCTCAAAGTCCAGAGCAGTCATTCAAATTAAATTCAAATTCAAAAATACTTTATTGATCCCAGAGGGAAATTAAGTGTTGTTGTAGCTCATATCATTAATTCTTTAAGGAGTTGTAGATAACGATTGCTGTGGGCAGGAAGGATTTCCTGTAGCGGTCTGTATTGCAGCAAAACTGAAGACGCCTCCAACTGAAGACACTGTTGTTATATGACAGTCTCATGAAGAGGATGCTCAGGGTTGTCCATTTTATTTTTTCATTTTTGTAAAAGCTCCGATGGTAAACTACAGACCATGATGTTGAACTCAAAAAGAAGCTAATGATAAACATAGCACTGACAATAAGCGCCCCAAAGCCTACAAACAAACGAAGTATCATTCCAAGCATCCACCGGTGACTGAGGGGACCTCGGCAAGACGCTGGGGACCCACGACGTGGTGTAGAGGACCCTGGACGAGGAGTTGGGGACCGCACCTTAGGAGTGACGCGGTGCCGGGACTGAAGCTTGGGTGCGACAAGCCGCCAGGACTGGAGCTTGGGAGTGACACACAGCTGGGACCGGAGCGGCGCAGGACCAGGAAATACGATGCGAGGTGTTTCACCCTGGACACCCTCGGCGACAAGAGGAACCCAAGGCGTGTCCTCCTGGACACCCCCGGCAGAGACAGGAACCAGAGGCAAGTCCGCCTGGACACCCCCTGCGGAGAAGACAGAAACGAGAGGTGTGTCCTCCTGGACACCCCCTGCGAAGACAAGAACCGGAACTGCAGGAGCAGCAGTGAAGCGTCGCCTCCAGAGGGACTCAAAGTACTCCATATAGATAACCCCAATCATGATGGGGTCATCCCCAAACTGACAGGGGAGCTGGGCAATTAGGGAGACAATCAGGGAGACAAGGAACGGCTGGGGACAATTAAGGGTACAGGGACGGACGAAGACAGGGACAGACGTCACATTCTGACACTTAAGTCTACGCAAAAATATTTACTAGGCACTTTGCATTGACCATTTATGGCAGAAATTGGGTGTGTAGGAGGTGGGATATGATCCAAAATAAGCTGAGTTCATTTTTAGGGAGAGTGAGATTTATAAAGCAAAAATTGTGTGCAGCTGTGTGTATTCAAAGTTTCATAGATCTGAAACTTTCTTTGAGTATGTAATTTTTTTTTGCTGAGCTTAAGTACGGTTTTAGTCAGGATTCTACACATTTCATAAATGAGACCCCTTAGCAGCTAACGCAAGCCCACTGACAAGCAGCTGCGCAAATCAGGTCCTTCTGGAACAGAAGAAAGTTGTGAGATTGTGCATTCAGCCCACAGCAGGTGAAATGTTCATAATATATGTTTAATTTAATTGTTTAAATGTAGTTACAGGGACCATATAAGTATTTTTACCACTGTGGAAAAATGTTACATGTATTCATCTAGATTCTGGCCCCAATAGAGTTCACTGGTGCATTTAGAAGTTTAGAAATGTAGCTGTAGCCATTATCAGTAGTGCCATATTATGCCCTGTGGTGAGCAGTGTACAGTAATTACAAACAAAGGAATCTTACAGAGCTCATATGAAGAGAACATGACATGGAATTGGGATGAGCTTCTTAGAAGAGACCAGCAATGAACAATGAAAATCAAGGAGCTTAGATACAGAAGAGGAATGACTAACAACAAGAAATTGGGTGCGTACAAACAGAGGAATGCTAAAGAGCAGAGTCAGAGTACTGAGCAGGGAACTGAGAAAAGGAGACAACAAAACACAGAATCAAAACAGAGAGCTGAATCAAAACACAAAAGGAAATAAAAGGGAAAAAAGATTAACACTAAAATATTAGGACTCTAAACCAAAACACAGAGAACTGAAAAAAATAAATAACGAAGAATCTCAACGCAGACAATAATCAAAGACTGTAAATTATCAACAATCATCTACAGATCATGAGATAATTGTATGTATTGCAACAGAAATACTTTTTTGTGAAGGTGTCTTTTCTTTGACTTCTCTGTGCAATACTTTAGCAATAAAAGATCTACTAGCTGATAATTATTTGCACATAGTAGCAGCTGGTTTCTTTGCTTTTTCTTATTTTTTGTACATCCTTTTAAGAAAAGCATTGATGTGTTGAATGCTCTTTTTACCTGTTTTATGTATTCTTTAAATACTGTGTCTAAAGTAAACACTGTCTGAAGAAACTTTTTGTACTTAACACAAAAAAAGAGTTTATAAAAAGTGGTCAGCAAGCAAAATAACAAGCACATAAATGTCCATTGTAAGTTTGTTGTTGTTGGCTTTCTGTTTGTTGCAGAGTTACTGTCAATAAGTTTTTTTCCTCACCTCAACTACTTAGCTTATTGCCCCATTCACCTCACAGCTGTGACTTTGGACCTTGCAGTGAGAATAGCTTACCATCAGACATCACACTGAGATGGAGCATAAAGGTTGGGGGGCGAAAGCATAGAATAGTCTGTGGTGTGTTTGCAACAGTATCTTCCGGTATAATTGCAGGTGTTTGTCTCCTTTAGGAATACTGTCCTCCTATTTGAGCTGTTTACAAGAAAACTAAGGTTTGTTTTAAATCCCTTGTTGTCAAGCTATACCAGAAGAAACCTTCATGTGGGAAATTGCAGATATATATCATAATCTTAATGTACAGGTCCTTCTCAAAAAATTAGCATATTGTGATAAAGTTCATTCTTTTCCATAATGTAATGATAAAAAATAAAATTTCATATATTTTAGATTCATTGCACACCAACTGAAATATTTCAGGTCTTTTATTGTTTTAAAACTGATGATTTTGGCATACAGCTCATGAAAACCCAAAATTCCTATCTAAAAAAATTAGCATATCATGAAAAGGTTCTCTAAACGAGCTATTAACCTAATCATCTGAATCAACTAATTAACTCTAAACACCTGCAAAAGATTCCTGAGGGTTTCTTAAAACTCCCAGCCTGGTTCATTACTCAAAACCGCAATCATGGGTAAGACTGCCGACCTGACTGCTGCCCAGAAGGCCATCATTGACACCCTCAAGCAAGAGGGTAAGACACAGAAAGAAATTTCTGAACGAATAGGCTGTTCCCAGAGTGCTGTATCAAGGCACCTCAGTGGGAAGTCTGTGGGAAGGAAAAAGTGTGGCAGAAAACGCTGCACAACGAGAAGAGGTGACCGGACCCTGAGGAAGATTGTGGAGAAGGACCGATTCCAGACCTTGGGGGACCTGCGGAAGCAGTGGACTGAGTCTGGAGTAGAAACATCCAGAGCCACGGTGCACAGGCGTGTGCAGGAAATGGGGTGCAAGCCACTTTTGGACCAGAAACAGCGGCAGAAGCGCCTGACCTGGGCTACAGAGAAGCAGCACTGGACTGTTGCTCAGTGGTCCAAAGTACTTTTTTTGGATGAAAGCAAATTTTGCATGTCATCCGGAAATCAAGGTGCCAGAGTCTGGAGGAAGACTGGGGAGAAGGAAATGCCAAAATGCCTGAAGTCCAGTGTCAAGTACCCACAGTCAGTGATGGTCTGGGGTGCCATGTCAGCTGCTGGTGTTGGTCCACTGTGTTTTATCAAGGGCAGGGTCAATGCAGCTAGCTATCAGGAGATTTTGGAGCACTTCATGCTTCCATCTGCTGAAAAGCTTTATGGAGATGAAGATTTAATTTTTCAGCACGACCTGGCACCTGCTCACAGTGCCAAAACCACTGGTAAATGGTTTACTGACCATGGTATGACTGTGCTCAATTGGCCTGCCAACTCTCCTGACCTGAACTCCATAGAGAATCTGTGGGATATTGTGAAGAGGAAGTTGAGAGACGCAAGACCCAACACTCTGGATGAGCTTAAGGCCACTATCGAAGCATCCTGGGCCTCCATAACACCTCAGCAGTGCCACAGGCTGATTGCCTCCATGCCACGGCACATTGAAGCAGTCATTTCTGCAAAAGGATTCCCGACCAAGTATTGAGTGCATAACTGAGCATAATTATTTGAAGGTTGAGTTTTTTTGTATTAAAAACACTTTTCTTTTATTGGTCGGATGAAATATGCTAATTTTTTGAGATAGGAATTTGGGGTTTTCATGAGCTGTATGCCAAAATTATCAGTTATAAAACAATAAAAGACCTGAAATATTTCAGTTGGTGTGCAATGAATCTAAAATATATGAAAGTTTAATTTTTATCATTACATTATGGAAAAGAATGAACTTTATCACAATATGCTAATTTTTTGAGAAGGACCTGTCACGAGGTGTGTGGAGAATGGACCCAAACGCACTCGCTGAAGGAAGGTGCAGGATGTTTATTACAGTCAGGAGGTGGTGATGATGGTGGTGAAGATGGTAGGAACGGAGACACTGGACATCGGGCAGGGAAGGAAGACAGCAGGAAGAACACACCATGGAGATAGACAACACTACTACTGACTATCCAGTAACTACTAATGATCCGGCCGGGAGTGAAAGGAAGTGAGTGGTCTTAAAGGCAGGAGGTGAGTGGGATCAGGTGTGGTTGATGAGACAGACAGGTGAAGACAATGAGGCAGGAATAGGGCAGCGTGACAGGACCCCGGCCCCCCCCCCCCCCCCCCTTTAAAGGTGGATTCCAGACGCCGTGGAGAGAGTGGAAAAGAAAGGGAAGAGAAAAAAAAAGAACCCTTGCCAGGGTGGGTGGAGGGGGCCCACGGAAGGAGGGCCCGAGTCTCTTTGGGTACGCCCCTGGAAGTCTGGCGGACGGCCCCGGTGGCGGCCCCTGAGGACCTGGAGGTCGGGCGGACGGCCCCGGTGGCGTCCTCTGGCTGGACGGAGGTCGGGCGGACGGCCCCGGTGGCGTCCTCTGGCTGGACGGAGGTTGGGCGGACGGCCCGGATGGCGTCCCCTGAGGACCTGGAGGTCGGGCGGACGGCCCTTAGGTCCTCTTCTGAGGGTCAGGTAGCGTCAAAGATGCCTGGCCGGTAAAGGTCGGCCGAGACAAAGAGAGTCTGGAGGCTCGGACGCCTGCTGAGACGAAGAGTCTGGAGGCTCGGACGCCTGCTGAGACGAAGGTTCTGGAGGCTCGGACGCCTGCTGAGACGAAGGTTCTGGAGGGTCTTTCTTGACCCTCCCTGGGAGCTCTAGCGACGGGGACGGGTCCTCCCTGACCCTCCCCTGGAGCTCCAGCGACGCATGGGGAAAGTCCATCGCTGGAGAGCCGCCGCTGTGACCGCCAGAAACACGGCAGCCACAATCACAACGGGCTCTGGAGCTGGAACGGGCTCTGGAGCTGGAACAGGCTCTGGAGCTGGAACGGGCTCACGGACCGGAGCTGGAACGGGCTCACGGACCGGAGCCGGGACGGGCTCACGGACCGGAGCCGGAGCCAGTGTTTTTAAATCCCTGGCTTCGATGCTGCTACCCCAACATATGATGGATGAAGAGATTACACTCTCCACAACAGACTTGTAGAAGATTTGCAGCATATTGCTGCAAACTTTGAAGGACCTAAGCTTTCTCAAGAAGTACAGTCTGCTCTGTCCCTTCTTGTAGACGGTTTCACTGTTTAGTCTCCAGTCCAGCCTGTTGTCAAGGTGAACTCCGAGGTATTTATACTCCTCAACCACCTCCACTTTTTCTCCCATGATGGAAACGGTGTTTGACTTATCTCTGTTTCTTCTGAAATCTACAATCATTTCCTTTGTTTATTCACATTTAAAGTAAGACAATTGTCTCCACACCATGTCACAAAGCGGTCCACCAGCTGTCTGTATTCAGCTCCTTGTCCATCTCTGATACACCCGACAATTGCACAGTCATCTCAGTTTTTCTGCAGATGACAGGTCTCTGATTTGTACTGGAAGTCTGAGGTGTACAGAGTGAAAAGGAAGGGTGAGAGTACATTCCCCTGTGGTGCTCCTGTGCTGCTGACCACCTGGTTTGACACACAATTCTTCAGTTTCATAAACTGTGGTCTGTTAGTCAAGTAGTCATTGATCCAGGCGATTGTTTGGGGCTCCACCTGTGTCTTCAGAGGTTTCTGATAAAGCAAATCAGACTGAATTATGTTAAATACACTGGAGAAATCAAAGATCATCATCCTCACAGTGCTGCCTGCTTTGTCCAGATGACACTGGGTTGGTTGAAGCCGGTGTATGATGGCATCTTCAACTCCAACTCCACAGCAATAAGCAAACTGCAGCGGGTCTTGATATGTTCTTGTTTGCTTACTCAGGGGTGTCAACAGGAGTCTCTCCAGGACCTTCATGATGTAGGATGTCAGGGCAAAAGGTCTATAGTCATTGATGACTGATGGGTGAGTTCTTTTTGGTACTGGAACAAGGCAGGATGTCTTCCACAACACTGGAACCTTCTCCTGAGTTAGACTAAGGTTGAACAAGTGCTGCAGAATCCCACAGAGCTGCTCAGCACAGGCCTTCATGACTCTGGGGCTGACACCATCTGGACCTGCAGCCTTGTTCTGGTTTAGTTTTTCCAGCTGCCTCTTCACCGGACATTTGGAGACAGACAAGTGGGAGGGGGAGGCAAAGGGGATAGCAGCATTTCCTGACTTGGTTGCAGTCAAACTTGTGGAATCAGACGAGTCCATGGCTGAGGTGAAGGATAAAACATCCGAGGTGTAACAGGAAAGCTGTTGATCAGAGGAGAGTGGGATGTCTGTTTGGCTGGGAACAGGAGAGGAGGATGCTGAGCTAGTTCCTGAACTGAACATATTGAAGAATGTGTTCAGTTCATTGGCTCTGTCCAGACTTCCATCTATCCAATCCTTCCTGTCCTTAAAGCCTGTGATCTTTTTCATTCCTGACCAGACATCTCTGATATTGTTCATCTTTAGTTTGTTCTCCATCTTTTTCCTGTATGCCTCTTTGCTGTCTCTGATCTTGACCTTAAGTTGCTTCTGTATCCTCCTCAGTAATTCCCAGTCTCCCTCCCTGAATGCTCTTTTTTCTTGTTTAGTATTTCCTTCAGGTCACTGGTAATTCAGGGTTTGACATTAGGGAAGCATCTCACTGTTTTGGTGGGTATGATGTTGTCCACACAAAAGTTTATATAGTCAGTCACACACTCAGTCATGGCATTGATGTCCTCTCCATATGCTTGGGAAAGAGTCATTCAGTCTGTGGTCGCAAAACAACCCTGCAGGGCTTCTTCATTTTCCTGTGACCATTTTCTCACAGTTCTTTTTGTCACAGGTTGCCTCTGAACATGTGGTTTATATTCTGAATAGAGAAAAACAAGATTGTGATCTGATTGCCCCATAGGAGGTCTTGGTTTGGACATGTATGCTTCCTTTACATTTGCATAAAACAAATCCAATGTCTTGTTTTCTCTTGTTGAGCAGTTGACAAACTGTTGAAATGTTGGAAGTATAGTAGAGAGCGAGGCATGATTAAAATCACCAGATATTGTGCATTGGGGTGCTGGGTCTGTAGGCTAGAAACAACAGAACTGATGACATCACATGCATTGTTGGCAATGGCTGAAGGTGGAATGTAAACATGTGCCAAAATAACACTGGTGAACGCTTTTGGTAAATAATACGGACGAAAACCTACTGCCAAGATTTATCTGGGCTGCAGAGAGGAGACTTCACAGTAATATGTACTGGATGACACCATCTGTTGTTGACAAGCACTACTCCACCTCCTTCTCTTTTCCTGCTCGTGTTCAGATCTCTGTCTGCTCGTACAGTCAGGAAGCCTGGCAGAGAGACGTTGGAGTCGGGGATATGATCCTGCAGCCACGTCTCAGTAAAACACATAACACTGCATTCCCGATACTCTGGCTGAGTCCTTGTAAGGGCTTGGAGTTCATCCATCTTGACAAGCACTGCTACTCCACCTCCTTCTCTTTTCCTGCTCGTGTTCAGATCTCTGTCTGCTCGTACAGTCAGGAAGCCTGGCAGAGAGAGGTTGGAATTGGGGATATGATCCTTCAGCCACGTCTCAGTAAAACACATAACACTGCATTCCTGATACGCTGGCTGAGTCCTTGTAAGGGCTTGGAGTTCATCCATCTTGTTAGCCAGTGATCTCACGTTGCCCATTATGATCAATGGAAGAGATGGCTTGAACTTCCTCCTTCTCTGTCTCCTTTTTGCTCCTGCTCTGCACCCACATCTCCTCCTTAACAACTCATCAGGGATTTGTGGCTTCAGTTGAGGTATTATTTCAGCTTTTGCAATGTTAATCAGCTGTTCCTGGCTGTAAACCCCATTGTTGCCATGGTTACGCATCATAACAAGTTATCAAAAAGTGAAAAATTACCAGCAAAAATCCTTCCAGCTTCACAGCACCAAAAACTAGAAAGTATACAGGTAAAAAATGTAATCTTCCTCAAGAAAACAGAGGAACCAATGTACAAAAACCAAAACTTAATATGTAGCCAACAGAGCCACTCCAACATGCAGCCACCCAGAGCACCGCAATTCTAGAAAGATGCTATTCTATTAAGAAATTCTATTATGATGCTTAATAATGCAAGGCCAGATCATCTAATATGGTCTTTTGGCGATTATGAACACCAGAAGGTGTAGAGAACAACAAAACAGACAGTTGTGTTTGTTGGTTTACATGTGTTTTTAGAGTATTATAGGAGCTGCACTTCTAGTAGAAAGCTTTCCTGCGCAATCAAAACTCGCTTTCTGTCGGCCATTGCTCCTTGAGTGGATTTGCGTTTACAAGCTGAAGTAAATAAATTGTCATGGACCAGAGACATTACTGCAATGGTAGGCAAACCTGCCACAAAAGGTCTGCACCCCCTGCTCTCCTGGCAGAGAATTGCTTTGCAATACTGACACACCAACGGAGAAGTATAAAGGGAAAACGTCTCCATCAATACTTGTGCATGGGGGTGCAAGCTCGACCGACCGACCGGCCGAAACGTGCACCCCAAATGCCTTCATCTGGGGTGCACTTCATCAAAATCTGCATTTTGAATTATTACAACCTTCCCTCAAAGTTAAGATAGATATTTTAAAAATCCAAATTATGTGTGGTTTATGTTTTAAAGAAATAGAGTTTAATAAAGTTACATTTTATAATCACTGAAATACAGTATAATCTGTACATTCATTCTCAATTTCCCTCATAATTCCCTTTAAGTAATTAAGTTTATTGTTTGCTTGTTTTCTACTTAATTAATAATTAAAATAGTGGGATTACTAATTCGATAAATATGAATTATATTACTGACTCAAGACAATGTGACTCAAGACTACTTAGTGTTAAAATTGGCTGCCTTGGCACTCTCCAAAAGTGCTTGGGTGGAGGTCTCAGCTTTCCCTCCGCTGGGTGGTGGTGGTGATGGGGGGGGGGTTATGTGGGGTCATTTTAATCTCTAAAGCACTTTGAGATGCTATTTTGTATTAAAAGCGCTTTATAAATAAAGTTTGATCTGATTTGATTCAAATGACTTCCCAGCTGCTTCCCTTTTGAGTTAAAGACATTTGTTATAATCTGAACATATGTTGGATATGGATGTGTTGCAGTTCTGTTACTGTTTGCAAAATTACCTTGCAGCAAGAGGTTGGTTGGTTCAAATCCCATCCTTATGGCTTGGAGTTCAAATGTTCTCCCTGTGAATGTATGGTTCTCTCAGGGTACTCGGGCTTCATTCTGCACTTTAAAAAAATGGATGTTAGTTTATTATGGTTCTCTTAATTATTTGTGATTGTCTGGCCTGGGGTGGACTGACAACCTTTGCAGGGTGTACCCTGCCTCTTCCCCAATGACCATTGGAAAAAGGCAAGCTGAATTACTCTGAAGAATTCCCAAGATTCACGTGGCACACAAAAGGACATGCTTAACATGTTGTCTACGGGAATTCCAACACAGTTCTCAGATTAGCTGCAACAGCAGCATCTTAACTCGGCTAAAAACAGTCATGTTTACATGCTGCAGATTAGGTTCAGTACTACACGACTGAATCCACACATGTTCAGGTGTCACCTAAGTATGTACGTTTTTTTCAGTCGCTTTGGTGCATTTCTCACATTACTATTAACATTTGCACAGCAGGTAGAGCATTTATCAAAACAATTAGTACAAACTGTAAACCTAGTTGATAACCTGCAAAAGTGTCTCACCTTCTAAAAATGTCATTTCTCAAAAGCAAGTACTGATGTCAATGAAAGTGTCATGAGTCCTGATGCTTTGTCAGGTTTCCCAATGCAAAAAAGTGATGTTTTTGGACTGTTGGAAGAACCTGGAGTACCTGGAGAAAACCCAGGGAGAACAAATTCCATGCAGAAAGAGTCTTCAAACCCAGGACCTTCTTGCTGCAAGGCAACAGTACTACCAACTGTGCCACGGTGCAACCTTTACATGGAATAATTGCATTGCATTTTTGAATCTATTTTATTTGTCATTCACTTGGAAACTAGGTGCTTTTATTTCCCACAATTTCCCACAACTAACATCATATAAATGTATAAATCCTCTTTTTTTTTGTGCAAAAATTTTGTTTTCTATAGAAAAAAATGGTTCTTTAAAAATGACAACAATTTCCTATAGGAGGATAGTTGTTAAAAATTATAGGTTGTTTTTTTTCAAAAGGTTATTTAACATTTGCGGCTTTAAACGAGTTTTATTTACTCGTAGCTGCATTGAGAAAAAAAATGTCTCTTTGGTTTGGAAAGGTAGCAGACCCTTGACCTAGACCATTCCGTGCCTTATAGATCATTAACCTGATTTTACATCGTTTTACAAACAGGGAGACATTGCTGTGATATGAAGCAATTTTCTGGTGTTGATCAGGACCCTGGCAGCAGCAGTTTGGATAAGATGCAGCTGCCTGATTGTTTTTCAATGCGACTATTGCAGTAACCAAACCTACAGAAAATAAAGGCATTGGCCAAACTCTGAGTTGTTTTGATAAAAACCCCTTTATTCTGATGGTTCCTGGGCTTTTATGCATGCTCTGCTTTCTGGTTTCTGATTTTGAAACTTTCAATTTTGGAAAATTTTTGCAATGAGGTGTAAAACATGTCAAGTGGTGCTCCAAGTGGTGCTCCAAGTGGTGCTCGCTGCAGAACCACAAAGGCGGAGCTGCACCAGAGTCAGCCCAGCCCAGCCCCATTCATCCGCCATATCAGATAGATAGATAGATAGATAGATAGATAGATAGATAGATAGATAGATAGATAGATAGATAGATAGATAGATAGATAGATAGATAGATAGATAGATAGATAGATAGATAGATAGATAGTCCTTTATTTGTCCCACATTTGGAGATATTCCGGCTGTTACAGCAGCAGTAAAAGGTCAAAGATTTTTTTTAAATAATGCTTTACAGCATATAGCCTACACATAAACATCAATATCGACAACTGTAATAATAACAGTAATAATATGGAAATAAATCATTATAAATAATGAATAATGATAATAATGAAATAAATTGTACATTTTTTCATACATAATTTTTTTCATACTGTACACTCACATTCCTTTATATTTTTGTTGAGCGTATGATCGTTTTAAAACTGGCATGCTTGGAGCTGTAGTCTATGTTCCTGCATACTCAATGCACAATTTAATCTACGGTCTTTTTATAAATATTAATCAGATAGCTACACACACAAGGCATTTAATTATTCATATACAACACATTTAATTGTATATTACAGTAATTTCCAGTATACTTAGCCTATAACTATATACATTACAGTGAAATATATATATATATATATATGGTGTTTCATTTCAAACAATAATAAATGAGCTAATTATATGAGTTTTTTTGTTTTGATAGTTTGTTGTTTTTGCAACAACAACGTAACTTACGAAGCCGGCATTCAAAAATCATTACAAACATTATGATAAGATGTAGATGTATCTGATTTTCAGTTGAAGACTATGAATATTCTCATCATGATGGTATATATATGGTATGGTATATATATTCTTATCACTTAACGTTTACTGATTAATTTATTTAAGAACTTATCACAGAACATCCTGTTTTGTAACAAGATGATTCACCACAAATAAACCTAAAGAAGTGTCTCTAACCCATTAATCTTAATGTTCAGATTCAGCACCAACTTGTATTTAAACATTCATCGTCATAATCATAACATTTTAAACACCAGCAGACCAAGACGGACATATGAGTTATTTAGATGTTTTATGTGATTATATTGTTTGAAATGAAATACCATCTAATGAAACTGCTTTATTCATGATTCAATTCATCAGTCTATCATGATGTATTTAGTCAATTTCACCTGAGCACTGAATGTTCCGAACTCAAGAGTAATGTCAGTGTGTGTGTGTGTGTATGCACATTGCAAAGATGTTCTTTGGGATTTTGTTTTACATTCCTGGTGTATAAATCTATCCCTGCTTTGTATTTATCCAACATACACCAGTTGTGCTTTACAGCAGTAGAGCAGGCGGTTATTATTGGGTTTGGAAATGTTTTCATTTGTAGGTTAGATCTACAACAATGGAACAATTAAATTCCTTTTGTTTGGTTGTTTCTGTAATCCAGGTAAACACTATATAACAGTCCTCAGGACTTTATTGGCCTCACCTCAAAGTCAACACCTTTCAGAGTCCATTACAGTTTGTTTATCATAATGTTCTTGGAGTTGAGAACACCATAATCTTCCTACTTCAGAGAGCCCACTCATCTGGACCAATCAGGCAGCACTTTGAGGATCATGTTCTTTTTTTTTTCCAGTGTTTTTAAAACAGTTCAGCTGCTGCTATGCAAGAAGCTCCATAAATGTGGATAACTCCACAATCAACTGGATGTATGACTTCTTTACAGATCAGTGTGAGAGTGAAAGACTGTCTCTTGATATGGTTGTCAGCAACACAAGGAGCAACACAGGGGACTGTACTCTCCCCATTTCTCTTCACACTCTACACCTCAGACTTCCAGTAAAACTAAGCGACTCCAGGAGGAACAGGAGTAAACAAAGTACAATACCTGCTTCAGCTGGTAATGGGCTAGACTGGATATAAACTGTGCAAAATTGCTATTTGTGAGGTCGATTGTCCAAAAAAGAATGATATAATAGCTGTAAAAAACAATGAATGATTCTTCACGTCCTCCAACACGAAACAGTGGGGAAACAACAGTATTCAGGCATAAGTCTTCTTCTGGAACAACTCATCAACTGTCAATCATGATTTTTCCTTAAAAAAACAAAAACACTATCCCCAAAAAACCCCACCCTGTTAAAACATTGCAATTTTCTTCAGGAATTAATCAGGTTTTCACAACACAATCACACTAAAAGCAATAAGAACTTGACTGTTATTTTTGCAGTAAACTTTATTATTCTCAATTGCTTTATCAATGAAACTGAACAAAAAAAACCAAAACAACAACAAAAGAACAAATGGAGTCTGGAGGTTATGAACTAAAAAGGATTGCCTCTGGCCATCATCAGCTCAGCTGTGAGATGTGTCACTCCTCCCTCCTCCAGGATGCTTATCAGGATCTGAAAAACAATTTAAATGACTCATTCATATCTTGTTGTGCTTTACAGAATGCACCTTTTATACATTCCAGAGGAATGAAATATAGACCACAATTGCCTTATAATCTCGTCCCATTTCCCAAGCAAGCTAGAGACCATCTTACCTCAAGTAAGCTGAGTTAATGAGATTGCACAACTTGTTACACTAAATAACTGCCACAGATAAGTCTGTATGCCACATTGTGGTCCATGATTTAAGTCCTGTGACAACAGTTGAGCTACTATGCCTCTTTACTTTTTAATCCAACTTTATTTGTATAGCACTTTTCATACAAAAGTGGCACAAAGTGTTTAACAAGATAAAAACAGTCATTAAATATATTAAAATCCTCACACACCCAAGTATTGTCTGATCATACTCTCTATCCACACGCATTATCAAATAACCCGTTCCAGAATTATGGGGGGTGCGTCTGATCTGGGAGAAAAGGTCAATGATTTTATGTGGATGCATTCATATGGCAGAATGCCACTCCTTACTGCAAATTCCAAATTTGTATTGCAATCATCCAATTCACAAATTAGTTTTTGGCTCGTACCCCAGGTTTTTTTCTGTACATGTATTGGTGAGCATGGTTTGAAGAATGATTTCTTGACTGCAAAGATGCCATTTGTAGCATCAATGCACTGACATGACAAGTGCCTTGCCTCACGAACTACCAGTCATTAGAACTGGTATTTCAAAATAAGAGTCTTTGGCATAGCCATTTTTGCCAAGGTTTAGCCCATAGACTGTATATTACGGTTTAGCCTCATTTTTACTGTCACCATGAGCTCAATTGCCATTAAAATTTTAACTAAAGGAGTCCAACATCAGAATTTTACATCTTTTGATATTCACAATCATAAATACGATAAGTCCTATCGGGCCTTTTTGGCTTGTGGGACCCCTGAAGCAGCTGATAGGTACCGGCAGGCCAAGCGGAGTGCGGCTCGGATGGTCGAGGAGGCAAAAACTTGGGCGTGGGAGGAGTTTGGAGTGGCCATGGAGAACGACTTCCGTACGGCTTCGAAGCGATTCTGGTCCACCATCCGGCGTCTCAGGGGGGGAAGCGGTCTGCCACCAACACTGTTTACAGTGGGGATGGTGTGCTGCTGACTTCGACGCGGGACGTTTTGGGTCGGTGGATGGAATACTTCGAAGACCTCCTCAATCCCACCAGCACGCCTTCCAATCTGTTAGGAAGGTTTGGGGACTTTGGGTCGGGCTCTCCAATCTCTGGTGCTGAGGTCACCGAGTTCGTTAAAAAACTCCTCGGTGGCAAGGCTCCAGGGGTGGATGAGATTCGGCCGGAGTTCCTCAGGGCTCTGGATGTTGTTGGGCTGTGTTGGTTAACGCGGCTCTGCAATATTGCGTGGACATCGGGGGCAGTTCCCTTGGATTGGCAGAGCAGAGCGGGGTGGTGGTCCCCCTGTTCCAACTACAGGGGGATCACACTTCTGAGCCTCCCTGGTAAGGTCTATTCAGGGGTTCTGGAAAGGAGGGTTCGACAGATAGTCAAACCTCGGATCCAGGAGGAACAATGCGGTTTTCGTCCTGGCCGTGGAACACTGGACCAGCTCTACACCCTCGGCAGGGTCCTGGAGGGTGCGTGGGAGTTCGCCCAACCGGTCTACATGTATTTTGTGGACTTGGAGAAGGCGTTCGACCGTGTCCCTTGGGGGGCCCTGTGGGGGGTGCTCCGGGAGTATGGGGTACCGGGCCCCTTGATACGGGCTGATAGGTCCCTGTACGACCGGTGCCAGAGTTTGGTTCGCATTGCCGGCAGTAAGTTGGGCTTGTTTCCGGTAAGAGTTGGACTCCGCCAAGGTTGCCCTTTGTCAAAGATCCTGTTCATAACTTTCATGGACAGGATTTCTAGGCGCAGCCAAGGTGTTGAGGGGAACCGTTTCGGTGGCCTCAGGATCAGGTCTCTGCTTTGTGCAGATGACGTGGTCCTGTTGGCTTCATCGGAACGTGATCTACAGCTTTCGCTGGAGCGGTTCGCAGTGTGAAGCGGCTGGGATGAGAATCAGCATCTCCAAATCCGAGGTCATGGTCTTGAGTCGGAAAAGGGTGGGGTGCCTTCTCCGGGTCGGAGATGAGGTCCTTCCCCAAGTGGAGGAGTTTAAGTATCCGGGGGTCTTGTTCACGAATGAGGGAAAAATGGAGTTGGAGATCGATAGACGGATTGGTAGGGCGTCTGCAGTTATGCGGGCGCTGTACCGGTCTGTCGTGGTGAAGAGAGAGCTGAGCCGATCTACGTTCCTACCCTCATCTATGGTCACGAACTCTGGGTGGTGACCGAAAGAACAAGATCACAGATACAAGCGGCCAAAATGAGTTTCCTCCGAAAGGGTGTCTGGGCTCTCCCTTAGAGATAGGGTGAGAAGCTCAGTCATTCGGAGGGGGCTCAGAGTAGAGCCGGTGGTCCTCCACATCGAGAGGAGTCAGCTGAGGTGGCTCGGGCATCTGGTCAGGATGCCTCCTGGACGCCTCCCTGGTGAGGTGTTTCAGGCACGTCCTACCGGGAGGAGGCCCAGGGAAAGGCCCAGGACACGCTGGAGGGACTATGTTTCTTGGCTGGCCTGGGAGCGACTTGGGATTCCTCCAGAGCAGCTGTAACAAGTGGCTGGGGAGAGGGAAGTCTGGGTGTCGTTGCTTAAGCTGCTGCCCCCGCGACCCGACCCCGGATAAGCGGAAGAAGATGGATGTATGGATGGATACGATAATGCTGAGTTCTGCCGTGGGAAAAAGGTATGTTGAAATCATGTGTTTATATATATTAGCGACTGCTGTGAGTCCAACAGGCTAGTAACAAGGGTAGAAGCAGAACTCAGCTAAGATCAGCAACAGAGCATATTCGTACCTCCTACACCGCGTGACCCCAAGTGTCTTATTGAGTGATAAGCTTAAATGACAGAGGCAGGTTGTAATTTGCTCTATTAAAACTCTAAAATACTCGGACCGGCACACTGTCCCATTCTTCCACATGCCCATCTAGCTCATGGTGCAACATGCCAACCATAGAAATAAACACATTCCCCATAACAAATGAACTACCGACAGAACATAACAAAACCTTCATAACAAAACTACAACGAACGATTGAGATAACAAAATAACTGAACCCACAGTTACTCACAATGCACCCTGCTCGCTATCTGCCCTACAGTAGGGTCATTACAGTATTAATTTAAACTCAGAATCATCATATTTATGATTGTGAATATTAAAAGATGAGAAATTCAGATGTTGCACTCCTTTAGTTCACATTTTAAATGGCAATTAAGCCCATGGTGACAGTAAAAACGAGGCTAAACCTTGGCAAAAATGGCTATGCCAAAGACTCTTATTTTGAAATACCAGTTCTGATGACCGGTAATTCGTGAGGCAAGGCTTCGCACTGAGCAAACAGGTTGTAACAAACATAATGATGATTAATTTCTGATGTAACATCAAACACAAAATAAAGATGAAACCGACAACTCTGCATAAGCACACAAAGTAATGACACTGGCAAATGTGGACGAATAACAACAAGTTGCAACAACAGGGAAGACGACAGGTTGTAACAACAAGTTGCAACAACAGGGAAGACGACAGGTTGTAACGACAGAGTAACAAGACTACAGCAATTACAGAATTAAATAAACCTGAAAAGGCTAAATGTTTGGTCAGGTTAGTCATTTACATGGGCAATGTAGTAATCAATTGCAAGTTTGTATCTGCAGAAGTACTGCTGCCAATCACATAGGACGCACCCAAATGCTAACTTACTTGTTAAGTTGACATATGCAGTGTGCGTATGAACATAGACAAACATTTTTGGCACATTTGGAACTTCATATATGTAGACATTATTACATGTCTTGGAAAACATTTTAACCTAATTATATTTATGTTACGTTAGGCTACTTACAGTCATTAAGTCGAAGTTCAGTCGCTTGCTCACAATTGATCACAGTGTACGTGCTCTTCAAACCAGCGTCTGTCAACGGGCGGATCTGGACCTAGTCTGCACCGACTATGGGCGGACCTGACTCTGGTGTAGCTCCACCTTCTGGTGCAGCTCCACCTTTGTGGTTCTGCAGCGAGCAGCCTCTCAAACATGTTGATCCTGATAAAGATAACTGGGCAAAATAAAGCATTATCAGCAGTAGGTAGACTTGGTGATGTCTATCCATCCATCCATATTCTGTACCTGTCATTCCTATGAAGGGTGGAGGGGGGTGCTGGCTACTATCTCCAGTTGTCATGGGGGAGAGGCGGGGTAGCCTACACCCTGGACCATTGACTGTATAAATCCCTGGACAGGTCGTCACATCACCCAGTGCCCCGTCATCGCAGGGCATTGGGTGATGTCATTACTGGGAATTATAGCGTTTACTTTTTTTTTTTTAAAGAAAAATGTTTATTTTAGGAAAAATATCATTATCTACATGTAAACTGCCCATATAGCAAGCTGACATTGAAAAGATATTGATTTTTCATCTGAATCATCAGAATGGTTGCCATTGAAATCTTGATCCAAAATAGATGTTTAATCACCCTTGCAAAAACCGATCAATCGAACTGAGATCCTCATGATTTATGGGGCATGGATATGGTTTACAAGATGATATTGAAAAGTCATTGATTTTTAGTTGACCGGGAAATGTATAGTTGGCCACGAAAGATGATCACAAAGTCATCGATTTTTAGTTGACCCGGAAACCATCGTCTTGGAGATCGGAGCAGCCCCTCTTATTCTAAATAAATTTCAGGTAAGCACTTCGATCTAATCTTTGGATATTGATCTGCACTACACAGTTAAATGTATTGTTTATATGTATGTTACATAACCTAGATACTGTCATAGCTTAATTCAAGCAGTATTGACTTGATAATAATGTCAAAAACTTAACTTTAGCGAGTTGGCTCTAGGCTTCATGAAGTCAGTTAGCTAGCAATGCTTTGTTTACTGCTTAATTCATAGACAGTCAACGCTTTTGTCAAACGACGTATAAATAAAAAGATGTCAAACTTACCATTACGCCATCTCGAACAGGTCTTTTTACATAAAAGGTCCAGTTAATGTACTCCAATAAAATAGGACACAAGTTTTTATGTCCACAATCCTCCTTACTGCCAGATGTCTTTTGTTTGAAAAAGTTAAGTCTAAACAAATCAAAACAAAAGCTGGGAGTTATGACGATGTATTGGCAGCTAATAACCAACATATTGTGACCGAGGCTGAAGTTGGTTTCCGCTTCTAGCTTCCGAATCGGGAAATGGCTAAAGGGCAATTGCACCAAATTTATCTCTACTCTGAGGGTCTTTAATATGATTTATATTGAAAACTACAATACTGAGACATTTCAGACCTGGACTAGATTATTCTACACTAATAGCAGAACAATTAAAAACATCTCTGGGATTTGTGAAACTTTTTTGTGATTAGTAAAATTTCAATAAAGGCAGATTTCAGTAGTTTTTCTGCATCTAGACTAGAACAGCTAGATTCTTAAAACCTGCACTAGATTTTATACTAATCAGAGAATATTTAAAACTACTTTGTGATTTGTCAAAGTTATATTTCATTTGTGAAACTACAATAAATAGGCATAGTATTTTTCTTTATTTGTCTTAATTTTTAGACCACTGAAGAACTGGTCCAGCTCAGGTAGGATAAAAACTAGACTCTTGAAACCTGAACTTATTTCACAGTAATTGCAGAAATTGCAGAAAGTTTAATACCCAGTTTGTGAAATCTATATGTAATGTCATTTTTTTCCCCACAAAGTTTTCTCAGAGTAACCTCAAAAAGTAAGATTTTGCTACAGGAAAACATGACACAGTATGCTGGCCCTTTGGAAGCTGTTGAGAAAACATAAAAGAAAAAATATACAAACATGTTTCTTCATTGAATCAAATATAGGTTTCACAAATGCCATTGATGGTTTTAATTGTTCTTCTATTAATGTAGAATTCAATTCAATTCAGTTTATTTATATAGCGCCAATTCAACAGATGTCATCTCAAGGCACTTAACAAGAAGTCATTTCAATAAATTTATACAGACATTCCAATCAGTTAAAAAGTTTCCTATTTAAGGAATCCCAGCAGATTGCGTCAGTCATTGGCGTGAGGTTGGGCCCCGTTGATGCAGACTTTCCAACCACAGCAATCCTTCAGCAATCCCTCATACTGAGCAAGCATGTAGCGGCGGTGGAGAGGAAAAACTCCCCTTTAACAGGAAGAAACCTCCAACAGAACCAGGCTCAGTAGGAGCGGCCATTTGCCACGACCGTCTGGGGGTTTGAGAAGACAGCGCAGAGACACAGAAGGAACAGAAAATCCGATATAAGAGTACTCTCTATGTTACAGAAAGTAAAAAGTTGATAACAGGACACAGTGGATGTTCAGTTACTGGGAGGATCATCCCAGTCGATGCCCCCCGTCCAACAGGGCATTCCAGCCAAGCAGGATACCAGACCAGGTATATCTTCTATGGAGAGAAAAACACTGAGAGAAAACAAAGTTAACAGGAGAAAAGGAAGTAGCAGAGTGAAGAAAATTGGTAAGTCTGTCCTCCAGCAGTCTAAGCCTATAGCAGCATAACTACAGAGATAGCTCAGGATGACCGTAGCCACTCTAACTATAAGCTTTATCAAAAAGGAAAGTTTTAAGCCTGGCCTTAAAAGTAAACAGAGTGTCTGCCTCACGGACTAAATCTGGGAGCTGGTTCCACAGGAGAGGAGCCTGATAACTCAAAGATCTGCCTCCCATTCTACTTTTAGAAATCCTAGGAACTACAAGTAAACCTGCAGTCTGAGAGGGAAGTGCTCTGTTGGGAACATATGGAACAATTAGATCTCTGATGTATGATGGAGCTTGATTATTAAGGGCTTTGTATGTAAGAAGAAGGATCTTAAATTCTATTCTGGATTTAACAGAGAGCCAATGAAGGAAAGCTAAAACAGGAGAAATGTGATCTCTCTTTTTAATATTCATCAGAACTCTTGCTGCCGCATTTTGGATCAACTGAAGGCTTTTAATGGCATTTTGTGGACTACCTGATAGTAAAGAATTACAGTAGTCCAGCTTTGAGGTAACAAATGCATGGACTAGTTTCTCAGCATCACTCCTGGACAGGATGTTTCTAATTTTAGCAGTATTCTGGAGGTGAAAGAAGGAAATCCTAGAAACCTGTTTAATACGGGATTTAAATGTCAAGTCTTGGTCAAAAATAACGCCACGGTTCTTTAAGTTATTACTGGGGGCCAATTTAATGCCATCCAGATGAAGTGATTGACTAATCCGTTTCTTTTTTAGAACTTCTGGTCCAAAGACGGAAACTTCTGTCTTGTCAGAATTTAAAAGCAAAAAGTTTAGATTAATCCATGTTTTTATGTCTGTAATGCCTGTAATCTACCTAACTGACTGGGTTCATCAGGATTTATGGATAAATATAGTTGTGTATCATCGGCATAGCTGTGGAAATTTATCCCATGCTGTCTAATGATTCTACCAATTGGAAGCATATAATTGGTGAAAAGAATTGGTCCAAGCACAGAACCCTGTGGAACTCCACAAGTAACCCTTGAGAGTGAAGAAGATTGATCATTTAGATGAACAAACTGGAATCTGTCAGACAAATATGACTTAAACCAGCCTAGTGCTGTTCCTGTGATCCCTGCAACATGTTCAAGCCTTTCTAAGAGAATATTATGATTGACTGTGTCAAAAGCAGCACTGAGATCTAACAAGTGCTAAACATAAGTCAAAACACACAGACAGCTTGGCATGGAAAAAGAACTTTAGCAAAAGTCTGTTTTAGTCAAAAGCCCTCTCACCAACGGCAAGGTACAGGCTACAGAGAGGGCAAATTTGTTTTTTGTTTAAATAATAATTTGGTTGGAATTGGGTCTGTTAGGTTAAAAAGTGGTTGACCTACAATGAATCACACACAAAGGGTCGGAGAGAATATGGAGTCAATAAGCTCTGCAGAGGTAGATGTGGATAATCAGTTCTGTAGAGGGAGACCAGGAAAATACTATAAGGAATGAGCCAACCGTGTCTGTCTGTTCTCAGCCTCCCAGTGTCATAGTCTCTGGTCTCCGGTCTCTGGTCTCAAAGAGCATCCCCTCTGCAGTCTCTCTTTATTTAGTCACACTTCATTAACATATTAAAAGGACAGGATGTCATGCAAATGAGCATGTGACTGAAACCAAAATGACATTTAAAAAGTACATTAGAAAGACACCCTAAGAAAATAATAATACAACATTATTATTTTACCTAACATTTCCCCCCTGAAATGTGGTTTTTAAATGTGATCACGAACAACAAAAAGTTGTAAAATAGGTAACAACTCCAATAATGTAAAAATATAAGAATCATAAAAACCAGACAACAAAAGGTTGCAAAATAAGTAGCATCCCAAATTTAAAAAAAAATAAAAAAAATAATAATAATAATAAGACATACAACAAAGAAATTGCAAAAGTAAGTAGCAATTTCAAAAAGATATTAATGCGAGCTTCACCTAGACATCATCCAATTAATCGCTACCTGAACAGTAGTTTAGATTAATGGAATCATAAAAAGGTTTTTACACATGTTAATTACACCCCATCTTCTTCTTCATTTCTGTCTTCATCTTCAAGCCTCTGATTAAGAAGAGAGTATTGGACCATTGTGTTAGTTATCATCTTATTCATCATTTGTTTTATACATGGGAGAACACAACTAACAAAAATGCAGAAAAGTATCAAAATTACAATGAATGGCATAGCTATTTTTAAAAGAACCTGATACCACCTGCCAGTTGTCAGCCAGCCCATGAGATCCCATTGTCCATTACTGCTTTCTTGTGATTTTAAAAAGTCAGTTAATCCCTGCACCCGGTCATGAATGAGAGTCCAAATATCATGTGTACTAGGAATGGAAGTACAACAGTGTTCACCAATTACAGTACAAAGTCCACCTTCAGAAACAAAAAGAGTGTCCAGAGCTACCCGATGTTGCATTAGCATGGTCTTCATCGCCAGTTTTTCAGGATCGTTGGCCAGCAGGTTGGACATTTCAGCAAGGATGTCTGGGATTTTTTCCAAAGTCCACCAAACCTCGTTCATCCGTTTTGTCAGGCTTGCAACTCCAACAAGTGGGAACATGGTGTGGAAGATTCCTTTTGCATCACTGTAGAGAGGTTTTCGTCCACCATTGTCAGAGAACGGGTTGAACACTTGTGGAGGGTTGAATTCCCGTTTATTCAGCTCTGTAGGTTTAGAAGGTGCTCCGTTTTCTGTTATGATGTATGAGGAGGGTTGCAGTCGAGCCAAACTGCATGTGCCACACCAATCCTTAGGTACGTATTATTTAAGGTGGTTGGGACAGCAGTCATCGATGAGTGTGGGATCCATGAACAGACACAACAGCTGGTATTGAAACCTAAACATTTTGCAGTCAAATTAACTATTTGGTACCAGGTGTTCTTGAACGCATGGTGGGTTAGAATTTTAGCTCTTCTTTCCTTTGATGTCTGGGCGTCATCAGGTGTGAGGAAAAAGCAGTGGAATAGAGGCAGGCAAACTGCCAGACAGGAGTGGAGCCAAACTAGTTTCATGTTGGCTAGAGGCATATAAGAGGACTAGCCCTCCAAAACAGAGGTTTGACCACTAAGGGGACAGGGATGCTGTTCTGCTGGGTTTGAGACCAGAGGCCCAATTGGTCACTCTGTCCTTTGTAGCCCAGACTTCCCCACTGTCCTGTGTCTAGTCCCCTAATTGCCTTTGCAATTTGCAGTGTGAGATGTGTATCCACGAGGGTCTCTCAGCGATTTTCACAGCCGTGGGCGTGGTCAGCAGGACTTCAAAAGGTCCTTCCCAGCGGGGACTCGTCCATTTAATCACCTTGATGAATACCTAGTCTCCAGGTTTGATTGGCTTTTCAGGATCCTGCAAAACAGAAAGAGAGATAGGCAGATTGTGTGCGTTTTGCACTTCTTTGGTTAGGATAATTTTCCTCATGTAATCAGCTAATGTGAGTTCCTCGTCTGCTTTTTGCAAATCAAGCGCAACTAGAGGTAACCTGATTTTTTAGTTGGATGTCTAAATGTTTAGCCATATTTTTAATAACCTCATTCACAAAATGTGGTCCATTATCTGAATATATTACTTGTGGAATACCATGGTTTGCAATGATAGTTTTACATAGTGCTTTTGCCAATGTTAGAGCATCATTCTTTGCAGTGGGAATTATTTCCGGCCATTTGGAGAAAGCGTCAATTATTACTAAGCAATATTTGTATGAGCCGCTCTGTGTTAGTTCAATGAAATCCATGTGGATTGTGTGGAATGGGTAGGCTGGTTGAGGAAATTGGCCTCGCTTGGGTCTCATATTCCCTTGTGGGTTGTGTTTGATACATGTTAGGCATGTCTTGCAAAAATGTTTTAAGTATGTTTCAAGGTTGTATGTTGTAAAGTGTTGCTGTATCATTGATACCATCCCCCCTGTGGAGACATGGCAAGGCCCATGGCTCACAAGCGCAGCAGCTTTAAACAGTGATTTGGGTAGGGTGGGTTTATTACGAACTTCATAAAGTCCATTTTCGTTTAGAATGGCACCTTTTGTTTTTCATAATTGTTTTTCAGAAGAGGGAGCGTTTGTTTGCATGTCTTTCAAAACAGTCTGATCTATAAGTTCTTGTTCTGTGGTCTGTGTATAAGCATTAGAGGGACCAAAACTGCCTTGTGCAGCTGCTTTTGCTATTTCATCTGCGAATCTGTTGCCACAGGAAACTGTGTCTTTTCCTGTGGTGTGTGCTTGACATTTACAAATTGCAATAGCTTTTGGTAACATAACTGCGTCTAATAGTTTTATCAGTAATTGAGAGTGGGTTATAGGTTTTCCTGTAGAGGTGACCATTCCTCTCCTTTCCCATTGTTTAGCAAAACAGTGCACGGTAGAAAATGCATATTGGCTATCTGTGTGAATGGTTACCACCTTGCCTTCTGCAAGTTGACATGCTGTTGTCAAAGCTACTATTTCTGCGGCTTGAGCGGAAAAATGTTGTGGTAATGATTTGGCTTCTATAATCACATCAGGAAGTTGTACAATTGAATAGCCTGTTTCAGTAGAGCCTGTTTTAGTTTTAGAGCTTGATCCATCTACAAACCATTCCAGTCCTGTTTGTAGTGGGACATCTTTAAGATCAGGCCTAGGTAGTTGTAATCTTTCTGTAGCTTGTACACAGTTATGTGGTTCTCCGTCATCTGCAGTAGGTAGAAGCGTTGCTGGATTTAAAGTGTTGCAACGCTGTATGGTAATATAAGGTTGTGAGATCAGTATTGCAGTGTAACTAAGATGTCTCGCTGGTGATAATAATCCTAATCTGCCTTGTAGAAGTAAAATATCTACTGCGTGGGGGACCAACAACGTGAGAGGGTGGAATAGCACTACATCAGCTGAGGCTTCGACAGCCAGTGCTGCAGCAGCGATAGCTTGCACACAGTTGGGTAAGGCCTGTGCAACTTGGTCTAATTTATTAGAATAAAATGCAACAGGACGTTGTTTATCTCCATGTTTTTGCAGCAAAACTGAAGTCATAAAACCATTTTTGCAGTCCACCGTTTGAGTGAATATTTTGGAGTAATCTGGTAGTACTAAAACAGTGCTAGAATGGATGTCCTGTTTTATTGTGGTAAAAGCTTGTTCTGTTTTAGTTGACCAAGTTAAAGTATCCTTCATCTCCATCTGCTGGCCATGGATCATCTCAAGAAGAGGTTGTGTTTTTTCTGCATAATGAGATATATATTGCCTGCAATAATTAGCTAGTCCCAGGAATTGCATCATTTGTTTCTTTGTCATGGGCTTAGGATTGTTTAAAATTTCCTCTCTCCTTCCAGGTTGGACTTGTCTGCCTTCTCCTGACAAAGTGTGTCCTAAGTATTGAACCGATGATTTTACCCACTGGATTTTGTTTTCACTGACTTTAATTCCAGTGGAATGCAGGTGGTGCAGTAAGGAGAGTCATGTAAGCAACTTTCATAGTCATCTGATGCAACCAGGACATCATCTACATAAACAAGAACTTGTGTATTTTTAGAACATTCAAAACTGGCCAGGCAGTTGGTAATTGCTTCTGTAAAAATTGTAGGACTGTCTGCAAACCCCTGTGGCAATCTGCTGTATGTGTATTTTACATGTTTATAAGTGAAAGCAAACCAAAATTGTGAATCTGGGTGCACTGGAATGCTAAAAAAGGCGTTACTGAGGTCCACTACTGTGAAAAACTTCCTAGTGGGACTCAAAGAGTTTAAAAGAGTATGTGCGTCCGGTACATTTGGCGCTCTGGTCTGGACAGCTGAATTCAACATTCTCAAATCTTGAACCATACGCCAGCTTTTCCCATCAGCCTTTTTAACTGGCCAGATTGGGGTGTTACATGGTGAATCAGGACATTTTCTTATGACACCTGTTGTTGTTGTTGAATTCCTAACTCTGCTTCCGCAGAGAGGGGATATTGTCTCACTCTGGGTGTAAAATGTGATTTAGCAGTTATTTGAACGGGAGCAATGGATGAGAGTAGGCCCACATCAGTGGGGCTTTTAGACCATAATGTGTCAGGGACTTCTTTAAGTGGCTTTTCTTCCTCTTCAGTCAATAAGATGGTTTCTGCTTCTGGTCATTCTAGTGGTGCAACTTGAGTGGTGCAGTGGAGTGGCATGATATGGGGCAGTCTATATAGACCTGTGGATTCACTGTATTGCCAATGATCTTCTTTATTTTCTTGCAAAGTTTTAAAATCTGTGGCGTTATTTGCTTTTCGCACCATATATCCCAAATCTTTCCAACGTGATGTATTGCTTTTTGTCAGGGATATATGCGGATCTGTAGGCAAATCGAAGAAGGGTTTAAGGCTGGTAGACAGTGTTACTGAGGCAGCTGAAACAGATTTTCCATCAGTAATGATGTGTGAGGTGAACACTACAGCAGGTGAGAGTTGCATAAAATAGTCTTGGAACTTGGGATCAGGTTCAGGCCTCAGAGCCATAGTCACATGTAACTGTGATGTAGGCATGATTTGTTTGTCGGGTTCAGGAACTACCTGCAAAGCTGTGTCCATCATTGTTGTTGTATCTTTAAGGTTTTCTTTAGGTTCAACTCGTAAAAAATAGTACAGATCGAGTCCCTGTGGTCTATGAGTTGTATTTAGGTAAATGTCATCATTTCCCGTTCTCACAGCTCTCATGCCGTCTCCCACTGGGATAATTGAGATTTTTAGGGCTGACATTAAGTCTCTGCCCAACAAATTGAGTGGACATTGTGGTGAAATGACTATTGAGTTTTTAGAACTAAACCTAGTTTTTGGATCTGTTATTAACACTGGTTTAGATAAAAATGAGCGCGTAGTAGCACCATCTGCTGATTTGACCAAAATGGTTTTTTTAGATTCTGGCAGATTAACGCCAGAGGAGATCACTGTTCTGCAAGCTCCAGTGTCACAAAGGAGCTCTACCATTTGTTCATTAATTTTAAGTGTTATGTAAGGCTTCTCTTTCAGAACATTAAGTAATTCCCAGGTGCAACAGCAATCCACCACCTCATTAGAGGCGGTAAAAGTATCTAGTCATTGTTGTGTGAACCGCGAGTGGTCTGGGGCAGTTGGACCCTGTGTATGGATCTGACCTCGCCCTCTGCTACATTCATTTGAAATGTGGCCTACTTTCCCGCAGATCCAACACGTGGGGGCAGTGTGGCCACCTTGATGTCTCCATGAACCCTGGGGTGTGTGAAAATGTGTATTCCTTCGTGGTCTAAACCCCCTTCCTTTGTTGTGGTTGACACTTTGATAATAAACTTCCCCCTCATCGTCTTCAAGTTGGGTGTGAAATACCTGTGTGTCGGAGTCTGGAGGTTTTGGTTTCTTCCCCTTTCTTTCCATGACACCTTCTGCAAAACGTGCATTGGCCATAAGGGTAGTAAGGTCACAAGTTTCCCATGTCAGAAGGTGATTTTTAATCCAATTAGTGATAGTGGGGTGGAAACTATGTAGCAGACCATTACACAAATGCCGCATATATGGAGTATCGTCACCATTCTCTTTAGTTAGGCCACTATGGGTATCATGTTCTTTTTGGTATCTGTATTTAAAATCATCTACAGTTTCCCCAGGCTTCTGTTTTATGGAGGCCATATGCCCATAATCTGGTTTCTTTTTAAACTGTGCACGAACTTTAACCGCTACTGCATCGAATTGTTGCTTTAGTGCTCCCTGGAAATCATTCTGAAATTGTAACACAACTCCGGCAGCATCTCTTCCTGTGTAATTTCCTCCTACATGGTGCCAGTCTTTCCCCAACGATGCAGCCATAGCCTGTCCTAATTCATGACCGTTTAACCGGTAGGATTTGACCACATCAACCATATCCTCTGTCCATTTTTCTGGATCCTCCTTATGGCTGGTGATTTGTTCTACAACCTCTTTAACGTCTTCAAGTGACCATGGTCTAAAAACATATCTCGGAGTGCCATCGGCAGATGGTACTTGAATCATAGGGTTAACATCTATTGAGTCCTCTGGTTCACTCTCATAAGACTTATCCTCAGATTTTTTTGGAGCTGACTTCCTTTTAATTCTAAGTCATTGTTTTATTGTGGTACCATCTGTTTTTTCTTCAATTACAAATTGATCTCTTGGAACAGGAGGATATAGACCTTCCCCTAAAGCCCCTGGCTGGTCTGATGGGGGTGTTGGTACATAAGGTACTCCTCCAACAGCCCCAGGGGGGTCTGTCTGGGTTGTAGGTAGAGGTGCATAAGGAGGAGGGCACACTGTGAGTTCGTCACCGAGCTTTTTCATAAGAAAAGCCTCATCTTTAGAGCCTTTGTTGTTGTTTTTTTTCCTGTTTTTTATATTTTGCTTCCTTTTCTCTGTTTCATCAGCCCACACACGTGCTATTTTTAACTGTGTCTGTTTAAGTTTTTTCTTTTTTTACCTTTAGCGATAAGTGTTTTTGCTTCGAGAACACATACCAGTTCTTTCCATTGATTTCCTTTAAGTTTCCCGTCTACTTTATACTTTTTGCGCCATTTTGTCAGAAACTGAAGATTTTCGGGGTCCTTTTTATGCATATACTTTGAATCTCCCTCTAATTTGTCGGTGGAAACATCGTTTCCCATCTTTGCGTTGTTTTTATATAACCCTTATTGGGTTCTATTAATTGGTCTGGTAAAGTCTAGTGTTAGAATACCAAATAGTTCTAGGAGGATAACGGCAATTATTAATATTAAGATTAAGGTGAATGAAAAAGCAAGAACTATTAAATTAGTCTGTCGAGTTAAAGTCAGTCATTTATTCTTTAAATAATTAAGATAATTTTTTTGGTCATTTATTTGAGATTTTTAATTGTAATCAAATTCTGCTAAAACTGGATCGTATAGTTTTTACTCTAAGTGTCTCTTTTGTGCAACTACATTGAGCCGTCTTATGGCTTAAGGATGTGTTGTGTAACCTATAATTCCGCACAGAACGTCTCTTGTAGTGCACGTCAAACCGTACGTTAACACCGTTAGATTTCAGGTTGGACTGGCATACATAAAGATTATGTCCTGTGCCTATCTTACTCTACCCATCTGGGGTGCGGTACATCGTTTTGATTCTGCTGTTTGTGTTTTTACTCCCATACACTGGCGTACTTTATTTCCCAGCGAGGTGGATTGGCTCGCAAACCTAACCCGTTACAACCGTTTCCCAGCAAGGTGGACCGGTTCGCAAACCTGGTCCGTTACACCCTTTTTCCGAGGTGGACAGGTTCGCAAACCTGTACCGTTACACCCTTTTGCTGTAGTAATTAACGCATTAATCACTTAAAGCCGCGGTCAGCGCGTCCAGGCAGCAGGGCAGCTAGATTACATGCAAGTCTATGGTATCTACGCATCTAGTGGGCGTCAAACTGCCAAGCAGCAAGTCGCGTACGTCGGCGCAGCTGGCATCAGCGCGTCCACGCGGCTGATGGCGTCAACCAATCAGAGCGACTCGTTGTACTGACGTAGTAACTCCTTCCATGGGGGAATCGGGAAATGTTTTATTCAAGATGGAGGACAAACTGATCGTCGCTGTATGTAATGTCTGTGAACTGTATGACCCGTCTTCGTCTTTTTACAAAGACAGGAAGAGATCGGATCTGATTTGGAGGAAGATATCGGAGGATATTGGAGTGCCAGGTAAGCAGTTAAATATATTTCTTTTAACTTTCAACGTTGTGTGGCTTCATTAATTAAAGCCCAAGCCACTCCCTCGACAAGATCCGCCATGTTGTAAACAACTAGCAACAGACAAATCCACGCCGGCACGCTGACGTAATGACGTGACGCGCTGATGCCCCGACGCGCCGACGCAGACCACAAGTGTGCAAGCAGCTGGGTTTTAATTTTAAAGCGTCGACTTTCGTCCGTTTGAGCGATTTGACGCCTGGACGCGCTGACCGGTGTGAACGCGGCTTATGGATCAACACCTGATATTTTATCAGAGAGGCTAAAGCGTCCTTTAGGCCCAAACAGCAGAATATACCCTGACTATCTTAGAATTGTTTTTTTTTTTTAAGGTGAAGGTGCACAAAAAAGACGTACTCACAATCTCTCCCCTAAGCAAGTGATTCAAACCGAATCGATCACACGGGAGCACGCGCAGGGGGTCCTCGTGGAAGTTATGCAGCCGGCCAGTGCAGCAATTCAGCGATCTGGACGTCAAGAACAGTCCTTCGACGGAGACCACCGGCGGGAGTGCTCCGTACGTCGAGTCACGGCACCAAGATGTTAGGTTAAAAAGTGGTTGACCTACAATGAATCACACACAAAGGGTCGGAGAGAATATGGAGTCAATAAGCTCTGCAGAGGTAGATGTGGATAATCAGTTCTGCAGAGGGAGACCAGGAAAATACTATAAGGAATGAGCCAACCGTGTCTGTCTGTTCTCAGCCTCCCAGTGTCATAGTTTCTGGCCTCCGGTCTCTGGTCTCAAAGAGCATCCCCTCTGCAGTCTCTCTTTATTTAGTCACACTTCATTAACATATTAAAAGAACAGGATGTCATGCAAATGAGCATGTGACTGAAACCAAAATGACATTTAAAAAGTACATTAGAAAGACACCCTAAGAAAATAATAATACAACATTATTATTTTACCTAACAGGGTCCAACATACAAGTTGAAGGTTTAGATGAGGCTAATATTTTTGATAATTCCAAAAGCTCGACTGAATCAAAACAGCCTAAGCACAAATGAGGTTCTACAGTTCTTTCCGATGCTGCCTCATTTACTGAGGAAGAAGTAATCATGTTTGGGAGGATGCCAATGATTTTATTTTTAATAGAATTAATTTTATTTATGAAGAATCCCATAAAATCATCACTGCTAAGAGCTGGGGGAATAGTTGGCTCAACAGAGCTATGACTCTGTGTAAGTTTGGCAACTGTACTAAAAAGAAACCTAGGATTGTTTTTATTCGCCTCTATTAATGATGAAAAATATGCTGTTCTAGCTAGAATAATCTAATACAGGTTTGAAATGTCTAGCTTAGCCTAAATAATTTTTGAGCTACGGCTAAGCTACTGCAAATGCACGAAAAGTACTGAAAATCTGCATTTATTGAAGTTTCACAAAGCACATAAAGGTTTCACACATCCCAGAGTTGGTTTTAATTGTTTTTCCATTAGTGTAGAACTATCTAGTCCAGGTTTGAAACAAAATACACCAAGCAGAAAGCTGTAGTGGTAATGAGAATGATGAAACAGTTTTATTTGTTTCCAAATGTATTTATTTCTGTATTTATTTATTTATTTATTTATTCATGCATAGATTTATCGTCAGTTTTGGCAGGGATGGTCCTCCTGAACACTGCATGGATGTAGTTTATTATTGATGACTGCCAGTGTGTAAGTACCATGAACTGCACTTCTGGCCACTTTCTGGCTACTGTTATTGGGTATTACAAAACCGAGTGATAATAATGTAGCTAATAGTAATAAACAAGCAGCAGCATTTAACAGTCCATGTGTATGGTTTAGTATATAAAAAAACGTTATTACCCCACGTGGGTCACTGTAATATTTGGTTTTGCTACATAATTAAAAGAATCAAATAATATGACATAACATACTGTTATGAACTTTGTTGTACAAGTGAGTTAAATGCGGTTTGTTGACACTGTATTCTCCCTTTTTGTCCTGTTTACCCAGATTATACATTGCTTATCTACTAAGAGCAAGTGTCAAACATACTCTAGTGATCACCCCCCATTTCTGAATTGGTACACCACTTCCAAAATGGCATCACGTTGGTCAAAGAGGCGCAGAATTAGGTCAAGTCTTAAGGCCACAGAGTCTGACATACTGCAGACGTTTGAGGAGAGGTTTAGTTGTTCAAATATGGAAGGAGACATGCCCAGAATAGAAGATACTGCCTGCCCAAGTGTAGTGATAGACTCAGATGTGTCAGCCTCTAGCCCTTCAGATCCAGAGGTACTCCCGATGTGTGATTTTCCATTATGGAGGAAAATGAGCCGAACGCCACACTTACTGAGACCCATGTGTCAATAGACACCGTTTATGAATTTGCATCAGATTCAGATGATTCTGAAGAGACCCCATCCCTTGAGTATTTGTTGACTAATCTGAGGTTTTGGGCTTCCACATTTTCAGTGTCACTAGTCGCACTTTAAATCGCACCGATTTAAAAAGACCAATTACACAGGGTCAGTGCTGACCTTGAGCTCCTCCTCCAAACAGTCAAAAGTATTTTACTCGCTCGCGCAGAATTTCCTTTCGAGGGCGCAGCCTCTCCTAAGATTTACCTTCACGCGTGTATGAAAGCTTCGTGTAGAGCGCGTGTGAGGTGAAATCCACATGCGCGGGTTGTTGGATACTCATGAGATGAATTCTACAGGCGCGTGTTGTTGAATATGCGCACACGCGCATGAGCAATTACGTACGTGCCTTGTTGAATACGCGCAGTTGAGGGTTGAAAATCTCGCTCGGGATTTTTGACTGAAATATAATTCCATACTACATGCACTTGTGTTGTCTTGGAGTAACCAGGAAGCTACTGAATATTTGGATGAGAGGCAAGTCACTGACAACTGGGTTGGGTAGCCACACTATAAGAGAAATCTTTGATAAACTTAACCAACTGAGCCCCTACACCCCACCTGAGTTCAGTCGCAAACCCAGGGCCCTCTCAGAGATTGATAGGTGGAAGGCAACTGAAGTGCGGTACTTTATGCTGTATGTTGGCCCTGTATTCCTAACAACACCATTCCTATAGAAATGTATAACAACTTTCTGTTGTTTTCTGTGGCTATGGACCTCCTTTTGACACCAGGAACTGAAGAGAATATGATAGACTGTGCTAATAATTTGCTTATTTCATTTGTCAAACACTTTGGGCAGCTGTATGGGAAAAGTGAAATTACATATAATATCCATCAGTTGACACACCTGGCAGCAGACTACAAGTTATTTGGTCCCCAATACAAGATTGCTGGCTTTCCTTATGAAAATTACTTAGGTCACTTCAAGAGCATGTTACGTAAGCCTCACTTGCCTTTGCAGCAAATTGTGAAGAGGCTTTCAGAGATACCCACAGAGACATTAGACCCAAACCAGAACAGCCCCAAGTACATGCACCCTCACTGTGACGGTCCAGTTGTCCCTCACTTAGGCCATGGGGATCAGTACCGTAAAGTTGTCATTAAAGAGTATACCTTAACAACTAAGATTGGGAACAATGGCATACAAATACTCGATGACATCGGAATTATTGAAAACATTGTCAGGGTAGCTCATGAGACTTTTATAATATTCAAACATTTACAAAGAAGGACTCTTATTACAAGTATCCTTTTCCATCCTCCACAATTGGGCTGTATAAAGTATCAGGGCTGAGTAAGACCATCAGTGTGGTGAAGTTAGAGTTTATTAATAGAAAATACATACTTTACCCTGACAAAACAGAGTTTATCGCCATTCCCATAATTCATTCCAAGTAAATATCCCAGCTGTCAAAAAATGTTTAAAAATCAGTTCATTAGTAGTTAATAGTTAAATAGTTATTATTAAATAGTTAAGTAAAAAAATAATATCAGTTCATGTCAAATCAGTTCATATCACATTCATAACAGTTATTCCACTACTCAGTTTGTCCGTGTCCTTATTTACAGTCTTCACAAACAACGCCTCTCTAAAAGAAAAAAAATGAACCAATGGTGCATAATCCAGTTCAGCATTGGGGATACTGAAATGGCACCTCATACATGGGTGCATGAGGACAAGGTCTTCTGGCCTCCATATCCTTCAAAAGACACTACCAAGGTCCTGGCAGCCATCAGGAGGAGGGATGAGCCGTGTGACGGGTGGCAAACGTTTCAACCAATCAGAGTTCTCACACATACAAACACCATGCATGTTTTCCATACTTATAGTAACTGAAGGTGAAAACAGTATTTATATTTGGGGTTTTTTTCTTTATAGAGCAAATCAAATCTTTGCTCAAGAAGAATATGACCTGGAAAGCCAATGTCATCCCCCATCCAAACGCGCCTACCCACCTGCGCCCAAAGTTTTACTGCCAGGTAGTAAACTGGATATGTGTGTGTGTGTGTTTGTGTGTAAACCTTGGCACAATGCCTTGTAATCACCTTCAATTCAATTAATTTACACAACTCTTTGTCGATACAGTATCCACTACCCTGCAGTCAGCCAAAACTTCTAGCAAAGTTTACCACAATCTCCAGCTCCTCTCCAAATTCAATGAGCTACCAGGTCCCACAATCCCTTTTAATGCTGCCTTTGACGGAGGAGTTCCCGGTTAGAACACATCTCACAGAGATGCCAGCACTCCAACCTGGGACCAATTCGGTCCAAGAGTTTTCACCTGAACGTATGTTGCAAAAGGGGATATTTCATGTGATATTTTACTCCTATGTCCAGTGCAACATTATTTTATTTTTTCTTCATGATTGTTACAGATACAAGAGAAATCGCCAGACAGGCTCTAAAAGGTTAGTTCAACTTTTGTGCCTTTAAATGATCATATGTGACAGACCACCACTTTGGGCAGTTAGGATGAGGTGAATAGCCCTATAGTTGTTTGTGTCCCTTTACTTTTATTTCAAAAGAAAAACAGACAAACTTGAACTTAGCTGTACTAAATACCGTTTTTTTGGTCAACAGATGTGGCCTTGCAGAAGTTGCTGGCAATGGTCACTGAACTCTCCTCGGAAGTGAAGGAACTTCGAAAGGAAGTCCAGGAGATCCGGTCTTCCAGGTGCTGCCAACCAGTAAGGGTAGTGGGACAACAGGTGACCCAGGCAGACGTGTTGGAGATGCCAATCCGCAGCGTGGATGAATTCGACCATGCAGAGGCTACTCTCCAAACTTCTGAGGCTTGCAAGGCATTGGTAACTACATCATTACACTTAGATTTTTGAATGATAGAGGATATTTCACTGATGGATGGCAGGGTGAAGCTTGAAACTGATGAAGAAGAAGGTGGAATACTCTATTACAGAGGGTAGTGGAATACATTTGAGCAGAAAAGGTGTCAGGGGGCTGGATAATAATATTTAGTGTAGAGAACAAGGTGGGAGAATTTCCTTTCACAGACTGGATAAGGGAGGCATAATAAACCAAATTTGCACTGGAAATTGCGTCTTTGTATTACAACAGGTGATTTTGATATAAGTCCTTATGGACAGTGAGTCCGGTTTTCCTTGAGAGCCGCTCCAGACGGTGGCCCTCAGACTTGAGTTGCTGTAATTCAGGAGTATACCAGCGGGCAGGGTGAGAGAAGGTGACGGTCTGGGTTTTCAGTGTTGCCAGCAGGTCCAGGAGGCTAAGCAGTCCTGTTATAGTGGGATACCAGTTCATCAGGGGTAGTTAAGTGGTCTCTGCTGGGGAGGTTGCTAATAGCAGAGGAGAGAACTGAGAGATCAATGTTCTTAATACTTCTGAATGTGATGGAACGGGTGGAGGTATTTTTAAGGAGTGGTAAGTTAGCCTTGAATAAAACAAGCTTATGATCGGAGATAGGTCAAATTTAAAGGAGTTACACCAGTACAGCAGACTAGAACCAGGATGTGCCCTTTTGAATGTGTTGGGGAATCTACATATTGTTGAAGACCATAGCTGTCTAGACAGGATTTAAAGTCTTTTGTGAAAGAGTTGTCAGTATTCTCCATATGAATGTTAAAGTCACCAAGCAAAATTAATTTTTTAGAAAGGGAACATAAGAAGGCAATATATTTTGAAAATTAATTTAAAAGTTCAGGTTTGGACTTAGGTGGCCGGTAAATGGCTGGTAAGATGGTGGGAACAGAACCATGTATTTTCAGTGCAGTGGATTCAAATGTCTGGTGAGAAGAGTCAGGGAGAGAGGATACCTTGTACTTATCCTTGTAAAGTATGGCGAGGCCACCTCCACGTGCAGAAGCACAAGCTTGGCAGATGTACACAAACCCAGCCGGAGTGGAAAGGTTAAGCTCTGAAAACTCAGCTGGTCGCCGCCACGTCTCATTCAAGCATAGAAAGTCTAGATGGTGATCATTAACAAGATGTTTAGGAGACCCACAGAGACGCAGCAGTTACCAGATCTTTTATTATTCTGTTTGGTAAGACTAGCAAGCACGGTGTGATCGACAGTCCGATTACCTGATTTTCTGGAGTGGCGACTGATTTGCATATTGAATTTGATTAGATTATTTTTTTTGCTTGTAGGTACCACTTTAACAGGGGTCTCCAACCCGGGTTCTTGAGAGCTACTGTCCAGACGGTTTTACATGCATCCCTCTCCCACACAGCTGAATAAAATGAATGGCTTGTTAGGGAAAGCCCAAATTTGATGGCATGCTGTAGAGGTAATTCAATTAATGATTCAGCTGTGTTGGAGCAGGAATGCATCTAAAACCTTCTGGACAGTAGCTTTGGAGGGCCAATGTTGGAGATGCCTGACCTAAAGTCAGTTATGTTGAAATAAGATGAACTTTTGTACTGTCTGTGAAATAATTTGTCATCTCAAATTCACAATCATTGTCTTTTATAACAGATTACTCGCCTGACAGTTGTTGGTGGCAACAGTTTGGAATCGAGGGTCTGCCGAATGTTGTCAGTATTGCTGACCAATAAAGTGGCTTCGGTTCTGAACTGGGCTGGAAAAAATAAAGGATGAGAAGAAGCAGAAGAGGGCTTTCAAAGACACAAAGCTCTGCAAATGCATTTACGGTAAATCATTACTGCTACAATTCTTCCTTTGTTAGGTTGTCACCGGGTAGCATGCACTGTCTCAGACAACACGTCCTCATCCTGCTTTAGTTTGGTGTTTAGGTCTACAATTAAATTCTTTCCGCTCTGAAATGTAGCCTACTTGACATCACATCAATGTGCAAATTTTCACAGAAAAGCAGACCGTTCGCACTGGAGCATGTATGTTACTCAAACTGCCTTATCTGACTTTGGAGATCAGTCTAAGTTAACTGTGTTCTGCCTTGCTTAATCAGCTTCTCTTGCCAAGCTTAACGATTAACTCCTGTGGGCGAGTTTACCAGGGCACATGCCCAGCAGGAAAATCTGTGCGTTAAATGTGTGTGGCCAATTAAGCCACCCCTTTGGGAAAATTTGTTTCCTTTGCCATGTCACCAAGCATAACATGTCCCGGACATAATCTGCTTGTTATCATATCGGCTATAGCTATTTAGTTCAGTGGTGCTAACCTTGCTCTTAACATTTAGCCATGTGAGTAGGCTATAAAAGCGATGCTAAAATAGTACAAGACAGTTTTCTTTAACTCTAATATAAATTTCTGCTTACCATTTCATGTTTCCAGATGTAAACTCTCTTCAGATCTTTTAGTCTGCCGCATCGATTAGCACAAACTTTCGCATAGCAATTATGTCCTCACCAATTAGAGAACGAGAAAGAAGTTGGGGTTGGTGGGATTGAAGAGTAGATGAGGAGTAGTGTCTTGCCAGCATTTGAGCCTGTACTTCCGAAGAGAGTGTCAGGGTGAAAGGCAGACAACAAAGTGTGCCATCTTGTCTAAGTTCAGTCTAAAGAGCAACTAAAAGAAGCTAATAATACTGCTGAACTTAAAGTGCCACTCACCCCAAAATCAACTTTTTCTGCGGATAAACTATGTAAATGAGTGTCTGATAGTGCTGTCCACATGTCTAGTCATTCTTTTTGGTATTTTAGTACATTTTAGTAAAAATATTGATTTTGTACCAAAAAGTCGTTAGTGGAGCAACCTCTTCAGGTTAAAACTTTGCACTGCACTTGAATTTGAATCGGGCTTTGCTACCGGCTCAGCTTGGATTTCTGACGACAGCATCCTGCTGCTGTGGAGTATACAACAAGCTCAGTCTCTGCCTCACCTCCATAGCAAATAGGCAACTCACAAGCTATCAGCTCGAAACCGTATGGCTCAGGACTGCTGACCTTCTCCACAGAACCTTCCTCCCTTTCCTCTATTCCCTCTGAAGGAAGTGGAGAGAAATATTAAACCTCATAATTGACCCCCTCTGAGGCAATGGAGCTCGCGTCGCTATTGCACTCCATCTTTCTAGCTGTCTGTGTCCCGCTGCAGAAGCGCTGGAGAAGCACCACAGGCAGTCAACATATGTCAATCACAGTGCAAACCACTCCCAGCCCTCCCTCTCCTGTCCTGTGAGGCAACGCCTCATTTTGACGCGTTTTTCAAACAGAAAATGTAGCCGGATATAGACTCAGGTAGGGGGTGAGTTACTCTTTAATGCAAATTAGCTGCTAGAGCTCCGCTGTAAGTAAAATATCAATGGGCACTGCGTTTTGCTCTCATGAGCAACATGATCAAACACATATTGTGTGCTTGATGAGCAACAAGCATTTACAGGTTTTTTTACTCTTGGTGTGAGCGCATTTGTCCAGTTTGAGCTGGTCTTGTCCAGTTTTCAACCCCTCTGTCTGAACCAAGACATTCACTGTCCTTTTTAACCGTTTGTCTCTTGACAGTACCTTCAGAGCCAGCTTAGACAAAAACAAAGACCTACAGTGATAAAATATATGTATGCCTATATTGGAAACCAAATTTTTTGTCTAAAACTCATAAACATAAATATAATTGAGTAGAGGCAATGCATGTGTAATGGCAAACATGCAACCTTGGTTTTACTTCCAATGTCCTACAGGCTGTTTTTCCTGCTGAATAGTAATTTTATTTATTTATTTTCCATCAACCAAACAAATGTTCTAGTTACATTTAAGAAAACCTTCCTAGCCCCCCATCAGACATCCAAAAGAACTTTCTTGTACCCAACAGATAGGCCTAATGTTTTCAAAACCAGAAATTGTTACCTGGGAACCGGCGCAGATGCACGCATAATACAGCTGAAGTCACAATGGAGGGGGCGGGGTGAAACATGAAGGGACAGCCAGCTGTCACATCAGTGATCAAATCTGTTAGTGAAACTGGCATCAAGTTCAGGCCAAGAAAAATAAACCCACTGGAATCGAATTAACACCAGAGATAGCCTTAATTAGGCTAACATTCCACAAAAAATATATAGGATAGGTTAATATATCCTTATAATAGCATGACATCACTGCAGTTATTCAAAGTATGGGATTTTTATTGACCAAAAGTTTGTTTTATGTGTTTCAGATGCGCTCTCCCAGCAGCCTGGCACTACCATGAACGATTTTGCCTTTGTTCAGGCGGTACAAAAATGGCTCCGCTATGCACCAGACCGAGCGGGAGGAGTTGGGCGTGGTGGAAGCGGTTATGTAAATGAAATTTAAATGAAATAACTGTTTTAATTTATTTATTTAATTTATTTAATATTTATTTAATTTAAAAGCATGTTTTCTGGTTGTACTAAAATAAAAATTGACTTCTAAATCTGGATATTGTTTTATTTGTCTGGTATTATTAATTGAAATATAAGTGAAAACACATTGATCTATAGTTATGTTGCAATTTCAATGTTGTTTCAATGTTCAAGTTAATTGAAATACAATTGTAATTCCATTGCTCTATAGTTAATAAATCAACAATATTTCAATATTAATTTTGGGTGCAAACTGATGTTAAATCAACATTGAACTCTGACGTTGATTCAATGATTTAACGTTGACAATGCAACGTGGATTCTACATTGTTTCAATGCCTGTCTGCTATCTGGGTGTTATTTTATTTTTAATGAGTTAAATATAGATATACATAATGTTCAGATGCTAAATAAAAGGTTTATAATCACAGTTCAAATGTTTGGACTTTCATTAAAAAGGCAAATGCAATAGCAGCAGGTTTGATTTCCTTCTTTTTTTTTACACAGCCATTAGCTGCACAGTCCCCAACAACTTCCGGTTTTCCAGCTGCAGTCGTGGTAGCAACCACTTCTGCTCACGTCACGGTCGACAATTTGATCAGATTTATCTGTAAATCCGCTCAACGTCTTCTTTGTGAATGGCTGCTGTTTTACCACCGAGGATCAGTCAGACAACAGCGGTCACATGAGAAAGGAAGACAGGCTGCGATGGAGAAGAGTCACAGTAAGATTAGGCTAAACTAACTGCCTCTGTGTGCATCAGCTAAATATACTGAAGAAGACTCCCTGAAATGACTATAGGCTAATGTGAAAGAGTTGTTTTGCAGAAAACCACAACAACTACACTCAGTTAAATGAGCACTGAGCAATGAGTGGAGCACAGAAGTGACTCTCAGCTAGTTATTGTAAAGCTAAAAGTCAAAACTTTGTGTTTAAGGCCTTTAGATTGCAAAGCAACATGGTAATTATCAGAACACACGTGTTTCTGCATCTTGCCACCCTCTAAAGAAACACAGTTACCTCTTTGTGCTCCGATCTGTGCTCTACTTCTAAACGCTGGACGAGTTATATTGGCAGCCTACGGTGTGTTTAGTCTTGTGGGCTGAAATTAAATGAACTGGCGTCCTACAGTCTACGTTAAATTTTTTTGCACATAGAGTTTTCTGCTCTTACAGTCGCCTGCAGAAAGCAGTAAGGGTTATCTAAAATATCCGCTAGGGGACACTCCTGTGAACTCTGAGCGGACATGTACTTTCCGTTTGCGTGAGGTCTGCCCAACTTGGGTTTCAAAGTGTGCTTTGATCATAATACTAGAAACAGAAAAAGTCGAAGTCCTGTTGTGCCACAGTCCTGGAATTTATGTAAAGAGGGTGGTTTGCCCTCCATTGAGCTCCATTCATCTTGCTATGAACCTATGACCTGTTTTCTCTGTTCCTGTTGAAGAAAATTATCTCCACATCATGGTTCTGCCACCACCATGTTTCAGTATGATAGTTGTGTATTCAGCAAAATGACCCTGCAGGGCTTCTTCAGCTTCCTGTGACCATTTTCTCACAGTTCTTTTTGTCACAGGTTGCCTCTGAACGAGTGGCTTATATTCTGAACAGAGAAAAATAAGATTGTGATCTGATTGTCCCAGAGGAGGTCTTGGTTTGGACATGTATGCATCTTTTACACTTGCATAAAACAAATCCAAGGTTTTGTTTTCTCTTGTAGAGCAGTTGACAAACTGTTGAAATATTGGAAGTTTAGTAGAGAGCGAGGCATGATTAAAATCACCATATTGCCAAATGCATTCCAGTGCTGGGTCTGTAGCTTAGCAACAATGGAACTGATATCACATACATTGTCGGCAACAGCTGAAGGTGGAATGTAAACAAGTGCCAAAATTACACCGGTGAACGCTCTTGGTAAATAATACGGACAAAAACTTACTGCCAAGATTTTAATATCTGGGCTGCAGAGACAACACTTCACAGTAACATGTCCTGGATGACAAAATCTGTTGACAAGCACTGCTTCTCCACCTCCTTTTCTTTTCCTGCTCGTCTTCAGATCTCTGTCTGCTCGTACAGTCAGGAAGCCTGGCAGAAAGACAATGGAGTCGGGGATATGATCCCGTCTCAGTGAAACACATAATGCGCATTTCCGATACTCTGGCTGAGTCCTTGTAAGGGCTTGGAGTTCATCCATCTTGTTGGCCAGTGATCTCACGTTGCCCATTATGATCGATGGAAGAGATGGCTTGAACTTCCTCTTTCTCTGTCTCCTTTTTGCTCCTGCTCTGCACCCACCTCTCCTCCTTATCAACTTATCAGGGATTTGGGGCTTCAGTTGAGTTATTATTTCAGCTTTTGCGATGTTAATCAGCTGCTCCCGGCTGTAAACCACATTGTTGCCATGGTTACGCATCATAACAAGTTATCAAAAAGTGAAAAAATACCAGCAAAAATCCTTCCAGCTTCACAGCACCAAAAACTAGAAAGTATAGAAGAGGGACACAATGGAGTTACTCCTTATGTCTGTAATGAAGCTCCTATCATCCAGAATTAATTCGAACCATTTCATTGTTATGCCTTAAGTCCCGACATGCAATTCCCAATTTGAAACATAGTTGTTAACCACTGTGTTAAAGACTGCAAAAAACAAGAAAGCAGGAGTAACAGTGAACTTATCATAATTGTTAATAAGTATTAAATGCACAGTTTCTGTGCTACTTTGAGGTTATGTGATTTTGTTGCATTTTTGTCTGTGCTTGATAAATACATTTCAATCATGACTTTAAACACATAACTAAGAAACAGTGATGAATATGTGAACATGGCAGTAAATTATGTGATTATGTTTGTGATTTTCTCGTAGATCTGGAGATGGTTTGAGATTCCAATATAGCTTGAATCCCCACCCCTGCTGAGAATTCGAGGATGCGATGATCATCTAGCCCAGTGCTTGCCTTCTGACTGTTCATGTAATTGAGGTCAGAGCCAATGGACAGTCGCTGGCTGCTGCATCTCACTGTGACCTTGCTGGCTTTGCTGAACCCATGTCTGATGAGACTGACTCCCAGAGTCTCCTTCCCATTGGGTGAGTAAAGCTTACTGTGAATGTGCTTTCTGTTCCACATGATTGATGGACTGATGTTAGAATATGCTATAGACCGCAGACTCTTTACACTTCAGACTTTAAGAATGAATTGCTGTTCACATCTTAAATGAGGAGAGCATAGGTCTGTGTGGGTGAGATAAAGTGAAACAGGTTAAAATATAAATAATAAAGTGAAACAGGTTAAAATATAATTTTAGTGATGAAATCCATTTGAACGGTGTTGTATGGAATGCTGTATAATTTTTCAGAAAATTTAAATGACTGGAATTATGTTAAAATTCAATAAGCTAGTTGCGGAAAGGACTATAGTAAAGCTCAAACACAAAACTAGGTTCTTATTTTGGTGCCAGTATAGCCACACTAACTTCCTTGTGAGGGTGTATAGTGGATAATTTTAAAATTACATACAGTAGTTCTATAACCTTTATGGTTGAAATCCAGGTATGTCTGTAGTAACTTGACTGAAGACTGGGCTTATTTAATATAGAACTGTGAATATGTGCAATACATCAAAAACTTCTTTTTTTTACCTTTTTTTGCCAGAAGCAAGAGCTGCAAAACATCAGGAAGATATGTAATTCTGATACTGTTGCTGAAAATGGTTACGGCCATTACAATATTCTCATATGTTTTGGCTCTTTAACTTTCTTTACAACTCCTCAATGTCCACCCCACTTTCTTTCAGCTTCAGTATCTCAGTCAATAAAAATATACATCAGGTGTGAGCATCAAGGGCAGTTAAGAGTCCATCTAACTGGCCAAATATATCATTGATATGCAGACTGATACTTAAATTATAGTAGCCAAACAAACAAATATTGTCAAAACAGTGCATTCCACACACATATATTGCAATGGTGATTCATTTAGGATCTAACCAAGCTAGTAACTTTGTTTCCAGCATTTTCATTATATTTCTGATCCAAGCTTAAACCAGACACTTTTTTCAAACTGCTTACATTGAGGCCTCAAAAAAAGGATTAAATTAATTAATACAAGGATTAAAAAAATACCAAGCAAGATTTTTTAATTATTATATTTTCTCAAATATGATAAGTTTCAATGTCCTATAAGGTTTTGTTTGACCTTTGAACAAATTTCCCAGTCCAGTAACAGACTGCCTTCTGTTTACACCTTTTAGACCCTTTATGCTGTTTTTAATTGGAACTAAATTATGTGTGTGTTAAATAACAGGTAGCCCAGGGAGACGTCTCACATGGTTCAGGAGCCATGATCTCAGTAACTTCACAACCCTGCTTCTCAGTGAAGATGGAGAAAGGCTGTATGTAGGAGCCCGCAATGCTGTGTTAGCACTGGACGTTAGTCACAAAGACACTGTCCTTCTAAAGAGCAAGGTAAGAGAATGATTACTGACTGTCTGCTCACTGCTGTTGGGATACAGATAGGTAGGTTTTGGGTATGAATAATTATGAATAATTGCTTAGAGCAGTTATTAATAAGGTTAATAATTTATGTCAAAATTACTAAGTTTGGGGCACCATCCTTGGATCCAGGAAAATAATAATAGCCAAATAGTTCAGTCTTAGTTAATTTTTATGATTACCTGCCCGATAAGGCTGAGATCATTAAACAATAGATGAAGGAATAAGTTTTTGGCATTCTTTGAACACCAAGTTACTACACATTTATGTGGAATAACACCAAACAACGACTTTGCAAAATACAAGAGTTTATTACAAAAATAATTCAACTTTCAGTCAAAAATACTTTAATCAACAAACTCACTAAGCTAGTAACACACATTTAAATGTCTCGGTAAAAATAACGCCGAGGTTCTTTACGTTATTACTGGGGCCCAATTTAATGCCATCCAGATGAAGTGATTGACTAATCAGTTTCTGTTTAAGACCTTCTGGTCCAAAGACAGCAACTTCTGTTTTGTTAGAATTTAAAAGCAAAAAGTTTAGGGTCATCCATGTTTTTATGTCTTCCAGACATGCCTGTAATCTACCTAACTGACTGGGTTCATCAGGATTTATGGATAAATATAGTTGTGTATCATCTGCATAGCTGTGGAAATTTATCCCATGCGGTCTAATGATTCTACCAATTGGGAGCATATATATGGTGAAAAGAATTGGTCCAAGCACAGAACCCTGTGGAACTCCACAAGTAACCCTTGAGAGTGAAGAAGATTTATCATTTAGATGAACAAACTAGAATCTATCAGACAAATATGATTTAAACCAGCCTAGTGCTGTTCCTTTGATCCCTGCAACATGTTCAAGCCTTTCTAAGAGAATATTATGATCGACTGTGTCAAAAGCAGCACTGAGATCTAACAAAACCAGAACAGACACAAGTCCATTATCTGAGGCCATGAGAATATCATTAGTAACCTTCACCAGTGATGTTTCAGTGCTATGATGAGCTCTAAAACCTGACTGAAACTCTTCAAACAGCTCGTTACTGTTTAAATGCTCACAGACTTGATTAGCAACAATTTTCTCAAGGACTTTGGATAAGAAAGGAAGGTTAGATATAGGTCTGTAATTCACTAAGTCATCTTGATCAAGGGAAGGTTTCTTGAGTAAAGGTTTAATTACAGCTATTTTAAATTCCTGTGGTACGTATCCGTTTACTGAGGATAGATTCATCATATCCAAAATGGGGCCAGGAACCAAATGGAACACTTCTTTAAATAATTTGGTTAGAATTGGGTCCAACATACAAGTTGAAGGTTTAGATGAGGCTAATATTTTTGATAATTCTGTAAGCTCGACTGAATCAAAACAGCCTAAGCACAACTGAGGTTCTACAGTTCTTTCCGATACTGCCTCATTTACTGAGGAAGAAGTAATCATGTTTGGGAGGATGCCAATGATTTTATTTTTAATAGAATTAATTTTATTTATGAAGAATCCCATAAAATCATCACTGCTAAGAGCTGGGGGAATAGTTGGCTCAACAGAGCTATGACTCTGTGTAAGTTTGGCAACTGTACTAAAAAGAAACCTAGGATTGTTTTTATTCGCCTCTATTAATGATGAAAAATATGCTGTTCTAGCTTGTCGAAGGGTCTTTTTATACAGCAGTAGACTTTTATTCCAGGTTAAATAGGAATCCTCTAGGTGTGTAGAGCGCCATTTTCTCTCCAACTTCCTAGTATTCTGCTTTAAAGGTTCATGTGCAGCAATAAGCCACAATACTGATTTCACCATAGGCAGAGTTCTATGTGCTTTGGAAGTAGGAACTTCATGTCCACTTGTCATGTCCAACTTGGTTATGTTATTCCACTGTAGAGCTGTAATCGGGCCTTAAAAGTTGGGCCCGACCCGGCCCGAGAGAATTCAGCCCAAGCCCGAAGAGTATATTTTGAATGACAGCTTATTAAAGCCTGAACCCGATTACAGCCCGACATTATTCAAAAGTCACACATCGGGGTTTCCGCTAGAAAAAAATGGCAATGGACAACGTGACCGGCAGGTTTTCAATTTAGTGGACATTTTACTTTTTATATGGTGACCATAGTCTGAATACCCAAAAAGAGGACTTTGGCAGTGGCTGAGAGAATAGTAAGATCCTCAGCTTTAACCGCTTCTGATGCGTAAAAGTCTGTCTCGCCTGCGTGCGTTTCTGTGTGCGCTCTTGACCGCTTGCTCTAGATTTCAGGAAATTTTATCTGACTTGTGGGCATCAGGGAGCTGCTATATAAATGCAGGAGACTTCTGCAACTTGAGACTTGGGATGTCTGGTAATAGAGCATTTACACTTCAGCATTTTCTGTCTAAGAGCGAAGTGCAGCAGTCAGAGCATGTTTTCTGTTTTGATCTGAGAGGAGTGGCCTGACGCCTGGGTCTTTCACATAATGACGCATGTGGTCGGCATACAACATCTTGACAGGTAGATCGGAATAATATTAGTGGCCGAGTGCAGCGCTTTATTATAAATATTCTTGGTCTGTAAAACTGAGCAAAACCTGGACATTTTCGGGATTTTTATTAACATTATTAGTTCGCGCTAATGAGATGATCAGCTGACCGCTAAAGCCCGAGCCCGTGGACAATGATAGAAATTAAGCACGAACCCGAGGGTCCGGGTCCCGTCGGGTTCAGGCAAAGATCTTCATTTCTACTCCACTGTAATACCTGGCCTCAGAACATAACATGATATGGTGTGGGTAGGGTTTAACAGTCAGGGGTGTGGTCTGGATGGAATCAAATGAAAATGGCTCAATTGAATACCATTTCCCAAAACAGACTGAACCGACTGCTTTTCCCAGCATTCCCAAGTGTCTGCGACCAATGATGACCTCACAAGAGCTGATAAATAAGAGCGACGAATGCCCTGCTTTGTCTTCCACGTCAGGCTACACTTGTGGACGGAGGTCCAACTTCACTACTCAGTCCCTCCAGGATTTCACGATGTTGCGATCGCAACACAAATTCAGCCAGTCCTCACGAATTCTGCAATTATCGCAACTTTAACACATGTTTGACCAATTGCAATTCTCCTTTTCATCATCTCAAATCCGATGCTGTCACATATCCTGTTTCTTATGAGAGGGAGCGAGAATGAAATATGTGGCATTTGTCAACAAAAATCACTGCCCAGTAACGTGCTGGAGCCTACAGTTTCTTCATTCTCTACATGAAAGTGGAGGTAAATTATTTTGTACCTCATGAAATATTGGTCCAACACAAACGGAAGTTATCAATTAACAAACATTTTTCTACTGCAAAACATCATTTTGACAGATTACAATTCACATCATTCCCTGATCACTTGATGCAGACGCGCAGACATTTCCAACTTTACGCACGGATTAGAGTTGACTAAAACAATAATAAAAATAAAGATTCCCATAAGAGCATCTAAGCGTCGTTTCAGACCTGTACAAATGTACTCAAAGCATTTTCCTATTTGGTAGCCAACAGTGCATCTTTGAGCTGATCACAGATGCGCTCCTAAGAGCCTGGTGTTGTGCCAACTATAGTCCAAAAGCTGGAGGCTGCAGGATGTAGGCTACCTCCCGCCGAAGCAATAGCTTGCAGGTCAGGAAACGGTTCAGAGTCTTCTGACTTCTGATCTTTTCATTGGAGAAATGTTCCCTCATTTAAAAACTTTGGCTGAAGTGGTGCTTGTCAGTCTTCAGTTCAGCAGCAGAGCGCGGATTCAGCCTCCAGAACAACATCAAGTGGTGAGACTTTGCGTTCAGGCCACAGCAGGTAAACTGTTTGTATTTTAGGTATGATTGTTTGATTTTGTTTTTTAAATATAGTCACTGGGGGCAATGTGGATTCCTTGTTCAGCTTATTAAGGTTGAATATTAGTTCAAATGAATAAAAAAAATACTATTGAATATTTCATCTAAAAATTGAAGATTAAAAAGGAATTGACGGGATTTCTTTTCACCCCATTGGTCAAAATTACAGCCTTAATCAGCTTACAGTATTTTTGCTTTTTTCTCTACTTTTATAATTTATACCTGTATCATTTCATTGCGTTTATGGATGGATTGATTTAATTGGATTTTTTTTTTTATCATCTGATCTGGCAAAAAATAAAATAAAATCCCTAGTGAAAAATATTTCAACTTTTGTTGCAACTTTTCACAAAAGCTGCAGCAACATCAGGCATTTTAGGCCACAACGATCACAAAAAAGTGCTGCAGAGAGACTGACTAGTGAATTCCCCTATTTCTGACATGCTGGGCGGGAAAGAAATCCCTTGCAAGGTGAATAGCTCTAAAGGCTCTTGTTCGTGTATCTGGGAGTACCTTGCTGACAGCCGACTCCCGGTCTTGACTTGGTTTGGACCCAGCAAACAGGACCGGCTTTCCCATTTGGACCTGTTTTTTTTTTTCTTCCTTCTAGACCGGACAACGAATCACCTCAACGTTGGATCAAACCTGTTCTTTTTATTCTCCTCTTTATGTGTCTGGGCAGAGATATTACTAATTGCTACATCAGAGTTACTGTTCAGTGGTCACTGGTGGCCACTACATACAAGAACCTAATCCCTTTGATAGGCCTTAAGCACCACTCTGACTCTGTCATCATCCCCAGTTTCAGTGCAGTAATGAAGCATCGTGTAGGCTTCTGGATGTTCTCATGAATGTCTACTTCAAGTCTGCATTGTACTTTGTGACAAGGAAAATGATACAGATAAAATACCAAGAAGCTGAAGCATCTAAGAATTAAACTAATAAAGCACTAAAAAGACAAAGCATTGTGTTTTTTCTAAGTCTCATTTTAAATTATTTTCTTAGTATTTTAAAGGAAGGAATCATTTCTAAAATGTGTCATGAATCAGTTACAGCAGTGAGGGGGCCTGCGCTACATATTCAACCTTGTCCCATTCTGTTGTCTGCAGCAAGGTCCTTCAGATATTCCGAGTACAAATGGAACATCTTGAGTGTTGCAGCCCTTGGGCTTGCTCGCTCAGAGGTATAAGAACACCATACCTTGCTGCCTGGGTGCTTTCATGGATCACACTATGACAGCAACATGTAGACTTGGTGAAGGATTTCAACCTCTGGACATTTTAAGATCCCAAAAACAGAAAGTCTGAGCTGCTTCAGTTTGTGCTCTTTATGTGTTTTGGTTTTAACTCTGTTTTGTTTTAGAAGGTTGATGGAAAATTGATGTTTTGTTTACTGAAATGTTTGTTGTTAAAATCGTTGTTACATGGAAGCAGTCCTTTTTTTTTTTTTTTTTTTCTAAACCAGAAGTGACATTTTAAATGTTGCCTTTCACCTCCTGGTATGAAGAGGACACTCATTCTGTATCTGTTGTCCTTTTTTGTAGCTGGACTGGAGCCCATCAGAAAAAGACCTAGAAGAGTGTTCCATGAAGGGCAAGAAAATGGCAAGTGCTGATTTGCAGTTGTGCACTAATACTCCTCTATGGAATAAATAACTTTAACTGCCAGAACATTTAATACAAAGGTTTACCTGATTACTGTGACATCTGACAGTAGGTGAAATAGATTATATCATTCTGTGTTTTAAAGCAATGTCTGTGGAAGCGGGAAGAAATTTGAGGTTTATGTGATTTTGAGAAGTTGTGCCAGCCAGCTGGGTCAAAGCAACCCTACAACTGCAGCTGCTGTGAAATGTTCTGTTGTGATCAGACCTGACCATAACAAGTCCCAGGAAAAAGTAGACTGAGGTGGAAGCAGGGTTGTGGGTTGCCCAGGTTTGTAGAAGCACATAGAAAGACTGAGGAGGTACTGCAACTCAAACTACTTTAGCTTTAAAATGCCCCCTGGTTCTGATCCAAGTGCAGAAGTGATGTATACACATCTGAGCCGGTCTCTGAAAACACAGATAGAGCGCAAGCTGGTCTTATGAACCCTGTTTCAATCCATGGATTGCTGGAAAAATTAGCAGCAGAAAATTAGGATGATTAACAAATCATAATAATTATGGTAATCATAACTACATATTTAAGATAAAAATGTGTAAAGCATGTTAACAGATTTACAAAAGTACCCTTGCTGCCCGCTCTCCAGTCTCTCCTGTGATGCCACCCTCCCCCACCTCCCAGTGGTCTGTTTGGTAATGCCTAAGCATCAAGTTGGATGTCCTTGAAAAGGTATCAAGAGTTAGAACAGAGAAAAAAGAAGAGATGGCGGGATGATGCTCACTCCTTCCTGTCAACCTCTGCTCTTGCTTGATACTGTTTGAGGGAGAAGAACAGGATGAACCCCAGAATTATTTTACTGTTGTAGACCAAAAAAACTGAACAGAAAAAGTATAATTTTATGGAGCTAGCTCCATATTATTTCACATGCAGTTATTCACTGCATGTAAAATATATAAACCTGATCAATACAAAAGCAACAAAGAGGTGAGAAATAATCCCACGTTAAGCCTTCTACAAAAATTATTTACCTTGAGCAGCAGTGTTAGTCTTTTAATCTGAAATGTTATGTAACCTAATGTTGGTTTCACATTGTTTTCTTAGTTGCTTTAGTGCATTTCTCACATCACAATTAACATTTGCTGCTGGATCCTTTTTCTAAAGATTTATTACAAACTGCAACACATAATTGATAAAATGCAAAAACATGTAACTTGTTCAAAATGCATAGTTTATCCCTCAAAAGTAAGTATTTATGTAAATGTGTCATCAAAATTAAGTCCTGACACCATGTTCATGAACAAGATAGTCAAATGGCTTCGTCATGTTTTCAGTATGACAGTTCACTCTGGAAGTGTTATCCATTGCATTAAAAAAATCAAATCTTGGTGAGACTACCTGCAAAGGCTCCAGACAACAGTACAGTATACACTATTTGCACTGCCGTTTGAAATCTAAAGTTACAGTAAGTGAGATAAATGCCACAGAATTTTACATTTTTACTGCACATGCTCCTTGCTGTTCCAATTTGTTCCACAAAGCATTTGTGCAAGGGGCACCCAAACATAGACGTATATAAACACTAGATGGCTTACCCTCGCTGTTCGGCAATGGACTGTGACGTAGCAATACGGCGGCCATCTTACTTCAGTCAGCGGCCCCCTTTTGTAACATTGCTGTCAATGGTGCATGTACTATTTAAATAACTCTAATTTGCTCAATTTCCAACCGATTTTCAAACGGCTTGATTTGTTATAAACACCAGACACCTGGCTGTGAAATATATTGATTTTGGTCGGGAAACTCCTGTTATTTCACTCCACTTTCCCGCCGTCTTTCCTTATCCTGTCAATTTCACATAGACCTAATAATAATAATACACTCAACAAAAATATAAACGCAACACCTTTGTTTCTGCTCCCATTTTTCATGAGATGGACTTAAAGATCTAAAATTCATTCCAGATACACAATATTACAATTTCTCTCAAACATTGTTCACAAATCAGTCTAAATGTGTGATAGTGAGCACTTCTGCTTTGCTGAGATAATCCATCCCACCTCACAGGTGTGCCACATCAAGATGCTGATCTGACATCATGATTAGTGCACAGGTGTACCTTATTCTGCCCACAATAAAAGGCCACCCTGGTGCTGGTGGGCCAGAACTGGCCGACCAGCAATAAAATCCAACCCAGCAAATTATTTTGTATTTTCACTGCTTCTTGACATTTGTTTTCTTATTTATGAACTTTCTTTTGATTCTGTGATGAAATTATTGATTGATTTGGGCATGTTTTCTGAAAAAGTGTTGAAATAATCAAAAGCATAGATGGATAGATGGATAGATAGATAGATAGATAGATAGATACTTAAGTGATCTTTGTGAAGGAGATATTCAGGTGTGTCCAGTTCAACAAGATTCATAATCATACAGATAAACTTATAGGAAGAGACAGTGGTGTGGATGGAACTGCCACTGGGTGGACAAGAACAGAAAGCAGAAGCAGCAAAGATGGAACAGGAGTTGTTTCAGAACATTTTAATGAAATAAAAACAATTCACAGAGATATTGAATAATGTACAAGCAAAGGTTTCTTTGCAACAGTTACTCTGAGGGACATGTATCTCCTCCAGCCATGGCAGGAACCTATTCAAGGCAAGCATAAATTTCAGTTCAATTCAGTTTATTTATATAGCGCCAATTCACAACAGATGTCATCTCAAGGCACTTAACAAGAAGTCATTTCAATACATTTATACAAACATTCCAATCAGTTAAAAAGTTTCCTATTTAAGGAATCCCAGCAGATTGCATCAGTCATTGGCGTGAGGTTGGGCAGACTTTCCAACCACAGCAATCCTTCAGCAACCCCTCATACTGAGCAAGCATGTAGCGACGATGGAGAGGAAAAACTCCCCTTTAACAGGAAGAAACCTCCAACAGAACCAGGCTCAGTAGGAGTGGCCATCTGCCACGACTGTCTGGGGGTTTGATTCAAGGATTCAAGGAACTTTTATTGTCATACCATCTCATGTTACATGTGATGGTATGAAATTAGGACTCGGGTCTGGAATTATAAGCCATTTAAATTAAATTAGTGAAAAAAATTATTTAAATAAATGTAAAAAAAAAAAAAAATGAATGTGCTCTACAGGACACAGCTGGAGTTCAGCAGTCTAACAGCTGCAGGGAAGAAGCTGTTATTGAGCCTGGTGGTCTTGCTCTGTATGCTCCTCAGCCGCCTGCCTGAGGGCAGGGGCTGAAACAGGCTATGAGCCGGATGGGTGGAGTCCTTCAGGATGCGGAGGGCCCGTCCCCTGCATCGGGACGTGTAGAGGTCCGAGGTGGTGGCAAGCGTGCTCCCTACAGTCCTTTGTGCAGCTTTCACCACCCGCCTTCAGAGCCTTCCTCTCAGCAGCAGTACAGCTGCCGTGCCACACGGTGATGCAGATGACGCTCTCCACTGCACAGTGATTGAAACTCCTCAGGACGGAGCTCTCAAGTTCAGCTCTCTGCAGCTTCCTTAGGAAGTAGAGACGCTGGTGGGCCTTCTTGACCAGACGTGAAGTGTTGGCATTCCAGGTGAGGTCATTGGATATGTGCACACCCAGGTACCTGAAGCTGGAGACCACTTCCACAGCTGCTCCTCCGATGTACAGGGGAAGGAGAGGACGCTTGTCCCTTCTGAAATCCACCAACATCCCCTTGGTCTTCTTCACATTGATGCAGAGGTTGTTTTCTCTGCACCACTGCACCAGCTGGGGTGTCTCGCTGAGCAGTCATCCGTCAGCAGAGTGAACAGGAGAAGGCTCAACACGCAGCCCTGTGGTGAGCCTGTCCTGAGGGTGATGGAGAAGGAGATGGGGTTGTGGATCTTAACGGTCTGAGGTCTATTGGTCAGGAAGTCCAAGACCCAGTTCGCCAGCGTGGGACTCAGTCCGAGGGAGGAGAGCTTCTGCACCAGCGTCTGTGGGATGATGGTGTTGAAGGCTGAGGAGAATTCCAGAAAGAGCAGACGGACATAGGAGTTTCTGCTCTCCAGATGGGTCAGGGCTGTCTGGACCACTGATGAAATGGCATCGTCAGTGCACCGATTTTTCCTGTAGGCATACTGGTGGGGGTCCACAGTGATATTGATGGCGTCTTTGATGTGGGTCATGACCAACCTCTCGAAGCACTTCATGACTACCGGGGTTAAAGCTATGGGCCGATAGTCATTCAGGCTTGTCGCTGTGGAGCACTTGGGGACGGGGACAATCGTGGCAGTCTTTAAGCAGGTGGGGACAGATGACAGTGACAGTGAGGTGTTAAAGATGTCTGCCAGCACCTCAGCCAGCTGGTGTGCACAGTCCCTCAGTACCCGCCCTGGGATGTTGTCGGGGCCTGCTGCTTTGTGAGGGTTGATACACTGAAGGGTCTTCCTTACATCTGCTGTGGTCACACTGATGGGCGAGTCACCAGGTGGTGGGATAAGTTTGGTGCTGGGGGAGACATCAAGGAACTCAAAGCGGTCATAGAAATGGTTGAGTGCATCTGGCAAGGAGGGGTCTCTTGGGCATTGTACATCCTTGGTGTTGTAGTCCGTGATGTGTTTAATGCTCCTCCACATGCGCAGAGGGTCATTGGTGGTGAAGTGACCCTGGATTTTATGGCCGTATGTGGCTTTGGCCCTCGTAATGCCCGCAGTCAGTTCTTTTCGGGCCTCTCTGAGTGCTGATCCCTCACCTGCCTTGAATGCAGCATCCCCAGCTTTCAGCAGAGCTCTCACCTCAGAGCTCAGCCAGGGTTTCTGGTTCGGATAGTAGGTTATTATCCTGGTGGTGGTGACATCATCAGCACATTTGGAGATGAAACCAAGGACAGATGATGTATATTCCTCCAGGTCCACCTCTCCTTAATGTGTAGCTGCCTCTTTGAATACCTGCCCTTCTGTGCACTAAAAACATTCCTGGAGCACACAGCCTGCATCCCTGGGCCACACAGTGATCGTCTTCTTCGTTGGACTGATACGTCTCAGCAGGGGGGCGGTATGCTGGCGCCAGCAGGATGGAGATGTGGTCGGAGAGGCCAAGATGGGGGGCGAGGAAAAGCTCTATATGCACCGCGGATGTTGCTGTACACACAGTCCAGAGTATTTTCTCCGCGTGTAGGAAAGGTGACATGCTGGTAAAAACTTGGCAGAGTGTCCGTCAGTTTCACGTGGTTAAAGTCCCCCGCAACCACGTAAAACACCTCCGGGTGCTTTGTTTGTAACAAGCTAATGGTGTCAAATAGCTCCTTTGATGCTTCGTTGGCATTTGCACCCGGTCGAATGTAAACAATGGTGACGAACACTGCAGTTAACTCTCGTGGCAGATAAAACGGCCGACATTTCACAGTCATAAGCTCTATCGCCTCAGAGCAGGAGCTTTTCACCAGTCCACAGTCGTACACCAACCTTCATTCACGTACACACAGAGTCCTCCTCCCCGTGTTTTACCCAACCAGTGGTCGCGGTCCGCTCGGAAAAACTGAAGTCCTTCGATCTGGAAGGCTGAGTCTGGCATGTTGTTGTTGAGCCAGGTTTCCGTTAGGCAAAGAACAGCACAGTTCCTCATTTCTGTAAAAACACTCAGCCTCAGACGTAACAAGTCCAGTTTGTTATCCAGTGAGCAGACGTTTGCCAGGAAGAGAGTTGGTATCGGCGGTCTCCTAGCCTTTAACTGTGCCAGTGCACCCGCCCGCTTTCCTCTCTTCTGTTTTCGGGCACATCGTTTCCTCTTGCCCGTTGCTTCCCGAATCCTGCTGCGCCACTCCGTTGTCCTCAGGAGCCGTTGGCGTCCGAGAGCAGATTTAAGACAGATGAGAAGACAGAGCAGAGACACAGAAGGAACAGAAGATCCGATATAAGAGTACTCTCTGTTACAGAAAGTAAAAAGTTGATAACAGGACACAATGGATGTTCAGCCGCTGGGAGGACCATCCCAGTCGGTGCCCCCCGTCCAAAAGGGCATTGCAGCCAAGCAGGATACCAGACCAGGTATATCTTCTATGGAGAGAAAAACCCTGAGAGAACACAAAGTTAACAGTCGAAATAGCAGAATGTACTGTAATTCAACTGGAGAGTAGTAGTAGAAAAGGAAGTAGCAGAGTGAAGAAAATTGGTAAGTTGGTCCTCCAGCAGTCTAAGCCTATAGCAGCATAACTACAGAGCTAGCTCAGGATGACCTAAGTCACTCTAACTATAAGCTTGATCAAAAAGGAAAGTTTTAAGCCTGGCCTTAAAAGTAAACAGAGTGTCTGCCTCACGAACTAAAGCTGGGAGCTGATTCCACAGGAGAGGAGCCTGATAACTCAAAGATCTGCCTCCCATTCTACTTTTAGAAATCCTAGGAACCACAAGTAAACCTGCAGTCTGAGAGCGAAGTGCTCTGTTGGGAACATATGGAACAATTAGATCTCTGATGTATGATGGAGCTTGATTATTAAGGGCTTTGTATGTAAGAAGAAGGATCTTAAATTCTATTCTGGATTTAACAGGGAGCCAATGAAGGGAAGCTAAAACAGGAGAAATGTGATCTCTCTTTTTAATATTAATCAGAACTCATGCTGCCGCATTTTGGATCAACTGAAGGCTTTTAATGGCATTTTGTGGACTACCTGATTGTAAAGAATTGCAGTAGTCCAGCTTTGAGGTAACAAATGCATGGACTAGTTTCTCAGCATCACTCCTGGACAGGATGTTTCTAATTTTAGCAATTTTCCGGAGGTGAAAGAAGGAAATCCTAGAAACCTGTTTAATATGGGATTTAAATGTCAAGTCTTGGTCAAAAATAACGCCACGGTTCTTTACGTTATTACAGGGGGCCAATTTAATGCCATCCAGATGAAGTGATTGACTAATCAGTTTCTTTTTTAGAACTTCTGGTCCAAAGACAGCAACTTCTGTCTTGTCAGAATTTAAAAGCAAAAAGTTTAGATTCATCCATGTTTTTATGTCTTCCAGACATGCCTGTAATCTACCTAACTGACTGGGTTCATCAGGATTTATGGATAAATATAGTTGTGTATCATCGGCATAGCTATGGAAATTTATCCCATGGTGTCTAATGATTCTACCAATTGGGAGCATATATATGGTGAAAAGAATTGGTCCAACCACAGAACCCTGTGGAACTCCACAAGTAACCCTTGAGAGTGAAGAAGATTGATCATTTAGATGAACAAACTGGAATCTGTCAGACAAATATGATTTAAACCAGCCTAGTGCTGTTCCTTTGATCCCTACAACATGTTCAAGCCTTTCTAAGAGAATATTATGATGGACTGTGTCAAAAGCAGCACTGAGATCTAACAAGTGCTAAACATAAGTCAAAACACACAGACAGCTTGGCATGGAAAAAGAACTTTAGCAAAAGGCTGTTTTAGTCAAAAGCCCTCTCACCAACGGCAAGGTACAGGCTACAGAGAGGGCAAATTTGTTTTTTGTTTTGAAAAACAGAAAACTGAAGTTAGGCTACCCAAAATTTTTCTAACCTTACCCAACTGCTCCTCCTGAACATAGAGAAATTATGAGGTAGCGCCACAATAAGATTAAATAAGATTGAATACCACTGCAAATATTTTAAATACATGATCAAAAAAAAAAAACATTTTACAAATAACATCAAACTATTCCAGAACTTTTCATTAACAACTATTTTGTTTAACGTGGTACACCCTTTAAGATCAAACTATTCCAAAACTTTTCTTTAGGAACTCTTTGGTTAATCAACTATTGAGGTTATCATATTGTAATGAAATACATTTTCCATTATAATTAAGGAAAAGTCCTTTCAAATTGTATTTCAATCGGAAATTATAGCCATATTACTGTTAATATGAAAAATCTAGAACCTCACTGACTATCCTGTATCAAGCCAACGTATAGTAACGTTTGTAATAAGGCAAATCGCTTGTAGATCCGTTAATATTTAATCTAGGTAAGACTATTTTTATTTAAGCTGATCACTCACCTTCCAACTGCTAGCATAGATGACAGAAAGTCAGTTAACTGAAGTAAGATGGCCGCCGTTTAGCTATGCTGTCAAATCCCGCTTGCGTCATCTAGTGTTTATATATGTCTATGCACCCAAATGGCTAGTGCCGGCCCTGATTGTAGCCGTTGCTAAGTAACGGTTATCTTGGAGTGGAGCTGTAGGGTTTTGTCTAGCCATACTGTACAAATAAAGCTTTCATCATGTTCTGAATGTTGAGTTAGTTATCGGTGTGTTGCTCATATATAGAAACTGGTTTAACTGAATCATCTCAACTGTAACTTTTCTGTTTGGGCTTTTAAGGGGGACTGTCCTAACTTCATCCGAGTACTGCAGTTTTTAAATGGCACCCACATGTATGCATGCGGAACGTTCGCCTTTAGTCCACGCTGCACCTATATTGTAAGTTTTTCTATGCTGGCATGTCTTTTAATAGATTAGTGTAAACCTTTTACTGGTGTTATTGAGCTAATTACCTGATTTGTGGGGGGAGACCACGAGTTTCTAATATTGAACTTTTCCACAATTTTTGGAGACACAGAATTTTGGGTTTACATTGTCTTTAAACAATTATCATCTAGATGAAAAGAAATAAAGACTTGAAATATTTCACTCTATGTGTAATGAATCTATATAATATGAGTTTCACTTTCTGAGATGAGGGACGTTTTCATGATATTCCAATTTTTGGAGTTGTACCTCTAAGTAAGAAAAGATGTCCAGCTGCACAGTCATCAATGTAAACAGATGATGTCCTTTAGATTTTTTAAACCTCCTTTCCTTTAGTTGATGATTTTTTTACTTTTCTGATCAGAACTCTGAGACACTTACAATGGGCCTGAACACCGATGAAGGAAGAGGTCGCTGCCCTTACGATCCCTACCAGCGCAATACTGCTATCATTGTGGGTAAGGCTATGTTGCTACAACTATGATTGGTTAAAAATTAAAAAGCACCTGTTACACATTTAATAATTGATCTAATTTATGTGTGTGTGCTTTGAAAACCATCCCCTTCTAAAGAGAGCAGACTCTAATCATCTTCCAAAGATGTGTAGGTATTGGTGTTTTTTTGTTTTGTTTCAACTTTAGTGTTACCTTATACCTTTTTTTTTATTAAGGGCTCAAGAAACTGGCAAATTTAAAGAAGCAACTCGAGCATATGATTTACTTTTTTATTTTTTTACTTTGTAGTCATTAAGACACAATATTAAGCTAAAGACCTTAGTTAAATCATGTCTGCTTTTCATTTGACCAGGAATTGAAAACCTAATTTTCTAAAAGACCAAGGGATGATAGGGGCCTACAGAATCTGTCTCTAAGATTAAAAGAAAGCAACAGCTGATCTCTGGCTAGCCGTAATATAGTAGCTAGATGATTAGTATATGTTTTTGAAAGTTGATTGTCCAAAATACAGAAATTCCAAAACAAATAAACGGTGCTTCAGCTAAACGAGTCTTTTCCATCCCAAAAAATCACAGTGACTGACGTAAAACTAGTCCATCCCGTATGAAAAACATCACAAAACAATAAATTTTGTGCCTGGTTGTTGTTTCTATTTCTCAGGTGGAGAGCTTTACACCGGCACTGTGGCAGACTACAGGGGGAACCGACCAGTCATCTCCCGACACCTCAGTGAGGGCAGCCGTGTTGACCTTAAGTTGGATGACACATTAGGATGGCTTGAGGGTGAGTTCACTGACTCTCATCCTTAAATATTTCAAAGGGATGCAGTTGTATTCTGACTTACTGATAAATAAATACATTTTGGCTCCTCTT